>CM045730.1:9475000-9670000 GCA_024760905.1 Plotosus lineatus | reverse complement strand
TGAGACAGACAGACAGACAGGAAGAAAGAAAGAAAGAAAGAAAGAAAGAAAGAAAGACAGACAAACAGACAGACAGGAAGGAAGAAAGACAGACAGACAGACAGACAGACAGACAGTGAGACAGACAGACAGGAAGAAAGAAAGACAGACAAACAGACAGACAGACAGGAAGAAAGACAGAAATACAGACAGACATGGAGGAAGAAAGAAAAACAGAAAGAAAGGAAGAAAGAAAGAAAGAAATTAAGACAGACAGACAGGAAGGAAGAAAAAAAGAAAGAAAGACAGACAGACAGAAAGACAGAAAGAGAAAGAAAGAAAGAAAGAAAGACAGACAGACAGACAGACAGGAAGGACGAAAGAAAGAAAGAAAGACAGACAGACAGGAGGGAGGAAGGAAGAGAGAAAAAGAAAGAAATACAGACAAACAGACAGACAGACAGGATTAAGGAAGAAAGAAAGAAAGAAATACAGACAGACAGACAGGAAGGAAGGAAGGAAGGAAAAAGAAAGAAAGAAAGACAGACAGAAAGAAAAGAAAGAAAGAAAGAAAGACAGACAGACAGGCAGACAGGAAGGGAGGAAGAAAGAAAAGTTGGATTATGTGACGCATGGAGGCTGCTGACTTTTGTTCTGACGTACTGAACCACCCGGGCTCGGTGAAAGCGCGTGCGTGGAGAGCACCATCGCGCGCGCGCGCGCGCGCCTGCCCACCGACCAATCTGTCACTCAGCAGTGGTGAGCGGTGGCGCGCGAGACAGACGCAGACACCGCAGCAGGCAGCGGCAGGAACCGGAGTCACGTCGGTAGGTTTCGTTGGGAAAGTGAACGCGCAAACCGGGTGAAACTGGAGCAGACCGCGAGAAACCCTCCGAACCTGCCGTGGGGCGCAGCGGCCGCGCAGCCGCCCGTGTGGACCGATGTGCTGGCGGAGATGTCCCGGCACATCTACATCCGCAACAAGATCGGAGAGGGCATCCAGGCGCCCATATTCCAGGTGAAGCCCGTGAGCGCGCTGCACACGCCTCCTGTCCTCAAGCTCAAAAGTGCAGTGAGTCGATTTTATTCACAGATTCTTCAATGCATTTAAACATTTGCTTTCTTTGCTTGGTTTATTTATTTCTCTTGATTGGTCCACCTGTAATTTATGAACGCACTAATGTCCCCAGGTTACACACACACACACACACACACACTGGTTTCCATAACTTCAGGGGACAATACATAGACCCGCATTCATTTCCAAGAGACTCACCCTGACCCAAACTCGAACCCTGTGCCATGGTGTCATCGTGGTTAGCCTCACATCAAGAAGATCCTGGGTTCCATTAGGTTCAGGGTGTTTCTGTGTGGAGTTTGCATGCTTCTATTGATTTCCTCTAGGTGGTCTGAGTGTGCGCTACTTTGACCCGGTGTTGGCTGAGATGGACTCCAGCACCCATTCAGCCCTGGTAGGGATAAAGCATTTCTGCAATCAGTGAGTGCCCTGACCTTACCATAACCTCAAAAGATGTTTTCACCTTAAAATATAATGAGTTGCATTATGGGAACCTTAATGAGACTGTGTGAACAGATCTAGGTTCTCATAACACAATGAGTAATCTCTCTCTCTCTCTCTCTCTCTCTCTCTCACACACACACACACACACCTGTGTTATTCATTCTGTGTTTATTCAACACTGAGTGATTTTCCTATCTATTGTTAGCTTTGTGCAGCCTCCAGTTGAGCTACTCTGAGGTCGTACATGATCCTTGACCACCGGAGGAGCATCCTATCTGGTGACCTTAATAAAATGAGCACAGTGACCCACTTTGCTGTGGCCCTGTTTAGCAAAACTCAGAGAAGAATCATCAGCTGCTGTCTCGGCTCACGTTCCCTGATGACACACGAAAATGGATCAAATGAGGACTTCCTAATTAACCTAGCACACAGAGGAGGCTATTCGTGGCCATGTTGCTTTAGGGGAAGGCAGGAGAGTCACACTTGGAGGAAATTAAACAGGAAATGTGTTGCGTATTCAATGACGAATGCCACCAAATGTTGTGAGGATGAGTTTTTTGGTGATTCACATCATGCGAGGTAGCAAAGCTCCTGGATTCAGGTCGTGGGCTCAGTGCAGATGTTTCTATTTGATGTTTGCATTGCTCCCAGTTCTTGCATAATTTTCCTCCAACAGTCCAAAGACATGCATGTTAGGCTAACTGTCCGTTCCAAATTGTCCCCTTGCTTTAGATGTGAGCGTGAATGGTTGTGTGTGGGAGCTGTTCAGGGTGTACCACGCCTTTTCCCAGAGTTGGCTTGAGATAGACCTGGCCTCCCCACAACCCGAGGAAGGTTAAGGTCAATTCTGTTCGACTTTTTACACCCAAGCCTAGCAGCTCATCGTGGGGCCGGTGGCGTAGTGGTTAGGGTGCTGCGCTCATGATCGGGAGGTTGTGAGTTCGAATCCCACTGAGACCCTCACTGTGCTAAGACCCCTGGGCAAGGTCTCAACCACAAGTGTGCCTCTGTTCACCCAGCAGTAGAAATGGGTACCAGTAAAACTATACTGGGAAGGTAACCTGCAATGGACTAGCGTCCCATCCAGGGGGAGTTGAACTCCTGGTTGCTTGACGCTACGGAAACCGGGAATAACCGGTAAAAACCCAACAGCCCCCCCCTCCCCCCCCCCCCCCCTCCCAATGGCTCATCAGAGATGGAGTTTATCTCGGTTTCATCTCCTCCTGGATGGGGCGCTAATCCATGCTCGGTTACCTTCCCAGTATTTTTACTAGTATTTATTTGGGTCATATGTGTGACTGTTAGGCTTGGCAGAGGTTTGCACTCTCTGTGTGATCTTGTTGGTAAAATTATTCTTTATAATATGCTTCAAAGGGCAGTGGTGGCCTGGTGGTAAAAGGTGATGGATCACTGATCCTAAGGTTGGGGGTTCCAGTCCCACTCTCAACGGGTTGTCACTGCTGTTCCCCCAGTGCACTAACTGGGTTATTAGAGGCCGGCCATGTCTCTCATTGTGTATGGTGTGAGGTTCATGCAAAAGAATTATTGATGACTTTCGACAAGAGTAGGCTACATAACCATCAGCATATTTCCACCCTACAATGGCCTGGTGAGCTGTCCAGGGTGTACTCTTCCCTTGCCCATAGTTGGCTGGGATGGGTACCAGCCTCCCCACGACCCTAATTCGGATTAAACGGTTACAGAAAATGAATCAATGAAACTGCTTCATATTGCAGTGGGGATTTGATTATGTTTAACAATTACCGTAAACAATTAACACTGAGCTGTGATGCGTAATGGGTGTGGTTTATGGAAGCATGTTTATAGAGTGAGTATTAAGGATGAAGTCTGGTTGGTGCATACAGTTTGTCCATACCTGCTTATACGTTAAAGGCAGAATAGGTGATTTTGTGGAGTAAAACAAGATTAAGCAAGATTCTGAATCCCGCCCCCCTCCTTTCAGCCCTTTTTCCGAAGGCACTCTTTCAGAGGGCGTGTCCATTGTGGAGGGGCAGCACTGCCCCTCACGTTGATATTGCTATTGTTAGTCCTGCCAACTGGCTTGCTAATTTTAGTAATACAGTCCTCCTGCAATATGTCTACCTAGACTTGTGGAAACCCTCCGGTCATGCACAAGTACACGGAAGAGTAGATGGGTAGAAATGCGACAGGCCATCGAATTATTTCATTTGATCTGACGGACATTGTACAGCCCCATGACCGCCATATATCATCAGCACGTTTAATTTATCCATTGCTATCATATAGGGGCTTGGAGAAGCCAGAGCCTATCACAGGCAACTCAGGGTGAAGATGAGGAACACTCTGGACAGCTTTCCAGTCCATTTCAGAGCGGGAACCCCCCCAACCCCACCCCGAACCCCCCACACACACACACACACACACACATTAACATTCATACTCACACCTAGGAGCAATTAGGAAGATGGTACTGTTGGAGGAAACTGAAGTACCCGGGGAAAACCCATGCAATCAAGGGGGCAGGGACATGCAAAATCCACACAGAAGAATCTTCACCATACCCAGGACCTACTTGGTGGAAGATGGTCATTCTAACCACATCGTGCCTTTAATGCAACACTTTAAAACATGATTCTTTTAAGGCAGTGTGCTGATGAGTGAAAGACTGTGAGTTCAATCCCCAAACTCCCGAGTTAGCACACCGCCACTGCTGGGCTCTTGACTGTGCTTAGATCTAAGCTTAGCCTCACTTTTAAGCTGCTCTGGATGAAAGTATGTCCCAAATCTCGTAATGTACACAAAGCTGAGTATGATGTGCAGGGGCCGCAGATGGCATGGGTGGAAAAAATAAACGAAAAGTAAACGTACAGGGATTGTGAGGCTCAGGCCGTTGTTTGCTTTGTTTATCTGTATGTCTGTTCATTTAAACACTATGTAGTGTCTCTTGTATGTAGAGTATATAACCTAATTACAGTATAAGGTCATATAGCATATAAGCTCTGAATGTCAAAGAGATGAGAGATATAGATATAAGATATACAGTAAGGTCGTGACCATTGCCCGTTGTTCATCGACGGATCCTCTGTGGAGATCGTTAAGAGCACCAGATCAGTTGGTCTTTATCTGGCAGAGAACCTCATGTGGTCACTCAACACCAGCTCCATCACCAAGAAAGCCCAGCAGCCAGCAGCACCTCCACTTCCTGATGAGGCTAAGTAAAGACCCCCCATGCTAACTGTGTTCTCCAGAGGGACCCGAGCAGCTGCATCGCCGATTGGTTTGGGAACTGCACTATCTCAGATCGCAAGACCCTTCAGCGGATAGTGAGGACTGATGAAAAGCTCATGGGAGGCTGTCTTTCCTCTATCATGGACATTTACACTGCACGTGGCATCCGCAATGCTAACAGCACTGTGGGCCACCCCTCATACACACTCTTCACCCTCCTGCCATCTGAAAAGAACTGCCAGGGCATCCGGGCCCTCACAACTAGATTGTGTACCAACTGTCCAGGGTGTACTCTGCCTTCACCCATAAACGACTGAGATTGGAAAAAGCCTCCCAGCGACTTTATTTAAGTTTCATATACAGGGATCCCTCATTTTCCGCGATTAATTGGGACCGAGATCCCCATGCGTCCATCAAAATTCGCGAATTAGGACCACCCCCCCACACACACACACACACACACATATACGTACATGTATATGTGTATATAATATCAATAAATACATATCCAATGCGGGGCAGTGGTGGTCGAGTGGTATAGGGCAGTGGATCGCTGATCCAAAGGTTGGGGGTTCGAGTCCCACTCTCCACAAGGTTGTCACTGTCCTCCCCAGTGCAGCTAACTGGGTTATCAAAGGCCGGTCATGTCTCTCACTGTCTATGGTGTGAGGCATGTAAAAGAACCATTGCTGACTTTCGACAAGAGTAGGCTGCAGAGCCGTCGGCGTGTTTCTGCCCTGCGATGGCCTGGCGAGCTGTCCAGGGTGTACTCTGCCCTCGCCCGAAGTTGGCTGAGATGGGCGCCAGCCTCCCCGCGACCCTAATTAGGATTAAGCGGTTACAGAAAATGAAACGAAATGAACATATACAATGCTACAAATACTTATAATAACAATGAAACATTAAAAAAAAACATAATGTAAATAAAATATAAATACACACACATACAGATGGAACTGCATGAGAAGAAGAGGACATGTATACATACATGCGCACGCATGCGAGCAGATGCGCACAGATGCAACAATGTAAGTACAGACGCTCCCCAGCTTACGAACGAGTTAGATTCCCGACGGCCGGTTAGATGATTAGATTTGTTTGTAGGCATTCTTTAGAGGGGAACATATGTTTAAACCTTGTATAAGTAACATATATGAGTTTGTACTGTATAGGATCTCTCTCTCTCTCTCTCTCTCTCTCTCTCTCTCTCTCTCTCTCCATAATCTTCACATTATCAATATCATGTTTAAACTCCTGGTTCCTCTCAAGCACAGCACAATGGATCTGATCAGATTTACAGAGAGTTTCACTCTTATCCAGTTCATTATAATACTGGAGTCAATTTAATACTTATATTTATGATCTATCTTTCGATAGATTTTTTTCCATTTCTATTTCTATTTGTTCTTCAATTTCATTTCACTTTCACCTTCACTTTCAACTTTGTCCTGTTCTATCTCTGAATGGTTTTGATGGGAGATTTTGGGGTGTTTTTTGTTATGTGTTTGTTTGTTTTTTGCATAAATGGCCTTGTTTATGTGGCATTTTCCTTAACCTTTTCCCCTATTTTCCCTTAATTTCCTTAGTTTTTAAATCGATGAATATTTACTTATTTATTTAAAAAAAAAACTGTGATGCACTGAAGCCACATTAACTGAAGCACAAAGTAGCGTTGGATCCATGTATATGTATAATATACATATATAAGCTTGGGCGTTTCTGTGTGGAGTTTGCAAGTTCTCTCCGTCCTTGTGTGGGTTTCCTCCGGGTTCTCCGGTTTTCTCCCACTGTTCAAAAACATACGCAGTAGGTTAACCGGCAAAATCGTCCCTAGGCAGGAGTGTGAGTATGAATGGTTGTGTGAGTGTTGGCCCTGCAATGGCCTGGCAAGTCATCCAGGGTGTACTCTGCCTTCGCCCAGAGTCAACTGAGATGGGCACCAGCCTCCTTGTGACCCTAATTAGGAATTAGGAGTAAGCGGTTCATGAATATATATACAGTGATACCTTAGCTGACGAACATAATTGGTTCCCAGAAAGTGTGTGTAAGGCGAAAAGTTCGTCTTCCGAACATTTATTTCCCATAAGAAACCATTAAAATGAGAATAATCCGTTCCCAGGTCCCCATAAAACATAATTTTCTTCTAAATAAGCCTTAAAACTGCACAAAAATATACCTTATTTTATGTATAATAAATGTGCTATTCTATTGTAATTAAAGAAATAAACTGTACTGTATAATAAAGTCGTTTTATTTACCTTTGTGATGGTAGTTGATGGCTTGATGGAATGGAGTGGGAGGAGGAGGGAGGGAGGGACTTACTGTTTGGAAGGAGAGTTTGGAAACGCCTACTGTTTGGAAACACCCTTAGCCACACACGCACCCTTAATAGCTTCCTTGTTCTTAAGGATGGTGGTAGACTTAGCGTACTGGTACTGGGACGCTGAGTCACACAAACGCACACCTCGTTCGTGTTTTTCAATGATCTCCGCCTGTGGTGGGGTCTTTTCGGTCCCATAATAGCAAAAGTACACTCAATATGGTCCAAAATGTCTATCAAACACAAACCACTTCCGCACTCAAAGAAAGGGGTGATTTAACTGTGACGCCGTGAGCGTGCGTCAGCTTCTCGTGGCCGCCACCGTGGCGCTGTTCGACCGCGTGGTTTGATTCGTCCGCCGAAAACTAGTTCGTCAGCAGAGACTATATGCTCGCAAATTTAATGTTCTTGAGGCGAAAAGTTCGTGAGCTTAAGCGTTCGTCAGCGGAGGTTTTACTGTATATATATATATATATATATGGGACCAGTGGCGTAGTGGATAGGGTGCTGCACTCATGATGAGGTTGTGAGTTCAAATCCCAGTTAGACCCCTACTGTGGTAGGTATCGACCACAAGTGTGCCTCATTTCACCCAGCAGTATAAATGGATACCAGTAAAAATATACTGGGAAGGTAACCTGTGATGGACTAGCATCCCATCCAGGAGGAGTTGAACTCCTGGTTGCTTCACGCTATGGAAACCAGGGATAAGCACCGGCCTGATGAGCCACTATGGCTCGAGTGTAAAATCAGGTCCACAGCCCAAAGACATGCCCAAAGACATGCACATTAGACTAAGTAGTTGCTCCAAATTGCTCATAGGTGTGCGTGTGAATGGGGCAATGGTAGTCTAGTGATTAAGGCGCTGTGTTTCTGATCTGAAGGCTGAAAGGATGAAGCTCCAGAACCACCAAGCTGCCACTGTTGGGTACTTTTTTTTCTTTTTTCTTTTCTTTTTTTTTCTTTTCTTTTTTGATACTGTATTCATCCCGTCAGGGAAAATATTGCCTCTGCATTTAAGTGGTCCAAAGTGAACACACACACACACACACACACACACACACACACACACACACACACACACACACACAGACAGCTAAATAGTCAGTGCACACAGACTCTGAGCAGTGGGCTGAAATACACACTGGAGCACTCGGGGAGCAGTTGTGGGTTAGGTGCCTTGCTCAAGGGCACTTCAGCCAAGAAGGTGGAGGAAGGGAAGGTGCAGTTCACTCCGCCAAGCATTTTTCCTGCTGGTTCAGGAATCGAACCAGCAACCTCTCGGTTCCAAAGCTCTAACCATTAGTAGTTTGACTCCTGTAGTGTAACATTTTAGGATGCATCCATCTATACCTAGTGTGAAATTTTAGTTATTTTTAGTCATATTTTGTGTGGGTTTTTTTTTTTTTTTTTTTTTTATGACACTGGATGATTGTTATTTTCCTGAATACACAACCACTATTTTACTATTTTCACACATTCACAGTTCTCATCTGTTCATCTTTTTTTTAAAGTCCCATTGTTAAATCATACTGAATTGCTCTTTGCTGCCCCCACAGGTGAACAGAGGAACATATTCCAGAAGGAGTCGCTTGAAACGCTCTGATGGCAGCACCACCTCCACCAGCTTCATCCTCCGACAGGTGGGAAGAATCATCATTTCATCAGAAAGCAGTCTACAGTACATGCTGTTCTATTTGAAGATTTTACAGTGCAGGTGTAATGTAGATGACTGCTGTGTTGCCTTCTGATATACTGAAAGCAAGGGCCATGGAGCTGGGGGGGCTGTGGTGGTGGGGGCTGCGGTGGTGGTGGTGGTGATGGGGGCTACGTCTTCTCAACCCAAATAAATTTTTTAAGTATATCTACTGGCATCTGAAAAATGTTAAAATGAGTAGTTTGTACAAGCCTAGTATAACCTACATGTACATCGTGTACCGTACATGCTTATGCACCAACTGCATATAGTAATTATTATAGTGACTGCCTTCTAGGGAAGGTTCCGGTAACGGTATTCCTTCTTTTTTCGAATCCGATTGACCCCAAGCATGATTAGATTGGAACTTTGAAATAAGTAAATCAATGGATATATGCACATAGACTATACCCGGCATCTAAAATCTGGAAATTGGCCATCCATAGTCTCCTTGAGGGGATATATGCTCTAGTTGTTCACTGACTGCATGGACTCCCCAAATTTTCAGTTAGCTCCACCCACTTGTCAAATCACTCCACGGGTGCTGAAAAGTACTGTTATCAGAAGCAGATTCCAATTGACTTGGGAAATTATTACAGGGGCAGTGGTGGCCTGGTGGAAAAGGTGTTGGATCACTGATCCTAAGGTTAAGGGTTTAAGCCCCATTATCCACGGGTTGTCACTGTCCCCGCAGTGCACTACCTGTGTTATCAAAGGCTGGCCATGTCTCTCACTGTCTATGGTGTGAGGTTCATGTAAAAGAACCATTTCTGACTTTCAACAAGAGTAGCTGTATAGCCGTCAGCGTGTTTCTGCCCTGCGATGGCCTGGCGTGCCATCCAGGCGTGCCACTCTACACTCGCCCGGAGTTGGCTGGGATGGATGCCAGCCTCCCCACAACCCTAATTAGTATTAAGTGGTTACAGAAAATGAATCAATGAAAATTATAACAGGAATATCAACAAGCGTAGATTACATCTCCGACAAACAATTTTAAAATTATTTAAGTCATTAAAAGGAATTTTTGATCAAAGCTGAAGTGCAATTTCAAATTCTTCATTTGATTGGAAAATAATTTAAGTATGAAAGGGCGGCGTGGTGGTGGTATGGTGGCCAGCACGTCTGCCTCACAGTAAAAGGATTCTGAGTATGATTCCCAATCCCCTGCGTTTTTGTGTGGAGTTTGCATGTTCTGGCTCCCCGTGCTTTCCTTCTTGAGTTCCCTCTGGGTACTCCGGTTTCCTCCCAAAGTCCAGAGTCATGAGCATTATACCCCCATTTCACTGGAGCGTGACAGACTTGCGGAAGCAAAACCGTAGTCATCCTACAACGTTCCTCAGTCATTCCATCATCTTCTGTGTCCTTCAGTATGATTCCAAAGGTATTCCTCCTCTTCCATCCGGCCAAAATTTTCCACGAACGTGCTTTTGAACATGTTCAAAAGCATGTTCATGGAAAAATTTTCCGACAGTGTTCCCTCACGTTCCGCAGTCCTTCCGCAAACGTTCTGTCATTTCCACAAAAATGTTCCGTGATCGTTCCTTTTATTCTGCAAGTCTTCCGTGAACTTTCCGCAAACATTCCTCCTTCTTCTGGGTGGTCAAAAGCGGCCACAGAATCCCCACGGAATACTCATGGAAGGGTTGTGGAATACATGCGGAACGTTTGCGGATAACACAAAAGACTTGCAGAACACTCAAGGAAGTCACTTCCACTATAAATATTATACCCCCATTTCACTGGAGCACGGAATGCAAGGATCATGGCAGAAAGGCGTGGAACGCACATTACGGAGGAGCTTCGGCATTTTTACACGGAAAATGGGTCAAAAACCTACAGAAAATTGCACCTTTAGAACGATCACGGAGTGTTCGGAAAGGACACGGAAAGACCGCGGTAAAATGTCAGAATACATGCGTAAAGGCGCTCGGATCACCTTCGGAACCAGTGGGGATTGCAAAGAAAGACCTTCAGATAATTCACGGAACGTTCACGGAAAGCACAGAACACTCGAGGAACGACTATAGCACCACTCCATTTTAGAAGGAAGAGCCACGAAATGATTGCCGAACAGACGGAATGAAGGCGGAAGGTTCAACACAGAATGACTAAGGAATGACTGAGGAATGACTGAGGAATACCTGGCGTAACTACGTTTTAACGAGGAAAAATCGGCAAAGATCAAAGGATTTGCTCCTGATTCCACCTATCGACCAAGGAATCTCATTCTCTCATTCATACTATATGTTTATAATGTACAATACATTTAAAATTTAACATATGTTTGTGATTTACCATATGTTTCTAATGTGCAATATGTTTATAATTTACAATAAATTTAAAATATAACATATGTTAATATGTTTAATATCAATAATGTCAATACAGTCCTTTTATTTGCACCTCAATAAATCATTCCAGACTAAAAACCATGCACACAAGTCCAAACCACAGTGATATGAGAGTGTGAATGGTTGTTTGTGTGTGTGTGTGTGTGTGTGTGTGTGTGTGTGTGTGTGTGTGTGTGTGTGTGTGTGTATGTGTTTTGTGCAGTGGTCTAGCGAGCTGTTCAGGGTCTAATCGTACCCATTGTCAGCTGAGATAGGCTCCAGCCTCCCTCTGACCCTAGTAGGATTAAGCGATTCGGTAAATGAGTGAGTTTGTGAGTGAGTACATATGAATTGAATGCCCCTGGAATTCACACAACAGCAATTGATGTATATTCCCTGAGACAAAACATTGACGGGACTATTTAGCAATATCCCACGAACCTATATCGAATAAATGTTTTATTATATCTGCTGCACAGGGACAGCACGATCTGATTGGTCCACTATCTCAGGATTAAAATACATTATTATATATTTCACTTGAATGGTGAGATCTGATTGGTCTGCTATTATTTAGGGGGAAAACATGCAGTGCAGGGACAATGATGATAGAGGGATAATGATAATAAGTGACACTGATGGATGGATGAATCAAAGTGGCTAACTCAGAGTTTGTCATGCTCACTTGAAGTAGGTGATATCATCATTGTCCCTATTCAAATAATTTATTAAATTATTAAAAGACTAATAGTCTGTTAATAATGATTTTTTATTTTATTACAGTATATATATATATATATATATATATATATATATATATATATATATATATATATATATATATATATACACACACATATATATATATATATATATATATATATATATATATATATATATATATATATATATATATATATATATATATATATATATATATATATATATATATATATATATATATATATATATATATATATATATATATATTCATTTATTCATCTTTTGAAACGCTTAATCCTAATTAGGGTTACCGGGAGGCACCCTGGACAGCTCGCCAGGCCATTGCAGGGCCAACACACACACAATCATTGAAACTCACACTCATACCTAAGGGAGGGTATGAACTGCCAATTACTCTCCTGTGTTGTTCTTTGACTGTGGGGGGGGGGTTGGAGTACCCAACATGCATACTCCACACTGAGACACCCGAGCTGGGAATCAAACCCAGGTGCCTTCTTGCTGTGAGGCAGCATATACATACATATATATATATATATATATATATATATATATATATATATATATATATATATATATATATATATATATACACACTAGTATATATCATACATATATATCATATATACTATACTTATATATATATACAGGAATCCCTCACTTTCCTGGTTAATTGGGACCGAGAGCCCCACGCGACCATTGAAATCTGCGAAGTAGGATCACACCCCCCGACTGACGTATACGAACATGTATTTGTATAAGTAATATCAATAAATACATATTCAACATATTCAAACTGACTCTTTGCACGACCACACAAGAATTTCCTATGCATGTAAAAGCACAAATGGCAATAAAGAGACTTTGACTTCACTTTGACTTGGCATTTGTAATGTGCACACGCACAAAATTTTCCTCCTTTGTTTTGCACCACCTCATGCCTGCCCACGTGACAGCTTCACTGCAGTCGATGATTGGAAGGGTTAGTTGACTTATTGTTTATTCTTGTTTTATTATTATTTATTTTTAATAATTATTCATGTTAATGTACATATATTATTATCAAATAAGTATTGTCTTTACATGTTCATCTTTAATATATTAAGTGAAATATACCTGTTTGTAGCAGGTTATAAGAGTTTTGGAGGGGGTTGGAACGGATTAATTGGTTTTCTGTTATTTTTTTATGGGAATAATTGTTTCATCTAACAAAGTTTCTGGCTTACGTGCTTGCCCTAGGAATGGATTAAATTCGTTAGACAAGATACCACTGTGTGTGTATGTATATGTATATATATATATATATATATATATATATATATATATATATATATATATATATATATATATATATATATATATATATATATATATATATATATATATATATGTGTAGGGGCAGGGTTGGCCCAGTGGTAGGGTGCTGAATAGCTGATCCATGGCTGGCCATGTCTCTGACGTTCCTCAAGATTGGACAGCATAGCTGTTAGCTTGTTTCAGCCCTAAGATGGCCTGGTGAGCTGTCCAATGTACTCTCCCCTCACCCAGAGTTGGCTGAGACAAGCACCAGCTTTCCCTGGACTATAATTAAGATTAACCGGTTCAGGAAATGAATGAATGAATGAACATAAAAACTTTGAAAACTTTGAATATCTTATCACCCACATTGCATATTAACATCAAACAATTTTTACAATTTGATGAAATCTCTTTGTACAAAGAACAAGGCCAGGAATCAATACTGGATGCCCTCAGGTGGCACTGCATTAAAAACAGGCATGAGTCTGTCATGAAAATCACTGCATAGGCTCAGGAACACTTCCAGAAATCATTCTGTTCAGACAGAATGATTGTAATGTGAACACGCGACTGTAAAGCCCTGTGCCCTGTGTACATATTGTGTAGATGATGAATGATATTCATTGACAAATTGACAGTACATTCTGTTGATTCGTTGTTGGAGGATTAATTTATTATAAAAAATCACAGATCACACTTCAGACAAAAGCTGTTTATTTTTTTAGTGTGTTTTAGTTACCAGTTAAGCTGTATGATGCCACTCAAATGCTGTGTGTCTTCTCTGGCTAAGCGCTAGAAAAGGTAATGACGGTGGTTGTCTCTTCTGAAGAAATAAGACTTTCTCCTGAAGAAGTGACAGTTTCCTCTGAAGTGCCTGAAGAGGTATAATCATCTGAAAGCACACTAGTATTAAAGTCTTTTTCAATCATTATTCCTGTACAGTACTTAAATTAATGTTTAGAATGTTTGTGTGTGTGTGTGTGTGATTTCATGTACTGTGGTGTAGCATGTTTATCATTTTGTTTTGTTTATCCAATTTATTACATTTCATGTTCTTTTATGTTCTTTTGGTTATGGTCTGTGTTTTTGGGGAACTCTGATTTTGACGGCTGTGTTCTCTAACTCTAACTGTCCGCTCTGGCTGAGGGGCATGGCTGAGCTGCTCCCTGGCTCACACCTGAATTTCACTCTTCTCATCTACTCTCAACACTAAACACAATCATGGTTAACTATGAGCCAGAGGATTCACTCATACTTTTGTTGAAGGTGACACACAGAGCTTGTGAGATGAAGTGTGGCTTATCCGGACTTCTGATCTTTTAAGTGGGCAAGATCAAGCTCCGTTTGTCACCTGCAACAAATGCCTCACATTCAAAGGGGAAGGATTTAAGAAGTATGCTTTAATTGAGGTGAGCGTCCGGTTTGTGTTTCTCGTTCTTCTCCTTTTGGCTATTCCCTTCAGGGGTTGCCACAGCAAATCATCTGCCTATATCTCACCCTGTCCTCTGCATCTTCTTCTCTTACGCCAACGACCTTCGTGTCTTCCTTCACCACATCCATAAATCTTTTCTTTGGGCTTCCTCTAGGCCTTCTGCCTGGCAGTTCCAACCACAGCATTCTAGTACCAATATATTCACTATCCCTCCTCTGTATATTTCCAAACCATCTCAATCTAGCCTCTCTGACTTTGTCTCCAAAATATCTTACATGGGCTGTCCCTCTGATGTTCTCATTTCTGATCCTATCCATCCTCGTTACTCCCAGAGAGAACCTCAACATTTTCATCTCCGCTACCTCCAACTCTGCCTCCTGTCTTTTCCTCAGCACCCAGTTTCTAAACCATACAACATCGCTGACCTCATCACCGTCTTGTACACGTTTCCTTTCATTCTTGCTGATACTCCCCTATCACACCTCACACCGGACACTTTTCTCCAACCATTCCAACCTGCCTGCACACGCTTCTTCACCTCTTTTCCATACTCTCCATTGCTCTGGATTGTTGAGCCGAAGTACTTAAAATCCTCCACCTTCCTTATCTCTGCTCCCTGTGGCCTCACCATTCCTCCTGGGTCCTTGTCATTCACACACATGTATTCTGACTTAATGAGGCGAACATTCATTCCTCTGCTTTTCAGGACATACCTCCACCTCTCTATATTTTCCTCCACTTGTTCTCTGCTCTCACTACAGATCACAATGTCATCTGCAAACATCATAGTCCATGGAGATTCTTGTCTAACCTCTTCTGTCAGCCTGTCCATCATCATAACAAACAAGAAGAGGCTCAGAGCTGATCCTTGATGCAGTCCCACCTCCACCTTGAATTCTTTGGTCATGCTGACAGCACTCCTCACCACTGCCTTACATCTCTCATACATGTCCTGCACCACTCTAACATACTTCTCTGCCACTCCAGACTTCCTCATGCAATACCACAGTTCCTCTCTCGGTACCTTGTCATATGCTTTCTACAGATCAACAAAGGCACAATGGAGCTCCCTCTGACCTTCTCTGTACTTCTCTATTGATATCCTCAAAGCAAATACTGCATCTGTGGTGCTCTTTCTTGGCATGAAACCAAACTGTTGTTCGCAAATGCTGACCTCTGCCCTTAGTCTAGCTTCCACTATTCTTTTCCATAAGTTTATTGTATAGCTCATCAACTTTATCTTTCTGTAGTTGCCACAACTCTGCACGTCTCCCTTGTTCTAAAAAATGAGCACAAGCACACTTCTCCTCCATTTCTCCAGCATCTGTTCACTCTCTAAGACCTTGTTGAATGTCCTTGTCAGAAAATATACTGCTACCTTTTCTAGACACTTCCATACCTCCACAGGTATATTATCAGGACCAACTGCCTTTCCACTCTTTATCCTCTTCAATGCCCTCCTCACTTCTCCCTTACTAATCTTTGCTACTTCCTGCTCCTCAACGGTCACCCCTTCTACTCTTTTTTCTCTCTCATTTTCCTCATTCATCAGCTCTTCAAAGTACTCTTTCCATCTTCCCAGCACACTTCTGTCATCAGTCAATACATTTCTCTCTCTGTCCGTTATCACTATAACTTGCTGCATGTCTTTCCCATCTCTATCTCTCTGCTGTGCCAACCTGTGTAAATCATTTTCTCCCTCCTTACTGTCCAACCTAGCATACAAGTCATCATATGCCCTCTGTTTGGCCTTAGCCACTGCTACTTTCACCTTACACTGTGTCTCCCTGTACTCCTGTTTACTCTCTTCGGTCCTCTCAATGTCCCACTTCTTCTTAGCTAACCTCTTCCTTTGTACACACTCCTGCACTTCCTCATTCTACCACCAAGTTTCCTAATCTACTTTCCTTCCACAGTACACACCAAGTACTTTCCTACATGTCTCCCTGATCACATTTGCTGTGGTTGTCCAGTCATCTGGAAGCACTTCCTGACCACCCAAAGCCTGTTTCAACTCCTCCTTGAAGACAATACGACACTCTTCCTTTTTCAGCTTCCACCACTTTGTCTTCTGCTCTGCCTTTGCCTTCTTCACCTTCCTCACCATCAGTGTCATCCTGCACATCAACATCCTATGCTGTTTGGTAACCCTCTCATCCGCTACTACTTTGCAGTCACTGACTTCCTTCAAACTGTATCATCTACACAAGATGTAGTCTACCTGTGTGCTCCTACCTCTGCTTTTATAAGTCACCTTATGCTCCTGTCTCTTTTGGAAGAAGGTATTCACCACAGCCATTTCCATCCATTTTGCAAAATCTGTCAACATCTGTCCTTCTGTGTTCCTGTCCTGGATACAAAACCTGCCCATCACTTCCTCGTCTCCTCTGTTGCCTGCAGCAAAATGTCCATTGAAGTCTGCACCAATTACTACTCTTTCACCTCTGGGGGCACTCTGCATCACTTCATCTAACTCACTCCAGAATCTCTCCTTCTCTTCTAGCTCACATCCTGCATGTGGGGCATAAGCACTAACAACATTTAACATCACACCTTCAATTTCTAACTTGAGACTCATCACTCTGTCTGACACTCTTTTCACTTCTAGAACATTCCTGACAAACCCCTCCTTCAAGATGACTCCTACTCCATTTCTATTCCTATCCACACCTTGATAAAACAGCTAAACCTTGTTCCTAAGCTTCTAGCTTTGCTACCTTTCCACCTGGTCTCCTGAACACAGAGTATGTCCACCTTCCTCCTCTACATCATGTCAGCATGTCATCATGTCTCTATCTTTTCCTTTCATAGTTCCAACATTCAAAGTCCCTACTCTCAGTCCTAGACTCATGCTTTTCCTCTTCTCTCTCCGCCTATGGACACGCCTCCCACCTCTCCTTCTTCAACCAACAGTAATCCAATTTCCACCAGCACCTTTGTTGGTTAACAGCACTGATGGCAGTTGTTGTTAACCTGGGCCTCGACCAATCTGGTATGGAATATTTGTGATTTGCATTATAAAGTTTGGCATTGGTTTTACGTCGGATGCCCTTTCTGACACAACTCTCTACATTTATCCAGGCTTTGGACTGGCGTGAGGGAGAGACACTGGTTTGTGTGCCCCCCCCCCCCCCCACACACAGTTGCATCTTTGTGTTTATAGGAAGTAAATGAGATTACTTAATTCAAGTATGAACTGCATTCAGTCCAAGCAGCTCAGCCACACACATCAGCCAAAGCAGACACACACAAACATTCTAAACATTAACTTAGGCACTGTACTGGAATAATAATTGAAAAAGACTTTCATACTCCAGCTTTACAACAGTTCAGATGATTATTCCTCTTCAGGCACTTCAGAGGAAGCTGTCGTTTCTTTTGGAGAAAGTCTTATTTCTTCAGAAGAGATGGCGCTTAGCTGGCGTTAGAGTGGCATCATAGAGCTTAACTGGATAATATACAGTATTATACATACAAAATGAAAACATATAAATACTGTATGTATGTATATATATATAGATAGATAGATAGATAGTGAGAAAGTATGCTGTATAATGTTTATTTATTTTATTAATAAATTTCACAGTACAAAATTAAAAAGTTTTTCCTCATCATTACTACATTTTACTACATTAATACTGTATTAATGAGTAAGACTGTCTATAGAATGTGTTTAAGAAGCATATTTTAGCGTATGTAATAGATACATAGTATTTTACTTCTGGTTGATCATTCGCGCATGTAATATGATACATGGGGTTTTTTACGTCCGGGTACAGAACTCGTGGATTATCTTCATTCATGGGAGGGGCCGGAACCAAACCCCCGCGAATATCGAGGGCCTACTGTACATTTTTATGTAAGGTGCGTACCTGTGTGTGTGTGTATTTATATTTTATTTACATCTTATGCGTTATTTTTGAATCTTTAATTGTTATTATTACCATTTATTGCGTTGAATATGTATTTATTGATATTATACACACATATACATTGCTTCACACTACAGAAACAGGGGATAAGCACCGGCCTCATGAGCCACTATGGCAGTGGTGTAAAAAGTCCAACAGACTATACATGCACTTATACGTCAGTCCCCCATACTATTGGTCCTACTTCGTGGAATTTGGCAGTCGCGGGGGGGTCTCGGTCCCAATTAACCGCGGAAAGTGAGTGATTCCTGTATATTTCTTCAACAAAAACTGTAAAATTAACTCATCTCTTGACTCTCTGATTTTGTCAGTGAAGTCGCACAAAAGGGAAGCAGCTTTATAAGAGTGACCCATAACAAAACTCCAATCAACTTTCTTATCAGTGGTCTGGTTGTCTTTCTTAGGAACATTTCTTCATTGAAATCCTCCCTTGAACATTTTGTACAAGAAGCCATGCCAGACCACTTCTATCTTTTGGATAATACTGGTAGTCAGTTCCACATCTTAACACTTTTATACAAGGCGAGATCAAACACAAGTAGTAAGTACCATCACTTTGATTGACATGTGGCAGTGGTGGTCACAGTGGTGGACATGTTTAAGCCCATTCCACTTTTGAAACACAGATCCCATCCTTGCCAAGAAAGTGAGATTCGTTGTCAGTGTTCTTCCTTGTGTCATCAATGTATTTAAAACTGTGCACACTGTCTTTTTACCGCTGACACAAATAAGGGACTCCAGTTCTTTAACATTTTTATTGAAGTTAAAGGCCATTGTTTCTGTTTTAGCATCATCGATCTGGTGCCTTAATGGACGCAGTAAAGATAGCCTGATCATCTGCATATTGAAGTCCAGTCACTCAGGTCTTCTCTGTTCCCTATGCTTTCTTCTCGAGTTTCCTTGGTGACACCTAGTTCATGTACTTTATTTTGAATCCTGTTGCGAGATACCTATTTACTACCTCATAACCTGCAACCCTCACCACAAAGTCCCTGTAGATATTGAAGATTGAGCATCCAGTCCTATGCTACCTTCAAGTCGATAAAGGCCATGAACAGCAGGGTTCCTGATTTTTTTTTTGTTGGAATTTTCAAGTATTTGAAATCATTAGTAGGCCTATTTGTTTGGAATCCAAATTGGTATAGCAAGAGAACAAGAAATCTACCTTATTGGTATTTATTACTCCATGATGGTCTATGTATGATATGTGAATTCTGGTGGGCATTTCACAGAGGTGTGTTTCACTGAAACTACTTTGTCATGTCTTCATGATACCCTTCTGTGTATTGCTCTTCCAACCCTTTGGTGGTGCTGTTGGTCTTGGTTCCGCAAAATAATTCATGCTATAACTGCCATTCATTTGATATGGGCAGCAAAAGAAAAGGGAATAATGTTTTTTTTATCAGTACACTCTGAACAGCTAGCCAGACCACTTCAGGGCCAAACCATTCACACTCACACTTTAGGACAATTTGGAACAGCCAAATAGCTGACTGTGCGTAGCTTTGAACTGTGGGAGGAAACTGGAGTACCCAGAGGAAAGCGGCGGATAGCCTTCTTACTGTGAGGCAGACGTGTTAACCACTGCGCCACTGTTCCACCACTGTCCACATGTTCCACTATTTTGTAAATGAAAGGTGCCATGTTCTATGTACATCTACTATGTTCTAAACATATGTAGAAGACTATATTAGGAAGTTAATCTCCTTTCAGTAATTCTTAAATAAAAAATGATATACTTTTATAGAGTGTATTTTTATTTTATTTTATATTTATATTTTATTTTGTATATATATATATATATATATATATATATATATATACAATCCACCCCTCGAAACAGATCTGTAGTGATAAATGGAGTTTCAATAGAAAGTCTTTGTCCTGTCCTTTTATTTTTGTGTATATATATATATATATATATATATATATATATATATATATATATATATATATATATATATATATATATATATATATCTGTGACTATGATAACTCAAAAACTAATGGACAGATTTCTCCAAAATTTTACTAAATATGGGACTTGGACCTCTGAAGAACTGACTAAATTTGGGGGCAATCCTAATTCAGATAGTTTTGAAGAAGTTTTCAACATTCCGTGGTAAGGCACTGACGTCAAACCCACCCATAATGTGCCTGGAGAAAAAAATTACCAGGCTCAAAAATACTTGCAAAACAAGCCACTAATGGACACCATAATTCTACATTATCTGCTGTTAGAAACCCATGAAAAAACGAGATTGCACTGCTTTGGGAGCGGTATCTGCTCTCATTTGCATTTCTAGGTTTGTTATTATTTATTTACAATTTACTATAATTGTTATTGTTCATCATCATCATCTTCCGCTAAGTCCAGGGTCGGGTTGCAGGGGCAGCAACCTAAGCAAAGAGGTCCAGATGTCCCTCTCCCCAGCCACTTCCTCCAACTCTCCCAGGGGGGACACTGAGGTGGTCCCAGACAAGCCGAGAGACATAGTCCCTCCAGCGTGTTCTATGTCGACCCCGGGGTCTCTTCCTGGTCGGTCACCCTTGTCCGACTTAGAACTATGGCCTTAGACTTGGAGGTACTGATCCTCATCCCAACTGCTTTGCACTCGGCTGTGAATTGCTCCAATGAGAGCTGGAGGTCCCGACTTGATGAAGCCAAAAGGACAACATCATCCCCAAAAAGCAGAGCCGCGATCCGATAGCCACCAAACCAGAACCCCTCAACGCCTCGACTGCGCCTAGAAATTCTGTCCATAAAAATTATGAACAGAATCGGTGACAAAGGACAGCCTTGGCGGACTCCAACTCCCACCAGAAACAAATTCGACCTGTTATTGCCAATACGGACCAAACTCTGACTCCGGTGATACAGCGACCGAATGGCTCATAGCAACGGGTCCGGAACATCGTACTCTCGGAGCACGCCCCGCAAGATTGTTCAAGGAACACGGTCAAAAGCCTTCTCCAAATCCACTCAGTACAAGTGGACAAATTAGTACCCCTACATAGACTTTCCCAGGTAGGCTGAGGAGTGTAATTCCCCGATAATTGGAAGACACCCTCCAGTCCCCTTTGTTAAAAATTGGGACCACCACCCCGGTTTGCTAATCCAGAGGTACAGCCCCCGATGACCACGCGATGTTGCAGAGACGTGCCAGCCAAGACAGTCCTTCAGCATCCAGGGCTCTGATATATTCCGGGCAGATCTCGTCCAACCCCGGAGCTCGACCACTGAGGAGCTTTTTGACAACCTCAGTGACCTCCACTCCAGTGATGGGCGGACCCCCGCCCAAACCCCCACGGTCTTCCTCTTCCACGGAGGGCGTGTTGGTGGGATTGAAGAGGTCCTCAAAGTATTCCCTTCACCTCTCGACAACATCCCCAGTTGAGGTAAGCAGCTCCCCAATGTAAGCTGTGTTTGTAGAGAACTGCTTCCCCCTCCTAAGGCGTCGGATGGTGGTCCAGAACCTTTTTGAGGCCAACTGATAATCACTCTCCAGACCCTGCCGGTACCTGTTTGCTGCCTCGGGAGTCCCACAGGTTAATAAAACCCGATAGGCCTCCTTCTTCAGCTGGACGGCCCCCTTCACCGCAGGTGTCCACCACCGGGTTCGGGGATTACCGCCACGACAAGCACCAACGACCTTACGGCCACAGCTATGGGCTGCTGCCTCAGCAGTGGAGGCATGAAACATGGCCCATTCGGATTTCATGTCCCCTGCCTCCTCCGGGACGTGGTTGTAGCTCTGCCGGAGGTAGGAGTTAAAGGCCTCTCGGACAGGGGACTCCGCCAAACATATCCAGCAGACCCTGATTACACGCTTGGGCCTGCCAGGTCTGGAAGGTAGCTTCCCCCACCACCGAAGCCAACTCACCACCATGTAGTGATCGGTAGACAGCTCAGCTGCTCTCTTCACCCGAGTGTCCAGAACATATGGTCGCAAGTCCGATGCGACCTAGGGTGTCCTGGTGCCAAGTGCACTTATGGGCACACTTATGTTCAAACATAGTGTTTATGATAGACAAATTGGTAGGCCCTACCTACCAATCACACCCTTCCAGGTCACACTCCACACGCCACATGGGCATTGAAGTCTCCCAAGACAACGAGTGAGTCTCCCGAGGGAGCGTTCTCCAACACCCCCCCAAAGACTCCAAAAAGGGTGGGTACTCTGAACTGTCCATTGGGTGCATAAGCACAAATAAAAATAACAGTCAGGACCCGTCCCCCCACCTGAAGATGGAGGGAAGCTACCCTTTTGTCAACCGGGGAGAACTCCAACATTTGGGCACCGAGACAGGGGAAACAAGAATACCCACACCGGCTCGCCGCCTCTCCCCATGAGCAACTCCACAATAGAATAAGGTCCAACCTCTCTCGAGATGGATGGTTCCAGAGCCCAAGCTATGCGTTGAGGTGAGCCCGACTATATCTAGTCGGTATCTCTCCACCTCACGCACCAGATCAGGCTCCTTCCCCGCCAGAGAGGTGACATTCCATGTCACGAGGGTCAGAGTAAGTAGCCGGGGATCGGTCCGACAGAACCCATGCCTTCGGCTGCCGCCCAACTCACACTGCAACTAATTGTTATTGTTATTATTTATAATTTATTTATTATTAGCAGATGTATCAGGAAGAAATTCGCAAAATTGTAATCAAATATTGGAAATGCATATCACAGGCGATCAAGAGTATTAAATATGTATTTTTTTGTTTTATAGGATACAGTGTGTAGTGGTTTGCATGTCTGCCTCACAGCAAGAAGGTCTGGGATGATTCCCGGTCTGGTTGTTTCTGTGTGATTTTGCAAGTTCTCACTGTGCTTGCAAGGGTTTCTTCTGGGTACTCCAGTTTTCTCCCGCAGTCCAAAAACATGCACAGTCAGCTAGCTAGCTGTTCCAAATCACCCTTAGGTGTGATTGTGAATGGTTGTGTGAATGTTGGCCCTGTGATGGCCTGGCAAGCTGTTCAGGGCGTACCCTGCCCTCACCCAGAGTCGACTGGGATGGTCGCCAGCCTCCCCGCAACCCTAATTAGGATTAATTGATTAAGAAAATTAATGAATGGATTATAGGACAATCCTTCTTATGTATCAGTGATAGCTAAAGCAGTGATGTCAGATTAAGCCTGAGGTATGTGCAGTGTATCGGCGCAGGCTACACAGCACAAATGAGGCTTATTACTGTACATTGAAACCCCATCAGAGAATATCTACCGCTCCACAGCCAAGGAGAACATGCGTCATCACCTGCTTAGCCAATCAGGTTTGAGTTATCCAAGTGTGTCATCAGTCTCAGATTGAGGAAGGGTTCTCTCTCTTTCTCTCTCTCTCTCTCTCTCTCTCTCTCTCTCTCCATTGTTTCTTTCTCCATCTGTCCCTCTCTCTCTGTCTTTCTCGCTCCCTGTCTATCTATCTCTTGGTGGTGTGAGGAGACATACCCACGCGTGTGCATGTGCATGTGTGTACTGATGGATAATGAAATGCAAGCATTGAGCAGCCTCCGGGGAGCTTCTCCAAGCCTGAGGATGTGAAAGAATCAGAAGCTGAACGAGGGATCTTTCTGTGCGCTCCTGCCTTCTTTCCCTCTGTCTATCTCCATCTCTCTCTCATTCTCGTACCTTTCTCTCTTTCTCCATTCTATTTTCTGATAGACATCTCTTATTTTTTCCCCTCCTCATCCGTCCTCTCTAGTGAGCAAGAAGATCATCATCCCCGTCATCAATCCTTTTTTTTTTTTTTTTTGGTGGCGGTGGTGGCGGTGGTAGTGGTGGTGTTGGTGGCTCCCTCCTCCTTCTCCACCTCTCCATCTCCACCTCCTCCCCTTTCTGTCTTTTTTTTCTTCTGTTCTTGAGAAGGATCTCTCTGGAATAGCAAACCTCCATGTATGACAATTTGTACCTGCATGGATTTGAAGACTCGGAGGCGGTAAGTGTGAGCATTTTTGTGTCTCTGTCATTCTTTCCTTCCTAGTTGAGATTTTTTTTTCTTTTGATACAGTCTACGCTGTGTATTCATTCTGATTGCTTCTGCTGCTGCTGCTCTTGTATGTGTGCGGCAAGCAGAGCACGCACAGGCCCTGGGAGACTCACTGTAACACAATATTCAGAGACACAGCCAAAATATCATTCGGCTATAGATGTTCACTGAAGCCTAGTGCATCTCTCTCCCTCTCTTTCTCTTTCTCTCTTTTTCTGTGTGTGTGTGTGTGTGTGTGTGTGTGTGTGTATGTGTGTGTGTGTGTGTGTGTGTGTGTTTGTATACGATGAATAGCACACCTTTCCATTCAAATCTATTTTTTAAGCTCATTAACACTATTATTTCTCTATAGTGCAATGACTTATATCATACTAATTTTTAAGCTACAGCTTGATTTTATATGTCATAAAATAGCTCTGAATTTCAGGAAACTGCATTCACCAAGGCTTTGTTAAAGGGCCAGACTCATATTCCAAGCTCAGTTTAACCAGGTGATGATGAGTAAAGTAGAATGAGTCACATGGTCTACGTGGCTCCCTTCAGCACCTGCTGTAGGGCAAAAAGGACAAAAAAAAAAAAAAAAGCTTATATGAATGTGTCAGTGGGCACTACATGAGTTCCTGCTTGTGTATCACATGGTGTGATGTAACATTCCCTATCTGTTGTCAGGAGGGGAGATATTTTGTGTGACAGTGCACATGAATTCTGTGCTTGGACCGAAATTTATACACAGGTTCTGTGGGTATACAATGCATTTACTGCGTAAGACAAAAATGGTGTATACTACACAGGAATAATGCAATCTGATTTGTGTACTATCATGGGATTGAAAAAAAAAAAAAGTTATTCTGAAGGAATAATGCTTGAATCAAGATGAGGAACGGGTCATAGTTTGTAATGGTCATTTGGAGCAGGCAGTGTCATCATTATCACAGTTTAAAATGGAAAAATAATCCATACAGATCCTGTTTAAGTTTGTTTTTCATGTGTTTCCATATAGAACATACATACATAAAAAAGTTTGCATGTAGTGTATACTACACTCTGAATTCCACAACAGACACCTTTGATTTACACACTGTTAGCTTGCAGCATGCAGAGCTCATTCGAGCTGTGTCAGTAATGGATAAACGTATAAAAATAAAGTAGACAAATCATTCCTTAGTTTTTTAATGTCTCCACATGCGCCCTGGAACAAGTTGCCTTGACACAACTGCCCATGGAGAAATGATTTGTTCTAGTAGAGCGTGATGCCGGTGGGTGCTACTTGCACTACTTTTTGAAGTGGTGCAACTGTTCCAGAACATCTGGTTCCATTGGCAACTTGCTTTCTGAACACAATCGGGGTCAAGTAGGAGGGATTATGCATTATCGCCATTAGTTCATCAGGGTTATCAAGTCCTTTCATAGGCTTTCGAGGTGGTTTGCTTGCATGTTCTCCCTCTATCTTCCGGCTGTAAATTCATCAGAATTTCATCAGTTTGGTCTTGGTTGCAACTTGTTTCTGCTTGCAAATAAATAAATAAATACGTAAATGAGTCCTTCAATTCCTGGCCCTGCAATGGCCTGGTTGTACCAGAGTAGTCCAGGGTGTGCCCTGCCCTTACCTAGAGCTGTTTGAGATGGGCGCCAGCCTCCCTTCAACCCTAATTAGGATTAAGCGGTTCAGAAAATGAATGACTGAATGGTAATGGTTGAGGGAAAGAATGTATGATAATCATATACTTTGAAATCACTTGGCTGTTCCAAATTGCCCCTAGGTATGAGTGTTGGTATGTGGTTGTATGTGTTGACCCTATAATGGTCTGGCACGCTGCTCTGGGCCGCTCAGGGCCTTCCTTTGGCTAGAGTCGTCTGAGATAGGAGTCAGCTTCCTTGTGACCCAAAACATATAAACAAAAAAGACAACTGCGTTACACTAATTGACTGTTCCAAACCCACTGTAAGTATGAATGTGAATGGTTGTCTGTCTTGGCACTGCAATGAACTGGCAAGCTGTTCAGTGTGTACCCCGCCTTTCACCCATTGTCAGCTGAGATAGGCTCCAGCCTCCCTGAGATCTCAGAAGAATTAAGCAGTTCGGCAAATTAATAAATGAAACCTGCTTAATTTGCCCACAGTTGTTTATAACTGATTTTGACAAAAATGTACATAAATGAATACACACCTGAATAGCTCCAGTATTGAGTTAGTGAGCTAAAAAATATACCCAGCAACCACAAAATGCCTGTACACTGTTACCCTACAGGGCAACTAAACCACAATAAACTGCTTTTTTTTCACAACTTATGGGCTCGAATTCTTATTATAAGTGTCTCCAAACATGGAAAAGATCCCTATAGAGATGCACGTCAATCTATTTTCCAAAAATAACAATAAAGAAGCTGAAGAAAATGAAAATTAACATTTCTACAGTTGTTGTTTTTTTACTTTTCTCTTCGTCTGCTGTCTGGCGCAATACTCCATTCAGTGCAGGTAGTGGATCAGTAAACATGGTATGTCCTCTGATATTTATACAAAGAGACATCACACAAAATTGATGGAACAGTATTTTTCAGAGATGTATATTCACATTATAAACCTGCTTGTAAAAAAGGGGATTGTTTTGATGCGGTTCTGTAAGCATTAAGCATCCATACAAAGTCCGTGATTGTGCAATAAGGGGGCAAAAAGATGCAACGTTTACTCAAGTGGCATGAGGTGGTTCAAAAGGGCTGACCCTTCACTTAACATGATTTGAGCGATTACCAATCAAACCTTAAATATGCTGTTGATTGGCAGATACTTCAAAACACAGACTTCCATGTAATGTCTCCGTGTGGAATTCATGAACAAGTTTAAACAATCCTGCTCATGTCAACATGTTCGAACAGCTTCCTATAGCCATGTGTGATGGGCCATGCATTTGGTACCTGGGCATCCAGTGAGACTTAATCCACACTTAATACCACCACGATCATGTCACAATTATACAAGCCATCAATAATATAGAAATCACAATATAACAAGGCGTGGCATTAAAGAGAGAGATGCGTTTAGTGCATTTACTGCTAGTAACGCTGACCATTACATAAATTTTACTGCCGTTTATCGGTGTAAATTGGTGCTTAGCAAAAAGGAGAGAAGAACCTTACCTCCACTTCCTTGACCTCTCCTTACGATGTCAAGCTTTCCTAGATTGAAAATGGATTTTTCAGAATGTCTGACTCCTCCCTCTTCAACCCTTGTGTACATAAATTCAAACACTAAATGCATCCTGTGCAGATCACTACAGACCATTCACCTAGTGTTGCCCTGACCAACGAATCAGAGGACAGAAAAATGGTACTGTTTCTGTAAGCCCTCTAGCTGGCTCTGTGAGTCGAATCTGAAATCTGATTGGATAAAGAAACAGCCCCATCACTAATACAGTTTAAGTGACATCGGCCAGCACTGCTGATTCTGAAGGCCCTGAGCAGATTAGATTGACATGGCAACACATAGTAGCTATAATATGATTGGATGAAAAAAAAAAAATCTAACATCCACATAAACAGCAGAAACAGTGCAGCCAAGAGACACTAAGAAATAAAGAGAATAGACACAATTTGATAGAAAAAATACTGTACTAGAATTTAAGTTATAAATGTAGGTCAGTGCTTCTGACAGTGTTTAAACCAGCAGAGAAGAGTATGCTGGCCCTGATGTCCCACCACTGAAATATCCTGTGTTTTTGACTGCACACAGAAATCTTAACAGGATAATAACCTAATACGTGATGCCTAGGTCCACTTTATGAAACGGTCAGCATCACCAGTGAGTTTATATTTATATATAAGTTTTTTTAGATCAAAATAAATATATTATGTGAGTTGGGTAGTAACTCGAGTACATGGTGTTGCTAACGTCTTAACATAACATAACATAACATGAGTGGTGAGAACAGGCCATTCAGCCCAACTAAGCTCACCATTGTCCTATTCTAAAGTGACTCCAACCTTAAAGACGCACACTCTAACCTTAAAGACGCACTTTTTTTTTTTTTTTCATGACTAGATGGTATCCAGCACTAGATCAAGTCTGCTTTTGAAGACTTGTAAGGTTTCTGCTTCGACAACGTGGTTAGGCAATCTATTCCACACTGAAATTACCCTCTGCGAGAAAAAATATTTCCTAATATTTGTGCTAAATTTACCCTTAAATAACTTCCATTTATGACCCCTAGTTCTACTTACAGAACTTGGCCTAAGTAATCGGGCATAGTTGACTTTATTAATCCCCTTAAGATACTTAAAGACCTCAATCAGATCACCTCTAATTCTCCTTTTTTGAAGACTGAAAAGGTTTAGGATCCTCAGCCTCTCCTCATAGGATTCCCTTTTTATACCCGGAATTAGCTTTGTTGCTCTTCTCTGAACTTTTTCGAGAGTCTCGATGTCTTTTTTCAAGTATGGTCCCCAGAACTGTACACAATACTCTAAATGTGGTCTAACCAATGTGTTATACAAGAGAAGGACAACATCTTTAGATCTATACTCAATACTCCTGGCTATGTAACCCACCATCCTATTTGCCTTTTTTACTGCTAACGCACAGTGGCTAGTACCAGTGAGGGACTGGTCAACCATCACACCCAGATCCTTTTCCTGAGAGGAACATTCTAGTTTTAAACCTCCCATGAAATACTCCTGTCTAATGTTTTTATTCCCTACATGTAGAACTTTACATTTAGCGACATTGAATTTCATTTGCCATGTATCTGCCCAAATTCGAAGTCTATCCAAATCGTCCTGAATAACCTTAGTAGACTCCAGACTATTTGCCAAACCGCCCAATTTAGTATCGTCAGCAAATTTCACCAATGTGCTCTCAATGTCCCTATCAAGGTCATTAATGTAGATGAGGAAGAGCAAGGGTCCCAACACAGATCCCTGAGGGACTCCACTTCCCACAATTCCTTGCTCAGATGAAATCCCTCCAACCACAACTCTCTGTGTTCTGTCCTGTAACCAGTTCTTAATCCACTCCAGAATACCTCCTACAATTCCAACTGACCTCGTTTTAAAAATTAGTCTCTCATGTGGTGTTGTCCTGCTGAATGTGGTCTTTTCCTGCTGAATCGTGTTAACAGCTACATTTTCATAAGAACAAATCAGCTGATAAAAACAATGAGTAGTTCAGAATAAAGTACCGCTGTAAGTGTACTTCCGTCGAAATGAAGCTCTGGCACAAATATATGATCTCCCCTTAATGATCTCCACACAGTGCTGCTTATGGGTTCATTCTGAAAGATTTTGAAGTGGGAAACGTGCAGTTGCGTTACCTGGCCAATGAGAGCTGAGAGGTGAAGTGATTCGCCTCTCACCAGACAATGTCACGTGTCATTTGTCGCTTGTCGCTTCCTGTGTAAATGAGGTTTTACAGTGTCTAGCAGTTTTGTGGTTATATTATAGTAACACAATTCTGGAATGATTTTAGCAGTTTTTGAGAGTTTTGTCCCGAGAACAATTAAGATGAACCAGATTGAAAAAAAATTGGTCATATTATTGTTTTGATCTGCATTTTCTACCCATGCATTGGAACACAATCATAGAGTCTTATGAAAAGCCAAGATCAAACACAAAACAAATTAACAAACTTGCATAAAGTTGTGTTTCATAGATATCATGATAAACTGACTGTTGGCAGAGAGAGGCTTCCTGATCCATCCAGCATCACTGATAAAAACTCAGAAAGTTAGTTGCCTCGGTGACCAAATGTGACCTCTCTCAATGCGGAAGAGCAGCGGTTCTGCTCCGAGCTCTCCCCGGATGGCTGAGCTTCTCACTTTATCTCTAAGGGAGAGCTCTGCCACCCAGAAAAGGAAGCTCACGTCAGCCACTTGTATCCATGATCTTGTTCTTCTGGTCACTCCTCAAAGCTCGTGACCATTGGTGAGGGTTGGGACGTAGATTGTCTGGTAAATTGAGAGCTTTGCTTTGTGGCTCAGCTCCCTCTTCACCACGACGGACTGGTACAAGCTCCGCTTTATGGCAGAGGCTTCAGCGAGCCACCTGTCGATCTCCTGCTCCATTCTTCCCTCACTTGTGAACAAGACCCTGAGATATTTGAACTCCTCCAGTTGGCAGGACCTTATTCCAGATGAAAAGGGTGGAATGCACCTCAAACTTGGAGCTGTTGATTCTCATCCTGGCGATTTTGCACTCAGCTGTGAATCACTCTAATTAGAGCTGGAGGTCCCGGATTGATGAAGTCATAAGGACAACGTCATCCGCAAAAAGCAGAGATAAGATCTGATGGTCACCAAACCAGAAGCCCTCAAAACCACAGCTGCGCCTAGAAATTCTGTCCATAAAAATTATGAACAGAATCGGTTACAAAGAACAGCCTTGGCAAACTTCAACCCTTACCGGAAACAAATTTGACCTGTTGTTACGACTGCGGACCAAGCTCTGGCTCTGGTGATACAGTGACTGAATGGCCCGTAGTAATGGGACCGGTACACCATATTCCCAGAGCACACCCCACACGATAGCCCGAGGGAATGGTCAAAAGCTTTCTCTAAATCCAAAAAAACACATGTGGACAGATTGGGCACACTCCCATCACCCTCTCTAGGATCCTGCAGAACATATGGAGGTGGTCGAGAGTGCTGCGACCAGGATTAAAAGCACATTGTTCTTCCTGAATCTGAGGTTCAATTATTGGTCGGATCCTCCACTCCAGCACCAAACTTTTCCGAGTAAGCTGAGGAGTGTGATTCCACAATAATTGGAACACACCTTCCGGTCCCCCTTTTTAAAAAGGGGGACTACCATCCTGGTTTGCCAATCCAGAGATACAGCTCCTGATGACCACACGATGTTGCAGAGATGTGTCAACCAAGACAGTCCTACAACATCCACAGCCTTGAGATATTCAGGGTGGATCTCATCCACCCCCAGAGCCAAACCACAAATGAGCTTTTTGACTACCTCAGTGACCTCAGCTCCAGTGATGGGTGAGTCCATCGAGAGCATTGTTGGTGGGATTCAGGAGGTCCTTGAAGTATTGGTTCCATCTACTGACAACAACCCCAGTCGTGGTGAGCAGCCCGAACTTCACAGTAAACAGTATTAGTGGAAAACTACTTCCCCCTCCTGAAGTGTTGGATGGTGGTCCAGCACCATTTTGAGGCCAACCGATAATCACTTTCCAGGCCCTCGCCACACTCCTCCCGTGCCCGAGATTTTGAATTGGCGACAACTCCGGCTGCAGCACATTTGGCCTGCTGGTACCTGTCTGCTGCCACAGGCCGATAAGATCCAATAGGCCTCCTTATTCAGCTCGACGGCCTCCTTCACTGTCGGTGTTCACCACCATGTTGGGGGTTATTGCCACGACAGGCACCGATAACCTTCTGGCCACAGCTCTGGGCTTTCTGCCTCAACAGTGGAGGCATGAAACATGGCCCATTTTGATTCCATGTCACCCACCTCCTTCGGGATGTGGTTGTAACTCTGCCGGAGGTGGGAGTTAAAGGCCCTTCTGACAGGAAACCATGCCAACTGTTCCGATTAGACCTTATCTACTTGTTTGGGTCTGCCAGAGCTGAAAGGCAGCTTCCCCCACCACTGGAACCAGCTCACCACCAGGTGGTGATTGGCTGACACCTCAGCTCCTCTCTTCGTCCAAGTGTCCAGAACATATGGCTGCAAGTCTGGTGACACGACTACAAAGTCGATCATCAAACAGCCTAGGGTCTCATGGTGCCAAGTGCACTTATGGACGCCCTTATGTCCCAATATGGGGTTTGTGATGGACAGACCATGATGAGTACAGAAATTCAATAATGAAACACCATTCGGGTTCAGACTGGTGAGGCTGTAACTATCAATCACCCTTTCCAGTTCACACTATCGTTGTCAACGTGGGCGTTGAAGTCTCCCAAGACAACGAGTGGGTCTCCAGGGTGAGTGTTCTCCAACACGCACCCTAAAGAGTCCAAGAAGGGTGGGTACTCTGAATTGTCATTTAGTGCATAAGTACAAACCACAGTCAGGAACCGTCCCCCCACCCAAACATGGAGGAAGCTACCCTTTTGTCAACTGGAGAGGACCCTGAAGTGTGGGCACTGAGACCAGGGGCAAGACGGATGCATTATGCCCTTGGCAACATAGCTCCTAGCATCTCATAGGACACCCAAACCCCTCCACCATGATAAGGGGCAATTCAAGGAGGGGCCGACACAATACAGGCTTTTTTTATTGGCTAGATCAGCTGATCAGTGATGTCACCATTCACTGGGTCCTTTCACATTGCCTCCTTTTGAACTCATTTTGAAAGGGAAGGCCTGTTTTGTAGGGTTCTGCATAGACATACTTTATTAAGTTCCTGTTGACAGAATGGTCAAATAAGTGTAGAGAACTTGATCAAGCGTGTTGTTTTTTTTTTCCCCAAGAGCAAAGCTCAAAGTAAACAAGGAAGTGTCTTATTTTCTTTCCTAATGGACCATGGAAAGCAAAAATAAAGGACATTACTTTATAGCATTGCGCCAGTGGTGACAAGTTTGATTCCCACAGCAGCATAGATGTGGGAAGACATTCTGTCATGTTTATATCATCCATGGGCAGTTCTGGTTTTGAATGTGAACTATGTAGTCATTAATGGCTATATTTATAGTTGAGCACACAGCCATGCAGTAAGGAGTTAATACTGAAGACTTCAGACTTTAGATTTAAACCAAGCCATGTGTCAATTTTGTGAATTTGTGAGCATTCTTGCATTATATAAATTTAGGGTGCAGAATTAACCACAGTGATTGCTGGAGAAGAGCCTGATGTTAATATTCATTTGCTAACAGTAAGATTTCCAGACACGGCTGGTGGTAAGGTGCCGGATTACAGATCCTAAAGTTGGGGGTTCAAACCTGCTGTACCCCCACCAATGCAGCTAACTGGGTTATCAAAGGCCTGCCATGTCTCTCACTGTCTGTGGTGAGAGATTCATGTAAAAGAGCCATTGTTGACTTTATAAAGTGTATCTGCATAGCCATCAGCGTGTTTGTGCGCTGCGATGGCCTGACAAGCTGTCCAGGGTATACTTTGCCCTCGCCCAGAGTCGACTGAGATGGGTCAGCCTCACCATGACCCTAATTAGGATTAAGCGGTTCAGAAAATTAATGAATAAAGTTTTCCAGACGTGAGACATCTTCAAGGGTAATTTCATATCTAAGAAGTTTATTTTTCATTCTAATTCTAATTAGGGTCACGGGGAGGATGGCGCCCATCTCAGCTGACTCCGGATGTGTGCAGAGTACACCCTGGACAGCTCACCAGGGCAAAAAGTTAATTTTTTCATTTTGGAAATGTTTTGTCTGTGTCAATGACAATAAACGACTGGCAAGGGGTTTTAGTGTTGTGGTATACAGGGATCCTTCGCGACTTTGAGCTTCAATTCATGTGGCTTCAGTGCATCGCGTTTTTTTATTTTTAAACATTCATCGAATTAAAAAAATAAGGAAATTAAGGAAGAATAGTGGGCAAAGTTAAGGAAAATGTTGCAAAACAAGGCCAATTATGCAAAGAAAAAACCCCAAACAAATGAAAACAAAAAACAACCCAACCCCCTCCCCACATCAAAATTACTTACATTTTTATGTGAGGTGCGTATCTGAGTGTGTGCACACGCATCTGTGTGCACAAGCGCCTGTATATGTGTGTATTTATATCTTATTTACATCTTATGCATTATTTTTGAAAGTTTCATTGTTATTATAGGCATTTATAGCGTTGAATATTTATTTATTGATATTATATACACATATACAGTACATGTACGTATACGTCAGTTGGGTGTGTGGGGGGGTCGATCCTACTTCGTGGAACTCGGCGGTTAAAGGGTGACCCAATCTCGGTCCCAATTAACCACGGAAAGTGAGGGATCCCTGTATAAACTTAGGCGATGGGTAAATCCACCAACATGAAAGGATCATGAGTATCATGACCTTTATTCAAAATCTATTTCCATAAAGTTGTATAAATATGCTTTTACTCTCTCTCTCTCTCTCACTCACTCGCTCACTCACCTACTTGCTGAACCGCTTAATCTTATTAGGATTGGGGCGTGGAGTATATCACAGCTGACAGTGGACAAAGGCATGGTGCACCCTGAACACCTCAGTAACACATGCACGAGCATTTACCTTAACAGTCACAGCTAGGATCAATTTGGACAGCCAATTACCCTACCATATGCATATCTTTCAACTTTGGGATGAAACCTGAGAACCCAGAGGGAACCCACACGAGCACAAGGAGAACATGCAAACTCTACATTGATTCACCTTTGCTGAGCCGAAGACTCAATCCCAGGACCTTCTTGCTATAAGGTGGATGTGTTAACCATTATGCCACAATGTCTCCCATAAATATGCAATGAATATGCAAAATACTTGCTTTTGTTTGTTGAATATCCTTTCAACTTGTAAATCAAAAGGAATTACTTTTTTCTAACCTAACATTAATTAGATGGGAGTGGACTGCATCGTGAACTTTTTAAAGAATTATTGAGTGAAACAGTTCTCAAAGAATTTAATACCAGTAAGCTAGTTAAAATTTACTAGTGAATTGGTTATAATGCTCATTAACCTAATCTACATATATATTAATTCATTAATTTTCTGAGCTGCTTAATCTTAATTAGGGTTGCGGGGAGGCTGGCACCCATCTCAGCCAACTTTGGGCGATGGCGGGGTACACCCTGGATGGCTCGCCAGGCCAACACTCACACAACCATTCACTCGCTACTTCGCGCTGCACTGCATTGCGTTTAAAAAAAAAAAAAAAAAAAAATATATATATATATATATATATATATATATATATATATATATATTCATCAAATTAAAAAGTGAGGAAATTAAGAAAGAATAGGGGGAAAGGTTAAGCAAAATGCCACAAAAACAAGGCCAATTATGCTAAAAAAAAAAAAAAAAAAAAAAAAAACCCTAAACAAACACAAAACAAAAAACAACCCGAAATCTCCCATCAAAACCATCCGGAGATACGAACAGAGCTGTCGAGGTCGAAAGTGAAGGTGAAAGTGAAATGAAATTGAAAAACAAATAGAAATAGAAATGGAATAAAATCTATAGAAAGATATATCATAAATATAAGTATTAAATATGATTAAACATTACCCTGAGGTAGACTTAATACTCGGCTCCATCAGAGTGGCGTGGCCGACATGGAGGTCCGGGAAGAGAAGCAGAACGATACATTTCTGAACTCGTGTCCAAAAACTTTGAAAGAAGAAACAAATTGACTCCAGTATTATGATGAAGTCGATAAGAGTGAAACTCTCTGTAAATCTGATCAGATCCGCTGTGCTGTGCTTGAGAGGAACCAGGAGGTTAAACACGGGACATAATGATATGTACAGATGATTATGAAGAGAGAGAGAGATAGAGAGAGAGAGAGAGAGTATACAGTACAAACTCATATATGTTACCTATACAAGGTTTAAACATACGTTCCCCTCTAAAGAATGTCTTGTAACGACTTACAAACAAATTCATCTAACTGGACGGAACCGAACTTGTTTGTAGGCTGCGGAGCATCTGTACTTACATTGTTGCATCTGTGTGTGCATGCACATCTGCCCACATGTGTACGCGCGAGTATATATGTGTGTCGTCTTCTTATGCAGTTCCATCTGTATGTGTGTGTATTTATACGTATTTTATTTACATCTTATGCATTTTTTTATGTTCAATTGTTATTATAAGCATTTATAGCATTGAATATGTATTTATGGATGTTATATACACATGTACATATACGTATACATCAGTGGGGGGGTTGGGGGGGTGACCCTACTTCGTGGATTTCAATGGTCATGTGGGGATCTCGGTCCCAATTAACCCGCGGAAAGTGAGGGATCCCTATATATATATATATATATATATATATATATATATATATATATATATATATATATATATATATATATATATATATATAAATAAGAGTAGAGGATACAGAGGATAGGGTGAGATGGAGGTGGATGGTTTGCTGTTCCGACCCTGAAGGAAAAGCCGAAAGGAAAAGAAGATTATATATATATATATATATATATATATATATATATATATATATATATATATATATATATATACACACAAAAGGACAGGACAAAGGCTTTCTATTGAAACTCCATTTATCACTACAGATCTGTTTCGAGGGGTGGTGAAACCATCCCCTCTCTTCAGGTGATTACAGAAGAAATCTTCTGAAATCTTCTGAAATCTTCTGAAATCTTCTGTAATCACCTGAAGAGAGGGGATGGTTTCACCACCCCTCGAAACAGATCTGTAGTGATAAATGGAGTTTCAATAGAAAGCCTTTGTCCTGTCCTTTTGTTTATTTGCTCTACCAAAAAGTATTGAGCACTCTCCTACGGAAGGATCTACTCAGAAAATCCTCTATATATATATATATATATATATATATATATATATATATATATATATATATATATATATATATAAAATCTAGCTTAAAAGGGCAACCATGAACCCTGCGTGGCAAAATTATTAATCTATTATATGATTTCTCCTCTTTAACCTTATTCACTTTCTTTTTCTGACAGTGTTTGACAGCAACATGATAGTCTGCAATATTCTTGAGCCATGAACGACATGGAATAAGTTTGCCACCACCTAGTGGATTGATGATTAATTATGTTTCATGGTAATGGTTGAGGCAAAGAATGTATGATAATCATATACTTTAAAAGCTCTTGCGGGAAATATAAAATCAGTGACTGGACCAGATTTAGCCGATAAATTTGACACCTGTAATGGAGATGAAAGCAAGTTCTTGACTGAAAAGAAAGGACTGGACATGTGATGATATGTACTATACATACATCTGAATTTGTTTATATTCCAATACACAATGAATCAGGGTAAAGGCATTAGGTAGTTGCAGAGAAGGGATTCACTGACTAAGTATTTGTAGTGACTGAAAGCTATAATAGACAACTTTTTCCTTTTATTGCTCTCTGTTTGTACAGACTATGTGTATTGTACAGGTTGCATTTCGTAAACATGCCTACAACCACACTTTTTTGGCACTGAAGGCATCAAGGGTAATACATATCCGCATTTCTTCATATAAACAAGATGGGATCTGAGTGTCTGAGTCGTCCTTTGCATCTGGACTGTATTTTCTCTGGACTGTATTCCTCGTTGCAATGAAAACTCTGACATGTAATTCCTTTATATACCAAAGGTGTCCTGCGCCCAACTCTTCTCAACTTCTCATTGATGTTGTGGACCGTTCGTTATCTCTACAAGTTCTCCATTATTCGTGGTCAGAATCACTGGAAACTTTGCAGATTTGTTCTTCTGGACAATAGATAGAGTTCCATGAAGGCTGACTTTGGATTTTTGTATTGGAAACAGAATTATGGTGGTCAGTTTTCAACCTGGATGTAGAATCATGATGTCACATTACTGAATCTTACAGTCCTACTCTTCTGTTCTACCTACTGGAATTGCATGAGGCTTATACTTGATCCGGTGAATTCACTGAGAATTATTGGCATGACCAGCTATGCAGCCGGATCCAAATACATTTACGGATATACCCCTAGTGTGTAGCTCAATTTGGCGAGTACTTTTAGATGAGAGTAGAACAATTATGAATAATGGCTTCATGAGGAGATGTGATGCAAAAGCAGCAGGTGGATTGTATATAATTAGGGATTGCTTTACATCATTGTTTTGATGTAGTTTGTGGGAGGAGTCTCCAATTGGAACATTGTTAGGAGAAGGATGAAAGGGGTCTTGGAGTAGCTTGTGGATCATCATAAATAAAAGTATTGGCTTTCCAAGAATCTTCTACATCTGGAAATGAATGAGATTTTTAATATCACAGCAAATAATCTGTTTAAGCGCACTTCCAGGTCCTGAAAAGCTGATTGGCCGAATTTTTTTGTCAAAGCACGAATGAGTAAATGTATTGTCAGTCTGCATTTTCCATAGTTGGGTTTAAAGATTTCATTGATTTTAAAGGCAGTGCCTGAAAACATTGTTTTGAACCACAACTCGGATAGTAAAAACTCTTCTAACTTGTGAACTATTCACTCAATCACTCATTTACATTCTTTTTATTATTAGCGTCACATTGAGGCTGGATCCTATCACAACTCTGGGCAAAGGTGGGCACACCTTGTTTCCAGGCCATCACAGAGTCAGCATACACAACCCTTCACACCCACACTCACAACCTAGGAGCAATTTGTGACAACCGATTAGCCTAATGTGTAGGTCTGTGGACTGTCGGAGGAAACAGGCGCACCCAGAGGAAACCCATGTAAGCATGAAGAAAATATGCAAACTCCACACCCTTTGAAGTCCAGGATTTGCTGTGAAGCAGGCTTGACCACTAACCACTACGCCATTGTAGAAGACCAGAAAATCGACATAAACACTTGGATTACAGTGTTCAAGCATTTAAACATTCCAGGGCGGGACGGTGGCCTAGCGGTTACCATATCTGCATTATAGCAAGAATGTCTTGGATTCGAGTCCTGGGCTCCTGGAGTGTTTCTGTGTGGAGTTTCTCTCTGTGATTGTATAGGTTTCCACTGGGCACTTTAGACTAATTGCACTGAAGTCTGAGGATGTGAGTGTAAATAATTACATGTGCACTGGCTCTGTGATGTCCTGTACCGAGTGTCGGCTGAGATAGGTACCAGCTCCCTTTGACTGAAGTGGGATTAAGTGGTTTGGAAAATTAGTTATTAGGTTTCATCTGCTTTGGGTAATTATATTTTCTGTTGCTGTTGGGTTTTGTTTTTTTTTCAAGTTCACCGGGACATGTCATAAATTATTGCATGTGTAGCGTATGCTTCAAGTGCAATAGCTAGAGAACAGGTTATAAAAAAATACAAAGAATAGTTCCCATCTACCATTCATTCATTCATTGATTTTCTGGGCCATTTAATCCTAATTAGAGTCACAGGGAGGCTGGTGCCCATCTCAGCCGACTCTGGTCGAGAGAAGGGTAAACCCTGGACACCTCACCAGGCCATTGCTTGATTTGAAACAGTCAATTATTCTACTGTGCATGTTTTCGGACTGAGGGAGGAAACCAGATTACCTTGGAGGAAACCGAGTGCAGTGCTTCACAATTATTTTCTGTGATGCCTCCTACAGGAAGAAAAATAAACACTCCACCCCCCCACCCCCAAGTGCCCAGCATGCAACTATAAATAGTGTTTACTGCACTTCATCTTGTTTGCTCAGTGCTTTTTCCATACCTCATACGGAACACAGTGAGAGCGCCACTGCCACCTACTGTAGAGGATGCTTAATTACACTTAAATCTAGTACAGTATGGCAAAAAAGCATGTTCCCCAGGGTCATACCCAGGGTCATACGCCCCCCGGTATCACACCACGCCTCCCAAGGTGCGCTTCCCGCTATTTGAGAAGCACTGGCCTTGTGGGAGCTTACCAAGAGCCTTTCCTCACTGGCATTCATAGTGTGCACATGCACAAAATTCTCCTCCTCCTCCTCATCCTCCTCTGTTATGCACCACCTCATGCTTGCCCACGTGATATCTTTGTGCTCACGTGACATCTTTGCCGCAGTAGATAATCAGCGGGGTTACTTGACTTATTGTTTATTCTTGTTTTATTATTTATTATTAATTATAATGAATATTAATGTACATGTATTATTATTAAGATTAAATATTTATTGTTTTTTCATGTATATCTTTATTATATTGATTCAAATATCCGTGTTTGTGTCACGTTATATGAGTTTGGGAGGGGGTTGGAACAGATTCATTGGTTTTCTATTATTTCCTATTATTTGCATAATTAATCAAGTTTTAGGGCACGGGTGGACTGGTGGTAAAATGCTGGATTATGGATCCCAAGGTTGGGGGTTTAAGCCCCACCCTCAACAGGTTGTCACTGTCCCCCTAATGCAGCTAACTGGGTTACCAAAGGCTGGCCATGTCTCTCACTATCTATGGTGAGAGGTTCATGTAAAAGAACCATTGCTGACTTTTGACAAGAGTAGCTGCACAGCCTTCAGCATGTTTCTGCTTTACGATGGCCAGGGTGTACTCTGCCCTTGCCCAGAGTTGGCTGAGATGAGTGCCAGCCTCCCGTGACCCTGATTAGATTAAGTGGTTCAGAAAGTGAATGATTAATGACGTTTTACGCTAGTAAAATGCATGTACTGACCCCGAAGATGTAATTTTTCAGCAAAAACAGTGTTATCTCATCGAAATCAACGATGAAGGACGTTCATTTGAATCCCAGTCTTTTCCCCAGAATCATCACTTCTGGGGGTGAAAGATAAGCATGCTTGTGCAGTTCTCATTTCCCAAATCAAGCGTTTTTTTTTTTGTGATTGGACTCGCTGTAGTCAATTGGGTTCCTGCTGAAGTAAGCCCGAGCCGAACGCCTGCTGCTGCTGCAATGGAGGAAAAAATGCTTTGACATGGCCGGTGTTTTGGAGTGTGTTGGGCTTTTTTTTTTTCTTTTTTTTTTTTTTTTGCGGACTGCAAAGGTTTTTCTCTCACTAATGCAATATTGACCCAAACGCTGCCTTCACTGACTTGAGCTAATGTCTTTTGCAGTTTGAGTTTCACAACAAGCCTCCTTTACCCCGAGTTCCTATTAATCTGGAACTTGTGAGTTTGTGCATGGCGTCTCCTTCATTATTTTACTAGCCATGATCGTCAAGATACAGCTGATGGATCGTACTTTTGCCGTTTGATTGAGATCTATTCCAGCTGCTGGTTTCCTATTTGATTCATCATGATGGAGATTTCTGGAGAGCTGATGGAGATCCCAGATGAAAGCATACAGATTTTGTATTGTGAGGTCTTTCGTGGTCCTGGGAAGGTACTGCACACGCTGGCTTAGATGGTAGTAGACTACAGATCACGCAGGAATAATATGATGTTAGTATTTGTATCACTGTCTGTCGAATGCACTGGATTTGTTCACTCAAGCTTTAGTTATGTAAAAGAGACTAATGAAGTCATCATAAAATGTTCGTCTTATAATGGAGGACCAACAATACAGAGAAATAGAGAAGTATCTCCATGTGAGTCATCTTTTGCTTTCTGCTTTATGTTTTTAACGGGACTCAAAGGTTGTGGGTGGAAAAATATATTGAGTGACATAATATTTAACTGTTATTTGGACATGTGCTGCTATTAATTATGTTTTCTGTAGTAAAACAGTCTTTAAAAGGCTATGTTACCGGGTAGGATTCTTATTAACGGCTAATTTTCTGCTTCATTATTTGTTGCTCCTGACCAATTAAACATTTTCATGTCATCTGCTTCTGAAATCAGAATTTCTTTACATATAGAAAGTTCCATCATGAGTGCTGTGGAGAAAACAATTTTACTTTTTGGATCATGTTGTTTTGGGCGGTATGGCTGTGTAGTGGTAGCACAGCAAGAAGGTCCTGGGTGTGAGTCCTGGGCTTGGTGGGGGTATCTCAGTGTAGAGCAGGGGTCGGGAATCTTTTTGACTAAAGAGAGCCAAAAAAAAAGACATATTTTAAAATGCCTCTAAGAGCCGAAAGCCACACACACACACACACACACACACACACACACACACACACACACACACACACACACACACACACACACACACATATACAGTATATATATATATATATATATATATATATATATATATATATATATATATATATATATATATATATATATATATATACTGTATGAATACAACTAAATTCAAAAAGAAGACCAACAATTTTAGAGTATAATAAGACTCTGAATTTATTGTTAAACCTGGGATGTATGCGTTGGACCCAGAGATGCAGGAGATCAAAAGAAGGTTCAAACGATTTATTAAGCACTAGGAACTGTAAAATACTGAGTAAATGGAACTGGTCGAGCACAAAGCAAGAACCAGGGGTCAAAGAGAAAGCCGAGGAGCAGAATCACTGGGAAAACTGACAGCGGAGGGAAGTGCGCCGCTCCCATTTATAGCTGGCTGCTTGCTGATTGCAGATTGGGATCAGGTGTGCTCTGCTGGAACTCACCTGCCGGCAACCAAAACGCCCCTTGCTAGCACCTCCAATGACTAGAGAAGAGAACTAATGCCGTCAGCCGGCACAGATCATAACATTTATTTTAAATGACATTTTCATAATGAATTTTATTTATTAATAAGAAAAGTACTTCTTACTATTAATGCAACTTCTGGTGCTGCATGGTGTTGCTGATAGCTTTGTAGTCTGGTTGATACATAGTGAGGTTCAGCTTCATGCAGGTGTTTAGGCTTCCATCTGTTAAACGTGACCGCAGCTTGATGTTTATCAGGTATGAGAAGGACTGCTCGCGTGCATATGTACAGCAAAACATGGTCAATACGACAGGACTCACACGCTGCAGTGTTTATGTGACAGGAAGCGCGTTCCAAGTTTTGGCAATCAGCTAGTCTGCCGGTTGAAGTTTTCCATGTCTGTCCATTTGTGTTTGCTTGCCAGCTGTGCTTGGCTTCATCCAAATGAGCTGATTAAAACGAGAGAAATTTACCTCTTTATTCAAAAACAACTTGCGCAGTCTGCGGCTGTTGTTATAATCCAATAAAATTAGAGTTTCAAAGTATTGGACCCGCCCACATACTGACGTACAGAAAGAATTGGCTCTCCACTGCGCGCCACAGTGAATTGGCATTGAAAATAGATGTATAGATTTATTCATCTGTTTTTGTTTTATTTGATTTCTTTTATTTGTATTTTTATTTAAATGACAGTGAAATTATGTATACATTAATCTGTTAAGGCTACCTGTTTTATCTGAAAGCCAGATACAGTCATCAAAAGAGCCTCATCTGGCTCAGGAGCCATAGGTTCCCGACCCCTGGTGTAGAGTCTGTATGTATTCCACATGTTTACATTGGTTTCCTCTGACAGTCCAAAGACATTGCTGCTACAAATTTCCCCTAGGTGTGAGTGTGAGCGTGAATGGCTGTGTGTGTTGGCACTGTAATGGACTGCTGAGCTGAGGTTGTATCCCACCTTTACCCAATATTGGCGGCTGAGATAGTTTCAATCCTCCCTGCAACCCTATTTGGTTAAAACATTTCTGTGAATGAATGAGGGAAGGATAATATAATTGAACACTCATGTAAAGTAACACTGATTCACTGCAACGCACCATAATTAAATCTCTGTAAACCTGAATCTGTTATTTAATTTCATACAGTGAACTCAATCTGTTTGTTAGAACCGAGAGTGGCATGTAAGTGGGGCACCATTACCAACTGTTGGACAGAGCCAAAGCACTATTGTAAACAATGGTAGGAAATCAATCACACTGAAGTCCGTCGCAGGCCAAAACATTAAGCATAATATAATGTTTGCAACTGATATCCGCATCAGCCTCTTTGATGATATTAGCGCTCCAAAATGATAAAAATATAATTAAGGCTCTTGATAGGGAGTCCGTTGGGCTTTTTACACCCCGAGCCCAGGGGCTCATAAGGTCGGTGCTTATTCCCAGTTTCTGTAGCATGAAGCTACCAGGAGTTGAACTCCTCCTGGATGGGATGCGAGTCCATCGCGGGTTACCTTCCCAGTACAGACGCTCCTCGAGTTAAGTTTTAGTTAGATTCCGAACGTCCGAACATAAGGTGAAAAAAAACGTAAGTTGTTACTGTACGTTCCAGTGACGGATGACCGTTCATACTGTACTTTCCTTTCCTGCTTTTGGCTTTTTCCCTTTTTCTCGGGAGTCACCACAGCGAATCATCTGATTTGCACGTTTGATTTGGCAGAGGTTTTTATGTTGGATGCCCTTCCTGTCACAACCCTTTAGCAAGAGACAGAAACACGCTGACGGCTTTGCAGCTACTCTTTCCGAAAGTCAGCAATGGTTCTTTTACATGCCTCACACCATAGACAGTGAGAGATATGGCCAGCCTTTGATAACCCAGTTAGCTGCACTGGGGGGACAGTGACAACCCTGTGGGGACTCGAACCCCCAACCTTAGGATCAGCGATCCTGCGCCCTATCCACTAGACCACCACTATACATCCATAAATACTATTACCGTATCTCATAAAACACCCCTAAATCAATTGTTATAAACATAACATTGTAAAATAATATCAACATAAATTTCAAATAAATTAAATTCAAGCAAAATAATTTCAAATAAATAAATTTTTATCAAATTCACTTATTACCACTGATTCTGATTATCACTATCACTAGTAGGCTTACGCTTCTGACCAACCATATTTGCTTAGGATTACAAATACGCAAAACAGTGTAAACACAAAGATCACAGAGACAACGTCTTAACACAAAAGGAACATGCGGTGAACTGGGACGGAGCAGGGCACGCTCAGTCTGTTGTTTGTAAACAATGAACAACGCGGCGCCATGCAAACAATGGACGACGCAAGAATGTCTCGTACTACGGAGAGCACGCTAAACTCAAAATGACTTACAAATTTTTTTTTTTTTTTTTACAAAAAATGTAAAATCGAAAAAAATGTAAGGCGAATAAACGTAAAGCGAGGAGCATCTAAATATTTTTACTGGTACCCATTTATACTGCTGGGTGGACAGAGACACATGTATGGTTAAGAAGACCTTGCCTGAGGGTCTTAGTGCACTTTGGGTTGAACCGGGATTCGATGACACAACCTCCTGATCATAAGACCAGCACCCTAATCACTACCGGCCCCACAAGGCTCTTGATAACAATAGAAAAATTGTTAACATTATTATGTTTGGAAGTAAGACCTCCTTACTCTGAGGCAGATGTGCTCACCACTACTCCCTGGTGCTGCGTTCTGACTTAGTATACTAAAAATAAGTATGTAGGCGGCACCATACTGTAGTGGTTAGCACATCTGCCTCAGAGTAAGGCCGTCTTGGGTTCGAGTCCCCAGTAATTTTAAAGGGAAATTTAGTGTGGAGTTTGCATGTTCTCCTGATGCTTGCATGGTTTTACTCCAGGTACTATGGTTTTCCCACACAGTTCAAAGACACATATAATTTAGCTGTTGCAAATTGCCCCAGATATGAGATTAGGTGTGAATATCTGTGTTTGGTCTATGGAATTGAGTGGTGCACTGTTTTGGATTAAATCGGTATAAATATTGAGATTTACACCACAAAAATAATGAGCGATCAGGCATAATATAAAAAGAATACTTTTTTTAATCATAATTTGATATATGTAGACAGATCGCATAGGTATGTCTTTGTTTTGTTTCAAAATTGTTCTGTTAAAGTAAACATTGTGAGTTGTGTCCAACACATAGTAATGGCTTCAGCTTGGCACGCCAGCAAATCACGAGTTCCATGTCACTTGTTGAGTTTATTTATGTGTACATATGTGTAAACATCGGTCTGCTATCTTTCTTTTCAGGGCTCAGCTGATTCCTACACTAGCAGGCCATCCGACTCAGATGTGTCATTGGAGGAGGAGAGGCAGGATGTGGGGAGTCAGGGCCGGCAAGAACGAGAGCAGCAGGCCGCCATACAGCTGGAGAGGGCAAAGGTTTTCTACACTATACAATACTGCACTTTACTACGTGGAACTTAAATTCACTTTGGTGGTTGTGTTTCAGATTTTATTATGGTGGTAATACTCAGGCATCTTTAGCTCCTGTCATCACTGAAGAAATGCGTTCTGTGTGTCCATTCAGTATGATTTATGACAGCGGTGGCTCAGTGGTAAGATGCTGGATTACGGATCCCAAGGACGGGGATTCAAGCCCCACTATCACTGGGTTGTCACTGCTGTCCCAACCAGTACAGCTAACTGGGTTATCAAAGGTCGGCCATGTCTTTCACTGTCTGTGGTGGGAGGTTCATATAAAAGAACCACTGCTGACTTTTGTCAAGAAAAGTTGTATCGCTGTCAGCCTGTTTCTGCCCTGTGATGGCCTGGTGAGCAGTCCAAGGTGTACTCTGCCCTCACCCAGAGACAGCTGAGATGGGGGCCAGCCTCCCCACGACCCTGATTGGGATTTAGTGGTTCAGAAAATGAATGAATGAACGAACTTTGGTAAGAAATTACATAGGATCACCAAATTTGGCTCCTGAGTGGCACATCGACAAGGTGTGTGAATATTAAAGCAAGTTCGAATCCAGGTTAATGCCATCGCCATCCGTGACTGGAAGTCAATGAGAGCTAATTGGCCAAACTCTCACAGGAGGGAGGGGTGGCAAACGCTCACTTCCCTGTCACTCACAGTGATCGCCAGCCAATCATGGGCATCTGTGAACTCATTCGTATGATAGAGCTTTCCCTCTGAGCGTGTTAGACCAGCCTCAAAATGCACATGCGGTGCACTACGAAAAAAGGGTGGTGACTAGCATTGCATGTCAGGAGGGGGTGTGTGCATGCTCTCGCCCTCCCTGGTTGGTGGTGATCGTGTGTTAAGGAAGGTAACACCTGATGGGTGGTAATTGGATACGACTAACTTGGGGAGAAAGTGAGGGGTGGGGTCACCAAATTTGATTTACAGGTGAGATTACAGGTGAGAATAAAGTGTCATTGTATGTCTTAACTCTGTTGCAATGTCACAAGATCACATTTTCACACGAGATCTCTCCCAAGATCTACCTCATCAGCATGTCAAATTAAGTGTATGGGTCAATAGAGTGGATTGCATATGGGTTGCCGTGACCTTGATGCAAGGTCATAAGCTCACTTTTTTGATATTTGGCTTGTCATGGATTGGTAGTGTGAGAACTTTGGAAATAAATGACCTGGGGTCACCAAATTTGGTGTATGGGCCTCCCTCAGGAAGGTCTCAGTTAGTATTGTATATGGATCACCTTGATATTGTCGTAAGGTCACAAGGTCACATATTCTATATTTGGCTAGTCAAGGATTGATAATGAGGTTACTGTGGAGGGAAATGACATAGCGTCACTAAATTTGCTGTATGGGTCCTCCTCAGAGACCGATAGGGTGGGTCAGCATGAACTTGTTGCAAGGTCAAAAGGTCACTTTTTCTATATTTGGCTTGTGAAGGCATGTGAAGGAAATGAAACAGTAGCTTCAACTCAGTGTATTGCAGTTGAGATGGCCAGTTTCATAATTGATCATATTATTCATTACACACAATTCGTATATCACAGAAATACTTTGATGTAATACCGGATCCTGAAAAACATAGATGTGTTCATAACTGTGTTTTCTTCTTGTTCTGATTTTAACATTACACCTCTGCAATAGCCAGGTGTGCTGTGCAGGGTGTACTACCGGTATGCCCTTACCCAGAGTCAGCTGAGATGGGTGCAGCCTCCCCGTGACACTAATTTGTATGAAGCATTTTGGAAAATAAATAAATGTGCATTACACTTTGTGATGGAATGTCTTCTCTCTGTGTATTTTTTTGATATTACAGGCCAAAGCGGTGGCCTTCGCCGTGAAGACTAATGTCAGTTACTGTGGAGCGTTAGATGAAGATGTGCCTGTGCCAGGAACAGCCATTTCATTTGATGCTAAGGACTTCCTGCATATCAAAGAGGTATGGCAGGCACATGTCACTCATCATTAGTCACAGAGATGATTTCAGCCAATAAGAAATCTGAGGAGTTTGTTCTGTTGTAAGGAATATTATCTGCAAATATAAATGTATACAGTACATCTAAATAAAAGAATAAACAAATCAACCTCAGGATTTTAGCGCTGTAACTATTAGCGGTCAGCATGCTATCTCACAGCAACAAGGCATGGGTTCGATTCCCAGCTTAGGCGTTTCTGTGAGGAGTTCTCCCTGTGTTTTTGCGCGAGTTTCATCCGGGTACTCTGGTTTCACTTTGCAGTCCAAAAACATGCAGAGTATGTTAATTGACTGTTCCAAATCACCAAGGTCTGCGTGTGAGTGTGACTGGTTTTGTGAGTCTTGGCCCTTACAATCACCTGGCGAGTTGTTCAGGCTGTACCTCGCCCTCACTCAGAGTTGCCTAAGATTGTCACCCACCTTCTCATGACCCTAATTAGGATTAAATGGCTTAGAAAATGAATGAATGAGCATTAATAAATGGCTAGACAGAGTACTGAACAGGGCAGTGGTGGCCCGGTGGTAAAGGTGCTAGATCACTGATCCTAAGATTGTGGGTTCAAGCCCCGCCCTCAACCTGTTGTCACTTTCCACCCAGTGCAGCTCACTGGGTTATCAAAGGCCAGCCATGTCTCTCACTGTCTATGGTCGGAGGTTCATGTAAAAGAATCATTGCTGACTTTCGACAAGAGTCGCTGCATATATGGCCTGGAAAGCAGTCCACGGTGTACTCTGCCCTTGCCCAGAATTGGCTAAGATGGGCGCCAGCCTCCACGTGACCCTAATTAAGATTAAGCAGTTCAGAAAATGAATGAATGAATGAAAGAGTGACAGCCTTTGCTTTGCTTTTAAAACTCAGGTACAATGTATGGCATGTTATAAAGTAATGAACATCGTGCAGAACCAGTCACAGTTCGTCTACAGATTTTGACAGTCAGAACTGATTGGAAATCTAAAGTGTTGTTTTTGGACCAACTCAATAAATACAGAAACAAATAAAATAAAATTCTATAACATAACTTTTGTATACGGCAGGTAACTAAATAGATAGACAGCAGTCAGATGTTAGGTGTTTCGCTCAAGGGCACTTCAGAAAGAGTAGGTGCAGCTCACTCCCCCTGACGCCACACACACATACACACACAAAACACACACACACACACACACACACACACACACACACACACACACACACACACACACACACACACGCACACACGCACACACAAAATGTGGGAATCAAACTATCAAACCATCAAACCTAATTACAGTAATCCCCCGCCACTTCGCACTTCCTACTTCGCATCCCCACAATATCATGAGATTTCCCATAGAGAAATTAAAAAATTAAAGATTATTCAAAATTCACGAGCACTACGTGTACATTGAACTATGCTACTCAACATGCTCTGTTCCCCTGCTTGACTTGAGTGTTCCCTGATTGGCTGTTAATCCTGAAAGCTGATTAGTAGAGGTTATATTTCCCAGCATCCAACACACTTTTCCTCCCTCATGAAACAATGACTTTAATTGAGCTCAGGGGAAGCACTGGGGTGCAGGAAAAATCGTGTTCACCATAGTGGTGAGGGAAAAACAAAAACCAAAATCACTGGGAGAGTATCAACATGGAAACTGGTCGAGCACGGAGCTATTTATAGTGCGCTGATGGCTGAGTGAATTCAGGTGCGCTCTCTAGATTTTGCCTGCGGGTAACAGCCACGCCCTTCACTAGCGCATGCAGTGTAAGAGTTGCGAGGGAGAGCAAGCGAGTTAAACGCCGCCAACTAGTAACAGTTGAGAAAATGGAAAATGCCTTATCGTTGTGGATTATGGACTGCCATAAAAATAATGTGAGTTTGGACACTAACATGATACGTACTAAAGCAAAGGCTCTGGAGGCGCCAGTGATTCTCCTTCTTGACGTAGGCATGGATTTGTTATTTATAAGGTTTGCTATACAGTATTTATACATATTTCTTGTCTTTATAAGGTGTATAATTTATTTATATATTAATACATGTTGCCTGTATGAGGGAGATAGACATATAGATAGATAGACAGACTGAAGATCAAGTCTGGAGGTCTTTCACTCGGGAATAACATGACATGATCATTACTGATGTGTTGCCTGAATCCAAACACAATCAGATGTCAGTGCAGCTCTCGATTCACTGCCGATCGTCAGGAGATTGCAGGTTTAAATCATAGTGATGTCACAACCATTTTCCAGCTTTGTAGCAGAGAAACTGGTCGTGCTTTCTGAGTCAGTAGAAATTGGCGGGTGACCAAACTGGGAAGAAAATCTAAAAAAGGAAAAGTGTATTAATGCAGAGATCTCAAGCGTGTAATGCTGACTTGCCATGAAAAGTGAATACCCCAGTTTTAATTTACTTTTAAAGGCCAGTACCATCCAAGTAGAACTACATATAATAAAGGGTGTGCTGGACATTGAAGTAGAAAACATTCACAGAAACATTTATTAAGTGTGAACTCATGACACATTGGTGAAGTTTTCCCACGCATGTCCTTACTTGTACCCGAACGCTGTTCCACTGCATATAATCACTTATTATTGGTGTTGCCACATTAAACACACTTCGACAATAAGAACTTCCCCAAAATTATTTTCCCATGAGTCTCTCTTCTTAGACCATCATTCTAGATACCTCAAATGTTCCCCAGTGGCTGGTGTATTACTTTTAGCTGCAGTGAAAACAGATCATCAGCACAAAGATACTTGCTGCAATGCATTTATTTGTCTGTTGCTTTATTCCACTAAATTGTAGAAGTTCAATAATGACTGGTGGATTGGGCGGCTGGTGAAAGAGGGCTGTGAGATCGGCTTCATCCCTAGCCCTCTGAAGCTGGAGAACATCCGAGCCCAACTCGAGCAGAAGAAGAGCCGTGTTCAAGGGTAAGCGCCGGGAAGGCATTCGGGACTTCGATTAGAGCATTTGGTTTTCCACAAAATGGTGGGGAGTTCATTAAAAAAAAAAAAAATGATGATGATGACAATGATGATGATGATGATGATGATGATGATGGTGATGATGGTGATGATGATGGTGATGATGATGACAATAAATAAAATTGTTTTCTTTCTGCATTTTTCTGTAATGTGCCTTACTAATTATAATAATGCTGCAATTTAAAAAATCTGTTTAACAAGGAAAAGATTACAATTCTTATTTATTTATTTATTTATTTTAAACTCTCTATATACAGGTATACCTCAGCTTACGTCATTAATTGGGTCCAGGAGAGATGACGTAAGTCAAAAATGACTTATGCCAAATTTACTTGTGTATGTATATATATATATATATATATATATATATATATATATATATATATATATATATATATATATATATGTATATAATATTTAACATATATTAAATATATATATAATATACAGAAAACCCCCATTTTTTGCAGGGGTTATGTCGTCACCCCCTTCCCCCGGGAACCCAGAAATCCGCGAATTACTGATGTGGTTTTAAAACCTGATGTATGTAAAATGTGAAGCTCCACCGAATGTACGCGCTTGTTGCAAGTGACGTATGGTGCTTGTGCGACAAAGCACGGCTTATCAGGACTTCTGATCTTTCAAGTGGTTAAGTGAAGGTTGAGTACTAAACAAATATATAGAAAATATTTATGAATAAATAAAGCGCTTAGGCTTCTTACCAGAAGTTAGAGAAGATGCAAGGCGTTTGAGTGACATCATTGGTCTTAAATAATCATTAAAAACACATTAAAGAAAATTTGAAATCCAATTCAAGCAATTACGTTGATGACATGTGCGCGAGGGAGGAGGAAAAAAAGGTGTACACATCACCTGCAACCAATCAGCAGGAGGGAGAAACAAAAGCTCTCAGAAATTGGGTGAATTTGAATCACATGCCAGCAATGTCGTGATGATGCATAAATATAATTTGTCGGGGCTGACGCTAATTCAGTGCTTCTCCAATAGTGGGATGTGATTATATGATTATAATGATGCAAAGTTTATGATTAATTTTTTATTTTTCCATATATATTTTTTGAAAATTGACGTATTATTATACTATTGAAAACTTTTGATTGAAAACTATTACTATTCAATTGAAAACGACTTAACCCGAAATGACTGAAGTCGAGGTATACCTGTATATATATATATATATATATACATATATATATATATATATATATATATATATATATATATATATGTGTGTGTGTGTGTGTGTGTGTGTGTGTGTGTGTGTGTGTGTGTATATATATATATATATATATATATATATATATATATATATATATATATATAGTGTATGTATATTTTTTCTGTTTTGGTTTCTAATTATAATTGTTTTCTGTTGTTGTTTTCTGTGTCCAGAAAATCAAATGCTCTACATAGATATAGGAGTATGTAGAATATATAAATAGAAATATGTAGCAATGTTGATATTGTGGTAATTGAGGTATAAAGTTGTTTGTTACTATCGAAATATTTTCATATTTATTTTAGTATAAAAATGATGTTGATTTTAAACCCATTGCCATATAATCACTTTTCGTTTTTGTTAGATATTGTTCTTCTCAATTGAATTGAGTTTTTTTTTGTTTTGTTTTAGTTCGTTTTTTTTTTTTTTTTTTTTTAACCAAGTTTAGGCAGTCAGTATTGAATTAAGTCACTTGGAAATTTACACTCTATGTTTATGTCAAATCAAAAATTCTCTGTCTCATTACTTAAAATGTATTTGTTTTTTCTCAGATATGCCTCAATTACCTCTTGCCTCATTTCATTCACACACAGAATTTGAATCTTCAGTCCAGTATCAAACAATGGCCCACATGATACCTACATTATAATTATTTATAAAAGCAGGTCACAAAACTTCAGCATAGTTTGATTGCTTTTTTATTTTAAAAGAATAGAATGAAATATCTTTATACAGACACTATGCTGATATTCTGAGCCATAACTAATTTATTTTAGTGTTATAATCTTATAATATAATGCATACAGATCCTTATAGTTGCAATGATTATAGGAATAAGTAATTACTAATAATATATTAGTCTATAGATACAGTTTATATAGTTTATATAGAGTAGCCCATTGTTGTGGGTGAAGAGGCAGCCTAATACTGTGCTCTCTGTCTCTCTGTTTGTTCGCTCATCTCTTTAGTAAGTCCAGTGGAAGTTCCTCCTCCAGCTTGGGGGATGTGATGTCATCAGGTGAGCCTATGGTCTGGGGGGAGGGGCATTGAGAGATTGGAGGGGTGGGGGGGGTCACAGGAATCACCATGCAAAAACGTCAGTGGGCGATTTTACTTCATCACTGTCCTGCATAAGGCTAAAGACAGAACAAGCAGCTTCTTGTGAGCGTTGGGCAGCGAATTATAATGTTCTGATTGGCTGTATTCTGTTTTAGACATTTGCTGAGCGTGGAGCAATTATACTGAAGGTCTGTTTCTTTTTTTTTTCTTTGCAGGCAAGCAGAAACAAAAAGTGGTGAGTGTACAACATGGTGACAGTACTGCATTCTTTATTGATCACTGACGGATAAAATATCAATTCAGAAGTTGATATGAGCTGATATTCAAATATTTAATTAAATTGGTGCGCTGAAGAGCAGATGCATATTATTATTCACCTAGAAAATGAAACAGAATAATAAAATGAAGAAAAAGAAAAAAAAACAACGATGAGAACATTTTTGGGGCAGTGGTGGCCTGGTGGTAGAAGGTGCTGGATCACTGATTCTAATGTTGGGGGTTCAAGCCCCTCTCTCCACAAGGTTGTCATTGTCCCCCCATATATATATATATATATATATATATATATTTATATATATATATATATATATATATATATATATATATATATATATATATATATATATATATATATATATATATTCACAGTGGTACCTTGACTTACGGGTGTTTTTTATAATGAATTTTCCATGGTTACAAGCTTCGATCTCACCAAAAATCTGTCCCATCCAATGAGCAAAATTTTGATTTACGAACTCTGCTGGGGAAATGGCTTTTCCGGGCTGATTAGGCTCATATTCCTCCGCGCTCCTTGTCACAGTGCTTCTCAATTATTTTCTGTGACACCCCCTCTATGAAGAAAAAAAAACATTTCACGCCCCCTCGCCAGCGCCCAGCACAAGACTATAAATAGTGTTTATTGCATTTTATATCGTTCGCTTGATGCTTTTTCTCTACACCATAGGGAACACAGTGAGCACCACTGCAACCTACTGAAGAGGATGCACAATTACACTTAGTCATATGCCCCCCACCCACTCACCAGCATCTCACCAAGCGTGAGAACCACTGGCCTTGTGGGAGCTCGTGGCTCGTAGGGCCTTGTGGGAGCTTTCCTCGCCGGCATTCATAGTGTGCACACGCACAAAATTCTCCTCCTCCTCTGTTACGCACCACCTCATGCCTGCCCAAGTGACATCTTCGCGCCCATGTGACATCTTTGCCACAGTCGATGATCGGAAGGCTTAGATGACTTATTGTTTATTCTTGTTTTATTATTATTTATTATTAATTTTTATTAATGTTAATGTACATGTACAGTATTATTATTATTATTATTATTATTATTATTATTATTATTATTATTATTATTATTATTATTATTATTATTATGAAATATTAATTGTTTTTAAAAGTTTATCTTTAATATATTAGGTCAAATATACATGTTTGTGTCAGGTTATATGAGTTTGGGATGGGGTTGGAATTTTTATTTTATCTAACAAACATTTTGACTTAGAGGTTGACCTCGGAATGGACTAATTTCGTAAGTCAAGGTACCATTGTATATCAAAACATATGTCATGCAAAGTGTGGTATTACTTTTATTGGCGTTTTGCATTACCATGGTGACACAATTAGCCAAAGACCACACCAAAAAAACAAAAAAAAAAGAAATCCTATTGAAATGAATGGAGAGAGTTCAACAAATGATCAAGAAGCACATCTAACTCTGACAGCTTGCCAAGAAGGCATACTTTCACATCGAAACTTGTTTGAACCTTTAAAACAGACGCCGAAGTCAACATTTCAATGGACAAAATGTTTTTTTGTTTTATTTTTCTACCTTTTATGGTTTTCTTTCAATCACTGATAAAGTTTGACAAGGTTTTTTTTTAGTCTGTGTGTATTCATAATGGTTGTCTATCTTGTTGAATGTTTTGGGCGAGAGTGGGTGATGTCATCAGCAGAGTGTGAGAAAACTTGCTCCTACTCCCATTATTTTCAGTTTATATTAGTAAATTTTGCATCAAAATGGACAGAATGTGTGCTGGTTCTGACCATATAGCTGGAGTCAGTGCCACTTGTAAAAGTTAAATGGCGAGCCTCTGACTAGCAGCTCTATATTTTGAATGTCTCCATAGAAGTTAATACAACAATTTGGTGTTTGAAGTCATTTCAAATTATTATGAGGGTCATTTTTACTGTGCGACTCTTTGAATATTTTTTTCCTCCCAAACACTGCTGATGCCTGCTGATACAATTTTCAATCAGAAGTCCAAAAGCGGGCCATGCACCGTTGCCTTTTTAACTCGAAAGTGTACATGTAGCCATCGGTAACTGTTAGCTTAGTCACTATGGCAATGACCAGCTATGTCATGCACCACATATACACATCTGCAGATTGTTAAAACACAAAAAACAAGTCTCTCTCACACACACACACACACACACACACACACATTGCCCGTTTGTTTGGCTGAAGACATGCAAATAGAATGTGTAATCAAATAAATATGAATAGATATATACATATATCTAAATGTTTATAGATCTGGGCTACTCAGCTTTTGCTTTCAATTGGCTACTCTATTGTTTTTAAAAGAAAAAAAAAAAAATATATATATATATATATATATATATATATATATATATATATATATATATATATATATATATATATATATATACACAGGGATACCTCACTATCCGCGGTTAATTGGGACCGAGAGCCCCACACGACCATCGAAATCCACGAAGTAGGATCACCCCCCCACACCCGACTGACGTATACATACATATATATGTGTATATAATACCAATAAATACTTATTCAATGCTATAAATGCTTATAATAACAATTAAACTTTCAAAAATAATGCATAAGATCAAAATAAAATAAAAATGCACACACATACAGATGCGCACACACATGCAGATGCGCGTGCACACACTCAGATGTGCACCTCACAACAATGTAAGTAGTTTTGATGGGAGGTTTTGGGTTGTTTTTTGTTTATTTTTTTTTATTTTTTTTTATTTATTTTTTTTTTTTTTACATAATTGGCCTTGTTTTTGCGACATTTTCCTTAACTTTTCCCCCTAGTCTTTCTTAATTTCCTTATTTTTTAATTCGATGAATATTAAAAAAAAACGATGCACTGAAGCCGGATGAATTGAAGCGCGAAGTAGCGAGGGATCCCTGTATTATTAAACAAATCAATATTTTTTCAAAATTTAAAGTAAAATTTTTTGGATGGTTATGTGTTTCACGACGTTTTCCCCACTTCACACACGTACACACAGACAGGGTGAAAACCTAATAAGGTCATATCCTGAAGTGGTGGCATGCTAGTCTAATGGTTAGCACATCCACTTCACAGTAAGAAGGTCTTGGGTTCATGTCCCGGGCTCAGGATTTTAACGTGGAGTGTGCATGTTCTTTCTGTGTCTGTGTGGGATTCCTCTGGATACTTCCCACAGTCCAAAAACAAGCACATTAGGCTAACTGGCTGTTCCAAATTGCCCCAGGTGTGAGTGTGAATGGTTGTGTGTGTGTGTGTGTGTGTGTGTGTGCCAGCTCTGCAGTGGACCAGTGAGCTGTTCAGGGTGTATCCCATCTTTCCTAAATTTGGCGGAGCAACCTGATTAGGATCAAGTGGCTCTTGAATTGAATGCATGAATGTCTTAAAACGTCGTAGTCTTCATATAGTTCAGATATCACCTCATGCTAACTATATATTTATTTTAAAATGACATGCGATGCTTTTATTTTTATTTATTTGTATTTACATTGGACGTTGCTGAACATCTGGATGACAGGATCCGGTTATGCTAATATTACTTTGTCACAGGATGTTTTCACATTTTGTTGATTACAAAAAATAAGCATAACCAGGCAGGCCCGTGCTTAAGTTTTCATATAAGTATACATATCAGGGTGGGGCACGGGAGCCTGCTGGAGAACAAGTCCGCCTCACAGCAAGAAGATCCTGAGGTCCTGGTGATTCAATAGCACTGTGCTACAGTAACGAGTAAGATGTACTACAAAGGAATAGCACGGCGGTCACTCAGAATTTGATCATTATCACACATTAACCGATTAATCCTAATTAGGGTCGTGTGGAGGCTGGCGCCCATCTCAGCCGGTTTTGGGTGAGGGTGGGGACACATTGAATTGAATAAATAAATCGTAAAAATCTATTTTTATCCTTGTAATTATTCGTAGATTGTAGGTTATTAATTCATTTGTGTTCTTGCAGGAAAACATCCACCAGAGATGTAGATTTTTTTTTTCGGATCTTACAAGTTACTGATTTGTATAGGGGTGTAAACACTCTTTCAACCAAACATTTTTTTTTTCTTTTGATTTTTCCCATTTTCTCCCTAATTTAGTCATATACATTTCTCATGCTTCAGTTATTACCTTCCCTGTCACTGCCAACCAGGGAGGGATGCAACCATGCACACGCTGCCTCCGTGACATGCAATATTAGCTACTCATCTCTTTATGAACCGCGGCACATACATATCTGTGGGCGGTCTAACAAACACGAAAGGAAAGTGCTATCCACCCCCTCATATGGATGCGGTCACAGACGCCCATCATTAGCAGGTAATCGCTGGGAAAGGAGCGTGTGCAATCCCTCTCTCCTGTGAGAGCTTGGACAATTAGCTCCCATGGATGCGATCTCCATGTTAATAGTCATGCACCTTGTTGATGTGTCACTGGGGAGCATACGGTATGATAAAAAAATTTAACTGTGTAGTATGTAGTCTAAGCTCCAGATGAGTGTGCTTAACCCTTTAAGGCCTGAATTATTTTTTGCAGTTAAAAAAATTATCACTAGTTTTTCCTAATCAAAAAGGCCTAAGGAATCACCGTGAACACATTTATTTCAACAAAAATTATAATAACACTAATAATAATAAAACATAATAACATAATAATAACACTCACAAATTTGTGAATAACACAATCCTGCACATTCAAGGTCATCCCACAGCTGACTGAGGCACATGGGATCAAGCTGTGTTACATCAGGTGACGCCACAACCAGTATTGAACACTTGAGCAGCACTGAGTACAATGCGTCTAGTAGTTATTAGCATTTTTTGAAAGAGGACCATATGGTCCTTATGGGTGTTAAAGGGTTAAAACATTCTTTTGGCACCACAGCGTTATTAACCCGCTCAGAGTGCACAGCTCACTCAACTAGTCTCTGTTATGGTTAGGATCCGCAAATATAAGATACACTTTTACACAAACACACGTATAGTGCCAGTTTTTTAATGTGACCCTGGAGTATAAATACGCTGAAAACACTCTTAGGCTCGGCACCTGCCTGTGCTGGGAGTTCAAATGAGTCAGTTTTTAAAAAATAACTAATAACAACAATAATAATAATAATAATAATAATAATAATAATAATAATAATTAAACATAAAAATGAATGTGTGTCTGTGTGTGTTTTTTTTTTTTTTTTGCATTGGTTTCCATGTAGTAAAACAATTATGCACCTCAAGTGCATTAATATTAAAACACATTCAATAATCTCTGCCAATCTGTCACCCTTTACAGACTGAGCATGTGCCTCCTTATGATGTCGTACCCTCCATGAGGCCCGTGGTTTTGGTTGGTCCGTCCTTGAAAGGATATGAGGTAAGCATGTATGATGTCATTGGTCTATTCATACTAATGATCTTTATTTGCGATGTCATGTTGTATTGCGATACATTTTATAAATGAGTTTTATAATATACAAGTCACGTTAATTAATATCATTAGAAAATAAGCAATTTGGACAAAGCATGATCCCACAAAGCACACACGTCACCCCCATAATTTATCGCCGTTAAATTTAAATGTGGCACAGTAATTAGATTTCCTTACACTGAAAGCCGTAAAATATCAGTCATATTCACTCATCGATTCATTTACTTACCAGACTGCTTCATACTACTAGAGTTAAGGGGAAGCTGGACCCCATCACAGCCAACTCTGGTTGAAGGCGGGGTACAACCTGAACAGTTCACCTACCCAGGGCAAAAAACACAAGCAGTCATTCACACTCACACCTAAGGCCAATTTGGATGAACCAATTAGCCTGATGTACATGTCGTTTGGACTATGGAGGGATTCAGAGTACCTGAAGGAAACCCAAGTAGAGAACACATTAACCCCGCAGAGACATGCTCTCTCCAAGCCCTGGTCTGGAATCCAGAACCTTCTTGTGTGCTAACCACTACACCACCCTTTAGTCATATTCATTCATTCATTTTTTGAACCACTTAATCCTAATTATGGTTGTGGGGAGGTTGGCACCCATCTCAGTCAACTCTGGGAGAGGGCAGAGTACATCCTGGACAGATTGCCAGGCCATCGCAGGGCAGAAACTTGCTGATGGCAATGCAGCGACTCTTGACGAAAGTCAGCAAAGGGCCTTTTACATGAACCTCTCACCATGATAACGCAGATAGCTGCACTGGGGGAACAGCAGTGAGAACCTGGTGATAGTGGGGGTTGAACTCCCGATGTTGGCGTCAGTAATCCAGCCCCCTTCCACTGGGCCACCACTGCCCCCTCTTAAGTCATATCCAATTCAAAATTATTTTTAGCTGGGATCGATACTTCCTTGAGCTCGATTTTGTTGTTGCGTCCTGGCAACTCAATAAATTAAGAAAATGGCGGGAAAAATACATGACGCTCATGTTGCCGCTGTCGGCACTCAGTGCGCCTTCACTTTGCAGGAAATATTCTTAATGTAGTCGATGTTTTTTTTTTTTTTTCTTACCACTGAAAAACAGTTAATTATATTCTGACTGTTTCTTTACTGAAAATAAAAGTAAATGTTGGCTCTTCTTGTAGGCAGCACCAAAATATTTATATTATGAGTCAAGCATATTTTAATCTTAACTACTTATGATACATTTGGCAAAAGTAATCTCTTTTGAACTTATATGTAAAACATATAATTTGAAAACAGATTTATTAATGGATGGATGGATGGATGGATGGATGGATGGATTTGTGCATGATGGATGAAGGGATTTATGGGTGGGTGGATTGATGGATTTGTGGATGAATTTGTGGATGGATGAATATATGGATGAATGGATGGAAGAATTTGTAGATGGATTTGTGGACGAATGGAAGGGTGAATGGATGGATTTGTGGCTGGACTGATGGGTGATTGGACAGATTTGTGCATGATGGATAAATGGATTTATGGGTGGGTGGATGGATTTGTGGATAAATTTGTGGATGGATGAACAGATGGATGAATGGATGGAAGGATGGATGGATGGAAGAATTTGTAGATGGATTTGTGGATGAATGGAAGGGTGAAAGGATGGATTTGTGGATGAATTGGGTGATTGGATGGTTGGATAGGTGAATGGAGGGATATATGGATGGATGGATTTGTGGGTGGATTGATGGGTGGATGGATGGTGGAATGGGGGATGGATGGATGGATTTGTGGATGAATTTGTGGATGGATAGATGGGTGGATGGATGGATGGATGGATGGATGGATGGATGGATGGATGGATGGATTTGTGGATGGATGGACAGATGGATGGAAGGGTGGATGGATGGATTTCTGGATGGATTGATGGGTAGATGGGAGGATGGCTGGATGAATGGATTTATGGGTGGGTGGATGGATGAATTGTGGATGAATGGACACATGGATGGATGGATTTATGGATGGATTGATGGGCGATTGGATGGGTGGATAGGTGAATTGATGGATTTGTGGATGGATGGATGGATGGGTGGATGGATGGATGGATTTGTGGATGGATTGATGGGTGGGTGGATGGATGGGGATATATGGATTTGTGGATGGATTTGTGGATGGATGGATGGATGGATGGATGGATGGATGGATGGATTTGTGGATGAATTTGTGGATGAATGGACAGATGTATGGATGGATGGATGGATGGATTTGTGGATGGGTGGATCGAGGGATGAATTTTGTAGATAGATTTGTGGGTGAATGGAAGGGTGGAGGGATGGATTTATGGATGGATTGATGGGTGATTGGATGAGTGGATGAGAGAATTGATGGATGGATGGATGGATGGATGGATGGATTTGTGGATGGATGGATGGGTGGATGGATTTGTGGATAGACTTGTGGATGGATGGACGGATGGATAGAAGGGTGGACGGATGGATTTCTGGATGGATTTGTGGATAGATTTATGGATGGATGGATGGACGGATGGATTTTTAGATGGATTTGTGGACGGATGGAAGGGTGGATGGATGGATTTTGGATGTATTGATGGGTGGATAAATGGGTGCATGTATGGATTTGTAGATGGATGGATGGATGAATGGATAGATGGTGGGTGAAATGCTGGAATCCCCTACCCAATTAATTTTGTAATAAACAACTTTAATATGCGTGTGCTTTTGCCTTTATTCTGTGCTTTAATTTATATTATATTATAAAACAAAAATTACATTTTTGAGGTAAATATGTAGCAGCACAAAAGCCGATTTTATCAAGAGATTTTGTGTGTCAGCTGCTTGAACCTTTCTAGGTTTTTCCTCCTTTGTTTTTCTGGATGCATGTCTGTGTTTTGTGAGCTGCGGAAACCTGCTAAATCTGTACTCCCCTCTCAGTCTACTTGCGTGGACAAAACAAAAAAGCATGCTGCTCCTCCTCCGCTGCTCAGTTGCTATGGCAACAACCTTTCAGGATCCAAGAGACGTCAGTGGTTGGAAAGTAGAGCAAGGTTTGAAATTAGAAAATGAGGGTCTCTGTGTGTGTGTGTGTGTGTGTGTGTGTGTGTGTGTGTGTGTGTGTGTGTGTGTGTGTGTGTGTGTGTGTGTGTGTGTGTGTGTGTGCATGAGAGAGAGAGAGAGAGAGAGAGAGAGAGAGAGAGAGAGAGAGGAAAGTGAAGAATTGGGCATATATTACCACTATTACATGTACACATACATATACTGTGTGTATTTTTGGCTTTTGGGAGAAAACTGGGGTACCAGGAGGAAACCAACACAAGCTTATGGAGAACATACAGATCCACACAGAAACGCCTGGTCTCAGCCTAGAAATCGAAAGCAGGTCCTTCTTGCTGTGCGGCAGATGTGCTAACCTCCTGTATTCAAATTCTTACAGATTAAAATGTAGATACATTTTTAAAATACTTTCCAGGAAAGCCAGTTAGCACAGAGCTATCTAATTAGCACAGAGCTAGCTGGTTAGCTGAAGGCCGATGGTCCGTCAGTTTACCAGTACTGTAGTTTATTAAGAGAGTATTTAGTAATAAAACTTGTCAAATTCTAAAAAAATCCATTGAAAAAAGTTAGCTTATCCAATTCACAGATTCTGAAAGTCCTGGGTTCGAGAGCCAGGCTTCGGCATTTCTTGATGTTTGCTTATCCAATGCTGTATACATTGTCTCACCGTGCCTGTGTAGGTTTCCTCTGGGTACTCTGGTTTCCTTCCACAGTCCAAAGACATTTGGAACATTGGGTAATTTGGTGTGTGTGTTGGTCCTGTGATGGATTGGGCAAGCAGTTTAGGATGTATCCCACCTTTACCCAGAGTTGGCTGAGATAGGCTCCTCGCAACCCTAGTTGGATTACGTGGTCTGGGAGATGAACGAATGAATGGACATGAGACAAATGGATACAAGTTGTGGAGACAGGACTGGGTAGTTAGTCAGTGAGAGGATTTGGGTTGGATCAGGTTGCCACATTACAGCTCCTTGATTTGATCCCCCATCTTGGGTTTCATATGTTTTTCCACGGTGGATTTCCTCAGGGTTTGCTGATTTCCTTGAATTTCCCAGAAAGATGCCAGTAGGTGGACGTAGCAATACAGAGCTCTATACAGTGCATATTTTTCCCGTGGATTACTAGCGGAGGCTGAATCAATGCGGAACAAAATGCCTCGTTTTAGACGTAAATGTTTGGACTTTGTGCCAAGTAGATTTGCTAGAAGGTCACATGGCAAACTATTGAATTACATCCAAAAGGAAACATTTTTCAGAGTATGGCCCGTGCCATAATTTCTGCACTTGTTGTTTGTGCAGCTGTTTGCGTTGTACTCCGTCATTTTCCTGGTGAGACACAGTTCAGCAATGACCAATAATGTGGTTGCTTAGACTGGTGTCTGCCTCACAAAGTTCAGCCAATCGGGAAAAAAAACAACAACAAATTAGCATGGTAGCACTCGCACATAATCAACATAGAGCAAGGACTAACGCTACCTGACAACCACTGATGTCATATATGATCACTTTAAAGAGCAAGTAATACAGAGTCACCACAGGGGCCCTTTAAAAACAAAAACCCAGGATAAAAATAACAGTACAGTGGTACCTCACCTTACGAAATTAATCTGTTCCAGAGCTTTTTTCTTCACCTGGATTTTTTGGAAATTGAACCGCATTTTACATGTAAAACGTGTGATTCGTTCCGAGGCTCCCAATACTACCCCCTAAACCCTTTAAAAACTATAAAAGCAGACCTTTTAAGACCTCCTTCTGCTTCAATATCGTACCGATGGTAGACGGGTTTGGTAATATTCCTTTGCGATATCACAAGCCCGCTTCCTCTTTTCACTCGCACCGGAAATCACACGTGCGTGTGTTGACCATGTCTTCTTAGCAGAGTTATAATCTTACAAATGTTTATGGAAGGTTAAAAGCCTGAGTTAAAAAACAGTAACTCTGTTTTTTACACAAAAAGCATTATGGTAGATGCGGCTCCATAATAGCCAATGGGAAGGAGCTGTGTCATCCCTCCTAGCCAATGGGAGGCCAGCGGGGCGGGATGTTGGAAGATAGCCAATGGGAAAGCAGCTCATGCATTGTTTGAATGGCGCTTTAGGCACATTTCGTAAGGAGAACTTGTTTCGTATACAGAGACAAAAAATTTTGGAAAATGTTTTTTTCGTAACCTGGATTTTTTTATCGTAAGGTGAGGTACCACTGTACTAAACAAAAACAGATCACAGCTTTACATACAATACATACAGCCATTCATCCTGTGTGTGTGTGTGTGTGTGTGTGTGTGTGTGTGTGTGTGTGTGTGTGTGTGTGTGTGTGTGTGTGTGTGTGTGTGTGTGTGTGTGTGTGTGTGTGTTTAGGTGACAGATATGATGCAGAAGGCTCTCTTTGACTTCCTGAAGCACAGGTTTGATGGCAGGTGAGCAGAATAGTTGAACGAATTCTTAGTACATAACCATTACACTTGCATAAGCCTTTGTGAGAAAAATCTTAAAATCTATATGGTTTGTTTGTTTGTTTGTTTTTTTTGTTCTGTTCAGGATATCCATTACCCGTGTGACTGCTGACATCTCGCTGGCTAAGAGATCTGTGCTGAACAACCCGAGTAAAAGAGCCATCATCGAACGCTCCAACACCCGATCCAGTCTCGGTAAGAAACTGAATACACAAAGTTTGAACCCAGTATTAAACATTTGATGAAGTGATCTAGAAAGGGAAAGAACAATATTTTCACTTTTCAAGGTCACTCAAGGACAATGGTCTCATTCCTCATTCATATCACTCATTTGTCCAACTGTCTAATCCTATTTGGGTCACAGAGAGGCTGGAGCTTTTCTCAGAGGACACTGGGCAAAGACAATTTGGACTCTGGACAGCTCTCCAGGTCATTGTAGGGCAAACGCACAACCATTCTCACTCACATCCACACCAAGGAGTAGGTTGGATTAAGCCAATTAGCCTATGATGCATGTTTTTGGACTGTGGGAGGAAACCTACACAATCAGTTTGAGAACATGCAAACTCCACACACTGAAACACTCGAGCCTCAGGATTGACTTGCTGTGATACAAGCATGCTCACCACTACACGAATGTGGCACTCATCCTTAGGATCCAATGTTAAATGCAATAATAAATAAATATGGGTGGCACTGTGGTTAGACACACACACAACCATTCAAACTCACACCAAGGGGAACAGCCAGTTACTCTAACATGCATGACCTTAGACTGTTGCAAGAAACCAGAGTACCCGGAGAAAACCCATGCATGCACGGAGAGAACCTGCAAACTGCACACAGAAATGCGCTTGTCGAATCCAGGACCCTGACCCACGACCTACTTGCTGAGAGGTGGTCATGTTAACCACTACATCACAATGCTGCCCACAGCACAAACCACCACTTCAAAATAAATGTGATATTTTGGCCATTGATGAGATCCAGCTACTATTTCAGTTGTTTCACAACATAGCAAGGATCCTACAGAGATACAGCTGTGTCTGCTTACCTCAATAACCAAAAATAAACTTCAGATTTATTCGTATCCAATTTCCACTCATCAAGTATTGCCGTCCCTATGACACAAATACCATCAATCATGGATTGGTGAAAGCATGCACAGGCCCCCTACGTGGCAATCGCAGTCACCCTTTCAAACTGTGGCACCATGCGTATTTGGCGATGGTCTAACATACTGAGAGGGAAAGGACTAACTGCCACCTCATACAAAGAAGCTCACAGACGCCCATGATTGGCTGGCGATCATAGTGAGTGACAAAGAGTTGTCCCTCCCCACAGTGGGATCTTGGCCAATTAGCTCCCAAGGACTCCTGGATGTCTTTGACATTAAACTGGATTCAAACTTGCCTTCTCTGGGTTAATAGACACACACTTTGTTAATGAGCCACTCAGGAGCCCTTGAAATTAGATTTCTGCAGGTCTGAATAGCGAAGTATGTAATGTTGGTGTTATTCATCTCTGAATTACAGCCCTGTGAATATAGAGTAAATCAGATTACCTTAAAGTGAAATGAAAGGTGTGTGTGTGTGTGTGTGTGTATGTGTGTGTGTATGTGTGTATATATATATATATATATATATATATATATATATATATATATATATATATATATATATATATATATATATATTCATTGAGTGGTTTTTACTTAAAATTCAAACTTTCCATTCGATAGTTTGCTTTATCTGATAAATTGCTTTTATCAGTTTGAAAAGAGTACTGTTTTCCCCAGTTCATATAAGGCAGTGCTTCTCAAATAGTGGGGCGCGCCGTCCAAGGGGGGCGCAGTGTGATGTTGTGTATGACCCGTGTTGTGTATGGGGAACATGCTTTTTTGCCATACTGTACTAGAATTAAAAGTAATTGCACATCCACCACAGTAGTTGATAGTGGCGCTCTCATTGTAGCACTATGGTGTAGGGCTTTTTCGCACCAAGCTAACAGTATGAAGTGCAGTAAACAATCCCTCAAGAAACAACATGGCTAAATTTCAAACAGGAATGAAGAGAAAGGTGAAGAGAGACAGATATTGACACAAAAGAAAATCACCCCAAAGCCAAAACAAGGAAATATAACAAAGCCTATGTAGCACTTGGCTTCACTGTGTCTTTGATCATAATCAGGTAATACAATGTTATGCAGAGGTGTACTAATAACAAATGTATAGATGAATAATACTATTTATAATTGCTCACAGTGCAGTGGGGGGCCATGAAATGTTTTTTTGTTCCTACAGGGGCATCAGAGAAAATAATTGAGAAGCACTGATATAAGGCAAGTTAATGACAATAATAACATAACACAGATATTAAACTAACAAATCAGACATAAACTAGTGAAATTAAAAAGAAACTAGGCACACTTATAAATTATACACAATTCCATTCATCCATTCATGTATATCAAACAAGAGTTTGATCCTACATACAAAAGAAAATAATAGTGAAGGATGGATTCATATGCAGATTGTTTCCATATTACAAAGACATGAGCTGATCACATGACTTTTCTCTCCTTGATGCATAACAATGGCACCACACTGTGCGCCGATTTATTGCTAGATTTGTTTGATTTTTTTTCTCTCCAAAAAGGGTCATTCCAAGAAACCCATAATTTGTGTTATTTAGTGGTGGTCTAGTGATATAGGGCGCTGGATCGCTGATCCAAAAAGGTTGGGGGTTCAAGCCCCACTCTCCACAAGGTTGTCACTGTCCCCCCCAGTGCAGCTAACTGGGTTATCAAAGGCGGGCCATGTCTCTCACTGTCTATGGTGAGAGGCATGTAAAAGAACCATTGCTGACTTTCGTAAAGAGTAGGCTGCAAAGTCGTCAGCGTGTTTCTGTCCCTTGCTCAAAGGGTTGTGACAGGAAGGGCATCCGACGTAAAAACCTCTGCCAAATCAAACGTGCGAATCAGATGATTCGCTGTGGCGACTCCCGAGTGGTATCATCAACCATTACCCATGTAGGACTTATTTGATACATTATTCATGCTGTGAGGTGGAGGTATCATCAACTGTATGAGTGCTGTTCTAGATGTTACTGTTAATCACTCACTCAGTCACTCATTCTTTTTTATGAACTACTTAATACTATTAAGTGCATGGGGAGACCAGAGCATAGCTCAGCTGACACTGGTCAAAAGTGGAGTACGTTCTGAAGCGCTCACCATACTATCGCAGGTCCAACACACAACAATTCATGCTTACACACACCACATGGGCAATGTGGACCAGTCCGACACCAACATCAGAGAGTCCAGTTCCATACCCACAACTTTACTGGCCTTGTGGGTCAGTTTATTTGGGCTGATAGTGTCTGCAACCCTCAGCCTGCTGCCCCATTGTGCAACAGCATAGAGGACAGCACTGGTCACAGCAGACTTGTAGAACATTATAGTAGTAGGCCTCTGTCAGTCCGAAGGACTATGGAGCTACGCTCTAGCTGGTATCCCGGCTGGTGATACTCTCCAGTGCGCAGAGCCTTGGTAGGAAGTATGGAGGACAGGCTGTTAGCCAAGCAAAAAATTCTTCCTCTCGGCACCACCAGAAGGATCCGATGGAAGGGCAGAAGCCGATAAGACCGGGTTCCAGTGCAGCTGCAGGAGTTGCTAGAACGTTGCGGTGAACGAACTACCTCACGGGGCCTCCAACTTCCAAGTAGAAACACACTGACGGCTATGCACCTCCTCTTAACGAAAGTCAGCAATGGTTCTTGTACATGAACCTCACACCATAGACAGTGAGAGACATGGCCGGCCTTTGATAATCCAGTTAGTGCACTGGGAGGGACAGTGACTACTTATTGAGAGTGGGGTTTGAACCCCCCCCACTCTAGGAACAGTGATCCAGCCGACATTACCAGTAGGCGACCTTAATCTCTTCAAAATATATAGACAGCTCTGGCCCTTCTTGTAAAATTGAGATAGTGTTCTAAACCCAGTCCAGTTTATTGTCAATATGAACTCCAAGGTATTTGTAACCTCCACCAATTCCACATTGTCGCCCTGAATGGAAACAGGGGTCACTGGTGGGCCGGATCTCCTAAAATCAACAATCAGTGGTTCTGCTCATACCATGTGATGAAGGAATCCACCACAGCCCGATACTCCGAGTCATCAGAAACCTCCTCAAGATGGCAGGTCTCTGTGCAGTCGCTGAAGTCTGTTGAGAGGCGGTCAAAAAAGGAAAGGGGAGAGGACGGACGCCCATGTTTCTGGACTGTGGGAGGAAACCAGTGTACCTGGATGAAAGCTACACAAGCACAGGAAGAACATCCAAACCTGGGACTCGAATCCAGGACCTTCTTACTGTGAGGTGTATGTGTTAATCGCTATGCAAACATGCCGCCCTATTACTGTTAATAAAAAGCAGCAGATTCTCTGTCCCAGCAAACAGCATTATTGCCAGCGTTGTCTCTTGATGTCACACAAAGAACTATGACAGTGGGCTGCGTGAGTGTCTTTAAATAAAAAATGTAGAGTTTTTCATACTGTCCCATTCTAATCATGGGATGTTACACCACATCGTGTTATGCACTGTGTCAGGCTGTGTCAACATTCTAATCATGTGACACCTCATATCATCTCATATGTTTATGTGTAGCTGAAGTGCAGAGTGAGATTGAGCGCATCTTCGAGTTGGCACGCTCCCTGCAGCTGGTAGTGCTGGACGCAGACACCATCAACCACCCAGCTCAGCTGATGAAGACGTCACTTGCTCCCATTATCGTTCACGTCAAAGTGTCCTCACCGAAGGTATTTACTACATTTATACTCTCTGAAAAAGTGATGATGGGAGTTTAGCACAAACTTACACCTTCAGATGTTAATCATGGCACTGAAATAATAATTGAAAATCCAGAAATGGAGTGATTGCTGAAGCCTTTTGTACATGATGGGAGTAGAGGAGTGCATGATGGATTCTTCTGCTCTGTAGGTCCTTCAGCGACTGATTAAATCCAGAGGAAAATCTCAGAGTAAACATCTCAATGTGCAGCTGGTAGCAGCAGATAAACTGGCGCAGTGTCCACCAGTGAGTCAGTTCTGGCTCAGATGATCCCTGTTTCTCTCTCTCTCTCTCTCTCTCTCTCTCTCCCTCTCTCTCTCTCTCTCTCTCTCTATCGCTATCTGTCTCTCTTTGTCTGTCTTGGTGTCTCTCTCTTTCTGTCTGTCTTTATTTCTGTCTCTTTATCTCACAGTGTCTTTATTTTTGTCTGTCTGTCTCTGACTCTCTCTTGCTCCCTCTCTCTATCGATCTGTATATATATATATATATATATATATATATATATATATATATATATATATATATATATATATATATATATATATATATATACATATATATATATATATATATGTATATTAGAGAGCCCTTGTGGCCAAGATCACAAGCTTGCACCCGCCCCAAAAATTAGAATTGTGGCCCGCAGCCCGCCCCACACATTTACCCTTGTAAGGTCAGCCTGCCCCACCCCGCCCCGCAAGTGAAATTCTAACCTGGCCCACAGACACCCCCCCCCCCCCACACACACACACAGAAAATAATTCAGCTCGCAGCCCGCTCCGCCCTGCAGTGAGTTTTTAATTCTGAGCCCGCACCCACCCTGCAGCCCGCACAACACAACTACATATTAACATTCAACCTTTAATTCACTCAAACCATAAAAAGTTACATTAAAATCAACAATTTTTAGCAACAGCCTAATAATGTATATTTACCTGATACAAAGTGTTCGCTGCATATTCTACTGTATTCTGTAGGATTCCAGTCTTTCCTATTTATCGCTGCGATCCACTTGTCTTTTCTCTCCGGGTTAGATGGAAAACGATAAAATGACAGTGTAGGCTTTACTCCTCTTTCTATTTGCACAGCCAACAGCGCAACACGATATAACTGTTCTCACTGGTTATTTTGTATCACTCCGGGGAAGTTAGTAACCGACAAACAACATCCAGTTGGGTAATGTTGAACCAGTATTACTTGTTTAAAAATGTTTAACAATGTTGAATTAGCGAGCGCCGTCCGGATCATGCCATTGAATGTGGCAGATAAACAAAAGTCACGTGACCCTGTGACGTCACGTGCAAAACCTCAATATGTGAGGCGCTCAAAACCGAAAGTAGAGACGCTCCCCGACTTACGGTCATCCGTTTTATGTTTTTTTCTTTTACAGGTTTTTTTTTTTTTTTAAAAAGGAACATTTTAATTTTAGACGTACCTACGTAGTACACTGACCTAATGACCCAATGACGTAATGACGCTGCGTCCATTGTTTACAAATGACAGACTGAACGTGCCTCTCCTTCTTCCCAGTTTAGTTATATATATATATATATATATATATATATATATATATATATATATATATATCAGTTATATAGCATGTTACTCTTGTGTTAAGACGTCGTCTGTGATCTTTGTGTTTACACTGTTTTGTGGACTTTTGTAACCCGAAGCAAATATGGTTGATCAGAACCGTAAGCCTACTAGCATGGGTGCAAGTCTCCTACAGAGAGCTGAATTAACTTCTCGGATCGGCACAATCTACCATGCATACTCAAATAAGAAAAGAGAGTTGTAAAATATGAAAACCCGAATCCAGGAAAGAGAGAACTCTCTGCTCTGCTGGTGATTCACATCAGTGCAGGTTGAGTACTAAACCAGTTCAACGAAGCCCTTGCTCACTTGAAAGCCGGAAGTCCGCATAACCCGCGCTTTGTTTCACACAAGTAAACTATTTTCAGCAAGTGCACTACTTTCGGTATTGAGCGCCTCACATATTGTAAGCATTGATTGGCTGTTTTAAGCTTCATGTAAAGTGAGTTGGCTCAGCTTCATGTCATGTGACCATCCGTCAGCCATTGGAACCATTTACAAGCAGAACGATTGAATCAGAGAGAATGTTAAAGGTTATATTTGACACTGTATTTTATATCTGATGAGTGAATTTGATTAAAATTTATCAATTTGAAATTATTTTGCTTGAATTTAATTTATTTGAAATTAAAGTTGATATTATTTTACAATGTCATGTTTATAATAATTGATTTAGGGGTGTTTTATGAGATACGGTAATGGTATTTATGGATGTATAGTACAGCATGAGCGTCATATGTCACACGTCATAGGTCACTGTAACAACTTACGTTCACTTTCAACTTACGTTCGGCCATCTGGAACCAATTAAAAACATAAGTCGGGGAGTGTCTGTAGTGTTTTTGCTGTGGGTTATACGGACTTCCGGTCTTTCAAGTGAGCAAGGGCGCCGTTGAACTCATTTAGAGCTCAGCCTGCACTGATGTGAATCACCAGCAGAGCGGAGACTTCTCTTTCTGTTCTGGACAGCCCGCATGAATCTGTGACATTGCCCGCAGCCCGCCCCGCAAAACTTGGATCATTCTCAACCTGCCCCGCCCCACATAAGATTCAAATTGACCCACCCTGCCCCGCAAACTAAATAGTCTGACTTTAAATTTGTGCCTGCCCCGCACAGGGCTCTAATATATATATCAATCACTTTCTGTCTGTCTTTCTATTTATCTGTCTTCCTTTGTCTGTCTTAGTGTCTCTCTCTTTATTTCTGCCTTTCTTTCTCTGTCGCTGTCTATAACAGTGTCTTTCACTCTTTCTGTGTGTCTCAGTCTCTCTCTCTCTGCCTCTCTTTCTGTCTATCTTGCTGTATATGTGTTTGTATATATATATATATATATATATATATATATATATATATATATATATCTATCTATCTGTTGCTAGCTCTCTCTCTTTATCTTCCTTTCTCTCTTTCTGTCTGTCTGTCTCTTTCTTTCTGTCTGTCTGTCTCTCTCTTTCTGTCTGTCTGTCTGTCTCTGTTTCTCTCTCTCTCTATTGGGTTAGAGCCCTAACTTCCCTTTATTCTTGTTTTGCCCACTTCTTTGTTGTACAGTGAAGACATTGTGTTTCTCACCCACTTTCTCAACCGCAGGAAATGTTTGACATCATTTTGGATGAGAACCAACTGGAGGATGCATGCGAGCACTTGGCTGAGTATCTGGAGGCATACTGGAAGGCCACACACACCTCTAGCAGCACTCCACTCAACCCGTTGCTGGGGCGGAACCTTGGCCCCTCCGCCCTCGCTCCATACCCCTCCACCATCTCCGGCCTGCAGGTCTGTATCCACACACACACACACACACACACACACACACAAACACACACTCACACACACACACACACACACACACACACACACACACACACACACAAGGCAGTGCTCTTCATATCAGGTAGAAACACTCATTATTAAAACCTTCTGCAACAGCTAGTTCTGGTCCACTAATCTGATTGGTTGAGAGGCATTGGAAAAGAGATCAAAGCACTTTTAGTTCTCATGATTACGTCCGATTATCACAACACCGTGGTGCATGACTATCAACCTGGAGATTGTAAGTTCGAATCCAGGTTGATGTCCCAGCCACCCACGACTAGCACCCCATGGGTGCGAATCGGCTGACCTCTCGTGGCAGGGAGGAATTTACAGAAAATTTACATTTATGGCATTTGGCAGACACCCTTATCCAGAGAGACTCACATTTGTCATTCTTATACAAGTACAACTAAGCAATTCAAGGTTAAGGGCCTTCCTCAAGGGCCCAACAGTGGAAGCTTGGTGGTCTGTTTACTTCACTTATCCCTTAACATCCGGGGATGTCGTTGGGGCGCCTTCATGGCGAGACTTGGGCTGATTTTGGCCTGGCGGTGCCCATCCCTCTACAGGTCATTAACTACCTAAGAGCAATTTAGAATGGCCAGTTAACCTACTGTGCATGTCTTTGGATTGTGAGAGTAAACCGGAGCATCCGGAGGAAACCCACACAAGCACGGGGAGAACATGCAAACTCCACACAGAAACGCCCAGGCCGGGAATCAAACCCAGGCCTTCTTGCTGTGAGGTGGACGTGCTAACCACTACGCCACCATGCTGCCAGCTCGGTGGTACTGTGGCTTAAATCTCTCATGTTTGGATCACTTGATGGGTGGGAATTAGATACCGGTAAAATTTATTTATTCATTTATTCATTTGCTAAACCATCTTATCCTATTAGAGCAGTGCTTCTCAATTATTTTCTGTTGTACCTCCCCAGGAAGAAAAATACATTTCACTTGCCCCCACCTCACTGCAAACGACTATAAACAATATTATTTGTCTATAAAATTGTTATTAGTACAGTCATCCCTTGAATTTCGTGGATAATATATGCTAGACCTGGCCGCGATAATCGAAAAACCGCGAAGTAGGATCACCCCTCTCATTTCTACCATACATACATGTTTTTGCATCTATACAATATTAAGAAGTGTATATTAAACGTTACACAGTTATATGCATATGTAAAGACTGTAATGTATTAATATTTAAATAGAAATTATATATAAACACTTTAAGTACTGTACTCACCTCTGACAATAGCTCTTCTCCGCTTGATCTTAATCTTAGTCTTTTTTGATGTAACGCACGGTAGATTCATTTATGCCGTAATGGTGTGCTACATGGGCATACGTATTGCCTGCCGTCAGCATATCTAGCAACTTCACTTTTTGGGTCACTGTCATCATACAGTGATACCTCTGCTCACGAACATAATTGGTTCCCAGAAAGTGTGTGTGAGGCGAAAAGTTCGTCTTCCGAACATTTATTTCCCATAAGAAACCATTAAAATGAGAATAATCCGTTCCCAGGTCCCCATAAAACATAATTTTCTACTAAATAAGCCTTAAAACTACACAAAAATATACCTTATTTTATGTATAATAAATGTGCTATTGTATTGTAATTAAAGAAATAAACTGTACTGTATAATAAAGTCATTTTATTTACCTTTGTGATGGTAGTTGATGGCTTGATGGAATGGAGTGGGAGGAGGAGGGAGGGAGGGACTTACTGTTTGGAAGGAGAGTTTGGAAACGCCTACTGTTTGGAAACACCCTTAGCCACACACGCACCCTTAATAGCTTCCTTGTTCTTAAGGATGGTGGTAGACTTAGCGTACTGGTACTGGGACGCTGAGTCACACAAACGCACACCTCGTTCGTGTTTTTCAATGATCTCCGCCTGTGGTGGGGTCTTTTTCGGTCCCATAATAGCAAAAGTACACTCAATATGGTCCAAAATGTCTAGCAAACACAAACCACTTCCGCACTCAAAGAAAGGGGGTGACGAACTGTGACGCCGTGAGCGTGCGTCAGCTTCTCGTGGCCGCCACCGTGGCGCTGTTCGACCGCGTGGTTTGATTCGACCGCCGAAAACTAGTTCGTCAGCAGAGACAATATGCTCGCAAATTTAATGTTCTTGAGGCGAAAAGTTTGTGAGCTTAAGCGTTCGTCAGCGGAGGTTTTACTGTATTTTGCTTTTTCTTGGGCTCACTGGATGCCTTAGATGGTGCAGGACGTTTAGGAGGCATTTTCAAGGGCGTCACAAACACTATAAAATCACAAAAATTCCCGCGGGAATGTGCGAGGCTACAGCGTTACGACTCTAAGCCAATCAGCATGCGAGATTGAGTTGAGTGGGTGGTGCCTGCCTGAACTGGGACTGAAGGAGGGGCACTTCAGTCTATCGTTTGTAAACAATGGACGCAGCCTGCCTTGGGTCCCTGCCTTCTGCTTGCATACATGCGAGTTTCAGCACGAATTTTGAATTTTTTATGAATTTTTTTTAAAATTTGGATACTTAGGGAAAATACCGCGATGCACCGAGGCCGCAAATTCAAGTCGCAAAGTGGCAAGGGATGATTGTACACTTCTGCATAACATTGTATCTTTATTAATATTTTAAAAAAAGAGAAAGAAATACAATGAGAGCACCACTGCAAACTAGTGGAGTGGAGGTGCAATTACACTTAATTCTCATACAAAATTCCAGAAAAGCATGTCTCTCCCCCCCACCCCCCCACCCCCGGCATCACACCGCGCTACCACGCTCCGCTATTTGAGAAGCACTGTATTAGAGTCATGTGAAGGCTGGAGCCTATCACTGCCGACGCTGGGTGAAGGAGGAGTACCCACTAAATAACTTAGCAGTGTATCACACGACCAAAACACACACCCGACTGTTCACACTCACACCTATGTGAGCACAGGGAGGACATACAAACTCCACAGAAATGCCACCGTCAGGCTCAGGACTCAAACCCAGGAACTTCTTGATTAGTGGCAGATGTGTTAACTACTTCGCCACCGTGCCGCCCCATGACACTTTAACAATAATCATTTTCTTAAATCACTCTATCACTGAAAAAGGGCAGAGATGGCTTAGTGGATAAGGTGATGGGTTACTGATCCGAAGCGCAGCGGTTCACTCCCCAGTATTACCACTGTTGGGCCCTTGAGCAAGGCCCTTAAGCCTCAATCGCTCAATTGTATGTAAATGATCATTGTAATTTGCTTTGGATAAGAGCATCTGTCAAATGCTGTAAATGTAAAAAAGAGATAAAACAATGATATATTCTCATGTATGGTGTACCTTGATGGTCCATCTGGATCAAATGTCCTCTCTCTCAGAACCAGCAGGCCCAAAGAACGCGGCACACCAACCATGCAGGAGACCACTCTACCGCCAATGAGCGGCGCAACCTGATGACCCCCGATGAAAACTACCACAACGAGCGCCCTCACAAGGTCCGCAGCAACCGCAGCTCATCAGGCTCGCAGCAGGGCCGGGAGCACCACCACTACATGGACGAGCAGCAGGATCCATACCAGGACAGCTACAAACCGCACCGCAACCGCAGCTCACCGGGCAGCTACAGCCAGGACTCGCACCACCGGCTCTGAGCAACGAGTTTCATCCCCAGCGCTTGAATCTATTGTCATTTAACACTGCGGTTTTTTTGGTATGCATTGAGATTTCTTTTTTTTTTTTTTTTTTTTTTTTTTTTTTGGTGGATGCCATACCCCCCTCTTAAAGCCCGGTCATCTCTGATTGTGTCTCCATCTGCACGAATGACATGCTGAGATAAATGTGGATCGTCCAAACTTCCAACACTCCACCATTCTTGCGTTCTCGTTTCTTTGGACACGTGTTCTTTTATTGTCAAGATTTTCCTAGCCAAAAAAAAAAAAAAGAGTGAATGAATGAATGAAAGAAAGAACATTACAGAGTGTGAAAATATATGAAAGGGTAGCCCTGACAGGGATCAAAAAGTAAACAAAAGCCCACAGGATGGATCCACACTGTGTGCTTAATGCATGCTTCCTTGGTGCTGTGACACAGAGGCTCCTCCAGACAGTACAGTACTTCAAGTCAGGTTTAATGTTGATGATACACAGTACCAACCCACTGCCAGTGATATTTATATATATATATATATATATATATATATATATATATATATATATATATATATATATATATATATATATATATATATATATATATATATATATATATATATATATATATATATATATATATATATATATATATATGTATATATATATATATATATATATATATATATATATATATATATATATATATATATGTGTGTATATATATATATATATATATATATATATATATATATATATATATATATATATATATATATATATATTAATTATACATGGAGTATGACTAGAATTCTGCCAGTTCAGGATCTTAGAGTCTTCCATAGCCTCTGGATCTAGCTATGATGAGAGTTTTTTTATACAGTTGAAAGGATAAAATAAACATTTTGCACCATTAGCACATTTTCATTTTAGTACAAGAAAGAGACAGAGAGAGAGAGAGAGTAAAACTTCTGCGAAAGTACCGCCTCGTAGCTTTGACGGATCTCAACAGACCTCCGAGCGTAGATTATTGTTTGCTACCGGCTTAACCGAGACCACAATTTCTGGTAAATGGTAGTGATGCTCTGAGCTAATTTAAAATACATTTAGATGACATTGCTCTGTTGAGTTCCACCTTTTTTTTTTTTTTTTTTTTTTTTTAAATGACTAATTTAAAGATGAACTGAACCCAAAAATAGACCTCAGGACTTAATGGTCCTCATGTCATCATAGGTGCTGAGTGTCAACTAGAAAACAAAAGATGATACTCCCTCATGATCATGTGGGTGCCATTTTGGTTTCCCGGCCATTGAGTGGAAGTTTTATTACGTTTCAACAAATTCTCAGGCTCTTCAGGGTCATATCACCATGATGTGCACTGATCTCTGGAAGACAGACCATATTGCCATCTCGGATATTATTATTATTGTTATTATTATTAGATGAAGTTCTATCTTGTACTCGAGTGTACCATGAAGTAAGGCTGAGCTAATCCATGGCTAATAAGCATGCATGTCAAGCAACTTGAACGTCCAAGAGCCTTGATATATTTTCTCTCATTGATTTATGCTAGTTTGTGCATTTCAAAAAAAAAAACAAAAAAAAGCAAGATTTTAAAACATGAAGAAGAAAAGAATTGCGCAAGACGTAATCAAACACGTTCATTCTGTATGCAGTTGTCTATGAGCATGCTTCTCTGTTAATACTATAGTTGAGGATGAATGAAACAAACGGATTGAGATTTAATGCCCATAATTCATCATAACTGCACTGAAGATTCATCTATGAGTTTTGCTGCTTGAGACAATCACACAGAACACTTTCTTCATCCCTTCCCAGCTCCATCCTGAGCTCCAACTCGACAAACAACTTAAAAAGAACGAAAAGAGATCCATACTTTTGCTTTTTGTTCTTTCTTTATTTTCTTTCTTTCTTTTTTGTGAAATTAATGAAGGAAATGCAAAATGCATGCACAATATATGATTTATTTATAAAGAACAGATTTAAAAGAAAAAAGGGTTTTATTGAGATGATGTAAAAGATAAAACTAGCAGAATTTAAGTTTTCTTTTACAGAAAAAATGAAAGAGAGATAGAAAAAAAATAAATGGGCATTTTGAAATTGTGTCTGGTTGTTTATTGGGGTAGAGAAAGAGTGGAGCGCAATATCACAAAAATAGCGGTATATTGATTAGCCACTAGATGTCACTGTGATTACTTTATGCTTTGGGAGTGAACAGACTTTTTTTTTTTTAACGTCCTCGACAGCTTGCCAGCCCATCACAAGACCAACACACACGTTTGATCCATTGGGAACAACCAGTTAACCTAATGTGCTTGTTTTTGGACCGTGGTAGGAAACCAGAGCACTCTGAGTAAACCTACAACCAACAGTTTCCTCCCACATTACATGCACATGAGGAGAATTGGCTGTTTTTGAATTTTCCAGATGTGAGTATGAATGGTTTTGTGTGTGTGTGTGTGTGTGTGTTGGTTGCCCTGTGATGGTCTGGCGAGCTGCTTGGCGTGTATGCCGACTGTGCTCAGTGTTGGATTGGATTGACTCCAGCCTCCATTCAACCCTAGAATTAGAAGAAGGTGGTGTGGCAAATGAGTGGGTGATTAGTGGCCGTGACATTGAAATGGAACTGATTGATTTTGATCTTGATATGTTTGCATTGGATTTAATATGTTGGACGTATCAGCTGTGTGATGATGGTATTAGTATTTTTAAAAGCAGTTCAATTCCACACTGCTAGCCATCCACTGCATCCTGATCCATCTCCGACTGTCTCATGATGGACAGAGACAGCCATGTGTGACTCTCCCTCATTATAATCAAAGTCGTAAGCAACTTACAACTTCAACCCCTTATGCCCCACCACTATTTCATCATCATCATCATCATCATCATCATCAGCCAAGCTGACCTGACTGCCCAGTCCTCGTACCAAAACCAATTAGCTTAATGTACATGTTTTTGGAGTCTGGGAGGAAACCAGTGTACATCTGTGGACTGCTTGATGTTCTGACTGGCCTAACCCTAATCCAACTGACAGGGTTTCCGTCTTATATGAGTAGGACTGTCAGAAAACAAAGCCATCCCAAAGCGTGTGAAGAACATGCAAACTCCACACAGCGACGCCCTCATGAAGCCCGATCCCAGGACCTGAACCCAGGACCTTATTGCTGTGAGGCAGACATGCTAACACTACACCACCGTGACGCTTTCGTTAGAAATCAGATCTATGCTAAAGTTTAATGTGCCAGTCGGTTGTACTTCACCTTCCAAAGGTTTGTGTAATAGTGTGGTATAAATATATTAAAAATAAATAAATCCCAGTGAAACTGGAAGAAAAAGTGCTGGGGTACAATGTATTATCCTGACGATGTTCTGAGCGTTAGCATTGCTTTCTGCAGCAATACTCATATCAAGTAGCAGAGGGACATAATCTGTTCGAATGGATAAAGAGAGAAGGACCGTCCCGCTCAGTGAGGATACTTCTCTGTGTAGCTTGCATGTCCTCCTGGTTTCCTCAAATAGATCAAACACATACACGTCCGGATAACTGGCTCTTCCTTATTCCCTTAGGTATGAGTGTGAATGCTTGTGTGAGTTTTGTCCCCACAGTGGTCTGGTGAATTGTTCAGGGTGTACCGTGTAGGCTGAGATAATGCAGGCGTGAGGGAGGGGCACAAGTCAGTGTCATTCCCTCACGCCGGTCCCAAGGCTGGATAAATGCAGAGGGTTGCTTCAGGAAGGGCATCCAGCGTAAAACAAATGGCAAATAAAATATGCGAGTAACAACAAAAAATTTCATACCGGATCGGTCGAGGCCCGGGTTAACAACAACCGCTATCAGTGCTGTTAACCAACAGGGTGCTGGTGGAAATTGGACTACTGTTGGTCAAAGACGTCGAAGAAGGAGAGGCAGGAGGTGTGCCCTAAGGCAGAGAGAGAAGAGGAAAGGCATGAGTCTAGAGCTGAAAGTAGGGACTTTGAATGTTGGAACTATGACAGGAAAAGGTCGAGAGCTGGCTGACATGTATGAGAGATATAAGACAGTGGTGAGGTGTGCTGTCGGCATGACCGACGAATTCAAGATGGAGGTGAGACTGCATCAAGGATCAGCTCTGAGCCCCTTCTTGTTTGTGATGGTGATGGACAGGCTGACAGACGAGGTTAGGCAAGAATCTCCATGGACTATGATGTTTGCAGATGACATTGTGATCTGTAGTGAGAACAGAGAACAAGTGGAGGAAAATCTAGAGAGGTGGAGATATGCCCTGGAAAGGAGAGGAATAAAGGTTAGCCTCAGTAAGACAGAATACATGTGTATGAATGACAAGGACCCAACAGGAACGGTGAGGTTACAGGGGGCAGAGATAAGTAAGGTGGAGGATTTTAAGTACTTCGGCTCAACAATTCAGAGCAATGGAGAGTGTGGAAAAGAGGTGAAGAAGCGTGTGCCGGCAGATTGGAATGGTTTAGAGAAAAGTGTCCGGTGTGATGTGTGATAGGAGAGTATCGGCAAGAATGAAAGGAAAAGTGTACAAGACGGTGTTGAGGCCAGCGATGTTGTATGGTTTAGAAACAGTGGCCCTGGGGAAAAGACAGGAGGCAGAGCTGGAGGTAGCAGAGATGAAAATGTTGAGGTTCTCTTTGGGAGTAACAAGGATGGATAGGATCAGGAATGAGCACATCAGAGGGACAGCACATGTAAGACGTTTTGGAGATAAAGTCAAAGAGGCGAGATTGAGATGGTTTAGACATGTACAGAGGCGGGATAGTGAGTATATTGGTAGTAGGATGCTAAGGTTGGAACTACCAGGCAGAAGGCCTAGAGGAAGACCAAAGAGACGATTCATGGACGTAGTGAAGCAGGACATGAAGGCAGTTGGTGTAAGAGAAGAAGATGCAGAAGATAGGGTGAGATGGAGGCAGATGATTCGCTGTGGTGATTCGCAGCCAAAAGGAAAAAAGAAGACGTACCGTGTCGGCTGAGATACCTAGTAGGGTCAAGTATAGTACCTGGAGGAAACCCAGAGATGTGTTATGGTCTGTGCTGGCTGACAGCGTTAACTCTCTCTCCCTTCATTGCAGGCGCTGGCAAGAGGCGTGGCTGTTACCTGCAGGCGAGGTCCAGAGAGCGCACCTGTTCCCATTCAGTAATCAGCAATCAGCGAGCTATGAATAGGAGCGGTGCCTTTCCCTCTGGCATCAGAAGATTGTCCTTCCTTGTGATTCCGTGGGCTCTGCGATCTCTCTGATGCCTGGTATTCTGCTTCATGCTTGACCAGTTTCCTATGAATAATTATTTCCAGTGATTTTGATTTTTCCAGTGCTAAATTAAATCGTTTAATCTTCGTACATGGTCTCCTGCATCTTTGGGTCTGACTTATATGCTCCAGCTGTAACAGAATCTTCTGACCTGAAACATGGACCAAGCGGAGACCGCACAGCTCCTGTAGGCATTAGTCGACCAGGGAGTCCTATTGGGACGACATGACTCCTCCCTGCACCAAATTGTGGACAACCTCCAGAGGATAACACAAGCATGGTGCAGCTTGGCGGAAGGATGGACGCCATTGCCACCCAACTTGCCGCCATGACCCCGCCCATTTCGCTTCACTCTCTGCTTTGGCAGCAGCGCCAGCGCCTACTATACTCTCCATGCGCCGTGGACCGCTGATCCCCACACCAGCCAGGTATTCGGGCGCGATCGGCTCCTGCGCGCAGTTCCTCCATCAGTGTTCACTCGTCTTCAGACAGCAGCGGCTCACATACACCACCGATCAAGCTAAAACCACCTTTGTTATGAGCCTACTCCCGGAGCAAGCCTCGTTCTGGGCGCTAGCGGTTGCCACCCATACCCCGGAATTATGCTCCCACTTCGACCAGTTCGATCAGATGGCGAATGGGGAGGAGGCGAGCCCTCGGCTCCTCCGAATCCAGCAAGGCTCACGGTGGCGGAATATGCAATCAGATTCCGGATTCTCGCCATAGAAAGCGGCTGGAACGAACTCGCGCTCCAGGGGGCTTTCCTGCGGGTCAGAACGAAAGGCTGAGGGCGGCATGAGATGAGACAGCTACTCTGGCAGATCTAATCACCTTGACTACCAGGCTGGACAAACGGCTGAGAGAGAGGGATAGGTCCCGGGAGGAGCGGATCAGTCTTGTCAACCCGTCTTCGAGCGCCTCCGTGAGGCTCAACGAGACCTCACCTTGAACCTCCTCGCCATTCCCTCCTCTGAAAGAGGACGAATCCCACGAACCCATGCAGCTGAGCCGCACCAGGCTGACGGCAGAGGAGAGGCATCGGCTACTGGCCAAAGGACTGGGCTCGCTCACTATCTCCTCATCGACCATACGACTGCGCCATCGACTTACTCCCAGGTTCCACGCGCCCTTCTCAGTGACTGTACAACCTTTCGAAGCCAGAGAAAGACGCCATGGAGGTATATAAACGAGTCGCTTACTGCAGGTCTCATTTGGCCCTCATCATCCCCGGAGGGTGCTGGGTTCTTCGTAGAAAAGAAAGAAAAAACCCTGAGACCTTACAATGATTATACAGGCTTGAACCACATCACTATAAACCTTCAACCCTCTCCACGATGACACCGTCTTTTCTAAGCTGAACCTAAGAAACGCCTACCACTTAGTCCGAATTCGGGAGGGGGACGAGTGGAAGACGGCTTTCAACACGCCCCTGGGGCACTTCAAATATTTGGTCATGCCATTCGGTCTAACCAACGCCCCGTGGTTTTCCAAGCCCTGGATAACGATGTGCTTAGGTACATGCTGAACCGCTTCGTATTCGTGTACCTAAGATAACTAAGATAAGATAAGATACAGCTTTATTAATCTCACAATGGGGAAATTCACTGTTACAGGCTCTTGAGGTACCATCAGTAGGGGGTGCAAAAATAGATACATATACAACATACACACATACATATATATTATAAAAATAAATAAATAAATAGATACATAAATAGTATAAATTAATAAACAATAAAAGAAAAGAAGGAAACAACTTTGTAGACTGGCCTATATTCAAGTGTATATGTATCTGAGGGCAGAGTAGATGGGTTGATATGGTTCACAGACAGTGGGGTAGATGTGGTTGATTAAAGTGCACGGGGTTTTTATTGCACATAACCGGTATTTTCACAGACCGTTACAAAGTGGCGTTGTACAGTCTGACAGCGGTGGGAATGAATGACCTGCGGTAGCGCTCCTTCCTGCACTGAGGATGTCTCAGTTGTCCACTGAAGGAGCTACTCAGCTTCTCTACAGTCTGGTGCAGTGGGTGAGAGCTGTTGACCATGATGGATGTGAGCTTTGCTACCATCCTCCTCTCACTCACCTCCTCCACAGAGTCCAGTGGGCAGCCTAGGACAGAGCTGGCCCTCCTGACCAGCTTGCTCAGTCTCTTTCTGTCCCACTCTGTGCTGCCCGGGGCCCAGCAGATGGGCCTGATTTTCTGATTCTGATCCTGATTGCCGACATCCTGATTTTCTCTAAAGACCATGATGAGCATCTCCATCACGTGTGAAAAGTGTTAGGCGCCTAGAGAACAGATTATTCGTCAAAGCAGAGAAGTGCGAGTTCCATGTCCCCTCAGTCTCTTTCCTGGGGTTCATCGTGGAGAAGGATCAGATAAGACCCGATTCGGCAAAGGTGAAGGCAGTGGCGGAGTGGCCGACTCTGGGGACGCAGAAACAGCTGCAGAGGTTCCTGGGGTTCACAATCTTCTATCGCTGGTTTGTGCAAGACTACAGCCGCCTAGTAGCTCCCATCACACAGCTGACATCACCCAAAACACTGTTCCAGTGGTCCCCAAATGCCCAGGTGGTGTTTGACAGGGTGAAACCAAAATTTGTCAACGCACCCATACTGATCCACCCAGACCCCTTGCTGCAGTTTCTGGTGGAAGTCGATGCTTCAGACTCGGGAGTGGGGGTGGTCCTCTCCCAAAGGTCTCCCACAGACCAGAAGCTACACCCATGCCTTCTTCTCCCGTCGCTTGTCCCCGGTGGAACAGAACTATGATGTTAGGAATCGTGAGCGACTGGCGGTGGTCTTCGCGCTCCAGGAGTGGCGGCATTGACTGGAAGGGGCAGCACACCCCTTCGTGGTCTGGACCAACAATGAAAATTTATCTTACCTCCATATGGCGAAGATGTTGAAGTCCCGTCAGGCATGATGGTCGCTCTACCTAGGAAGATTCAACTTCACACTAACGTCCCAACCCATCTGCCGGAATATGAAACCAGACGCTCCCTCTCTAGGCAGTTCTCCTCGGGAGAAGACACCACCATTGAGACCATCCTGTCCGCCTCTTGTATACTTGGAGTAGCTCGAACAGCTAGTTCAGGACGCCCATCAGGGTGCCCCAAAGGTCGACTATACGATTCCCCACCGGCCAGAACCCCACTGCTCCAGTGGGCTCACTCATCAAAATTAGCCTGTCACCCCGAAGCCCACCGTACTCTCTTCCTATTCCAACAACGCTTCTGGTGGCCAACAATAGCAGCCGACACAAGGGAGTTTGTGGGAGCTTGTGCCACCTGTGCCTGGAGCAAGTCCTCTCATCGTGCACCCACAGGTCTCCTCCAACCGTTACCCGTTCCTCATCGTCCCGAGTTGCACATTGTGGTGGACTTTGTTTACGGGGTTACCCCCATCCGGGGGCAACACAGTCATCCTGACGATAGTGGACCAGTTCTCCAAGGTGGTTCACTTTGTCGCCCTACCCAAACTCCCCTCGGTGATGGAAACAGCTGGTTTCCTGGTCCAACATGTCTTTCGCCTCCATGGCATCCCCCAGGACGTCGTTTCAGACCGGGGCCCCCAGTTTGCATCTTTTGCATCAGTTTGGAAAGCGTTCTGCAACACCTTGGAAGTCTCCTGTAGCTTGACCTCCGCCTACCATTCTCAAATTGGCAGGCGGAGTGAACTACTCAAATCCCCGGATCCTCCCTGAGCTGCGTTGCCTCCCGTCTCCCAGCCTCCTGGGCCACACACCTCCCATGGATCGAATATGCACACAACTCTCTGGTCTGCGCCGCAACCGGGATGGTCCCCCTTTATGGTGATCAACGGGTTCCAGCCTCCCCTGTTTCCTGGCCAGGAGGTCCAGGTGGCAGTTCCATCCATCCAGGCGCGTTTTTGCAGAGCACACTGGGTCTTTAGAGAAGTACATGCCACCCTGGAACAAACAGTGGCCCGAAACCAGAGAATCGCCGATCGTCATCGGACCCCAGCACCTCCCTACACTGTCAGGCAACATGTTTGGCTCTCCTCCCGGGACCTGCCCCTGCAAGTCGACTCAAAGAAATTGTCTCCCGGGTATATCGAGCCCTATGTGATAGAAAAATTATAAACCCCAGCACCGTCCGACTCAAGCTCCCATCCTCACTCAAAGTACACCTGGTATTCCATGTATCCCTGATCAAGCCCGTGGTGGAAAGTCAACTCCCCGGCTGATTGATGGACACCCCGCATACACAGTCAACCGTATGCAGACGGGGTCAAGGTTTCCAGTACCTGGTGGACTGGGAGGGGTATGGCCCCGAAGAACGCTCCTGGATTCCTTGCTCCCAAATCCTGGACCGGACTTATTAATGGAGTTTTAGCGTCAGTTCCCGGACAAGCCTGGTCGGGCGCCAGGTGGCGCCCCTTTGGGGGGGTACTGTTATGGTCTGTGCTGGTTGGCAGCTTTAATTCGCTCGCCATTCACTGCAGGCGCTGGCGAGGGGCGTGGCTGTTACCTGTAGGTGAGATCCAGCACCTGTGCCTATTCAGCAATCAGCAAGCTATAAATAGGAGCAGTGCGCTTCCCTCCGGCATCAAAAGATTGTCCTTCTTTGTGATTCCGTGTTCTCTGCGATCTCTGACTCCTGGTATTCTGCTTCGTGCTCGACCAGTTTGCCATGAAGAATTATTTCCAGTGATTTTGGTTTTCTCAGTGCTAAAATAAAATTGTTGAATCTTCGTACATGGTCTCCTGCATCTTTGGGTCCGACTCAAATGCTCCAGCCATAACAAGATGTTTCGACGGGGAAAACATACAGCTGCCACACAGAACTGCCCTTGCCAAGCCCAGCACCTTCTGGCTGTGAGGCAGACATGCTAAGCACTACACCGCCATGCCACCAGTCTACTTCGAAATATGAGATCGTTTAAAATGATCCTAAGGCAGTGTTGGCCTAGTGGTATAGTGCGCTGAATCGCTGATCCAAAGGTTGGGGGTTCAAGTCCCCCTTTCCACAAGGTTGTCACTGTCCCCCCCAGTGCAGCTAACTGGGTTATCGTAGGCTGGCCATGTCTCGCACTGTCTCTGGTGGGAGCTTCATGTAAAAGAACCATTGCTGACTTTCATCAAGAGTAGCTGCATAGCCGTCAGCGTGTTTCTGTCCTGTGATGGCCTGTCAAGCTGTCCAGGGTGTACTCTGTAAAAATACGAAATAATATGATCCTATAAATAAAGATCCTTCAGAACTTTTTTGTGTTTTGCATCTTTTTCCAGCAGCTGTCCTCAGGTTATTGTTAACATTTTTATCAGGATGGTAAGACATTGATAGAGGGTGTGTGTGTGTGTGTGTGTGTGTGTGTGTGTGTGTGTTTGTTTATGCTTGTAAAAAGGCAATCACACTGAAGACATCCTGAAAAAAACGGCTATAACATATACGAGACACTGGGACTTTGGATTTTTAAACTATTGCACTGAAGCTGTTAAATAATAAATGGAAGCGTGCTGCAGTATAAACCTAGATGAACTAATGTGAATTGTCAGCATGCTGACACCAGCACAGATGGCGACACCTCAGGGTGCACTCAGTAACTTCTGCCAGTGCATTGTGGGTGACGGAGTAGCAACCTGGCTAATAACCTGGACAGCTCCATGAACTGAGAATGAATGGATCAGTTTCTTCTCAATCTTTCTTTATTTATTCATTCATAGAGTTCCTGAACTGCATAATCCATGGCTGTGCTCGTCCCTTGATCAGAGTCAGCTGAGATGGGCGACAGCCTCCCTGCGACCCTAATTAGGATTAAGCGGTTCAGAAAATGAATGGATTAATGAATTTTAATGATAAATTATTCTCACTTGCTAAACTGCGTAATCTTATTAAGATCACAATGAGATTGGAGCCTATCTCAGCCAACAATGGATGAAGATACCATGAACAGCTCTCTAGATCATCGCAGGGCAACACACACACACACACACACACACACACACATACACACACACATAACACAGACAACCATTCACACTCAGAGCTAAAACAACAGAAGTTCCTGGGTTCGAGTCCCGTGCTCAGCCCTAAGGTGTGAGTGTTAGTATGCATGGTGGTGTGGGACCCTGCAATGGTCTGATGAGATGTTTAGGATGTACCTTGACTTTTCCCAGACTCATACGAGTTGGGCGCCAGCCTCCCTTCAACCCCAAATAAGATTAGGTAGTTTGGCGTGTGAGTGATGACTATATCTGCACTATCCCAGCCGTCGGTTGGACTCATTTAGTTGCGGTTTAATGAAGACTGTAATAGAGTGTGGTTAAATTATTATGTTCTGTAGCTCCCATAAAAACACTACACATAAACGTTGGCACGTAAAATTGCTCCGTTGACAGATGTGTGGAAGAAAAACATCCGATTCACTGATCATAAAGCCATAAATGTGCAGTTCGCACCAACATCAAATCTGTCATCACTCGTACACGACTTTTTCCATCAATCTTCTTACAGGAAGTTATCTTTATATCTTAAAATGATAACTTTGCACTTGTCGAACTTTAGTGTGCACCACATTCTTGTTCTGCACGACTCAATTTAACCTACTGTGCCTCAAGGCATGACATCAGCACATGCATGAAGATGTCTCTTCTCTGTACTGGAACCTATGTGGTGAAGTAAGCGTCCTGTGGAACATCCAAACTGTTGAGTCACTGGCTGTCTTTAAATAAAAGACTAAAAAAAGAAAGACATTCATGTCACCAAGAACTTAAATACGCACTAAAAAAAAAAAATGGTGTCATGTAAAATTTTAAGCCCAAAAGAAACCAATATGGCCTAAACCATAATGTTCATTCATTTATCTTGTGAACTGATTAATCCTTATTAGGGTCAGAGGGAAGGTGCATCCATCTCAGCTGACTCTGGGCAAGGACAGGGGACACCCTGGACAGCTCACCAGGCCATCAGCATGCTGACGGCTATCTGCTATGCAGCTCTTCTTGAAGAAAGCCAGCACTGGTTCTTTTACATGAACCTCACACCATAGACAGTGAGACACATGGCCAGCCTTTGATAACCCAGTTATCTGCACTGGTGGGACAGCAGTGACAACCCAGTAACAGTGGGACTTGAACCCCAACCTTAGGATCGATAATCCAGCAGCTTCCCACCAGACCACCACTGTCCTTAAACCAGAAGGTCTTTAGTTGAATTATAGAGCAGGTCACCTCCTGTTTGGTTCAGTACTGTATTTGTAACCACTGTTGTGGAAGTTAGAGCCAATCCTAGTGGACTTCAACCAAGTCGAGAGGGAGACCATGAACAGGTCAGTCGTCTGTCCCAGGTGTCCCAGGGCTAACACAGAGATAAATAACCATCCACACCAACATTGTATCTCTGTATGCCCTTTTAAACATTACGAGAAGGCACAGTGGTGTAGTGCTTGGAACACCCAATTCACAGTAAGAGAGTCCTGGGTTCAAGTCCCCAACTCGGTGAAGGAATTTCTGTGTGGAGTTAGTCCGTTCATCCTGTGCTTGGGTGGGTTTCCTCCAGGTCTCCTATTGTCCAAAAACATGCATGTTAGACTAACTGGCTGTTCCAAATTGCCCCTAGTTGTTCATAATTAAGTCCTAGCCAAGTACCGCTCGTCAAGCCTCACCTCCATTATTACGTTATCACGTACAGCAACCACCAACCAGAAAACACCATTTTTATATACTACAGCCCCCTCTGTGTGAAGTGATGCTGCCACCTCAATCTTTACAAACTGCTGCGTATACCCCGCCCATGCCCAGACTTGGCTGAATAAGGCTAGGCTCAAGTTAACCCTAATAGGATTAAAGGTAACAGTTATTTTACTTATAGAAGGTTAGCAGTATCTTATATTCTGATTATTGACACATTCCAGTATTTTATTTATTGACAACAGTACATCAATAAAATATCTATCCTACAGGTAACGCTCCCCCAGTGCAGCTAACTGGGTTATCAAAGGCCGGTCATGTCTTTCACTGTCTATGGTGTGAGGTTCATGTAAAAGAACCATTGCTGACTTTTGACGAGAGCAGCTGCAAAGCCGTCAGCATGTTTCCGCTCTGTGATGGCCTGGCGAGCTGTCCAGGGTGTACTCTGCCTTCGCTTGGAGTCGGCTGGGATGGGCGCCAGCCTCCACATGACCCTTAATAGGATTAAGCGGTTACAGAAAATGAACTGATGAACTGAACAGCGAGCTCTACAGCTATAAATCTGTTAGCATCCAGTTTCTTGTTACTATACAATCCATCAGTGAACTGAATTATTTGTGATTATGTGTGCTTACACTCTGAAATCAGCGACGGGTAATGTCTATTTGACTTGCTATGCCAAGCCAGCCTCCATCAGAGGTGTCAGTAATGTCACTCACTGGAAACTTCTCACCACTGTCCCAAAAGGTCATAATAGCCATTTTATTGCTTTTTCACTTGCAGCTTATGTAGTTGTTTTGTTGCTATGGCAATCAAGTCATCTGTCTATGCGGGGATGCCGAAGCCTGTCACAACCAATTTTGGGTAGAGACAGCGTACACACCGAACTGCTCATGAGTCCAGACCAACACACACACACACACACACACACACACACACACACACACACACACACACATACACACACACACACACACACACACACCATCATATACACTTGTTCTCACAGAAAGGGATGATTTGGAATAGCCAGTTAGCCTAATGTCTTTGGGAGGAAACCAGGGTACATGGAGGAAACCCATGCAAGCACTAAAAGATCATGCAAAGTCCATGCAGAAACACCCTCTCCAGAACCTGGGACTTGAACCCAAGACCTTTTTCCTGTAATAGCCATTACACTACTGTGTGCAAATTCATTTTCTGAACCGCTTAATTCTAATTAGGGTTGCAGGGAGGCTGGCGCCCATCTCAGCCAACTCCGGGCAAGGGCAGACTGCACACTGGACTGCTCGCCAGGCCATCGCAGGGCAGAAACATGCTGATGTCTATGCAGCTACTCTTGTCGAAAGTTAGCAATGGTTCTTTTACATGAACTTCTCACCATAGAGAGTGAGAGACATGGCCAGCCTTTGATAATCCAGGTAGCTGCACTGGGATGATGATGACAACCCATTGATAGTGGGGCTTGAACCCCAGACTTTGGAATCAGTTTTCCATTATCTTTACCACCAGGCCACCATTGTCCTGGGTGCAAGTTGAAAATCATATTATTTATTTGATCCTAGTAATTGTTTCATTTGTTAGTGGCCACTATTTCGCCCCCAGATTGCCCTATCTACCAACACTTGTACAATTTTACTCCAACTTCTTTCTGCTCCATCTGCTTATTGTCTGACTTAAACTGTTTCGGTGCACCAAATCTCACAGGCTAAATCCTAGCCTCTGCTGTCCCAGGTGGCATCACTAGAGTTTTAACAAAGCATCTGGGGGGGTGCTGATAGCTCCAACTTCAACCATCCCTCCCTTTGAGCCTTCTAAAAACTATCCCCAACAGCTGAAGTCCATTTGACTTAATGTGTGTACCTGCATGTTCCCACCAAGACATGGGTCTGGAGAAGGATCTCTCACTTCGCACAACTCAATGCCCTCCCCCTGTCTCTTCAGCATGTGCCAATCCTCACAGCTTAGACCCCCAGCACATTGGTTTCAGCGTGAGTGGCCTCAAATAGAGGACTGACAAAGGGAAGGTGTGAGGAGAATGCCAACAATCCTACCCCTGACTGATACAGTATATCACTGCAAACTCCCAGCACTGGTCTGAATACTAATACAGTCTCTGATTTTTAATGTACAGCCAATATGAAACTTGACTGCCATGGCGACCAGTACTACCCGGCACTATACAATCTTAGTGTTCCATTTTCTACAAGTTATTTTTGTTGTTCTGGCTCCCACAAGATTTGACCACTTACTCTCCTACTGTGCTTCTGGGTACAGCACTTAAAAGTTCTTCAAACAGGTACCTCAATTTAAGGCTGTTTCCTGTTTTTTGCATTAGCATTGTCATATGAAACCTATTCTTAAATGCCAAATCTATGTTAATAGATGTTCTGTATGGACTCTACCCAGCCCAAAACATGTAATATGTGCTACATGCGACTTTAGCTTTTAGCCTTGATTAAAATACATAATCTTCATGGATGGTATTGTTCCTTTAGTTGGTCAGGTAGAGGCTCAGCAACATTATGTAGTCATAAAATGAACTCCAATGACTTGAGTGTACTGAATGAGCTTAACCTTTTTTCTTCCATGATGACATGAATACAATACTTTGGCCTCACACAGGGAAGAAGTGCCTCAGTGATTATGTATTGGCACCCCAGAGTACTGACTAACCCCACCAAAAGTCGTTGTACTGGAGAAGACATTATGGAGTGGTTAAATTTTCCCCACATCCATTCAAGATGTCGGTGGAAAATGAAGCCAACACTGGACTCAAACCCTGGGATCGGCAAGGGTGTTCTCCTCATGCTTCCATGGGTTTCTTCTGGGTGCTCCAGTTTCCTCGTACTGTCGAAAGTCATTTGCTGTTCCAAATTGCCCGTAGGTGTGAATGTGAGTGTGCATTGTTGTGAGTGTTGGTCCTGTGATGGCCTAGTGAGCTGTTCAGAGTGTAGCCCGCCTCCTTCTTTGACCAGAGTTGCCCACAACCTTACTAGGATTAAGCGGTTTGATGAATGAATGGAGGCTAAACGTTTTTTAACGGCAGGACAGTCTAAGTATACGGATTTAGGTGATACAGTGGCGTAGTGGTCCATCCAATAGCAACAAGGTTCTGAGTGTAAGTCGAGTTTTTGGCAAGGGGGCTTCTGTGTGGAGATTGCATGAGTTTCCTCTGGGTATTCCAGTTTCTTCCCAACATCAAAAAACAGTAATCTTAGGCTAACTGGCTGTTTCAAATTGCTACTGGTTCGTTCGTTCATTCACTTTCTGTAACCACTTAATTCTAATTAGGGTCACGGGGAGGCTGGCACCCATCCCAGCCAACTCTGGGCAAGGGCAGAGTACACCCTGGACAGCTCACCAGGCCATTGCAGGGCAGAAACACGCTGATTGCGCTGATACTCTTCATCGAAAGTCAGCAATGGTTCTTTTACATGAACCTCATACCATAGACAATGAGAGACATGGACGGCCTTTGATAACCCAGTTGTCTGCGCAGTGGGGGGCATGACAACCTGTTGAGAGTGGGGCTTGAACCCCCAATCTTAGGATCAGTGATCTAGCACCTTTACTACCAGAACACCACTGCCCCTCTTGCTGCTGCTGGTTGTTATTGTGAATTTACTTTCACGTTCATGGCATTTTGGCAGATGCCCTCTTCCAGAGCAACTTATATCTTTTATCTATATCTTTTAAAGAACTGCGCAAGGCTCCCGAGGGGCACGTGGACAAGGTGTATGACAATTAATCCAGCGATCGCAAGTTTGAATCTGGATTAATACCACAGCCATGCTTGACCGGGAGTCCATGGGTGCTATAGTCCGAGCTCTCATGGGTGGGAAGGATGATATACGCTCACTTCCCTGTCACTCACAGTGATCGCCAGCCAATCATGGGCATTAGTACAAGGTGACTGATGGAGTGCTTTCCCTCCGAGTGTGTTAGACCACACATGTGCCACAGTTCGAACAGAAGTGGTTGTTAGTACTGCATGTCACGGAGGGGGCGTGTGCATCCTTTCACCCCTCCCAGTCAGTAGTGGTTGTGTGATAGGGAACATAATACCTGATGGGTGGGAATTGGATACGACAAAATTAGGAAGAAAGAAAATGGGCTAAAGAACCGAGCAGTTGAAAGCTAAAGGCGTTGCTCAAGAGCCCAACAGTGGCACATTGGTGGTACCAGGCCTTGAAAGACCAACCTTCAGATCAGTAACTCAAAGATTTATCCACTGAGTCACTATTTGATAGGTGTGTGTGTGTGTGTGTGTGTGTGTGTGTGTGTGTGTGTGTGTGTGTGTGTGTGTGTTATCTATGGTGGTTTGGTACTCTGTTCAAGGTGAACCCTGCCTCTGTTCAGTGTACGCTGAACTCAGCTCATGCCTCCTCCATTATCCTAATAGGATTAAGCGGTTTGGCAAATGAATAAGTGTGTGTATATGTATTTGCCCTGATTTTACCTCTACAATTAGTTGGTGTCTGCGATGGCCTGGTGAGCTGTCCAGGGTGTGCCTTGCCGTCACCCATGGTTGGCTGAGATGAGTGCCAGTCGGTGACGGGATGAATTAATTAGTGTTCACCTTGACAAATAAAACAGATTACAAAGTATCTACGATTTCCTATCAGTACCTCATGAGCCGAAATAAAAATAAATGCACCTAACCGTGTGACGTAAAAGGAGGTGCACATAAAATGGTATTATGATGATTATTCCTAGTCAAGCAAGAGCTGCAACTATGTAGGAAGTCTACCATAAAAATAACAAGTTCAAACATGCTCCCATGTGCGAGGTCCTGCTTTGTGCTATTTAAAGAGCAAAGTATTTAAGAGATACTGGAACACTTTGATTCAAGTTAAACCTCAGAGTGTTTGTCACTTACTTTATATGTGGTTCAAAAGACGATGAAGGTTAATGGTATTAGTCAGCTTAGCAATGAGTCAGAATCTCTCTCTCTCGCTCTCTCTCTCTCTCTCTCTCTCTCTATTCTTCAGGTGTATCCATGGCTACCATTCAGGTTGTTGAAGAAAGAGGAGGTGTAGGTGAGATGTTATGTGAAGTCACAGCGAATGACAGCAGATGAATGGACCGAATCGTGTTACTCAAGACACTCAGGTATAAAGAAAAATGAGTCCGTCACGTTCAAACAATTAAGATTTCATTCCCCACCTGACGTGACAAAGAGTAAAAAAAACCAAGAAGACTCCCGTGGCACAAGTTTTGTTCATTCTGTTTATTCGTCTTCCTGTTTGGCCAAAAGGAACACGAGTATAAGCAAAGACAATAGAAGACATTGAAGTGGCATCCTGATATAACGTCTCTGCAAATTCCCCACTGACTCATTACGTTACAATAAACTTCTCACCTATGTACCAAGGCTGGAGCCTATCTCAGCTGACACTGAGCGAGGGCAGGGTACACCCTGAACAGTTCCCAAGATCATAGCTGAGCAGCACACACACACGCACACAAACTTCACACTCATATCCAAAGATAGGGGCAATTTGGAACTGTCACTTAGTCTAATGGACATGTCTTTTGGGCTGTGAAAGGAAACCAGAGTACTTGGAGGAAACCTACCCAAGCACAGAGAAAACATACAAACGCCACATTGAAATGTCTAACCCTGGGACCCATGAATCTCTTGCTGTGAGGCAGACGGGCTGACCACTATGCCACCATTTTTCCCTACAAGCAAGTTTTAATAGCATATGAATTAATAAATATTTAATGTAACCTCACAGCTTTGAATTGCTTAACTATTGGATTTTAGATCAGGCTTTTAGGGTTATGATATTGCAGTGGAGGTGTGGGAGGGGCAGCGGTCCATGCAGTCAACAGTATTATGAGAAAATTGTACAGTGGTACCTCACCTTACAAAATTAATCCATTCCAGAGCCTTTTTCGTGACCTGGATTTTTCGTAAATTGAACCGCATTTTACATGTAAAACGTGTGATTCGTTCCAAGGCCCTAAATACTACCCCCTAAACCCTTTAAAATTATAAAAACATACCTTTTAAGACCTCCTTCTGCTTCAATATCGTACCGATGGTAGACAGGTTTGGCCATACAGTAGGCCCTCAACATTCGCGGGGGTTCGATTCCGGGCCCTCCCACGAATTGAGATAATCCGCGAGTTCTGTACCCGGAAGTAAAACCCCATGTATCATGTCACATGCACGAATGAGCAGCCAGAAGTAAAATACTATGTATCTATTACATGCGCTAAAATATGCTTCTTAAACACATTCTATATACGGTCTTACTCATTAATTCAGTATTAAAGTAGTAAAATGTAAAAACTACATTTTTTACTGTGATATTTATTTATAATAAAACAGTGACTATTTTGGTAGTAGGATGCTGAGGTTGGAATTACCAGGCAGAAGGCCCAGAGGAAGACCAAAGAGAAGATTTATGGATGTGGTGAAGGCGGACATGAAGGTCGTTGGAGTAAGAGTAGAAGATGCAGAGGATAGGGAGAGATGGGGGCAGATCATTTGCTGTGGCGACCCCTGAAGGGAACAGCCGAAAGAAAAAGAAGAAGATTTATTGATAATAAAACATAAACATTATACAGCATACATATAAAAACACCTTTCAATGCATTCTCTTTGAAAAACATACAGCACTAGAGGAACGTATTGCATTAGACATGAGATGACTGAATTGAGGTATTAACTGCATTAAGTCCGAACAGCTCAGTCACACCCCTCAGCCTCACCTCCTCACCCCGCAGTACAAAACAGAGTTTCAGAGTGAGAAAGTTAGAGAGCTTTACAAACCAAAGAAGAGGTGATGTGATTTGAGTTAATCCTCTGGCTCAGAGGTGAGAGTGCTTTTGTTTATTGGGAGTAAATGAGAATAGTGAATTGAGGTGTGTGCAACTGAGCAGCTGAGCCACGCCCCTCAAAACCGCTGATAGTCAAGGGCCTACTGTATTCCTTTGTGATATCACTTGACTGCATGCCAGGAGCCCACTTCTTCTTTTCACTCCCACCGGAAATCACATGCGCACACGCGCGTCTGTGTGTGTGTGTGTGTGTGTGTGTGTGTGTGTGTTGACCATGTCTTCTTAGCAGAGTTATAATCTTACAAATATTTATGGAAGGTTAAAAGTAATGAGCACACTCAAAAATCTCATGAAACAACAGTAACTCTGTCCTTTACACGAAAAGCATTATGGGAGCTGCAGCTCGATAATAGCCAAAGGGAGGGAGCTGCGTCATCCCTCCTAGCCAATGGGAGGCCATCGGGGTGGGATATTGGGAGATAGCCAATGGGAGGGAGCTGCATCATCCCTCCTAGCCAATGGGAGGCCAGCGGGGCAGGATGTTGGAAGATAGTTATGGGAGAAGAGCTCGTGCATTGTTTGAATTTTTGAATGACGCGTTTCAATTTTTGAATGGCGCATTTGAATGTTTGAATGGCGCGTTTGGCGCATTTCGTAAGCAGAACTTGTATCGTATACAGAGAAAAAAAATTTTTGGAAAATGTTTTTTGTAACCTGGATTTTTCGTTTGCCGGGGCTATCGTAAGGTGAGGTACCACTGTATACCAGTATGGATGTTCTCAAACTGTGGAAGTCCACACTGGAGTAGATGAAGTTATAATCCTCCCACAGTCCAAAAACATGCACAGTAGGTTAATAGGCCGTTCCATCACCCCTAGATGTGAATGGTTGTGTGAGTGTTGGCCCTACAATGGCCTGGCATGCTGTCCAGGGTGTACCCTGACCATGCCTGGAGTGAACTGAGAAGGGTGCCAGCCTCTCCATGACTCGAAATAGGATTAAGCTGTCCAGAGAATGATAAATCAATTATGCGGACACGGGGGCATTGCAACTAGGAGGACAACCTCACAGCAAGAAGGTAATGAGTTTGAGTCCTGGGACCAGAGAGGACAGTCCTGTGTGGAGGTTACATGTTCTCGTTGTACTTCCATAGGCTTTCTCTGGGAACTACAGTTTCCTCCTGCGATCTAAATACATTAGGCTAGCTAGCTGTTCCTTATTGCCCCTAGATGTGAGTGTGAATGGGGGCATGTGTGTGTATTTCCCTGCAATGGACAAGTGAGCACTGCAATGCAATGGACGCCTTCACACAGAGTCGGATGAGCTAGGCTCCAGCCTCCCCACGAGTCTAGTATGATTTAACAGTTGGGTGAACAAATGAATGAACTTCTTGTGCTTATTGCCTGTCACAATTTAGTCTCAAATCTCTAATTATTCACCCAGGGAGCTGAATTCATTGTTCGCTGCTCTGTGGGTTCAAATTCATAAAGTTTGCTTTGAGAACCACAAACCTGAAAGAAGCATTACATCACCACCGTGTTCAAGGCCTATGTTTCAAACAGGACTACACTAAATAAATAAATAAATAAATAAATAAGAGCTTCTTGGCTTTCATGATATCAGGGCACGGTGACATGTATCTGAGCAAATCATCACATTCTGGGTCAGACCAAAAGAGAAGAGAGGGGAGAGATACTGCGGGAGATAGAAAGAAAAGAGAGATAGAAAGGAGAGAGAGAGACAATCAGACAGAAAGAGACAGTGACAGAGAGACAAACAAGCAGACAGACAGACAGCAGGAGAGACAGACATGGACACACAGAAAGAGAGATACTTGATAGATAGTGGAAGAAAGATGGAGAGAAAGAAAGACACAGGCAGGCAGAGGGAACGAGAGAGTTTGTTTTATATATACTGTATATATATATATATATATATATATATATATATATATATATATGTATGTGTGTGTGTGTGTGTGTGTGTGTGTGTGTGTGTGTGTGTGTGTGTGTCAAATGGGTGTTGTGATGCGCAAAGTGTGGTAGTTGTGGTTGTAGTAGTAGTGCTTGTCACCTCTCGCTTTCAACTAACACCGCTGGCTAGCAGCTTGCCTGTGAAAAGGGGCGCTGCGTGAGTAAGTCTCTCCCGACCAGTACAGGGAGAGTCTTTGCCTCTCCACCATCAAGCCCGATGTAGTGCCTCCTCGCGGCGACACATGGTAACTGAGTACCTTGCGGACTCAGGCTGAACTACAGGGGACTCGGCGGAGGTTTGGCCTCCAGACATGCGGCATGCAGGCCCACCAGCGCGTGGACACGACCCAAACCCCCAACTATGAGTTAAATCGTGCCACTGCCTTGGGATTCCCTTGGTTGGGAGAAGGCTAAGGAGTAAACCCTACAGAAATCCAGAGTGGAGCCCCTAAAGCAGTTGGTCTGAGGATTCCCCTACCTTCTGGAAACTCTTGCAGGTGTGCTGGTACCAAATTGTACTGGCTCTTCCTTTCCTTTGGCTGTTATCTGCAAGGCCGAGAGGGGGGGGACTTGACGTCTGGGCAGCCCAAGTTCTCCATATTTCCCACCCAGGCTTGTAGCGCACTGGAGAGGACACTCCAGCATTGACGCAAGACTTCAGCTCAACACGGGAAGTAGCAGTTACCGGTTAAAAGCTCATTCCGATTGGCGTAGGATACGGGCGCCTGGGGCTACTTTCGGCAGTGGGAGTGACCATTGTGTCTCACTGGATAGCTACCGCCCGCTCAAAGCTGGGCAGCCCCCAGCCAGTAAGGTGCCTGGCTGACAATGATACTATCATAGAGACCAACTACACCTTCTACTGGCAGGGCCTACCACAAGACGACCCGAGACTGCATGGTGTAGGTTTCGCTGTGAAGAACTCGCTAACTACGGCTATTGAACCTCCAACCAGTGGATCAGAGAGAATCCTCGCTTTACGCCGCTCTACAACTGCAGGCTTTGTAAACCTCCTCAGCATCTATGCACCAACACTCAGTTCCACCCCAGAGACCAAGAACCAGTTTTACGAGGCTCTGGATGATGCAATTTCCAGGATCCCCAGCACTGAAGGACTTTACCTACTAGGAGACTTCAATGCTAGAGTGGGCGCCGACTGTGACACCTGGCCTTCCTGCCTTGGTCACCACGGCAGAGGCAGGATGAATGAGAATGGACAGAGGTTGTTGGAACTGTGCTGCCATGATGGCCTATGTGTGACAAATACATACTTCAAATGCAAACTGATAAGCTGGACCTTATCCTCACCAGGCGCACGGATCTGAGCAGCATTCTCCACACGAGAAGTTCCCATAGCGCAGTCTGCGACACAGACCACACCCTTGTTGGAAGCAGGATAAGGCTGACAACAAAGAGGATCCATCACTCCAAAACTAAAGGCCTCCCGCGCATCAATACCTGCTCCTCAAGGGATCCCCTAGCGAACCCAACTGTTTCATGACACAGTCAAGGAGAAGTTGGCTTTGCAGACTCCTGGCAAAGACATCAACAGCAAGTGGAGCTTCCTGAGAGATACTATCTACACAACAGCCCTCACCGCATTTGGGAAAAAGGGGCATCGGAGTGTAGACTAGTATGAGGCTCACTGGGAGGAGATGCAGCCTGTGACAGAAGCCAAGAGGGAAGCCCTCCTAGCCTACAAGCAAAACCCTAGCCCCAGTATTCACGACACCCTGAAAGCTGCACAAAACAAGGCCCAGCAGACAGTCCGCCGCTGTGCTAAAGACTTCTGGCTGAACCTCTGCAGCAAGCTCCAGATGGCAGCTGACACTGGCAATGCAATGGCCATGTACAATGGCATCAAGACAGCTACTGGCCCAACCACAATTAAGACTACACCCCTCAATAGCAAGACTGGGGAGGTAATTACGGACCAAGGCAAACAGTTTGAACTCTGGGTGGAACATTACCTGGAGCTGTACGAAACCAAGAATGTGGTGACCGATGCAGCATTAAATGCCCTGCCAAACTTACCGGTCATGGAGGATCTGGCTTACCTGCCTTCAGTGGACAAACTGGGCAAAGTCATTGATTGGCTGTCCTGTGGAAAAGCCCCTGGAAAGGATGGCATCCCTCTGAAGTCTTGAAGAGTCTCCTGCAGCACCTCCATGAGCTGCTGTGCTTATGCTGGGAGGAAGGGTTCGTCCCCCAGGACATGCGCGATGCAAATATTGTAACCCTCTACAAAAACAACGGCGACCGCAGTGACTGTAACAGCTACCGTGGCATCGCTCTCCTTAGTATCATAGGGAAAGTCTTTGCTCATGTTGTCCTTACTCGCCTTCAGATTCTTGCTTCCCGGGTGTGCCCAGAATCGCAGTGTGGTTTCAGGGCAGGCCGATCCACAGTCGATATGATCTTCTCACTTCGTCAACTGCAAAAGAAGTGTTGGGAGCAGCAGAAGCCCCTGTACATTGCCTTCATAGACCTGACTAAAGCATTCGACCTGGTCAGCAGAAGCGGACTCTTCAGCCTCCTGCAGAAGATTGGATGTCCTCAAAGGTTACTCCAAATCGTGACCTCCTTTCACGAGGACATGCACAGCACAGTCTGCTTCAATGGTGGGACTTCTGAAGCCTTCCCACTGAGCAGTGGTGTGAAGCAAAGCTGCGTCCTAGCTCCGACACTCTGGGATATTCTTCCCGATGCTTCTTCAGTATGCATTCTCTGACAATGAGGAAGGGATCCATAGCTCGACTGCACGCTAAGACAAAGGTGAGGCAGGTCCTCATCCGCGAGACGCTGTTCGCGGATGACGCTGCATTGACATCCCACACTGAGGCTGGTCTTCAAGAGCTAGTCAATCGCCTGTCCCATGCCTGTAATGAATTCAGACTGACCATCAACCTGAAGAGGACAAACATCCTGGCCCAGGGCACAAACACAGTCACAAACATCAACATAAATAACACGCAGATTGAGGTCGTGGACTCCTTCACCTACCTGGTATCCACCATCACAAACACTCTCTCTCTTGACACAGAGATCTCATGCAGAATCGGGAAAGCCGCCGCAGTGATGTCCAAACCGAACAAGCGTGTATGGAGTAATACCCAGCTAACGGAGAACACCAAGCTACGTGTCTACCAGGCCTGTGTACTCAGCACACTCCTTTATGGCAGTGAGGCCTGGTCCACGTACGCTGGTCAGGAAAAGCGGCTCAACAGTTTCCACCTCCGCTGTCTCAGGCGTCTGCTTCATATAAAATGGCAAGACAAAGTAACCAACACCAAGGTGCTACAGCGTGCTGGCAAGCCAAGTCTGCTCGCACTGCTGAGCCAGAGACGACTTAGGTGGTTGGGTCACGTACGGCGAATGGATGAGGGACGCATCCCTAAAGACATGTTATATGGAGAGCTGAGTGATGGCTCCCGCCGCACAGGAAGACCACAGCTTCGGTACAAGGACGTGTGCAAGCGGAACATGAAATTATCTGACATCAACACCTGGGAAGGCACTGCTAAAACACGCCAGCTCTGGAAGACCACTGTCAACGAGGGGGTCAACAAAGCTGAAAGCAACAGAATTAACAAGCTAGCTGAGAAAAGAGCAAAGAGGAAAGAAAGGGCAGCCCTCATGGCACCTCAAAGCCCTTTTGTATGCAGTAAATGTTTAAGAAACTGTCACTCTAGGGCCTCGAGATGTACGGCTGCCTCCGCCGCTGCCGAATATATATATATATATATATATATATATATATATATATACACTGTAGAGAGAGCGAGAAAGAGAGTGAGAGAGAGAGGGGGAGAGAGAGACAGACAGACAGACAAATGAAGAGAGAGTGGGAGAAAGAGAGAAGGGGGATAGAGATAGTTATAGAGGGAGTGACAGAGAGACAGGAGAATGAAAGGACTTGAGAAGGGGAGACTGACAGACAGAGAAAAACAGACAGATCAAGAGCGAGAGAGAAAGAGAAAGATACACAGAGAGATGACAGAATGATGACTCATTACCCTATTTACCAGGACACAATATTCATGCTGTTCATGCTGGCATTGAGCAGGAGTAATAACACACACACACACACACACACACACACACACACACACACACACACACACACACACACACACACACACACACACACACACACACACCTTAATAATAAGTCTGCATAATAAGCCTGCTGCACGGATGTTTTAAAAATAGGCAGTGTTATTAAAACAATCCCACATATCAACCCGCCTTTGCATGGGTAACCTAATCAAGCACTCGGCGGTTACAGGCTGCGATATTTATGATGATTGTGATTCCTTCTGTTCGAGTCCAACACCCAAAAGTTATCAGAAGTAAAAGCCCTGCATCATTTTTGATGCAGGAAAGTGAGAGCAGATGTAGTCCAGACAGCTCTGTCTGCTATGGGGATATGCCATTCCTTTGAAGCCTACACATGAATAATAGATCAGAGGTTTCTTGCGGTGAAACCACACCCCCACCACCACCACCACCACCACCCAACGCACCCCCAGCCTTTCCTAACATTTGGATTTTACAATCTTACATGTGATAGGCCAAGACAGGTATATCTGACACATCAAAGTCTTTGGGTTTCCTTCACCAGGAGAAGACATTTCCACTCAAATTTTTAGGATTATCCAGAGTGGACAGAACAGACCACTCTTATTAGTGATTTGGATCATTACCCAGTGGATCATTGTGTGTTGATCTGATGTGATCCTGACTTCCCTGAACGACACAGTAACACTGGCGTAGTAGACAGCATGTCTGTATCACAGCAAGAGTTCAAGATTTCAAGTCCCAGGCCCGGCAGAGGCATTTCTGGGTGGAATTTCCATGTTCTCACCATACTTGTGTGGGTTTCTTCCGGGTACTCTGGTTTCCTCCCACACTCCAACAACATGGTCATGAGGCTAATTGGCTCTGCTTAGGTTGCCCCGAGATGTGAGTGTGAATGGTTGTGTGAGTGTTGAACTGTGATGGTCTGTCAAGATGGTCAGTGTGTACCCTGCCCTTTACTTGGTGAGATAGGCTCCGCAGGACAGGCTCAGGATACCGAGTGGAATAAAAGTGTTGGGCAAAAGCAGTGAGTGACTGAAGTGAATGGGTTCACGTAGAAAGGGTAGAGTGCTTCTACACTCTTATACACAGATTCAACATACACTGTTTAAACAGTACTAACTCAAGCTTACACACACACACACACACACACACACACACACACACACAATATATATATATATATATATATATATATATATATATATATATATATATATATATATATACCCCGTACTCTCAAAGACCCCTGTGTACGAAATCCCCAGGTTACGAAGATCATTTTCCTAAGTTTCCGTCCCCGGGATATGAAAACAACCCCCTCTTACGAAAAGAAATTCAAAATTCAAATGCACCAACCAAAATTTCACACGACGTGCGAGTTGCTCTCTCATTGGCTGTCTCTCAACATCCCACCCCACTGGCCTCCCAGATAGAGACAGAAGGAAGCTTCACTTTTTAGTTTTTAGTGTTTTTTAAGTTGTTTAATTCAGTAAATGTTTAATAAATGTGGGCGCATTTTAGCTCATCTGGAATTCCGATCCCTCAACGAATCAAATTAAAGTTGAGTTTGTCAAGCAGGGAAAGCGCTTTGAATCCCACGTCTTGTGGGCGTGGCCCCGAGAGAGAGAGAGAGAGAGAGAGAGAGAGAGAGAGAGAGAGAGAGGTGTGTGTGTGTGTGTGTGTGTGTGTGTGTGTGTGTGTGTGTGTGTGTTGATTAAAAATGTTTAATAATGGTTTAATTAATAAATATGTTAATAAAATGGTTTAATATGTTAATAAAATGTTTAAATTGTTTAATAAATAGTTTTCTTTTACTTTTAACACATATCATTTTTAAAGGGTTTATGGGGTTTATCCAGTCCAAAGACTGGAGCCTTGGAACGAATTAGGTGTTTAACATGTAAGATGTGACCCCTACTTACGAAATCCCTGCAATACGAGGCAGGCTCTGGAACGGTTGATTTCGTAGGTAAGGGGCTGACTATACACACACACACACACACACACACACACACACACACACATATATATGGATCAAATAATATCTACACTGAAACCTAAAAAAAGATAAAGACTTCTTTAAAGTAGAGATCTCTATTTCTATTTTTGTCAATGAGAGAGAGAGAGCGAGAAAGAATGAGGAGAGACCCACAGAGAGAGAGAGAGAGAGAGAGAGAGAGAGAAGAAGAAGTAAAGAGAGGGTGAAAGAAAGAATGAGGAGAGAGACAGAGAGACAGAGTGAGAGAGATCCAAATAGAGAGAGAGAGACACAAAGAGAGAAACCTAGAGAAATAGAAAGATACAGAGACAGAGTGTGATAGGAGGGGGATGAGATAGGGTGAAAGCGAGAGAGAGAGAGAGAGAGAGAGAGAGAGAGAGAGAGAGAGAGAGAGAGGAAGTAAAGAGAGGGTGAAAGAAAGAATGAGGAGAGAGACAGAGTGAGAGAGATCCAAATAGAGAAAGACACACAAAGAAAGAAACCTAGAGAAATAGAAAGATACAGAGACAGAGTGTTATAGAAGGGGATGAGATATGGTGAAAGAGAGAGAGAGAGACAGAGAGAGAGAGAGAGAGAGAGAATGAAAAGAGAGAGAGAGATCCAGAGAGAGGTAGAGAGAGAGAGAGAGAGAGAGAGAGAGAGAGAATGAAGAGAGAGAGAGATCCAGAGAGAGAGAGAGAGAGAGAGAGAGAGAGAGAGAGAGATCCAGAGAGAGGTAGAGAGAGAGTGAAAGAAAGAGAGAGAGAGAGAGAGAGAGAGAGAGAGAGAGAGAGAGAGAGAGATCAAGAGAGAGAGATCCAGAGAGAGAGAGAGTGAAGAGAGAGAGAGATCCAGAGAGAGAGAGAGAGAGAGAGAGAGAGTGAAAGAAAGAGAGAGAGAGAGAGAGAGAGAGAGAGAGAGAGATTCTGCGTGGCTGTTCCTTTAAGACCAGTATTCATCATGGTGAAACATCTGGCTGTTGAATGAAATTCAGCCATTCATAAAAACAGGGGAAAGACTCGTTACTATTGGCTGCCCGTGGCCTCGTGCGTACTTAAACGGTCCGCCAACGCCTATTGGCGGAGATGATGATTGACGTTCTGGATTAGCCATTGTGCACGCACTCTGGAAACTTAGCCGCAGCCTCTAGTTGAGCAGACGATTCCATTGAGGAAATTTTTCAGTGTGGCAGCAGCAGAAGTGAGCAGAGAAGCGTGTGGGTTCTCAGGGCTGATTAAACTGGGGATTACTTTATTTGTACTATTTTTTAAAAAACATTTAGCAGGATTAAAGTGCAGAAGGGTGAGTTTAATTTGAATGGATTGTGGTTCTTAGTGGTTGTGATTAGGGTGGTACTTGCAGTGTTTTTTTTTTTTTTGTTTGATTGTGTTTTTTTTTTTTTTTTTTTTTTAGTTTTAAGTTTAAATTGAGATTAGTTAAAACGAGTTTAGAAGATTGTGTTAATCCATCCTAATGATCCGCCATCTTCTTTTATTGTGTGTGAATCTCATCCAGCTCCACCATTTTCTTCTTGTTTTCTCTTGCTTGGTTGTTTTTTTTGGTGTTTTTTTATTATTATTTTTAATACAAGAGGGAGTATTCTGGTGATGCTATTTTTTTTTTAATGAGATTCCTTGTGGGCTTTGCTGGGTTGTGCTGCAGAGTGTGTTGGGATTTATATGAATGGAGCGGGTGTTTTTTTTTTTTTTTTTTTTTTTTTTCCCCTTGCAGCGCCTGCAGGATCAAATTTCACTTCATTGAGAAAAACAAGGGGAGGAGAGACCGCAACACAGGGCAAACTTCTTGAACTTCCAGAGTGCTGTCGATTTCTCCCATTCCCCTAGTGTATTTTTTAATTTTTATTCTTTTATAGAGTCGTTAAGACTTTTAAACGGACGCTGTATACATGCGCACGCGCTTGTATTTCTACATTATAGAGGGTAGAAATCTAATCTTAATCTAGATCAGGGGAAGCAATATATATTTATTTATTTAATGATGGTTGCTTTAATTGCATCCTATTTTACTGTGCAGCTTCCCAAGGTTGGAGTTTTTTCATTCCAAGATATTTCAGTGTTTGTGGCAGGAGGGAAATGTGCACGTGCTTAAAGGGGAAAAAAAAAAAAACACCTTTTCTTGTACGTGGGGCATTTGTTTTAACTTCATGGTTTTGGTACTGTTCTTATTTCTCATATCTGAAAAGGTGAATAGACTAGACTTTTTTTTTTTTAATCTATATTACACCCTGCCTGGATAGAATTTTGTTAAATACACACACACACACACAATGGTCGGATGGTTCTTTCTGTTGGTCAGGTCAAGGCCCAGCAACATTATGTTCCATATGTTGGACGTCCTGCACCCGAACTTACTGGCTCATCAGGGTGGAGTTTCTCCCCGGTTTCTGAGCACGTCCTGGATGGGGTGCTAGTCCTTCGTAGGTTTCTGTCCCAGTGTTGTGTGTTTTTTAATAAACTGGTGCAGAGGTCCACTTGTGGTTAAACCATTGATCAGGACCCCAGCAGCCTGAACACGACATCACCAGCTCCATGTTATGTTAGTGCCTTCAGTCAAATTCTCTTCTCAAAGATTTTATTTATTTTATTTTTTTTTACACAGCATGTTGCCAGATATTTTTCCTAATCCCCTACAGCAACAGACATTATCAGGCGTTTCGTACCCATCCCCTTGTCACCTTATCAGATGCTTTGTTCCCAGTGCCATCATGAAAGTGAAACATTGACTAAGATTATTGGACTGTTATCAGTTAATTAGAAATGGCAGCAACAACCACTTTGGCTAACTTTGAGTAGGACCTGAAAAAAAGGTTCATGTTTTACAGACATGCACGTATGGTGGGCCCAAAAAAAAAAAACCATTATGATGGAGCATGGCATCAAATCATCTCCACCCAGAGTACTAACAAGGCCTGACCCTGCTTTGCTTCCAAGACCAGACGGAATGGGGCATTCACAGTAGGACTGGAGGGCTCCGCAGCATTTATGTGGCAATAAAATGAAGTCAGCTGATGATCTGAACGTACTGATAGACAAGGTTATTCCGTCAATGGATTTGGTTCTTCCGTGATAGCACAGGTATATAATTTGGGACTTGAAAAGTGGTTCAGTAAGCATAAGGAAGTATTTTTGCATATGTATTGGCATCCCTGAGTCCTGCTCTTGTCCATGTTAAAGTCTTTGGGATGTGCTGGGGAAGACTTTACATTTCAGTCTGTCTGTCTGTCTTCCTTTCGGCTTTTTCCCTTTTACTCGGGAGTCGCCACAGCGAATCATCTGATTCGCACGTTTGATTTGGCAGAGATTTTTACGTCGGATGCCCTTCCTGTCACAACCCTTTTTAGCAAGGGACAGAAACACGCTGACGACTTTGCAGCTACTCTTTACGAAAGTCAACAATGGTTCTTTTACATGCCTCTCACCATAGACAGTGAGAGACATGGCCCGCCTTTGATAACCCAGTTAGCCGCACTGGAGGGGGACAGTGGCCACCTTGTGGAGAGTGGGACTCGAACCCCCAACCTTTGGATCAGCGATCCAGCGCCCTATACCACTAGACCACCACTGCCCCTTACTTTACATTTTAGTGTTTTTTGTTTTGTTTTTTTTTTTCATCAGTTTCATTCTTTTGTCATCAGTTCAAATAGGGTTCGTTTTTGGATGGAAATGAATGTAGACATTCATGGTTTGAAGCTACAATATTTTACTGGTCGTACCAACCCACCCACCTCCACCACCCCGAATCCTCTCGACACACTGCGGTATATTAATGAATTGTGTGATCATGTAAATCCCCATCTGGTCAGCGAAATAGGAAGCGGTGCAGTCTAGCGTTTCTGTCCGTTCTTCATCTTGGGGTAGATTAGCTGCACAAACAAACAAAGTGGTGGGACACACAAGTGATCAAAGGGACAGTTGGTCCTGACCTGTCATGGGGTGGGATGGTTGCTAACAGCTGCCCTTGTGCTTATTCTTGCTTAAGTGCAATTTTTCTCGCCTCTTTCTTAATCAGAACCTGTAAAGCAAGAGGATCTCCCCACGAGAGAGAGAGAGAGAGAGAGAGAGAGAGGACGTGTCTGCCTCCATCATTCCCTGATTTTATTCATTTGCCTGCACTGTTGATGCAACAGCATGGACAGTTTTTATGATCAGCAGGTCCCTTTTGTGGGTCCACCCACAGTAAGTTTCATCATGCAGTCCTCTCAGAAAGTTAGTTTTGCATTGTGTCTTTTCCTACCACTGGTTTGGAATGCTCATGGGTGCATTGCTTGTATTTTTTGAAAAATTAAAAATGCATGCACTGTACTGAACTGTAATTTGGTATGGAACACTACAATTGAGGTTTTTGTTTTTTCGTCACCCCTCAGAGTTCAGCCATAATCTATCCGTAAGATTTCATAACTCTAGTGCAATCTGCATAGTTGGAGATATCAAAGCCAACTGGTTCTAATCGCGACCATCTGTGTTTGTAGAAATGTCATGCCAAGGAGCCACCGTGCAAGCCGCTGAGCGAGAAAAAAAGGAAGTTCATGGACAGTGAGCTCGCTCAGGACACTGAAGGTAACCAGAGTTATTTTACTCGCCTGGATATGACCTTATAATGCAAAACAATTCCAACAAAGCAGCACCGAGTCATGAGACTTCCTTAAAACCTAATCCTGATTTAAACCCTCATCTTTCCCAGAGCTGTTTCAAGACCTCTGTCAGCTGCAAGAAATCTGGATCGCTGAAGGTAAGGTTCCCACATCATTCATCACTGACATCATAAGGCCTGTTATTCCCACTATAGATCCGGTAGTTGATTAAAAAAAAAAAAATTGAAGCAGACGAAAATTAATTTTTGTACCGCCGTCTCTAAAGTGAGACGTTGTTTTTATATTCATTATTATTTTTCACTCCAGCCCAAGCACCTGACGATGAACAGTTTGTTCCAGATTTCCAGGACAACTGTGAGTATCCAATCTGGGAGTATGTGGGTAGCCGGATTTAAAAGATGGATTGTAAGGGTGCCAATAGGTGTGTGAGTGTGTGTGAGTGATTTATCAATTATTAATGACTGGTTGTAAATTAACAAATCTGAGTTAATGGACTAGAGACCCAGCTCTTGTGTACTTGCATGATAATGATCAGATAATGGTATTGATGAGCTGTCTATGGCCTAGTTGATGTAATTTAAATTATTATTCAATAATATAACAAACTGGCTGTTGCCTTTAAACCACTTGGGCTCTTGGGGGGAAATAAAAATGGATTGCACTACACTTTTAAAGGGGAATCAAACCCAATATTGATATGCTTACAAATATAGAACATGTCCATACCCAGCAAACTGTGCTATTCCTATTACAACCACCATCATTGTGTGGTGGGCAAGTAATGAAACATGGAGGGCACTATTGTACTGTGAAAAGTGAGGTGGGAGTGGTGTTGAAGAAACATTTATGCACATTAAATGTGTCTGTCTTGGTGTGAATGTGTGTATATAAGGTCAGGGGTTCAAGCCCCAGTACCAGCAAGCTGCCACTGTTGTGCCCTTGAGCAAGGCATTTATCCCTTAACTGCTCGGGATAAGGTCATATTTAAAAACTGCTATCAATATGCCCAGCTTTATTTAATTCAGTTATTGACTATTTTATATCTGACTTGTCTGTTTAATATCCATATAGTGTTTTTTGTGCCATTATCTTGCCTTAAATGAACCAATGTGTCTAGGTCCTATTAGTGTGATTTCACACTCTTGCAAGAGCTAACTACAAATGGAGGTCTTTCAAATAGGTCAAAGAAAACCATCCAAGTGTAAGTGTAGATATGGGGGGGCATAAGATGATGAAAATAGATATTTTCAGTGCATTTGGAAAGCCTTCCTCTCATTCCGGTTTAATGAAGTCTACCACCATACTCGGCAAAGCCAGTCGTTTTTCTTTTGGGCTTTTGGCACAAGGTCTAGCGTGAGAGGGAGGGCAAAATCTGAATGGAACCCGGTAGATTCTTATTCACTGTTTTGACTTGAAAAAGTGTGTGTGTGTGTGTGCGCGCTTCTGTAGGTATGGCTGTTGTGCAGGGCCCAACATCCGACTGCAGCGTCGTAAATCACTGTGGCCTTCAGCAAACTGACATTTTAATGGCTCAGGATGCACACACACACACACACACACACTTCATTATATGCAATACACTAGTCCTTCTGTTTCCCTTGTGAGGCGTTTTTATTTAATTATTTTTTTAAACCCCTTTTAATTTTTGATTTATTTGTTTTATTTAAGGTGCAATTGTTTGTGCTGTAGTGCAAATGTGACTGTGTCTAGCAAGTAAATGCACAACTTTGCAAAAGCGTGTGTGCATGTTTGACACCATGCTACAGCTTTGGTAATATACCGACGAGTCTTACAGAAGCCCCTTTCAGCACGCCTGGGCAAGAAAGACCTGTTTCCACTGAGATCATGCATTATCCTATAAATGTGCTAAAGTATGTATGTGTGTATGTATATGTGTATGTATATGTGTATGTATATGTGTATGTATGTGTGTGTGTGTGTGTGTGTATATATATAATTATACATACACACACAAACTATGTGTGTGTGTGTGTGTGTGTATATAATAAAATACACATTAATGTGTGTGTGTATGAAATAACATGGTGGAAAAGTACTTTAAGTAAACATTAACTCTAAACTGTAAAATTAAATTATGCAATAATTTAATAATAGCAGATGCCATGTTCCAGAGTACCTCTTTTGGTTTGTTTGTTTCAGTAGTTCATGTTAAAATATAACTATAATACCTTTTTTGTAGTGATGTTCCACGGCCCACCTCAAACCAAAGTGAAGAGAGAAATCAGTCCAAGCAGAGACTTCTCTCCCTGTGGACAAGAGCAGAGACTCTCGCCATATGGAGAGAGGTGCCTTTACAATTACAGGTAGGTGACATCACATCATCCTAAAGCTATATTGCTTTTTTAGGTATATTCAAATATGCACCGTATGCAACATTGGCATCTCCCCATGTCTGTTTCCTTTCAGTGCCTACGGCAGGAAGCCATATGGATACAGTAAACCTCTGGCATCACCTCCTACCCCTGTATCACCTTGCAGCTCCACCCATAACCCGGGGTCCCATCCTCTGCAGAAAAGAGTCACACCTTCGGTTCATACTCAAGGACTGTCAGCTTTGACTGGCCACACTCAGCCGAAAATACACAGCACAGTTCACAGCCAAAGTCCACCCTTCGCAGTGCCCCACCCTCCTGTCAATCGTCAAGACACCTCCTACAATGCAGATCACAGGTATGACTCTAAAGTGGTGGGTTTTTTTAGCTTGGGTGACATATGCTCCATGGATTCTGACACAACCAAGTTTAATCCAGAATATTTGGGACTGGTGTGTTTGGGGCTGTGTAATCTAAAGTGTTCTTCCTAAGCCCGGTTCTGGACTGTGCCTGCTGAAGTGGTAAATGAAGCTGATTTGTGTTTCCATGTGTGCAGTTGCCGGGTGGCAAAAGAAAGGAAAAGCCAAATAATACAAAGACAGAGTCTTATGGATAAAATGACCATTGAGTTACCGCTGTTTTTAGCTTATTGTCCAAGTCTCTGGGTGACCATTCAGAAGGTTGGTGGTTCAAGTCCCAGTACCACCAAGCTGCCACTGTTGGGCCCTTGAGTAAGGTCTTTAATCCTCAGCTGTATAAATGAGAGAAAGAATGTAAGACACTCTGGATAAGGGTCTCTGTCAAATGTTTGTTTATTTTCATTACTTTTTAAAAATGTATTAAATGCCTGTTGAAACAAGTTCAGCTTCTCGATGTTACCGGTTCTTAACAGGCCTGCACCCGTCCCTCCGCTTACTACTTTAGTTTTTGTGTAATCCTGCTAAGAGACTAACAGAAGCTGGCGAATACATCGGCACCCTTGCCAAGCCGCATGGGTAATTACTAACTTGGATAAAGTTGCATTGGAAACGCATCATAATAATGTGGTCATTGGTGGAGAGGAGCCTACTGATCCATATGATCCACTGATCCATTGCACTAAAAACTAAGAGTTAGCAAGAGGCTGTGCATTTCCATCTCTGTGATAAATTACCCACATGAACTGCTGAAGGTCTGTAAAGAATTGCAGGGGGAATCACTGTGGCTGGGTTCAGGAGGTTTTCTATCGTGGACATTCGCATGAATCATCAATCTGTTTGATGAAAGCTGAAGTTACACCATCCCAGGGTGTTGGAGCCATGAGTGGATTTGGTGGTGGTAGTGCAGGGGAGCCTCTGGATCAGGGTTGGAACCAATTATAACTTCATCTACTCCAGTGTGGACTTCCACAGTTTGAGAAGATCCATACTGGTATACAGTGGTACCTCAGTCCCATCAAACGAAAAATCCAGGTTACGAAAAACATTTCTCAAAATTTTTTGTCTCTGTATATGAAACAAGTTCTCCTTACGAAACGAGCCAAACGCGCCGTTCAAACAATGCACGAGCTGCTTTCCCATTGACTATCTTCCAATATCCCGCCCTGCTGGCCTCCCATTGGCTAGGGGATAGGAGTCAATGGCAGCTCGCTCCCATTGACTATTATGGAGCTGCATCTCCCATAATGCTTTTCGTGTAAAGGACCGAGTTACTGTTTTTTGACTCAGGCTTTTAACCTTCCATAAACATTTGTAAGATTATACCTCTGCTCAGAAGACATGGTCAACACATGCGTACACACACACACACACACACACACACTCGTGCGATTGAAAAGAGGAAGTGGGCTTGTGATATCGCAAAGGAATATGGCCAAACCTGTCTACCATTGGTACGATATTGAAGCAGAAGGAGGTCTTAAAAGGTATACTTTTAGAATTTTTAAAGGGTGTAGGGGGTAGTATTGGGGTCCTTAGAACAAATCATGCGTTTTACATGTAACATGCGGTTCAGTTTACGAAAAATCCAAGTTAAAAAAAGGCTCTGGAACGGATTAATTTCGTAAAGTGAGGTATCACTGTATTTTTATAATGACTGATTTTATTTATTTTTTTTATTTTTTGAGCCCATTTCATATTTTAAAATGTGTTGTGAGACAAGCAACACGCCCTTTTCGAACAGTTAACCTGTGTGTTTTCTGCAGGAGCAGTTAGTCCTCTAATCAGCTCTTGCTTGGTCTTTGGGTATTAACCTCTTAATGCTTCCACAGTGACCCAGACACAGAAGCTATGTTTATCCCAGAGGTTAATGGTTCACTCTTTCTATCTCTAGATTCCAAAGGCAGCTCTCCGAACCATGTCTGCCCTTCCCACAGCCCGATGTCCGCTCTGGGGCTTCATACCCACCGCAGAGAACCAACCTGTTCCCAAGACACAGTCGGCCACATTACCACCGCCAAATGTCTGAGCCAGTGATCTCGCTTCCTCCACGGGGGTTTAAGCAGGAGATGGTGGACCCCCGGTACCCTGAACACGGTGCCTCTAATATTGTAGCCAATCGCGTCCCAACATTCCATCAGATGCCCATCAAACAGGAGCCCAGAGAATTTGGCATTGACTCTGGTGAGCATTATACAGTTGCAGGCCACCCTGTCTCTAGGTGTTCCTTCTCTTCCACCTGTGTGTTTTGTTCACTGAATCGATTTTGTTCATATTGCAGAGATACAAAACTGCCAGTCTTCCTTCGGGAAATCAACAAACTTCTATCAGGCCAATAATGAAGGTAAAGTTGCATTTATTGTCCCATACAGTGGCACTACACCCACATGTCTTCTTTGTCTGTTTGTTTTACTCAGTCTAATATGTTACGAGATCATAATCATTCCAGAGAGATGTCAGAGGTTAACCTGCGAGTCCCGTGTCTCCTCCATGTGCAGGGTTCATGTATGATGGAGAGCCTCACCTCTATTATGAAGACACATGCGTGGTGCCGGAGCGACTTGAAGGAAAGTGCAAACAGGAAGGAGTGGGCTTCAGGGAGGGGCCTCCATATCAGAGGCGGGGCTCCTTACAGCTCTGGCAGTTTCTGGTCACGTTACTGGACGATCCATCCAACAGCCACTTTATTGCCTGGACCGGTCGTGGGCTTGAGTTTAAACTCATTGAGCCTGAAGAGGTCAGTCTGTGTCAGTATGTGATTAAATCATTAATTTTGACGTTTTTAGTGTAGTTTTAGAAAGGGTGGTGTAGTGCAGCGAGAGGCTAGTGGGTTTGAGTCTTGGGCTAGACGAGGACGTTTCTGTGTTTCTAAATGCGCTTGCATGGGTGTTCTCCCATGTTAGACTAATTGGCTGCGGCAAATTGCACGTGCTGTGCAAGTGTGTGCCCTTCATCTATCCTTCAATAGACTGGCGAGCTGTTCAGGGTGTACCCCACCTTCACCCATTATTGGCCAAAATAGTTTCCAAGCTGACCCATGATCATAGTAGGACAAAACTGTTTGGCAAATGAATGATTGTGTGTGTGTGTGTGTGTGTGTGTGTGTAGGTGGCCAGGCGTTGGGGAATCCAGAAGAACAGGCCTGCCATGAACTATGACAAATTGAGCCGATCGCTCCGCTACTATTACGAGAAAGGCATCATGCAGAAGGTAAAGGCACGTTCCCGTTCCAATTTTTCCTTCCTTTTTATAGATTTAAATATTTTTCTTTTTTTTTTTTTTTTTAGTTGTGAAACAAAACTTTTATAATCCTGATGTTTCACATGAAGTGCTTCCGGAAAACCCGGTGCATCAATCTAGATTATAAAATAAAACCAGTCACCTCGATGTTCCTAGCTGTTTATCAGAGTCCACCTCGTTCCATCCACTGTCCAGTATTGATTAGAATTGTTGATCGATGTTTTTGTTTCTCTCTAACACAGGTTGCTGGTGAGCGGTACGTGTACAAGTTTGTATGTGGCCCAGAAGCTCTGTTCTCCATGGCCTTCCCAGATAACCAGAGGCCAAGCCTAAAAGCTGACCCCGATGGGATACAGGTCCCTGAGGATGACACCGTTCCTCTCTCCCACTACGACGAAGCCAGCACAGCCTCTTATATCGACGGCAGGGATCAGTGCTTGGCAGCGCTATCTTTCCCAGATAGCTATGTGTTCTGAACTGCCTTTGACCCACTTTGGACTCCTGAGTATCCTCCATCTATTGAGCAGGACCAACCACAATTGCACGAATGATGATTACTCCTCCCCGACACATGAATTATTGGCACGTGTAAATATATATTCAGTACAGCACATGTTTGTATCTTTTTCTTTGAAGATCCACTTCATTATACAAGGGTCACGGGGAAGCACCACCATGATCCCCAACATAACTTTCTCTCCTGTAATCCCCATGTCTTATTGCCTTGCAGGATTTTAGTCAACATTAAAATATGCTCTACAGTATTTTTCAAAAAGTTCAGGTTTTGTATGTATAAATCCTTACGTGTTTCTCATGTAGAATCTATGTATTTTTCAGCTCCCTGCTTAAGTGAGGTTTCTTAAAAAAAAAAAAAAAAAAAAAAAAAAATTCTATATCATCTTTTAAAGGTATGTAACAAAATGCTGAATTTATTAAAGTATGCTGTAAGGAAAAGTTTGCATATTACTCCAGTTATGTGATTGCACATGCTTTTATTACTGACTGGGGGAGTGTGTGTGTGTGTGTGTGTGCGTGCGCAAGGGTTTCTGCTTTTGTAGGACTATCAAGAGTAAAAATCTATGTATATTATATAAGTATATTTTTGCAAAGTCTGCATTTTGTTTTCTTTGTTGGACAAGTGCTATACTCTACTTACAGAGCTCGGGATGGGACATGGAGGAGAAAAAAGTTATGCAAGATCCTGAGAAAGTTTTGATTCTTGATTAATTCAACCCAAGTCGGCCCCCATTTTCCATTACACTGTGGCATGTAGCCCGTCAGCTCTGAGATTTCAAAAAAAAAAAAAAAAAGTGTGGAGCGACACGATTTATGAGCATAATTGGAGTATACAAAGAACACTGGGTGCATCCAAACTTGAAGTTTCGAGTTTCCAAGTTCATTAAAATCCCCCATGATGAAGCATCAAGGTCTGTTACATTGTGTTAATGTCTGATAAGCCCTACTATGGACCCTTGGTTGATCTAACAATTGGCGGAAAATCATAATAGATTACAATAATCATAGTAAAATTTGACATTCAAAAATTTTCCCATGATCAGAAACATCAACACACATCTACCATGGTCCCTCAACATCATTGTGAATCAATCTTACAAGGCTCTACGGTCATCATGCCCCAGGGTAACTTGAGGTTAATACTAAGGACTGATTTGATATCTTTACCTGTGTTGTAACTCAAAATAAATTTCTAAGGTCCCACAGATGTGTATGTGTGTTCCGTTATATTGTAGGTATAACACTGAACTGATAACCGCTAACTGAAAGTCACAAAACTCCTATTGCAAAACTTTCTTCCAAACCACCTACCTACCCCCACCCCCCAACATATCTCTTTCTCACAACACTAATATCTGTTGAATTCATGTTGTGGAAACTTGGGTTGTGTCTGAACAGGCAGTCAGAATTTCCGCTTTTTAATATTTAATATCTGTGTGATCTGAAACCCTACATTAGAAAACGAACCTTGTCCAAATGTAGGTTTTAAGAGAACTGTATCTGACAATCTAATAATTTAAGGGGAAATTAATCCACAGCCAATGGGATATCAGCTCTATATCATGGGGTTTATGGGTAACCTTTGACTATTCAGGATGACTGTATTATATGTTCTAGATGCAATAAACTCTTCTGCTTCATGTGAATCTTGCAGTGTTGTTCTTCAGTGATGTGTCATCATGAAAATATCACAACATTAAATATTAGCTTAGGTGTCAGCAAACCTTGAGAGCAAAAGGTCAAACATGTAGCAGGACCACAAGGAATAATATTGTGCATGCAAGTCAAGTGGCTTCGGTTAATGTTCACATCAAACATCAACAAGTTTAGACCATGGAATGTTTGGTACTACACAGAAGCTGTTGATCTGTTTGGATTGTCCAATCTGTAACCCGATGTGTTACACCAGGTCCATGATTGAGGGAATTGTGGGGTCAAGTCATGATGATCCCAATGGAACTTGGTGGAATCGTGATGATCGTGACAAAATTTATTACGATTTGACACCAATTGTGTGAGAATTGTAGATGAGCTTAAAGGGTACCTGTGGTGAATCTGATATACTAGCTCTTTAAAATTACAACCTATGACATCATCAGCTCCATCAGATAATGTCCGTCCTTGCTTCTTATCAAAGTATGTGTGTACTCCTGCTGCCACACACCACCACCACAATCACTACTACTACTACTTGACATATTGCCTTCTTCATTGAATGTTCCAGCCCTGGTAGTGATGCAAATTCATTGTTTTATCCTACTGGCTGGGCTGTGTGCAGCAAACACCAGTTTATGATAACACATTATTGGCCAGTACAGAGTTGTGTGTACCAGAAAAACCTAGGAGTGCAAAGTATATGGCTGCACAAACAACAAGCGCAGAAATCATGGAAAATATTGCATAACATGAGCACAGGTCGCACCAATCCCAGCTGACTCTGGGTGAGGGCAGAGTCCATCCTGGACAGCTTGCCAGGCCATCGCTGGGCAGAAACATGCTGACTGCTATGTAGCCCACTGTTGTTGAAAGTCAGCAATGGTTGTTTTACTATTGACACCATAGACAGTGAGAGACATGGCCAGACTTTGATAACACAGTTAGCTGCACTGGGAGGGCAATGACAACCCATTGAGAGTGGGGTTGAACCCCAACCTGAGGATCAGTCATCCAGCACCTTTAACCATCAGGCAACCACTACCAACTTTCATGTTTCATCTCTTGGATACCCCTACCTCCTGCCTGTGATGGCCTCGCAAGATGTCCAGGATGGATTTGCCCTCGCCTAGAGTCGGCTGAGATGGGCGCCAGCCTCCCTATAACCCAAATTAGGATTAAGTAGTTCAGAAAATGAATGAATGAATGGATCATGGACATTGTGACCCCAGTGTAAACCAGAGGTAAAGCTTAACCTTCACTGAGATGTATCTACAAAATGAGAAAATGAAGTTATGTTGGTTTAAGCTGACAACTCCACACACTTTTCAACCATGGAGAGCAGAAAAGCATCCCAAGACATGTCGCACCTCGAGGCTGTGTGATGGCCAAGAAGAATCCGACCTTCCAATGTGTACAGATTCACTGAAACGGGACAGTTGAAGATCAGAAATATGTTGCCTGGTCATTTGTTGAAATTCAAATAGTTGCAGTCTTCCAATCTTGGCCTTCTTGTGTTTAATCCATGCTATAATCCGACCTCTAGGCAATGTAATGCTTTGCACGCCCACGTGAGTTCAGGTCCTGAGGCTCTGCGAATTCATCTCTATGTGGAGTCTGCATGGGTTTCCTCTGGGTAATTTGGTTTCCTCCCACAGGTTAACAAGATGCACATTTGGCAAACTGACTGTTCTACATTGGCCCTGGCTGTGAATGAGAATCATTGTATGTTGGCCATGCAATGAACTGGACAACTGTTCAGGGTGTACTCTCCATTACCCCAGAGTTGGCTGAGATCAACCCTAATTGTGTTAAACATTTCAGCAAATGAATGAATGAAGGAATGAACATCCTACCTGTAAAAGCTGGACCAGACCAGGTCAACATCTTGAACTAGTATTGACAGAAAGCCACTGGTGTATCGCCTGACATTTCCTATCTCAATCAAATGCAAAGACTGCAGACAACTACCAGTTAAACCATAATATAAATTCTATGGCTCATTGAGAGGAAATAACTCTTCACTTTAGAAGGTGGTGATTGTCTCCAAAACTCATTCAGTAGGGACACCAGAAGACCGATGACTGCAGAGATAAAAATCATAAACAAACACTTCATTCATTCATTCTCTCAGACACTTAATCCTAATTAGGGTTGTGGGCAGGCTGGGGCGCATCTCAGCCAACTCTGAGCGAGGGCATGGTACACAGCTCGCCAAGCCATTGCCGGGATGTGCCAACACTCAAACTACCAATCACACTCATACCTAGGGATGATTTAGAACAGCCAGTTTGTCTACTGTGCATGTTTTTGGACTGTTGGAGGAACCCGGAGTATTCAGAGGAAACCCATGCAAGCATGGGGGGAGAATGCTAACGCCACACAGAAACACTCAAGCTGTGAATTGAACCCAGGACCATCTTGCTGTGAAGTGGATGTGCTAACCATTACACCACCGTGCCGCCATACCAAAATTTCATTATTATTTTCACAAGACTCCCAATTTCCTTATTTTAGATGGTTTTGTATCGCTCATTAATCAGGGACGGCCAGGCGAGTTGTCCAGGGTGTACTCCACTCTCGCCCAGAGTGAGCTGAGATAGGTGCCAGCCTCCTCACTACCCTAATTAGAATTAAGTTGTTCGGAAAATGGATGGATGGATGGATAGTTAATAATAGCGAATGATGTAGTCATGCCTGTGTCTGTTCGGAGTTGACAAAGGAAAGAAAAAAGTAGAGACAGAAAAACACAGTCACAGAGAGACGAACGTGTATTTTAGCCCACACCAGGCAAAGGCAGGCCACACCAATACACACACTTAGAGGAAATTTGGTACAGCTAATTAGCCTAATGTGCATGTCTTTGTACTCTGAGTACGTTGAGGAAACCCAGGCGAGCACAAGAAGAACATTCAAACTCCAGACATAAACACTCTAGTCCAGCCCAGGACTCAAGCCCAGGAGTTTCTTGCTGTGAGGCGGACGTGCTAAATACTATTCCACCGTACTGCCTCTGCCATGCTAGCCAATAAAATATTTTTTTTTTTTAATGAATGGACTCATCATTGATTCAACATGCCAATTGGCTGAATACCAGTTTTTGGTGGTCCAGTCATGATGGACAAATCAGAAGAAAGAAGAAAGAAGAAGAAACAGCAGACATTCACAGACATCCAAATTCAACTGTTGGTTTTTGGTGTGTACTTAGGTTTAACATTCACCTTTGAGCTTGTATACATTACATGAATAACCTAAAATGGTATAAATATCAGCTGATCTTAGGTCAGATTAAATGCACAGCTCATGTAAATGGTTGGGTTTCAAGACATGCTATTATCTATTCAAAGGTTTGAACCCATCACACACAGTGTTATTTCCGCCAAGGACTCTTTTGCTGACATCTGACTGCATTGTGATCTTTAATGAGTAACCATGTGGAAACTTGCAGAGTTACATTTAGTATAAAATGAACAAATACACAAACTCTCTTGAAGTAATCATCAACTTCAATAAATAAATAAATAAATAAATACCTTGCATTCAGCATATAACTTGCATAACAGGGCTGTACTTTGAAAGTGACCTCGTCAGTCAACTGAGTCTCAGTGAAAATAATGAAAAAAAAAAGAATGAGAAGAGGTTGATATAATGCACCTGAATAAAAAAACAAGATAAACATTAATCAAATATATAAATATTATATATCTTCCTTCTTCTTTTCCTTTCGGCTTTTCCCTTCAGGGGTCGCCACAGCGAATCATCTGCCTCCATTTCACCCTATCATCTGCATCTTCTACTCTTACTCCAACTTCCTTCATGTCCTCCTTCACCACATCCATAAAGCTTCTCTTTGGTCTTCCTCTAGGCCTTCTGCCTGGTAGATCCAACCTCAGCACCCTACTACAAATATACTCACTATCCCTCTGTGCATGTCCAAACCATCTCAATCTAGCCTCTCTGACTTTGTCTCCAAAACCTCTTACATGTGCTGTCCCTCTGATGTACTCATTCCTAATCCTATCCATCCTTGTTACTCCCAAAGAGAACCTCAACATTTTCATCTCTGCTACCTCCAGCTCTGCCTCCTGTCTTTTCCTCAGCGCCACTGTTTCTAAACCATACAACATCGCTGGCCTCAACACAGTCTTGTACACTTTTCCTTTCATTCTTGTCGATACCTTCCTATCACACATCACACCAGACACTTTTCTCCAACCATTTAAAACCTGCCTGCACACGCTTCTTCACCTCTTTTCCACACTCTCCATTGCCCTGGACTGTTGAGCCGAAGTACTTAAAATCTTCCACCTTCCTTATCTCTGCCCCCTGTAACGTCTCCATTCCTTTTGGCTCCTTGTGATTCACACACATGTATTCTGTTTACTATAGCTAATCTTCATTCCTCTCCTTTCCAGGGCATACCTCCACCTTTCTAGATTTTCCTACACTTGTTCTCTGCTCTCAGCACATATCACAATGTCATCTGCAAACAGCATAGTCCATGCGGAATCTTGTCTAACCTCGTCTGTCAGCCTATCCATCACCATAGCAAACAAGAAGGAGCTCAGAGCTGACCCTTGATGCAGTCCCACCTCAATCTTGAACTCTTCTGTCACACCGACACCACACCTCACCACTGTCTTACATCTCTCATACATGTCCTACACCACTCAATAGACTTCTCTGCCACTCCAGACTTCCTCATGGAACACCACAGTTCCTCTCTCGGCACCCTGTCATATGCTTTCTCCAGATCCACAAAGGCACAATGCAGCTCCCTCTGACCTTCTCTGTACTGCTCTATTAACATCCTTAAGGCAAACACTGCATCTGTGGTACTCTTTCTTGGCATAAAACCAAACTGTTGTTCACAAATGCTTTGCCCTTAGTCTAGCTTCCACTATTCTTTCCCATAACTTCATCGTATGGCTCATCAACTTTATCCCTCTGTAGTTGCAACTCTGCACGTCTCCCTTGTTCTTAAAAATTGGCACTAGCATACTTCTCCTCCATTCCTCTGGCATCTGCTCACTCTCTAAGACCTTGTTGAATATTCTTGTCAGAAAATCTACTGCTACCTCACCTAGACACTTCCATACCTCTACTGGTATGTCATCAGGTCCAACTGCCTTTCCACTCTTCATCCTCTTCAATGCTCTCCTCACTTCTCCTTTACTAATCTTTGCTACTTTCTGGTCCTCAACAGTCACCTCGTCTACTCTTTTTCTCTCTCATTTTCCTCATTCATCAGTTCTTCAAAATACTCTTTATATCTTCCCAGCACACTTCTGTCGTCAGTCAATACGTTTCCCACTCTGTCCTTAATCACTCTAACTTGCTGCATGTCCTTCTCATCTCTATTTCTCTGTTGTGCCAACCTGTATAAATAATTTTCTCCCTCCTTACTGTCCAGCCTAGCATACAAGTCATTATATGCCCTCTGTTTGGCCTTTGACACCGCTACCTTTGCCTTACGCTGTGTCTCCCTGTACTCCTGTTTACTCTCTTCAGTCCTCTCTATGTCCCACTTTTTCTTAGCTAACCTCTTCCTTTGTACACACTCCTGCACTTACTCATTCCACCACCAAGTCTCCTGATCTACTGTCCTTTCAGAGGACACACCAAGAACTCTCCTACCTATCTCCCTGATCACATTAGCTGTAGTTGTCGAGTCATCTGAAAGCACTTCCTGACCACCCAAAGCATGTTTCAACTCCTCCTTGAAGACAACACGACACTCTTCCTTTTTCAGCTTCCACCACTTTGTTTTTTGCTCTGTCTTTGCCTTCTTCACCTTTCCCACCATCAGCGTCATCCTGCACACCACTATCCTATGCTGTTTGGCAACATTCTCACCTACTACTACTTTGCAGTCACTGACTTCCTTCAAATTACATCGCCTACACAAGATGTAGTCTACCTGTGTGCTCCTTACTCCACTTCTATAAGTCACCCTATACTCCTGTCTCTTTTGAAAGAAAGTATTCACCACAGCCATTTCCATCCTTTTTGCAAAATCTATCAACATCTGTCCTTCTGTGTTCCTGTCCTGGATACCAAACCTGCCTATCACTTCCTCGTCCCCTCTGTTGCCTGCACCAACGTGTCCATTGAAGTCTGCACCAATGACTACTCTTTCACCTCTGGGGGTACTCTGCATCACTTCATCTAACTCACTCCAGAATCTCTCCCTCTCTTCTCACTCACATCCTGCCTGTGGGGAATAAGCACTAACAACATTGAACATCATGCCTTCAATTTCTAACTTGAGACTAATCACTCTGTCTGACACTCTTTTCACTTCTAGAACATTCCTGACAAACCCCTCCTTCAAGATGACGCCTACTCCATTTCTCTTCCCATCCACACCATGATAGAACAGCTTAAACCCTGCTCCTAAGCTTCTAGCTTTGCTACCTTTCCACCTGGTCTCCTGAACACAGTATGTCCACCTTCCTCCTCTGCATCATTTCAGCCAGCTCTCTATCTTTTCCTTTCATAGTTCCAACATATAAAGTCCATACGCTCAGTCCTAAACTCATGCTTTTCCTCTTCTCTCGCCCCCTACGGACACGCCTTCCTCCTCTCCTTCTTCGACCAACAGTAGTCCAATTTCCACCAGCACCCTGTTGGTTAACAACACTGATGGTGGTCATTGTTAACACACACACACACACACACACACACACACACACACACACACACACACACACACACACATACACACATATATATATAGAGATAGAGGATTTTCTGAGTAGATCCTTCCGTAGGAGAGATTCTTCTATAATCACCTGAAGAGAGAGGATGGTTTCACCACCCCTCGAAACAGATCTGTAGTGATAAATGGAGTTTCAATAGAAAGTCTTTGTCCTGTCCTTTTATTTTTGTTTTATATATATATATATATATATATATATATATATATATATATATATATATATATACATATACACACACACACACACACACACACACACACACACAGTCAGCCCCCACCTACGAAATTAATCCATTCCAGCGCCTTTTTTATAATGTGGGAATTTCGTCAGTAGGGGTCGCATTTTACATTTTAAACGCCTGATTCGTTCCAAGGGTCCAGTCTTTGGACTGGATAAACCCCATAAACTCTTTAAAAATTATAAAAGTCCACCAATTTTGTATGAAATGTGTGTTAAAAGTAAAAGAAAATTATTCAATAAACCATTTAAACATTTTATTCACTAATTAAACCATTATTAAACATTTTTTATGAACACACACACACACACACACACACACACCTCTCTCTCTCTCTCTCTCTCTCTCTCTCTCTCACACACACACACACACACACACACACACACACACACACGCATTATAATGTATACGATAAACTGCTAGTTTATTCTAGCGTGGCAGGCCACGCCCACAAGACGTGGAGTTCAAAGCGCATTCCCTGCTTGACAAAGGAGGTCCAAACTCAACTTTAACTTGATTCCTTGAGGGATCAGAATTCCAGATGAGTTCAAATGCGCCCACATTTATTAAACATTTATTGAATTAAACAACTTAAAAAACTAAACTTAAACTAAAGAGTTAAGCTTCCTTCTCTCTCTCTCTCTCTTGCACTCACATGCCCATGCACGCACACACACACACACACACAAACACACACACACACACACACACACACACACACACACACTCTCTCTCTCTCTCTCTCTCTATCACACACACACACACACACACACACACACACACACACACACACACACACACACACGCACACATGGACGGGATATTTTATTTAAAGCGGAATTACAGTACCTGTTTGAAAGATCAGAAGTCCTCCGCTTTAAGGTCTGCTACTGGTTCTGCTCCATCCCTCCTAGCCAATGAGAGGCCAGCATGGCGGGATGTTGAGAGACAGCCAATGAGAGAGCAACTCGCACATCGTGTGAAATTTTGATTGGCGTGTTTGAATTTTGAATTTCTTTTCATAAAAAGGGGTTGTTTTCGTTTCCTGGGGACGTAAACTTAGGAAAATGTTCTTCGTAACCCGGGGATTTCGTACCCAGGGGGCTTCATAAGTAGGGGGCCAACTGCAGATATACATATACATATATATATATATATATATATATATATATATATATATATATATATATATATATATATATATATATAAACATACACAGTGGTACCTCATCTAACAAGTGTCCTTTATAACGAGTTTTCCATGATACGAACTTCGATCCTCCCAAAAATCTGCTCCATCCAATGAGCAAAAATTCACTTTATGAGCTCTACTCGAAATGGCTTTTCTGATCCCATTAGCCTCGTATTCTTCCACATGTATTCCTCCATGCTCCGAGAATGCCTTGTGCAGTGCTTCTCAATTATATTCTGTGATGCTCCCTCTAGGAAAAAAAAACAAAACACCCCAGTACCCCGCAAACGACTATAAATAGTGTTTGCTGCACTTCATATCATTTGAATAGTGCTTTTTTCCTACACCATAGTGTGACAATGAGAGTGCCACTGCCAACTACTGTAGTGGATGGGCAACTACACTTAATTCTAGTACAGTGTGGCAAAAAAGCATGTTCCCCAGGGTCATACGTGCCCCCCGGCATCAGGGCTCACACCAGTATTTGAGAAGCACTGGCCTTGTGGGTGCTCACCATGAGCATTTCCTTGCTGGCATTCCTAGCATGCACATGCACAAAATTCTCCTCCTCCTCCTACTCTGTTACGCATCACCTCCTGCCTGCCCACGTGACATCTTCGTTGCAGTTAATGATTGGAAGGGTTAGTTGACATTGTTTATTCTTATTTTATTATTTATTATTAATTATTATTAATGTTAACGTACATGTATTATTATTATAAAATATTTATTGTTTTTACATGTTTATCTTTAATATATTAGGTAAAATATGTGTATTTCTCAGGTTATATGAGTTTGTGAGGGGGTTGGAACGGATTTATTGGTTTGCTGTGATTTTTTTATGGGAATAATTGTTTCATCTAACAAACTTTTCAGCTTACAAGCTCATCCTCAGAACAGATTAAATTTGTTAGCCAAGGTATCACTTTATATTTACAGTTCTGGAAAAAATAACCCCCCCCCCCTCCCATATTAAATATTCAACTTTTTATTAACAAGTGCTCACATAACATTGTCCAATCTTGTTTTAATTTAAACAACATAATCATCATAATTAAACAGCATAAATTAACACATTTTTACTCATCAAACAAAAGATATAAACATCAGTACGTATTTCTTTGGAAGAAAAAATTGGGACACTCCTACATATTTTCCCACTCAAAATGGCTGGTGTATACACAGGCGAATCAGATCAGGTCGCATGTTTAGAACATCATTACCCAACATTTTGAACGAGACTCATCTTATTTAAATCTCAGACATTTAGTATGGTGCACACTGTCTGCTGAAGTGAGACTGAGCACTATGGTAAGATCCAAAGAGCTGTATGAGGCCCTCAGAAAGACGATTGTGATGATTATGAGTCTGGTAAGGGGTTTAAAAAGATATCAAAAGGTGTTTGACATCAGCCATTGCATCATCCGGAAAATTGTTTACAAGTGGGGGATAAAACAAAACAAACTGCCATCATGCCCAGGTTTGGCCATCCAAGCAATTTCACCCCAGAGTAGACAGCAAGATGCTAAAAGAAGTCATCAACAAATCCTAAAATATCATCACAGGGGCTAGATCAGGCTCTTGGTACTTCATCGTTCATTTTCTGTAACCGTCCTAATTAGGGTCGTGGAGAGGCTGGCACCCATCCCAGCTGACTCCAAGCAAAGGCAGAGTACACCCTGGATGGCTCGCCAGGCCATCGCAGGGCAGAAACACGCTGACGGCTACACAGCCTACTCTTGACAAAAGTCAGCAATAACACCATAGACAGTGAGGGACATGGCCGGTCTTTCATAACCCAGTTAGCTGCACACGGGGGGGCTGTGCTGTACTCATGGTGCCGTTGCTGTGAAAGCATGTGACTGTACTACCAGAAAGAGGCAACACAAGATTGATGTTCATGGGAGGTATGCAACGAGGAAACGTTTGCTCTCTAAAAAGTACATTTAAGACCAGACTGAAGTTTGCCAGAGAGAACAAAGACCAGGTCTTCTGGAATAATGTTCTTTCCACAAATGAGTCTAACATTGGATTACTTGGGCACCAGAACAAAAGATATGTTTGGCATGAAAAACCAATACAGCATTGCAGGGAAAGAACCTCATACCAACTGTGAAGCATGGAGATGGAAGTGTCATGGTTTGGGAAGGCTGCAGTAGGACCTGGCCAATTCACCATCATAGGCTGCTTGAAGAACATGTAAAACCATCTGTTTAAAAAAAAAGAAAGAAAGAAAGAAAGAAAGCTGACGCAGAACCGTAAACTGCAACATCACATTGACTCTTAATATACCAGTGAACCCACCAAAGACTGACTGAAAACTAAGTGTAGAGTCTTGGAATGGCCCAGTCTAATCCTGGATCTTAATCTTATTGAGATGCTGTAGGGTGATTTGAAGCGGGCTGTATTTTCAAGAAACCCCCCAAACATCTCAGAACCGAAAGAATCCTGACTTTTTTTTTTTTTTGTACCATGGTAGTTTCACAAACTGTGCACATATACAACTAAAATATATGATGGCTTGTGATGGGCACCAGTATTTAGTTGATTAGTAAATTTCTGTCAGTTGCAGTTTAATGTATAATATGTGCTATCTTCACAAATTTAAGGTCAAGATTTGCAAAGACACATTGAAAGTTTACTGTCAAGAGGACATACTGATGAGTAGCATGGTGGTGTTCTGGTTAATTGAGGGCCACCTGACAGCAAGAAAGCCCTGAGCTGTAGGTGGCATTTCCTGTGTGGAATTTGTATCTACCATTGCTGTGTGGTGGGTTTCCTCAAGGTACCACTGTTTTCTCCCACAGTCCAATGACACTGGCTGTTCTGAATTTCCTCTAGTTATGAGCGTGAATGGATAAGTGTATGTTGGCGCTGTGATGGTTTGGCAAGGTGTTCAATGTGTCAACCGCCCCCCAGAGTGGGCTGAGATAGGCTCCAGCCTCCACCCGACCCTAAGAGGATTAAACTGCTCAGCAAATGACTTAGTGGGTGACAAACTGAGAAGATTATCGATGGTAAGACACCGCCCTCTGGTGGCTACACCTGTAACCGCTCTTTTACGTCATTAAAACCGGAAATACAAAGTGCCGAGTTCTGTCGATACTGAAACAAGATTTTTTTAAACCTCATTTCTGTGTTCTATATTTGGAATATAATATAGATATCGAATTGATATGATTATTTATGCAAATTAATTTTTGTATAACTGTTGCACAATGAAACTCCTATTTATGTTTTTTTCAACATATATTTCAAAATGCAATCTTATTTGACTTTTTAACCTTATTGTAAATGATGCTTTATATACTATGACAATCCCTTTTTATTAATCCAAAACTTTTTTCTACCTCTTTAATGCGTGTTGAGTTTTATTATGAAATGTGCTCTGCTTTATGCTCACTTCCGGAACCAAGGCTGTTGAAAAAGCGGGAAGTGACAGTTCGTCTCTATAGTGTGAAGGGTAAACGGAAATTTACTTCATGCTTTTGACGTTATATAGTCATATATATGTTTAATGTAAATGTAAATTGGAGAATGGTGACTGTAAACAAACTATCGGTGTATTTCCGTTTTATTCGATGATACGTCACGTCCTGTTCATTAAATAGAACATCCGGTGAGACCAAAAAAAAAAAAAAATCCAAACTACATTTAATTATATGGCACTTTAATAAAACACCAGTTAATGTGAAGTGCTTTACAGAGTACTGAATATAAAAGAAATCAAACATATAAAAACAATAAATAAATAAATAAACTATAGAACCAAAATACAGATAAAAACCCTCAGAAGGTTCCAGAAGCCAGGGAGCAGAAATGTGATTGAAGAGTGTTGAAGACTTAAAAATGCTACACCTTCTGTAAAATTTGAATGTGAATCCAATAGCATAGCAGTCCTCAAAAAAACTAAAACAACAAAATCTTTAAAGCTTACACAAAGATCTAAAGCAGGGGTGGGCAATTATTTTGGCTCGGGAGCCACATTGACTTTTAAAATTTGACAAACAGAACTGGTCAGCAAGATACGATAAAAAACTTTTTTTTTTTTTTTTTAAAACAATACAGTACATATCAAACAGAAACAGAAAAAAAGCATTAAAATATTAATATACCCTTTAGTGGGGCCTGTGGCGTAGTGGTTAGGGTGCTGCGCTCATGATCGGGAGGTTATGAGTTCAAATCCCACTGAGACCCTCACTGTGCTAAGACCCCTGGGCAAGTTCTCAACCACAAGTGTGCCTCTGTTCACCCAGCAGTAGAAATGGGTACCAGTAAAATATACTGGGAAGGTAACCTGCGATGGACTCGCGTCCCATCCAGGGGGAGTTGAACTCCTGGTCGCTTCACGCTATGGAAACCGGCGATAAGCACCGGCCTGATGAGCCACGAGGCTAAGCCATTAGGCTCGGGTGTAAAAACCCAACAGACTCTTAGTGGGAATGGTGTTGTTGATCACCAATTTTTGGCAGTGCATCAAAGTCTGGTGGTAATTCTGCTGTGGTTCACATTTGAGGTGTTCATCACTCAGCTGGGACCTGTGGGTGCTATATTGATGTTCATAACACTAAGTCTGTTCATACACATATGTAGAGCCAAACAACAGCAGCATCCCCTTCTGCCATCTTCCGGATGTTTGGAAATTTGGCTGGATAATCCTCATCCAGTTTAAGGGAGTTGAACTTCTCCTTTAACATCATGCCACATTGGAGACCAATTGGATCCAACTACAACTCCTGTGGGACCATTTCAGGCTCTTGACAGAAGGGACCTCGCACCCGCTGATGTTCCCCATCAATTTTTCCAAAATCACAAAACCAAGGCGGAATTCTTCATGCAGGTTATCCAGTGATTTTCTAGATTTGTTCACATGTTGCTGGGTGTCTTTCAATGTGGCCAGTGCGGGGGAAATGAGTGAATGACTTGTCTGACTTTGAAAATAAAACTAGCCTGGTTTTGAAGGCGAGGACGTTTGTTTGCATTTCGTGCACAAACTGACTTTCCTTGTAGCTTCACATTCAGCTCGTTCATGTAGGTCAGTTTGTCCACAGTAAAAGTGAAATCACAGCCAATCAGTGACTTTCAGCTCAGGAACATTGTCGGTGTTCTAAAGGAGCTCCAAAAATGAAATAATCTCCTGTTTGAGCTCCACACTCGTTGACATTCTTTGCCCAAACCGAACCAGCGGACATTACAATGTAAAGCAAATCCCTGTGATCAGCGTCAGTTTCTTCAAGAAAATGAATAAACTGACGATGCTGACGTCCCGTCGCGAGAATTAACTGAACGAGTGTCACAATCGGCTTCACGACGAGGTCCACGGATTTCCACAGTGCTTCCTGCTGAATTATGCATATATCCTCGTGCTTGATTCTGGGATGGAAGTTGCTCGGATGAAGGTGTTTTGCGGAGCCTGCAAGCTCGCGACCGACCAACCTATCAGCGGTAGCTGGACGTTCTTGAGGTGAAAGGTTGTTGGTGCGATTAGCATGCTTGGTGGAAAACTGTGGTTCTTTTAAAACCACAATGGTTTCTTGGGAAATGAGACATACAGCATTTGAGCAGACTTCAGTAAAAAATGATTTAGGTATCCATTCCTTATGAACCACCCGACACTCACTGCCCACTTTTCTTTTCTCTGACATTGCTGCAGATGGGCTCTGTGCAGTAGAAGGGTGATAACAGGAAGTGGCTCAAGCGCCACAAAACCAACTGAATGCGCCTAATGCGCCACCGATGTTGAAAAACTGTCATTACAAGTCAAAGTCAAATGAATGCAATCTATCAAACATGAATTCTGTACCAATCAATCTTCGGCGGCCCAAATTTAAAAGGCCAACGAGCCAGATGTGGCCCACGGGCTGTAGTTTGCTCATCCCTGCTCTAAAGGGTAGGTTGGGAATTAAGACGCTTCCCACTGGAATGGCTAACTTGCAGTACTTTGGACTGAGCCTGTTCCTGTGTGGTATAGTAGTTCGCACATTTTCCCCACAAAAAGAAAGTCCTGGGTTCGAGGCTTGGGTGCTTTTGAGTGCAGTTTGCATGTTGTCCTTGTGTTTGTGTTTGTGTGGGATCCTCTTGAACTTGAACCTTTTTTTTTTCTTCCTTCCTCTTTTCAGTGCGATTCCTTTTAATATTATCTCCTTTTTTAAGAATTTAATTATAAATCCCGTCGTTTTCGTGAATTGTCACAATTTTGAAAACAGTTCAATTGAAAGAGTTGACTCAAAGAGCCGAATCGTTCTACACTGACACAAACCTTCTCGAATATGCTGAGCCGTGTTGTTTCTTAACCAAGTGTCGGTATTGGCTAGGACCGGGGCACTTGAGGGCCCTGACAACAAAATAAACCCATGTATGGGAATCGGCTCTCAGGTCACCACAAGGGGTTGAATCAAAGAACCGACTCGGTAGTGAACGAGGCATCATTGTTATTGCTATCCACTGACTGGATTATATTTAGGTTCCCTGCGTACAACACACCGGGTGATGAGGATGAATCGACTTCTCCTCAATAACCAAACCGAAAGAGCCGAGTCGGTTGTGAACGAGACGCCAAAGGCAAATCGGTTCATAAAAACGAATTCGAATGAATCGACTCGCACTAGATTCACTGATCCGGAGCAGGCCGTGCACCAGTATGATGTCACCCCCACCCCCTCCCCTCCCGCCACTCGTGAGTAGAAGCAGTTAGCCAATCAGCGAAGGGAGGCGGGAGTAGTCTTCACGTCGCGTTGATTTATCCTAACCCTTTCCGTGAGAACACTTCTCACAAGTTCACGCACAGCTTCTCTTAAATTACACTTTCTCAGCGGTGGGATCGTGAGCCATGGCGTATCCTTACGGCGGGGTGAGTTTTATTTCGAGTTCTTTGGAGCATGTTGCGCGTGCGTGGATGCAGCTTCCGAGATTTACAGGGGAAGTGGGTGTTGTTTGGGGGCTAATGGCTCTAATTTAACATACAGCACTCATGTTCTTATTAATGTAGAATATTATCGGATTATATATTCATCTTAAGAAGTGTGTATTATGTTTAAATAAATAGGCAATGATGCTGTGAAGCAATTATCAGAGATCAGTGGGGGATATCTTTTATAAACACGGTTATCTAACACGGAATTTGGGGGCTCGCTCACTGGTACATTATAGCGCACGCGCGCGCGCGCACATGCATACGTATGTGTATGTGCGCGCGCGCACACACACTCATACGGGTACGCATGTGCGCGCGCGTGCGTATTCTAATGATATGTATTTAATATATATACTGTATATATAATATATAATGATAATGGGCATACAATGGTATTTGTGTGTGTGTGTGTGTGTGTGTGTGTGGTGGTCACTCATTTGCTGAATCACTTAATCCTACTATGAGTCTGGAGCCTATCTCGGCCAGCACTGGGAGAAGGCAATGAATGGTAGTTTGGAAGAGCCACTTAGCTTTATGTCAGTGCTTCTCAAAGAGTGAGGCTATAGCGGTATGATGCCAGGGGGAGCTCGAGCGCGTATGACCCTCGGAAACATGCTTTTCTGCAATAGTGTACGAGAATTAAGTGTAATTGCACCTCAATTCCAGTAGTTGGCAGTGGTGCCGAGGATGACAATTTTCCATGGATTCGCGGAAGTGAACTGGTTGTGTCAAATTGCCCCTAGATGAGAATGTGTGTTGGCCCTGTGATGGTCCTGTAAGCTGATCAAGCTGTATCCCACCTTCACCCAGATTCGGCTGAAGTGGGCTACAGTTTCCCCCAGACACTATAACTGTCTTTCTGTCTGTCTTCCTTTCGGTCTTTTTCCCTTTTACTCGGGAGTCGCCACAGCGAATCATCTAATTCGCACGTTTGATTTGGCAGAGGTTTTTACGTCGGATGCCCTTCCTGTCACAACCCTTTAGAGCAAGGGACAGAAACACGTTGACGACTTTGCAGCTACTCTTTACGAATGTCAGCGATGGTTCTTTTACATGCCTCTTACCATAGACAGTGAGAGACATGGCCCGCTTTTGATAACCCAGTTAGCTGCACTGGGGAGGACAGTGACAACCTTGTGGAGAGTGGGACTCGAACCCCCAACCTTTTGGATCAGCGATCCAGCACCCTATACCAGAATCGTCTAAATCCAAGGAGAAATTTTTTAAGGGGTGGGTATAGGGGCGCTTCTGGCAAGTTCACTTGCTTGTGCTTGAGACAAAGCACGGCCTATCCGGACTTCTGATCTTTCCAGTGAGCAAGTGAAGGCTGAGTATTAAACAAGTATTCTTGCTCACTTGAAAGATCAGAAATCCAGATAAGCCGCGCTTTGTCTCAAGCGCAAGAAAGTGAACTCGCTACAAGCGCCTACGTTCGGTGGAGCGCCTCACATATTGTAAGCCGCTTGTTGATTGGTTGTTTGTTCTGTTGATTGGCTGTAATGTAAAGTGACTCGGCTCAATGCAAATGGCAGCGTATTGTGTTTAAAATGGTGTGAATATTAACGAAAGAAGAGGAATCCCGTGTGTCAGAAATAGATAACGATGTTAAGAATAAGTTTAAGTGGGAATGGCTAGAAAAGGTTGTGAAATTTGAGGTGAAAATCGGCAAACAGACTCAGATCGTATCGGAACCTTTGGTGAGTTTCATAAAGAAATCTGACACCACCGGCAAGACCTTGTGTGTTTATTGTAACGATCTGATCAATTTTGGATCTCACGGATGTATTGCACTTATGGCTGACAGACAATATGCACATGCAGAGGGAATTACTAAATACAGTATTTCGTTTAGATTACGTGAAATCCAATTGAAATGTAACTTAAAAAAAAGTAATCTGTATTGGTAAAATATGTGTGATAAACTTACTCACATTGTTGATAATAACAATTTAATATGTACAGTACATGGCGGCATGGTGGCGTAGTGGTTAGCACATCTGCCTCACAGCAAGAAGGCCTGGGTTCGATTCCCGGCCTGGGCGTTTCTGTGTGGAGTTTGTATGTTCTCCCCGTGCTTGCATGGGTTTCCTCCCACAATCCAAAGACATGCACAGAAGGAGGGGTGTCATTGAAAACCTATTATTGGTATCAGTATATTGATGATAAAAAAAAAAAAAATTCCAATGTATCGGGACATTAGAATATTGCTGTACTGTTCCATAAATGCATTAAATGCAAGGGCGTAAGCTGGTCTGACCGTGGGGGGTGCACATCTCGGTTAACCGGAGCCTAAGCCTTGAAGGGGAAATGAAACACAGAGTAAATAAGTTGTCGGTAGCTTAAGTATAGTTTATTGAAGCGATTGTGGCTTAAATTTTATATCATAAATAAACCATTGCGCACACAGCGGTTTTGTTTTATGTGTTTGTCGTATAAGTTATCGACCCGAAAGCCGCCATTGCTAAGTGCCCGCCTACACAAAGTTACCGTGACGTCACTGGGTTGGTACAAAGTACCACATAAAATATAGTACATGCATATTACAGCATATCATATAAACAACATGAAATCTCACACCAACAACACGCACAGTTTTTCAGCAGAAGACGATTCATCTATTACTCTCAGAAGACGAATCGAATATTATAGTTCAACCAAAAACATTCTCAAATATATTTCAAACTACATCTGCAAGTACATGTGCTAAATGCATTTACAAATTGAGCTAAAGTTATTTATCTATTCCAAGGCACAAACAAATATTAATACATATTTACAGCACAAAAACATATTATTAATTGTATAAAAGTACAGTAAAACCTCGGCTGACGAACGCTTAAGCTCACGAACTTTTCGCCTCAAGAACTTTAAATTCGCGAAAATATAGTCTCGGCTGACGAACTACTTTTCGGCGGACGAACCAAACCACGCGGTCGAACAGCGCCACGGTGGCGGCCACGAGAAGCTGACGCACGCTCACGGCGTCACAGTTCATCACCCCCTTTCTTTGAGTGCGGAAGTGGTTTGTGTTTGATAGACATTTTGGACCATATTGAGTGTACTTTTGCTATTATGGGACCGAAAAAGACCCCACCACAGGCGGAGATCATTGAAAAACACGAACGAGGTGTGCGTTTGTGTGACTCAGCGTCCCAGTACCAGTACGCTAAGTCTACCATTGCTCCCATCCTTAAGAACAAGGAAGCTATTAAGGGTGCGTGTGTGGCTAAAGGTGTTTCCAAACAGTAGGCGTTTCCAAACTCTCCTTCCAAACAGTAAGTCCCTCCCTCCCTCCTCCTCCCACTCCATTCCATCAAGCCATCGACTACCATCACAAAGGTAAATAAAACGACTTTATTATACAGTACAGTTTATTTCTTTAATTATAATACAATAGACATTTATTATACATACAATAAGGTATATTTTTGTGTAGTTTTAAGGCTTATTTAGTAGAAAATTATGTTTTATGGGGACCTGGGAACGGATTATTCTCATTTTAATGGTTTCTTATGGAAAATAAATGTTCGGAAGACGAACTTTTCGCCTCACACACACTTTCTAGGAACCAATTATGTTCGGGAGCAGAGGTATCACTGTACTGACCATTAGGCTGCAGGTACAGGCTGGATGGCTTATGATTATTTTATCCATTCATTCTCTGTGCGTCAATGTTTGTGTTCTAACACATGTGCAGGAGCCGGAGGTGGGACTAACAAACTGTGCTTTATTCTCACACTCGCACTTTGTTTGATTGACAGTGTTCAGTTATTATTGCTTACTGTTTGTTGATTGGTCAGGTCGGGCTTGCACATGCTCAGTGCCCGTTAGACGTTAACTTCCGGTTTACTTCCTGACTCTAGTCATGTGGAATTTGTCTCCGAATTTCTGTTCAATAACGGTCATTAAGTTTATTTATAAGATTGTGAATACACATAATTTCTTGTCCAGCGGAACTCAACTCCTGCTGTGTGTGTGAGTGTGTGTGTGTGTGTGTGTGGCAGCCTCTTCTTCTTCTTCTTTTACTTTCGGCTGCTCCCTTCAGGGGTCGCCACAGCAAATCATCCGCCTCCACCTCACCCTGTCCTCTGCATCTTCTTTTCTGACTCCAACGAACTTCATGTCTTCCTTCACCACATCCATAAATCTCTTCTTTGGTCTTCCTCGAGGCCTTCTGCCTGGTAGTTCCAACCTCAGCATCCTACTGCCATTATACTCACTATCCCTCCTCTGTACATGTCCAAACCATCTCAATCTAGCCTCTCTGACTTTGTCTCCAAAACATCTTACGTGGGCTGTCCCTCTGATGTACTCATTTCTGATCCTATCCATCCTCGTTACTCCCAGAGAGAACCTCAACATTTTCATCTCCGCTACCTCCAGCTCTGCCTCCTGCCTTTTCCTCAGCGCCACTGTTTCTAACCCATACAACATCGCTGGCCTCATCACCGTCTTGTACACTTTTCCCTTCATTCTTGCTGACAGTCTCTTATCGCACATCACACCGGACACTTTTCTCCAACCATTCCAGCCTGCCTGCACACGCTTCTTCACCTCTTTTCCACTCTCTCCATTGCTCTGGATTGTTGAGCCTAAGTACTTAAAATCCTCCACCTTCGTTATCTCTGCTCCCTGTAACATCACCGTTCCTCCTGAGTCCTTCTCATTCACACACATGTATTCTGATTTTCTGAGGCTAACCTTCATTCCTCTCCTTTCCAGGGCATACCTCCACCTCTCTAGATTTTCCTGCACTTGTTCTCTGCTCTCACTACAGATCACAATGTCATCTGCTACACTCTTGAAATAGAATAGACCAAGATATATTACAGTAGTTTGTATAATGCATTGAATATTTTATAATAAAGTGACCAATTACTAAAGACAAATCTGAAATAAAAGGCAGGAAATAGTTTTCCACAGACAAGATTTTAATTAACACCTTTTTGTATTTAACAAATCTATAAACACTTGTTTGCTAGTTAATTTCAAGCAAGTTGTTTCTATTCTACAAACACTTGTCAATTGAAAAGTTTAAGAGATACGTATGCATTTTTACAATTCATAATTATGATGCAAGAAGATGCACATATCTGCATTATCCGATGATAAGTGTCTCTTCTTGTTCAAAATGTTCCGTTGCTTGTTCCAAAATGCTGTTGAGAACACGCGCTCTGCCGGCACACTAGAAGCAGGGACGTACCATTTACCATACAGAGAGGCGGGAGGTACCAGTTCCCATACAGGGAGGCGGGAGGTACCAGTTCCCATACAGGGAGGCGGGAGGTACCAGTTACCATACAGGGAGGCGGGAGGTACCAGTTCCCATACAGAGAGGCGGGAGGTACCAGTTCCCATACAGAGAGGCGGGAGGTACCAGTTCCCATACAGAGAGGCGGGAGGTACCAGTTCCCATACAGAGAGGCGGGAGGTACCAGTTCCCATACAGAGAGGCGGGAGGTACCAGTTCCCATACAGAGAGGCGGGAGGTACCAGTTCCCATACAGAGAGGCGGGAGGTACCAGTTCCCATACAGAGAGGCGGGAGGTACCAGTTCCCATACAGAGAGGCGGGAGGTACCAGTTCCCATACAGAGAGGCGGGAGGTACCAGTTCCCATACAGAGAGGCGGGAGGTACCAGTTACCATACAGAGAGGCGGGAGGTACCAGTTACCATACAGAGAGGCGGGAGGTTGATCTTGATGCTTTTCAGGTGTGAGAAGGACCGCTCATGTGCGCATGCGGAGCCAAACATGGTGAATATGACTCACATGCTGCAGTGTTTCTGTGACAGGAAGCAAGTCCTACATAGCTGTCAACCCCTAAGATTAATAAAGAGTGAGAAGCTGGGGTCCAAGGGGCGCAGCCCCTGGTCAGGTCCAGGGTGACGCCGTGGTGGGGGCATGTAGGGGGGCAAAGCCCCCCCAGAAGATTTTGGATTTAAGGGTTTTTAAGAGAGATTTTTAAGCCATTTCATGCAAGTTTTATATGTAATGATTAAACACAGACATAAGGGAAAAAATACAAAATTATGTTTCATCTGAATCAACCAATTAACTTGAAACACCTGCAAAATTTTCCTGAGGCTTTTAAAAACTCCCAGCCTGGTTCATTACTCAAAACCACAATCATGCGTAAGACTGCCGACCTGACTGCTGTCCAGAATGCCATCATTGACACCCTCAAGCAAGAGGGTAAGACACAGAAAGAAATCTCTGAGCGAATAGGCTGTTCCCAGAGTGCTGTATCAAGGCACCTCAGTGGGACGTCTGTGGGAAGGAAAAAGTGTGGCAGAAAACGCTACACAACCAGAAGAGGTGACGGGACCCTGAGGAAGATTGTGGAGAAGGGCCGATTCCAGACCTTGGGGGACCTGTGGAAGCAGTGGACTGAGTCTGTAGTAGAAACATCCAGAGCCACCGTGCACAGGCGTGTGCAGGAAATGGGCTACAGGTGCTCCATTCCCCAGGTCAAGCCACTTTTGAACCAGAAACAGCGGCAGAAGCGCCTGACCTGGGCTACAGAGAAGCAGCACTGGACTGTTGCTCAGTGGTCCAAAGTACTTTTTTCAGATGAAAGCAAATTTTGCATGTCATTCGGAAATCAAGGTGCCAGAGTCTGGAGGAAGACTGGGGAGAAGGAAATGCCAAAATGCCTGAAGTCCAGTGTGAAGTACCCACAGTCAGTGATGGTCTGGGGTGCCATGTCAGCTGCTGGTGTTGGTCCACTGTGTTTTATCAAGGGCAGGGTCAATGCAGCTAGCTATCAGGAGATTTTGGAGCACTTCATGCTTCCATCTGCTGAGAAGCTTTATGGAGATGAAGATTTCATTTTTCAGCACGACCTGGCACCTGCTCACAGTGCCAAAACCACTACTAAATGGTTTACTGACCATGCTATTACTGTGCTCAATTGGCCTGCCAACTCTCCTGAACTGAAGCCCATAGAGAATCTGTGGAATATTATGAAGAGAAAGTTGAGAGACACCAGACCCAACACTGTGGATGAGCTTAAGGCCGCTATCGAAGCATCCTGGGCCTCCGTAACACCTCAGCAGTGCCACAGGCTGATTGCCTCCATGCCACGCCACATTGAAGCAGTCATTTCTGCAACAGGATTCCCGACCAAGTATTGAGTGCATAACTGAACATAATTATTTGAAGGTTGACTTTTTTGTATTAAAAACACTTTTTTTTTTTTTTTTTTTTTTTTTTTATTGGTTGGATGAAATATGCTAATTTTTTGAGATAGGGATTTTTCTTTACTTTTTTGCCAAAATCATCAGTATTAAAACAATAAAAGGCTTGAACTACTTCAGTTGTGTGTAATGAATCTAAAATATATGAAAGTCTAATGTTTATCAGTACATTACAGAAAATTATGAACTTTATCACAATATGTTAATTTTTTGAGAAGGGTTAGTGAAAGTAAAGTATTAATTGGAACATTTCACTTTTTTGAAGTTTTCTCCAAAAAATTCTTCATAATAATCTTTGCTGTCTTCGCTGATAGATAACATGTATCATATGCAGCAACCTTGCAACTACACAATTAGTTTACAAACTGAAACTAATTATGTTAACAAATCTACTCATAGATGGCAAGTATCCTGTGCAGCAACCTTGCAACAACACATGAAATTACAAACTGAAACTTAACAATGTTTACAATTCTAACTAAATCTACATTTAATTAAATTAGTAAATGAAAACAATTTGAGCAAGATTCACGACCTTCAGTTTTTCAGTGCGCATATGTATCTGATTTTACGGTAAAGGATTCCGCAGCCAGAAGCAGAAAGAGAAGCTGTATGTTTACGTAAAAGACATAGCCAATGGCATTTGCTCGCGGAAATTGCATCCTTAAAATAATAATAAAATTGGGAAATAATTGTATTAATGCATGAGATTTTAGACACCTTGCATGAGAGATTGAGTAGATGAAATGTGTGAGAGTCAACAAGTATGGTCCCAAGGCAAGCAGCTGGTCTGCGGGTTGAAGTTTTTTCATTCTGTCCATTTGTGTTTTGCTTGCCAGCTCTGTTTGGCTTCTTGCACATTGATCAAAACGAGGGAAATTTACCTCTTTACCCAAAAACAACTCGCACAGGCTGTTGCATATAATCCAATAAAATTAGAGTTTCAAGGTATCAGCCCCGCCCACACACCGAAGTACAGAAAGGATTGGCTCTCCACTGCGTGCCACAGCGACAAGTGGCATTGAAAATAGATGTATAGATTGAAATGCCTGAGATTTATTTATGTTTGTTTTATTTGATGGCTTTTTCTGTATTCTTATTTAAAGGACAGCAAAGGTATGTATTAGTTATTCTGTTAAGAAAGGCCACCTGATTTATTTGAGAGGCAGATGCAGTCATCAAAAGAGCCAGGTTGCCCACAAGGACAGCATGAGTCGCCCGCGAGCCTGTTCAGGGATCGGGAACCTATGGCTCGCAAGCCAGACGTGGCTCTTTTCATTCATTTACATTACATTATTAAATCTTTGTGTGTAATTTTGTATTTTTTCCCTTATGTCTGTGTTTAATCATTACATATAAAACTTGCATGAAATGGCTTAAAAGTCGCTCTTAAAAACCCTTAAAACCAAAATTTTCTGGGGGGGCTTTGCCCCCCTACATCCCCCCACCACAGCGTCACCCTGGACCTGACCAGGGGCTGGGTCCCCTGGACCCCGGCTTCTCACTCTTTATTAATCTTAAGGGTTGATAGTTATGTGGGACGTACTTCCTGTTACATAAACACTGCAGCATGTGAGTCGTATTGACCATGTTTGGCTCCACATGCACATGCGACCGATCCTTCTCACACCTGAAAAGCATCAAGACCAACCTGCGGTCACGTAATGGATGGAAGCCTAAACGCCTGCATGAAGCTGAACCTCACCCCGTATCAACCAGACTACAAAGCTATCAGCAAAACCATGCTGCACCAGAAGTCGCATTAATAGTAAGAAGTACTTTTCTTATTAATAAATAACTTCATTATGACAATGTCGTTTAAAATAAATTCAGAGTCGTATTATACTCTAAAATTGTTGGTCTCAGTATTAAAAAATATATTTGGCTCTCAGAGGGTTAGATTAAAAAAAAATTTTTGTTGCTCTCTTAGTCAAAAAGGTTCCCGACACCTGATATAGATGAATATCATTAATTATTATAGGCCTATAGCAGGGGTGGCCAACCAATCAGACCATGAGCAACATTTTTTTACTGTTACTGCACAGAGCCACGTCATACACACAGGCACATGTGAAAATCACCCATCACTTTCTCACTCACACACACCTCTGCTCAGCCATATTTATTATAAATTCTTACACCTTTGAAGGTCAGAGTGCTACTGTGATTCAGTAGCTCTGTGTTAATGTCCAATATCCTGTGTTCAACGCTTTACCTTGTCGTTTTCAGAAGACGAAATTTCAACAACGTCACTGTGGCATTTTTTAACAAACTCCCCTTCGTTGTATGGCTCCTTGGCCTATGCCATGTTTCAAAGCCACTTGATATGATGCAAGCGTTACGGTCTCTGAGTGCTTTGTCAATTTTTTGAAAAAAATGCATCTGCTTTTCTGCCTCTCTATTCAAAGTGAACAGCTTGTGCTTATAAGTTGAGTCTCTTTTGGAAATTCCTGGTCAAAGTTAGCATGCAGTGAGCTGAAGTGATGCTGAAAATTTGAAATGTTGAAATGCGCTAATGATGCCTGACATATAAGGCAGAATGTCTTACCAGTACGTTCAACCACAAAAAAATCTCTCCCACTCTGTTAAAAACGTCCTGTGCCTATTTACTTAAATGGTCTTGCCATACTGGGACGCTTTGCAGTATTTTCTTCCTATGCACATCAGCATTTGACGAAAATACCGCATTGAACATTCACATTAAAAAAAAAAAAAAAAAACTTTGATATGAACACAAGAGCCGCATGAAACCGTGCAAAGAGCCGCATGCGGCTTGGGAGCTGCGGGTTGGCCACCTAGGGTGGTGTTGACTCCTTAAGGTCCTGGGGTTGCTGATTTGAAGGTCCAAGCCTAATCCCCAGTACCACCAGGATATTATATATATATATATATATATATATATATATATATATATATATGTATGTATATATATATATATATATATATATATATATATATATATATATATATATATGTACTATAAATAAATAAATGTTTTTATTTTTTTAAGGAAATAACTAATCTAACTTTACCATCGGGAACTTGACACCACTCCTAGCTGTCTTTGAACAAGGGATACAACCTCAACAGGTCTATGGCAGAACTAGCATAGGGAAAGAAGCATTTACACTCCCATTCTTATCTATAAGTTTAATTTTAAGTATTCTACTGGTTATTCCATTAAGTGAACAGATAAGCCCTACTTGTGTAATTTTAAAGAGGAAGTTGTAAGTGTTCAACAGAAAATAAAACAGTTGGCCCAATATGCCTGTCTTTGGGTTGTAGGAGGAAATTGAGTCTTTAGATTAAATCCATGGTAGCATGGGTAGAGGACATTCACACAGAAACACCAAGTCTCAAACCCCAGACCTTCAAAATACTACCAGTATCGATATCAATAGATATTTGAATGGAAGTATGGGTAGTGTAAGAGACAGATACCAAAGTAAAAATAGGCTGGCATATTAAGGAAGGTTTAAATATAGTCTGGCTCACCAGGAGTTTAATAAAAATATATCCCATAACTTCTGGACTATTGAGCGCACCTGAATATAAGCCGCTCACAATATGCTAATAAAAGCACTAGATGCACTTCTAATGTATTTAATATGTTTAAATAGCTTATCTTGCTCAATGTGCAGTTCTATTTCAGTGTTAATGTTTATGCCAAAATTTAAAATATGAAATTTTTATAAGTAGATTTTTTTTTTCTGATGCTTAGAATTTTTATTTTAATGACTAAAAACAATGTATGTATGTATTTAATGTTGTTGATTTCTCTTTTTGAAATAAAGAATAAATACTGTCAAGAACCGGTTCACTTTTAATTTAGAATTCTTCTTGCAATATATCGCAATATATATCGCAATACATGCTAGAAATCGCAATATATCGCAATACAAACAATCTAGGCAATATTCTTTTTTTGCATGTTCTCCTTGCGCAAGTTTCCTCCCTGTAGTCCAGTTCCTCCAGCAGTTCAAAGACATGCGCATTGGGCTAATGGCCTTTTTCAAAAGGTGTGAGTGTGAGAGGATTGCCCTGCTATGGACTGTTGATCTGTTTAGGGCAGCGGTCGGGAACCTTTTTGACCTGGAGAGCCATAAAACTAAATTATTTCTAGATATATATTTTTTGAGAGCCATATAGTATTTTAAACATATATTAATAATAATAATAATAATAATAATAAAAGGTTTACTTTTAATGCGACTTCTGGTGCTGCATGGTTTTGCTGATGGCCTTGTAGTCTGGTTCATATGTAGTGAGGTTGAGTTTCATGCAGGCGTTGAGGCTTCCATCAGTTAAACGCGAGCGTAGGTTGGTCTTAATGTTTCTCATATGCAAGAATGACTGCTCACATGCATACGTAGAGCCAAACATGGTCAGTACGGCAATACTCACACGCTGCATTGTGTAATATGTCACAGGAAGCTCGTTCCAAGTTTTAAGAATTAGCTGGTCTTCAGGTTGAAGCTTTTTTATTTCTGACCACTTGTGTTCCCTCGCCAGCTCTGCTCGCTGTCGTGCAAGTCTTTCCAACTCTCCATTAAGTGACTTGAACTTAGTCATCCATATATCAGATGCCTTCAGGTCTGCAACTTCCAGCTCAAAGTCTGCGATGGAGACTCCGGGATGCACATCAGGTTGATTTTGTCCACTTCACACTCATGTGGATGAGTGATGAATTTGAAAAGACCAGTGTTCGCATCGAAATTCTCCAAAACGTGCCTTGAATGACTGCAGGAGATTGGACGTATAGTCAGCTAGCTGCTGGAGATCCAGATGTTGTGTGGGGTCGCTTGCTAAGCATGCATCTCTAAATTGCTGCAGTCCTTCAAAGTGCAGAAGACGACCTGTTTCAATGTCCCTGAGAAAACTTCCAGCTTGCTTTCAAATGCAAACACTGCTTGTTGAAGGGATGAGATTGTATTCCCAATACCTTGCATTTTCACATTAAGCTGGTTTAGATGGCCAGTTATGTCCACAAGATAGTGAAAATGCAGGAGCCAGGCAGTATTGTCCAGCTCAGGATGCTTGACGCCTTTCATTTCTAGAAAAATCCGTATTTCACTCAGGCAAGCTGCAAAACGGTTGAGCACCTTCCCCCTGGACAACCAACGCACGTTGTTGTGTAAAATCAGACCGGGATATTGATTCCCAACTTCTTCCGACAGAGCATTAAACTGCCGATCATTTAAAGCTCGGGCGACAATGAAGTTGACCACTCGAATGACCAGCGACATCACCTCACCAAGTTGCTGGCCACACGTCTGAGCACAAAGCGCCTCCTGGTGCAGGATGCAATGAAAACTTAGGATTGCTCTCTTTTCATGCTCACGGAGAAGTGCTACAAACCCTTTGTTCTTCCCCAACATGCATGGTGCACCATCAGTGCACACAGAAATAAGTTTATCCAGTGGTATTTTTTTTTTCTTTAGCAAACTCCATGAACGACATGAATACATCCTCTCCTCTTGTTGTCTCTTTCATTGGCAAAACAGCCAAGATTTCTTCACGCAGTGTGTCACCTGTAGCATACCTGGCAATTATACTGAACTGAGATAGATTGCTAACGTCTGTTGACTCATCTAACGCGAGAGAAAAGTATGTCCCAGCGTTTATGTCCTTAATTTGTGTTTCCTCGACTTGATTCGCCATCATGATGCTCCGATTGTGAACCGTTCTTGCTGACAGTGGCATGTCTTTTATTTTTTTGATTATCTTGGCTTTATTTGGAAAGTCATCAAAAAGTTCATTGGCCACATCAAGCATAAATGTTTTGGCATATTCGCCATCTGTGAACGGCTTTCCACTCTTCACTATTGCCAAAGCACCCGCAAACCTAGCGGAATTACCGTCACCTTGCGTGGTCCAGACACGCAGTTGCTGCTGGCTCGTCTGCACTTTCCGTTGCAGCTCTTCGCATGCCTTTTTCCTGCTGTCCCCCGGTGGATATTTCAATGCAAAAGAAGCATGACGCGTATCGAAGTGCTGCTTTATATTTGAGCGTTTCATTGATGCAATTTTGTCATTGCATATTAGACATACTGCGGCTCCTGCTCTCTCCACAAATGCAAATTCCTCTGTCCACACAGCCTGGAATGTACGGTAATCATCGTCTTTTTTTCTTTTCGCCATCTTTTCTATTACAAGGGTTGAAGCAGGTTGAAGGGTTGAAATTTTATCTCTGATAAAATTAATTTCCGTACATTGACAATGACCCGTGACGTACTTGCGATCGATTGGTTCCCGACCTGATCCTCGGTCACCCGGATTGCAAGTGCCGCAACCCACCCCTGACTTTTAAAATGTATCTTTAAAACTAATTTTAAATTACTTAATATTATTAAGATTATCACTAGTATTTTAAAACCAGTTCCAAAATATATATATATTTTAATTTAATTTAATTTAATGTAATTTTTTTTGGCCCCCTCAACTCCAAACTGTCTGGGAGCCATATGACGTCTCCGGAAGAGCCATATATGGCTCGAGAGCCATAGGTTCCCGACCGCTGGTTTAGGGTGTATGTACCCTGCCCTTGCTCAGAGTCTGCTGAGATAGGCACTCGTGACCCAAATAGGAATCAGAAATTTGGAAAAGGAATGAATTAATAAAAGTTACTAGATGATGTCACATAGTGTCATTATGTGACACTCTGAGGGAGATAAAAACTAACAGTACAGCTGCATTCACGCAAGACGTGATACTGAACTACACCTGAAATCATCTCTTTTTCTATGGTCTGTGACGGAGAATAGGAAAATATTTTGGGGAACTCTATGTATGGTGGTATCTGTCAATCAGTGGTATCGCAGTGGAGGTCCAGTTGTAGCTTATTGATGTAGGTTTATTGATCTAAATGATGGGGGTTCAAGCCCCACTGTCATGGAGTTGTCAGTGCTGTCCACCCAGTGCTGCTAACTGGGTTATCTTTGCCTGTGGTGAGAGGCATGTAAAAGAACCGTTGCTGTCGTCCGTAAGGAGTAGGCCACCGAATTGCCATCAGCATGTGATGACCTGATGAGCCGTCCAGGGCGTACTCTGCCCTCGCCCGGAGTCAGCTGCGATGGGCACTGTCCTGCCCGGAGTCGGCTGCGATGGGCACTGTCCTGCCCGGAGTCCTCATTTGGAGGAAGCAGTTCCAAAAATGAATGTTTTCACGTGGAAGTTCACCTCAGTTGAAACCCGCACCCTCTCACTTTGCGTCGCTTGAGAAGTTTCCACCTCTCATCGCCTACTTTGCTACCTTACCGTTAACCATGCGTGGTTGCTTGTCCCTTCCTGTCTGAATCTGGCTTTCATAGTCTTCACAATTACATCCCACACCTAAAAACAAGAATCCGGTCATTTGACAAGTGGACAGAGGGACACATAGTCTGTCCACCAATGGGGAGTCACTAAGTGGTCCGCCCTTTACAAAATATTCAAAGGGTTTCTTCGTGATTTCTTTCTTTTCTGTAACATTACTCTCTAAAAACGGTACTTTCATTCTGAAATTCATACAGAATTTGTAGAGCTTGCTGTTTTGTTTACATGTCCATGTCTCATTTTTCAAAGAGGTAAACTATAACCCTTTCACACTTTTGCTGGAGAATTTGCACAAACTAAACACATCTAAACGTGACTGAAACTGTAAATTCTTTGTAAAACCTTTTTGAGTGTAGGCATGTTGGTGGAATACAGGAGCTGGTCTAAAGAAGTGGGATGTTTCTTGTGCTTTCACTTCTCTGTTGCCTCAGGAATGGATTGTTCATTAGGTTTCTCTAGCCTGATGATAAAACATCATTAAGTTGAAAAGGGGTGCTTCACGACTGAAGCTGGCAACCATTACTCAAAGTAAAATTACATAGATACGATACATTTTCATGGTAGAACTGAATAAATTTTTGTTTTGTAAAAAATTGTTTCAAGGGAAATAAAAGAATCAGTTTTACCCAAACTTTAAGGTTTTCATATGTCATGTATATCTTTTGCTCATCATTTTGTACACACTTTTATTAATATTAGCTTCTTTATAAAGAGGGAACCCACAAGTAATAAATCTACAACCAGGGGATGTCATTGTACTGGAAAATGTAGCATGTGCTTCACATGTATGCGATGGTAAATATAAGAGCATTTTGCATATGAATGAACAGTGGGTTACACCATTTCTCTCAGGTCTGATGTATGTGAATGTAAGCCTGTATTACATGTAGGTGAGTAGATATTGAGATGTTCAGTAATTTATATCTGATTAGTTAGTGTCATACCTGTTTACTGTTATTTTTGTATTTTAACTGTCCACATATTAAGTTCCGAATTCATATCCTATTCTTTCGATTTTGTGCACTCTTCATCGGGATATTGCAGTCTTATCAAATTGGGTAATGCTAACTATCAAATGAATTAGAACAGGTCATAACAATGTAAGTAAAAATCACCCGATAATGAAATAATGCATATGTTCATGTGTAACAGGAGGTTCAAAAGGCTTTCGTTTCATTTCACTTTAAAAAGGCTTGAAAATGCAATGTGTCCAAGCCTGTGTGGTTATTTCGTTCACTAGATGGCGGCTTGATTGTCTTTAAAATGCATCCGAACTGTACTGTGCAGCTACTCCCCTAGACATGTAAACATCAGGAATGAAAATTTCTAAATTGAGAAGCTTGTAGAAGACACAAGGGGAGCTAATAATGATGATTTCTACATTTAGGGTTCTTTGTCTTAGGTTTGGCCAGTGTAGGGGCAGGGTTTCACGTGAGTAGATTGTATATATATTATTTATCATTATTTAATAATAATTATAATTATTATTTAATATCATTATTGATTGCATTTAGCAAAGCCTGAACCCAGGCTGGTTCCATCTTGGAGAGACTACATTAATGTTGAAAGTTGTGCCCAAAAACACCATATTATCCAAAAATGTTGAAGAAAATAGAAATAGACGTGTATCCAATCTGTACATTTGATTGTAACCACTTTGGTTTTTATTTCCCCCCCAAATTTCATCTATGCAAATATTTTTTTACTTTTAATTTTTTTGTAATTCCAAATATCACTAAAAATATTGTTAGCTTATGTATTCTGACCATCATCTGTAAAATTTATGGAGGTTTTCAAGCTATGCTGGCTATCAACAGGTTCATTTTGAGATCTTAAAGCAAGGTGGTCTCACCAAGATGGCTGCCACCCGACTTTAAAATTGACCCCCCGCCAATAAAAAATAAAAAACAGTGGTTGAAATCGGTGGCTACTTCTAGGTTGAAATGAAAACATGTATCCACATCAGTAATTTCCTTATAAGATTGAACATCCCTGAATTTGAAGGTTGTAAGTGATCAGGTGGGGCAGTGATAAACAGAAAACTCACTCATTGCCAAACCCTTAATTCCTACAAGGGTTGCCAGAAGGCAGGATCCTATAATGACACACAAACATGAACAAAGTTGGAACAACAGCGTCATCCCTTCCTAGCTAATAGGAGGTCAGCAGAGCGGGATGTTGAGAGAGAGCCAATCCAAGGGAGCTGCGTCATCTCTCCTAGCCAATGGGAGGCCAGCGGGGCGGGATGTTGGGAGACAGCCAATGAGAGAGCAACTCGCGCATTGTTTGAATTTTAAATGGCGCGTTTGGCGTTTTTCGTAGGAAGAGGTTGTTTCGTGTACAGGGGATGAAAATTTAGGAAAATGTTTTTCGTAACATGGATTCTTCGTATTCTGAGGCTTTCGTAAGTAGAGGGCCGACTGTACCTTCGTCACGCTCTGTGCTGTTGCTGGTGATTTATAATTAACTTGTATTTGTTTGAAAATGTCAGCAAATGTGTTGCTCAATTTGAAACTCATCAATTTATTTATTATTTTCACTATGGGACCTTTACTAGTGACGGTGAACAATTTTTACCATACTTTCTGCCTTTATTGTTAAGACACTGGCCAATGAGAAACGCTATTTCATCGAACTGGGGAAATAGTCCAATCACAAGGCGCGGCTGATACCGAGTTCACTTTGGTCACGTTTAGTATGGCGTATAATAGGGGACACATGCATTTTTTTCATCAAAACCGGCCAGTATATTTTTAATTTTTGTGTGGCAATTCTCAGGTGTGGTTTTTAGGGCCAAAATTGTACATTTTATAATATATACATATAAATGTACGTATACGTCAGTCGGTGTGTGGAAGCGTCAATCCTACTTCGTGGAAATTGGCAGTCGGAGGGGTCTTGCTCACCATTAACCATGGAACGTGAGGGATCCCTGTATTTCAGTTACAGCATTTGACAGACAGTCTTATCCAGAGCAACTTACAACTATCTTTTTGTTTTTTTTAAAAGGGCCTTGCTCAAGGGTCCAACAGTAGTGGCAGTGGGTTTGAACCACTGACCTTTAGCTCAGTAAGCCAACACTTTAATCAATCAGCCACCATTGCCTTTTTTTTTTTTTTTACAAACTTGGGCAGTGAAGATGAATCAGTAATTTTACTTCCATCAAAGTCTTTTTTTTTTTTTTTTTTAATCCAATGATCTATTTATGAATAAGTAACATGACAATAATATTTCATAATGACATTATTGTCTGTTTATGTAAATCACCACAGCTGTGTATTTGCCTCTCTGGCTAAATTTAAATTTCTGCCCAAAAGCAAAATTCCAACTACAAAATATTAAAAAAAACAAAAAAACAAAAGCACATCTTTATCAAAGGCTTTATTGAAGGGTCAAAATACAGTTGAGCAAAGATATCAAAGTTCCTTCTGTAATCGTAAAAGTGAAGCAGACACAAGGGTCAAAGGTACTTTGTGTTGTGCCATGTGCGTCTTCAGATTTTTAAGTTCACTGTAATTACTCTGTCCTACATTTCACTTTGCCATAAAGGGATATCAGGTCCAATTGTAATAAAAGCTGACATGCACAGTTTCTATTTCTAGTTAATTGTGCTCTTTCAGCAACCTTTTTTTACAGGAAGGGCATCTGACGTAAAAACCTATGCCGAATCAGATGATTCGCTGTGGTGACTCCCGAGAAAAGGGAAAAAGCCGAAAGAAAGAAAGAAGACACTGTAGGGTCCGTCCATATAAAATCAGCCGTTTTCAAGGAAGTTCCCCTATGACTCATCTCAGATTTGGTTGAAAAAATTTCTAAAATTACATTTTTGTACCAATGAAAGAATCTAATTTTTTAGCTTAATGGGTCATTCTTGAGTTATGGCCATTGAAATTTGGCGCCTCACCCAGTTTTTCAGAAGCTTTAAAGTGTAATTTTATTTGAGAGACCATAACTTCATAAATATAGACAGGAAGCTGAAAATTTGTATTATTGTTGATTCTGGGTCAGAGATTCTAAATCTCTTGTCAACTATTGGGTATCTTTATTATATATGGGTGCTGTCGGAACCCAAAATCTCAAACTCAATTTTTATTTTTCAATTTTTGAGGTCCAAGGTCTATTTATCCCAAGCAGATGTTTACCATCTGACTAAACCTATTTGAGAGAATGACAATTTTTGACTGCAATCTCACACTAGTCTTTGCTTTTATATGGATAGTGTGGCATCCTAAATATGGTAACAGACCAAATTTTGACCCCTTCTTTGGATCCTTGGTTCCCCATGTGGGCACAGATAGATGTTGAGAATTTTTACCAGAGAAACTTTGGCACATTCTGATTAGTTTAAAGTAATAACAACATGCACTGTTCGCTTCCTTCAGTTCAAACTGAATTTTTGAAAATGAGCTCTTGTGGGTACTTTTTGGTGGAATTCTGTCAAGTTTAGGAAGTAGGTCAGGTGAGTTTAGGTACTTTTGCAACTGCTATCAAGGTTAAATTACCTTGCCACAAATTGCTTGTTATAAGGCAAGGTCGTTGGAGATTATTTCTGGCAACATTGCTTGGAAAAATGGCATTAATCTTTTAAGAAAATTCAACCTTTAACTGCATAAAAGGTTATGAAAAATGTGCAAAAGTTTGCATTATTTATTCTATTTTTATTTGAGAAAGATAATTTGTGAGGCGCTCCACCGAAAGTAGGCGCTTGTTGCACAGACCACTTTTAAGATAAAGGCCAGAAATGTAAAAAAATGGTCCATTTTTATCGAAATTCGGATTTTTTGTATAAACAAGTATTCAACTATCACTTGCTCTTGTGAAATCGACTAAAACTCACAAAAAATGTCTCTTTTTTCCATTTTTCTGGGGAGTACCCTCATAAAACTAGATAAAAACAGTAGCAAACTTACTGGTTTTCGTTGCAATTTTTCACCGAGTTCGGTACAAGACACACTATAATCTGTATGGATTGTATACCAGATACGTATGGTGTATGAAGAGCGGTCGTGAAGTAGTCTCTTCATTGTGGATACTGTTTTGATATTAAAATGCCGTTTCAGTGAATAAAATAAAGGTTATAAGGACGATATGCACATAAACAATGCAGACTAGCTGCTAAGGAAGATCTGAAACGAGCACATTGATTGGTCAGCTCAGGCTTGCACATGCGCAGTGCCCGTCACTTCCAGTTTACTTCCTGACTCTAGTTTAACCGCATGCGGTCAGTAAGTTTATTAAGTAGATTGTGACTACACATAATTTCTGGAAAAGGAGAGTGAAATGTCATCTGTGATGTCTAGCAGCATTAGTATAGATGGTAAATTCGGCTTTGAAGATGATTATTTCTCTCTCTCTCTCTCTCTCTCTCTCACACACACACACACACAGTGTTCAAACGGTTAAATGAGCAGCATCCAGATGAACTGGTGCAATTTGAATGGAAGAAAATGTGTATGGGTGGGTCTACAAAATGTGAAAAAAGTAGTGCCTGAAATGAGTGGGGCAAATGGTGTGATAGATGCACAAATGAGCAGTCACCCACTGCTTACAGTCTTTGTGTGTGTGTGTGTGTGTGTGTGTGTGTGTGTGTGTATGTATGTATGATACCTCAGGTCTGCTGGAATATTAAGACATAATTCCATTGCCATTCAGTCAAAGAAAATCCCATATGCTCAGTATTATGTACTTTCGAAACTTTATGAGTATTGGTATTTTTCTCTGCATGCAAAATTCGATTCAGGAATTTTTTTTGATCATTTGATTTGTGTGTAATCTTGTCTGGACTAGACATGCTGGATCGTGGGTTGTTTAGTTTTGTACGAAAATTGGTCAAGACCTGAAAAATACTTAAATGTTTCATACCTTTTACATATAAACAAGCTGATGATGACTATGCCAGCTGTGTTGATGAAGATTTTGATGTTGATGAAGAAGAGGCATCTTTTAATAAAAGTGTAATGACTGGTGTTTGTGAAGATGTGATCTTCTGAGCAGGATATAGATGAAGATGATGATGCTGAGGGCAGAGTTGATGAAGATTACTTGTATAAAGAGATCAGAGAGTTTTGTTATCTAGTTTTCTTCATTTCAGTGTGATTGTTTGAACCTGAGTTTTTTTCAATCAGTATTATTTGAAGGCATTTGAACCTTTATATAATGGTAAAAAAGACATAATGATCTTTTTGGAATAAACAGAAATGGGGAAAAAAATAGGTTTTTTTTTGTTTGTTTTTTTTAATTTTTTGAGGGTTACCACGGTGACTGATGGGTTTAAAAAGGGCCTGTCAGATTAAAATGAGGATGATTTCTCTTATCTCTTCCTAAAACTGTTCCTAGACATGTTTTCTAAAAGTTTATATGGTTGAAATGCATAAAAATGTCCGGTTGCTAAGGACTAATGATGTTGGAAGAAGTGCTAATCTTTGTGCTCATTTTTCTCTGAAACGGCTTTTGAAATTTTTAGTTGAATGCTGACACAAGAAATGGCATAGCTCAGTCAGTTTTCAAGGTATTGACAAACTATTTGCTGCATTTTGCAGCTTTGGGCCTTCTCTATCCGACTGCGTAAAAAGCTAATTTTTCATTTTTGGACCCAAGAGCCTACTTTTGGTGGAGTGGCTCATATTTATCAAACAAAGAAACCTAGCTTTTCATGGTATCTATGACCCAGAGTTTCGGATAATACAATTTTTTTCAGCGAAGTAGCTCTATTTTTAATGAAGTTATGGTCTGTCAAAATCCTTATAAATTAAGGTTTCTGACAAACTGCACAGGGCCCAAAATTTCAATGGGCCATAATTCAAACGACTAAAATGATTGAACTAAATTTTTAGATTCTTTCATTTGGTACCAAAATGTAATTTTGGGTTTTTTTTTTTTTTTAAGCAAAATTTGAGATGGCTTGTAGGGGAGGGTGGCTGATTTGGCTGGATCTTATAGTGTAAAAACAAAAAACAATTACTCTGCTCAAAGGCGGTAGCGTTGTAATGCCAAAAAGTAACAAAATGACACATTATCATCTCTTCACCGGATTTATTCTTCCAAGTATCCAATATACAGTTTAATATCTATATTCTGTTATTGTCTTTAGCTTGTCTTATGTGAGCTGAGGGATCCATACCCTATTCCTTTGATTTCGAGCTCTTCTGTGAGTGAAACAGCAGTCTTTTCAAACTGGCTAATGCAAGCTTTCAATATATGTCTTACTATAATACAAACTATAATTATGAATAAAAATATACACTTGTTCATGTGTAACAGGACAGTTTCTAAGGCTTGTTTTCATTCCACCGTAATAGAAAGCAAGTGTCTATATGACAGTTATACATGAGATTGGGAATAGGAGTCATTTCAATATATAAAGTTTGTTAGTCAAATTGGCAGTAATTATCACGTGGTGATACATCCACTGGGATAATTTGGTAACAAAATATCATAGAGGACAATAATTTAGCCATACGTTACCACATACAAGTCTTAATTGTTGATATCATGAAAAGCATTAAAAGTTGGTAGGTTTCAATTGTGGACTGACTTGAAAGATCGGAATCATAGTATATTATGGAATTGCAAAGAAAGACACTAGTGGGCAGTTGTGGCTCATTGGTTAAGGCTCCAGATCACTAACCTGACAGTTGGTGGTTCAAGTCCCAGTCCCACCAACTGCCACTGTTTGCTCAGTTTTACAAAAAAAAAAAAAAAAGATAAATGTTAGTCACTTATGAAGAGGGTGTCTGCTGAATTGTTTAAAGACGCCGTATTTGTTATGCACGTTTATTTACCTCGTGTTACTCTTTCAGAATTAGCATTTTGTAGAAGTTTGTCAGCGTAAAGTAACAACGCAAATTTTTATATTCAAATGAAATTCAGTTCAGTTTTATTTGTATAGCGCTTTTTACAATTGACATTGTCACAAAGCAATTTACACAATAAAACAGTGAAAGTATAAAGAAGTTTAAACACTTCCTATTACCCCTACATGTCCATAATGAGCAAGCCGGTGGTGACGGTGGCAAGCAAAAACTCCCTCAGTAGTTGCCAGGAAGAAACTGTGAGAGGAATCAGGCCAAAAGGAAACCCATCCAGTTGTGTGGCAAATAAACTGGAATGAATAAGTAAATAAAGCTGATGGCTGGCATGGCGGTGTACTAGTTAACATGGCCACCTCCCTGCAAGAAGGTACTGGGTTCTAGTCTCGGGTTTATGCCTTTCTGTGTGGTGTTCTCCCTGTGTTTACATAAGTTTCCTTTGGGTACTTTGGTTTCATCTACAGTCCAAAAATCTGCACATTAGGCTGATTTGCTGTTCCAGATTGACCCCAGATGTGGATATGAGTGTGAATCGTTTTGTATATTATCCTGCCATGGTCATTGCCCAGCATCGGCTGAGGTAGATTACAGCCTGCCCACAACCCTAAGAGCAGGATTGTGTTTTGGCAAATGAGTGAATGCTGTTACCGTTCATAGACTAGAAGTGTGTGGGTGGATCTGAATTCTGACATACCATATTCGACGTAATAAGCGTCCTGCTCCATGAAGTGCCCCCCCCCCCCCCCCGTGTTTGTTTTTATCTTGCGTTTAATAACCGCCCATGTGTACTGGGAGCAAAATGGTAGATCAAACATGCCAATTTTATTCAATCGGTCTCTGTTACCGTAAACTGAGGCGTTCACTGCCTGTAAAAGTGAGTTTACACTTTATTTCAAGACCCCCTGCCACTGAGGAATGTCTATAATGTTCATCAGTAACAACACATTTGATTGTTCCGCTTTGCTTTAAAAAAAAAAAAAAAAAAAAAAACTGCTACAGCAAAACTATTGGATGCTCTGAATGAATGGAGCGATGAGCCAGATATGGACCTATCAGAAAGTGATATCAAGGATTTTTCACCTGATTCTCCTGTTCACTAACTTCATAAATTTAAGGACGTTCCTGGCCATTTGCTTTTGTTTATGCTCATGTTGATTGGTTCAACGTGGCATGTGCTCAAGTTGACATTCGTGTTGATTGGCTCGATTTTACTTACGGGAAAATGTTTCAGGGAATAGCCGAAAGGAAAAGAAGACCGGGAGGGAAAAGTAAGGGGTCTATTTTATTTTTTAAATTATGCTGTTTTCTGTTTATTTTCAGCTTTCATGCAAGTAGTTTTGTTGACACCACAAAATGAATAACACAAATACCAGTAAAACTCTTTTATTGTTCTGTTATTATTCATGTTTTCCACCTTGATGGTAATAATCACTTACCGTTTCACTCCGCTGGTAAACATTTTAATAAGCGCCCACCCACTCCAATTTTTAAAGCACTCTGGGTGCTTGTCATGTCGAGTACGGTAATTATTATTCTATTATTATTACTACTATTATTAATATTATTTGCTTATACTTGCAGATATCCAGGAAAATGTAGTAGGTTCTTCTCTAAATGTGAACAAATTAGTCATTGAAACAAGCGTAACCACTCACTTGCGCATTCACTCTCATTTGCCGAACTTAATCCTACATGGGCCACAGGGACCCCAGTGCCTATCTCAGCCGACACTGGGCCTTGGTGGGATATGCTCAGACCATCCTAAGGCCAACACACAACCATTCATGCACAAACTCTCATCTCCGAGCAATTTGGAACAGCCAATGAGCCTAATTTACATGTCTTTAGATTGTGGGAGGAAACTGAAGGACTCCGAGGAAACCAAAACAAGCACAGGGACAGCATGCAAACTCGATACAGAAATGCCCTCACTGAGCCCAGGAATTGAATGACCTTGTTACTATGAGGCGGACATGCTACGCCATCATGCTGCTCTCTATAGTGACCAGGATAAAGTAACTACTGAAGGCAAATGTAGACAGATAGGAACAGAGTAATCGAGTCAGACAGTGCTGCTTATTCATCCTGTTTACTCCTATGATAATGAAGCTGACCTTGCTTTGTACCATGGCTATAAAAACAGTGTTTTGATTGTTGTGAAGCTTTATTGCTTGTTCTCCTCACCGCCACTTCCATCCTTCCAGTTTCCTTTCGCCGCAGATTTTTTTTCTGTTCAGTGGTTACAGCATACACATGTTCTTTAATTTAGGTTTCCTTTAAATCTCTTTGGTAATATGCCATACTTTTTGCTATCCTGAAACAAAAAGGATGGGCTTTTATATTATTTGGGATGGTTTAAGTTTCAGGATGATGCACATGGTATGCACAGCAGGTCCAAACATGAACTGATTCAAATCGCTAGACAGTAAAGCAGCTCTATCTTTCAAACATTCTAGACAGCTCGCCAGGGGATCCCTAATGACCGACCTTGGGATAAGTAATCCAGCACCATAACATGGAGCCACCAATGCCCCGGTAGCAGAGCATCATTACTTAAAAGGTTGTCACTTGTGTCTACATGTATCACAATATTGATTGGCTGCTATGAATCCAAATAGTCATTGGTTGTTAATTCAGAACAATTCTGATTGACTGTTCACTCTTTGACCAGAATTTGACACTTGTTGATATCAGTGACTGTATACGAAGTCAGGTTTTTTTGTTGTTTAAACCAAGCAAAACAGTATTTAAATGGCAAAACTTTTACATTTAAAAAAAAAAAAAATGTATTTTTTTCCCCATATAGTTCAAGTGTTCATTTTATTCATTTGCTCTACCACTTAGTCATACAGGGGTTGCAGAGAGGATGGAGTCTAGCTCAGCCTCCAAAGTGAAGACTGGGCACATTCTGAACAGATTGCTCACTAATTCATTGCAGGGTCAACACACACCCTAACCCCAATTTACATATCCACACCTAGGAGCCCTTTGGAACAGCCTCTTTGCCTAATGTACAATGGGATGTTTAGAGAAAAAACTGGTGTACGTGAATGAAACTCACACAAGCATGGGGGGATAACGTTTAAACAGCCTCACCGAGACTCAAATCCAGAAGCTTCTTGCTGAGGCGGACGTGATACACCACAATTAACGATTAATAAATTGAAAGGAAAGACAGCCCACAAGTCTGATATTAAGCTCAGATTTTCCGCAGTGCCTATATTATTACGGTAGGTTTTTTTTTTTTTTTTTGATTTTGATATACAGTGGTACCTCACCTTATGATAGTCCCAGCAAATGAAAAATCCAGGTTACAAAAAACTGTCTGTCTTCCTTTCGGCTTTTTCCCTTTTACTCGGGAGTCGCCACAGCGAATCATTTTGATTCGCACGTTTAATTTGGCAGAGATTTTTACGTCGGATGCCCTTCCTGTCACAACCCTTTTAGCAAGGGATAGAAACACGCTGACGACTTTGCAGCCTACTCTTTACGAAAGTCAGCAATGGTTCTTTTACATGCCTCTCACCATAGACAGTGAGAGACATGGCCCGCCTTTGATAACCCAGTTAGCCGCACTGGGGGGACAGTGACAACCTTGTGGAGAGTGGGACTCGAACCCCCAACCTTTGGATCAGCGATCCAGCGCCCTATACCACTAGACCACCACTGCCCTTAAAAATCCAGGTTACAAAAAAACATTTTCCAAAATTTTTTTCTCTGTATACGAAACAAGTTCTTTACGAACCGCGCCATTCAAATGTGCCATTCAAACAATGCACGAGCTGCTCTCCCATTGACTATCTCCTAACATCCCACCCCGCTGGCCTCCCATTGGCTAGGAGGGATGATGCAGCTCCCTCCCATTGGCCAGCTCCCAACATCCCGCCTCGCTGGCCTCCCATTGGCTAGGAGGGATGACCCAGCTCCCTCCCATTGGCTATTATGGAGCACCTATAATGCTTTTCGTGTAAAGGACAGAGTTACTGTTGTTTCATGAGTTTTTCGAGTGTGCTCATTACACTTTATCTTTTGGCTCAGGCTTTTATCCTTGCATAAAGATTTGTAAGATTATAACGCTGCTAAGAAGACATGGTCAATGCGCACGTGCACACACACACGCGTGTGATACCCAGTGCGAGTGAAAAGAAGTGGACTCGTGGCATGTTGGTTGAGTGATATTGCAAAGGAATATGGCCAAACCCGTCTACCATCGGTACGATATTGAAGCAGAAGGAGGCCTTAAAATGTATGCTTTTATAATTTTTAAAGGGTTTATGGGTAATTTTGGGGGCCTTGGAACGAATCACACGTTTTACATGTAAAATGAGGTTTAACTTACAAAAAATCCAGGTTCCGAAAATGGCTCTGGAACGGATTAATTTTGTAAGGTGAGATACCACTGTACTGTATTAATTCTGTAAGGGAAATTATTTCCTCTGCATTTAATCCGTCCAAAGTGAACACACACATACATACGCACTGAGCAGTAGGCTTCCACACACAATGGGGGCACCAGTTGGGGGTTAGGTGCCTTGCTCAAGCCATCGCAGGGCGGAAACACACTGACGGTTAGGCAGCTACTCTTGACAAAAGTCACCAATGGTTCTTTTACATGAACCTCACATCATAGACAGTGAGAAACATGGCCGGCCTTTGATAACCCAGTTAGTGGCACTGGGGAGACAGTGACAACCCGTTGAGAGTAGGGCTTGAACCCACAACCTTAGGATCAGTGATCCAGCACCTTTACCACCAGACCACCACTGCCCAGTTAATTGTCATGAGTGCAATATATATATATAAAACCCTTTCACTCTCATGAAATATTTTTATTAATATTTGTAATGTCTAAGTTTTAATAAACACAATTACGTACTAAGAATTATAATAATTGTGATGTATCTTTTGAAACGATGAAATGTTCTGACAAACATCCTGTTGACCTCCAGTATCATAGCCTTATACTGTACCTGTAACTAAAACAACTTGCAATATAATATACAAATATTTGAATGCAGGTTAATACCATAGCTGTCCGTAGCCGGGAGTCCATTGGGGGGATAATTGGCCGAGCTCTCACAGATGAGAGGGATGCCATACTCTTCTCTCCCTGTCACTCACCGTGATTGCCAGCCAATCACGGGAAACTGTGAGATCATTCATACAGAGGGGGTGGATAGCGCTTTTCCTCAGGGTGTGTTAGACCGCCCACAAATACATGTGATGGCTCAGTTTGAAAAGAAGCAGATGGCTAGCATTGCATGTCATGGGGCTGGGGTGTGTGCATGCTTTTGCCTCTTCCTGGTTGGTGAAGTACGGGTAAGGCAAGGCCTGATGAGTGGGAAATGGACGTGAATAAATTTGGGAGAAAATGGGGGAAATTCAGAAAAAGAAATGTACGATCTCTGTCAGTTTTATTGTAGTAGTTTTACTAGGAACAGAGTTTGCACACTACAGTGTTATTATAATCAGCAATCGCAAAACAGCTATACGCAGTAGCTATAGGGAAAAGAAACACACCAACATAACCCGCCTGTTTAGTACTGAATGGCTCATAATGTTATTAAAAGTGTTGATTAGCATGGTGAGGATCCCCACAGAGATACACCTGCCTGTATCTATTTCTGAAATAACTAAGAAGCTGAAGAAAATTACTGTTTATACACATTTCTTTACCTTTTTTATCCTCCCGTCTTCCACACAGCACAGATGTCCATTCTGCATTTGTTTATAAGACGTAATATAAATATTTTACCCTCTATACAACATCTATACGTCATTCGCAAATTTTAAAAAAATGGATCTTTATTACCACACGGATGCACTGTTGTATGCAGAAACGGATCTCAAATTTGCAGCTTGGCAGAACCCACACTGTGACCATGGGGGAGCTTATCATTAACTGTTGTCTAACTTGTAATAACTGTTGAGAGATTCTTCCTTCTGCCACATAGCGCTTCTGAACCTTTTCGAATGTAAAGTTAAGTGGTAAAGGTGGTCAGTCCTGAAAGTGAACATTGTGACATCGAATCGGGTCTCCAATGACCGTTACACCCTAAACAGCTTGCCAGTCTATCACAGGTCAGCAAACCCACACAACTATTAGCTCAACATTCATATTTGCACTGACAGGCAATTCAAAATAGCCTATTAATCTAATGGGCATGTCTTTGGACTGTTGGAAGAAACCAACACAAGCACAGGGAGAGCATGTCGCCTCCACAACGAAACAGGAACCCAGGACTTTCTTGCTGTGAGGTGGATGTTCTCGCCACCTCACAGGTCCCACCTAAATAACAAGGAACATGTGCCTAGTTAAGCTTATTAACTTTCATATTATCTTTTTACTATACCTTCCTTCAGGGCTGTAGATGTGAACCTAATGCTTTAGTTTTCCTCAGTACAGTGCCCGAAGGTCAACATCAGGTCCATCCAACATTTAAGATATGATTCAGTATCACTGATGTTCAGTACAGGTTGTCTCAGTTTTATCAGAAGTTGACTTATCTATAGAAACAATTCCCTGCATATTCTGGTAAGAACTGGATTTAACAGGCTCAGAGGAAGGCCATTTGATTATTATATACTCACCCATCCATCCATACGTCATGCTACCCTCTGCATTAAGGCCTAAAGCAGAGCTTCCGCTGAGCCAGATCCAGCAACAAGATAAAATGGATTGTACACAATATTATAATACTTAAACGGTCTTGTCTTGTGTAATGCCACCCTCAAGGTTGAGGACTGTTATCTTTGCGAAATACTAACAAACTGCTTATCTTTGGAGATCAGATGGGATTGTGCACGAAGACCAGAGGTCATTTAAACAGCATAATGTCAAGAAATGAATTTTCTTCTACATAGCCGTTGGCTATAGTCACTCCTGACAAAAAAAGAATGGCGAACCACACTGTGTGGTGTATCAAAATAAACGCTGCTTGATTGACTTCATCAAAAAAAAATTTAGGCTCCTTAAAACGCACATGGATAGGTCAGATGGATAATCACGTGTAGGCAAGTTCACATTAGTGCCGGATTATCCAAACATATTAGCGCAGTATCGGCCTAATTCGGTGAATCTCCCTTAGTTACCAAAGTGGCAACAAGCTAATCATAAAAAAAATGTTACCTTGTTATTAGTTATCTAACTAAGGGAGATTCACCGAATTAGACTGGTGGTGAGCGAATATTTGAAAGAGACGAGTGCGTGTCTTGTTTGCATGATGACCTTGCAGTACGTGCTACGAAGTGCTAGACAACCATAAAAAATGAAGCAGGTTAAGAGACTGAAGACATCACTTGGATTGTCGTTCATCGTTGTACAAATGTCTTAGACTTGGGATCTCTGGTGCACCACTCTGTGGTGTAGAGGTCTCCACAGGGGTGTTCCTCTGTCGAGTCTGCATGTGTTCTCCCAACGCCCGTGTAGCTTTCCTCCAGGAAAAATATGCACCTAGGACTAACTTGCTGTACTAAATTCCAGCTATTTGTTCAAGACCCCTCCCCCCACCTTTTGACCAAAGTTGGATGAGAGAGGCTCCAGCCTCCCAGTGACCCTATTAGGATTAAGTGGTTTGGCAAATGGGTGAGTGGGTCAACTCTACTACAGCCAAGGAAAGAGAAGCAAAACTACGTCTGGATGTTTGTTCTGTCTTTCCGTAGCAGATCCCTTCCATCCCCACTAACTGATAAAGTGGCTTGGAAAATAAAACAAAGGATTAGCAATGGGTTTTTCCTTAGCAGTATTCCAAATCAATATTTTTAACACTAGAACTGCCAACCTTATTTACTATATTATGTTGAAGTAATATATAGAACATACCACATTCGACATGATGAGCGCCCAGGGCGCTTAAAAAAATTGGAGTGGTTGGGCGCTTATTAAAATGCTTACCAGCGGAGTGGAATGGTAAGTGCTTATTAGCGTTGAGGTGGAAAAAAATTAATAATAACAGAACAATAAAAGAGTTTTACTGGTATTTGTGTTATTCATTTTGTGGTATCAACCAAACTACTTACATGAAACCTGAAAATAAACCGAAAACAGCATAATTAAAAAAAAAAAAAGACTTTTCCTTCCCTTACTTTTCCCTCCCGGTGTTGTTCCCTATTGGAGCAGGACGCTTATTACGTCGAATACGGTATTTGATAAATGTGGCATTTGAATAGTAGTTGTATTCAACTTAAAAATTGTAGTCATGTAAAAAGAAAAATCTGTCACTTTTTTTTTTTTTATCTGTTAAGGTATTTTTAGGCCAAAATTCAAACATTTTAGTGGCAGAAATACTAGTAAATACATTCGACTTCATGCAAGAGACATGAATCTATTCTAAATTTCTGTCCAGTCGGGTGGCATTATGGTTATTATTCTAGATAATTAATTACCATAATTAATTAGCATCCTTTCCCCATTTTCTGTGCCTTTCTTTCTCTATCTCTCAGTATGGTGGTCAGATGCCAGGTGGCCCAATGGGTGGGCCTCCCCCGGGATCTTATCCACCCCAGTATGGCGGCTATCCTGGTACCTTCGGTGCCCAAGACCCAATGTGGGGTTACTTCACTGCTATAGCTGGCCAGGTGAGTTTAGATTGGCTGGATTCTTCTGTGTAGTTTGTGTTCAATGGAAGGTCATGTATCTGGGTTTCTATAAAGAATCCATTAGCAATTTGAAGGTTGATTTGATTATTTGTTAATTGTATGAGTGATGTACACAGAATACCCTGATCTGTGGGTTGAATAATCATGAGGTTTCTTTTTAGGATGGTGAAGTGGATGCTGAAGAGCTCCAGAGGTGTTTAACGCAGACTGGCATCAGTGGCACATATGCTCGTAAGTGTGTGTGTGTGTGTGTGTGTGTGTGTGTGAGTGACTGGGTGAGTGAGTGAAAAAGGAAGAGGGAGTGAAAGGAAGAAAGATGGAAAGAGGCAGTCAGACAGCTAGAGGGATGACTGAGCAGGCAGAGATGTAAGGAGAGAGAGAAAGTGAAAGAGGAGAGCGAGACAGAGAGAGAAAGTGAAAGCATGAAAAAAAGGAACAAGGAGGGGGAGAGGCTTTTTTTTCTGAGCTTGTGATGTTTTATAAATATTGTATTCAACGATCCACCCCCCCCCCCCCCACTGCACATTCCTCCTACAGCCAAAAAAACTTGCCCCTAGGTGTGACTGCAGATGTGTGTGATTTGTGAGTGTATTGGCCTCACAATGGATTTGTGAACTGTTCTAGGTGCACCTTGCCTTCACATAGTGTTGGCTGAAATGGGCTCCAGCCTCCCAGTTACCCTAATAGAATTAAGTGGTTCAGGGTTTGCATCTGTTTGAGTCACTGATCCATTCATGTGTTTTAAGTTCAAGTTGTGAATTCATTTAATTATTTCACTTTTTTGACAAAGAAATAATTTAGGACTGATGTACATTGTGTAATAAAGATATTTAATTTGTTTACAGCCTTCAGTTTGGAGACATGCCGGATTATGATTGCCATGCTGGATGTATCCTTTGTAGAAATGTGTGGAAAGAAATTTAATTTGTATTGTGTCCCCAATTTTCTGAATAGAAACCTGTAGTTTGCTTTACGGACCTTATAGACACAGACATATCTGATTACCACAGCTGCACAAGTGTGAAACATTTAAGGATGTACCGTATGCGACGTGATAAGCGCCCAGGGTGCTTAAAAAATGGGGGGGGGGGGAGGGTGTCCCTTATTAAAATGTTACCAGCGGAGTGGAACGGTAAGTGCTTATTACCATCAAGGTGGAAAACATGAATAATAACAGAACAATAAAAGAGTTTTACTGGTATTTGTGTTATTCATTTTGTGGTATCAACTAAATTACTTGCATGAAAGCTGAAAATAAACAAAAACCAGCATAAATTTAAAAATAAAATAGACCCCTTACTTTTCCTTCACTTTAAACATTTTCCTGGAAGTAAAATCGAGCCAATCAACACCGTCAACTTCAGCACATGGCACATTGAACCAATCATCACGAACATAAATAAAAGCACATGGCCAGAAACGTTTTTAAATTTATGAAGGTAGTGAGCAGGAGAATTGGGTGAAAAATTGTTCCGTTACTGAAATACCGTGTAAACTCACTTTTACAGGCAGTAAACGCCTCATTGTACCGTTACAGAGACTGATCCAATAAAATTGGTCAATTTGATGTACCATTTTGCTCTCAGTACACATGGTCGGTTATTAGACCTAAGATCAAACTTATTTATTTTCTACTCGTAGAATATCCTAAATGGGTTTGTTCTGGTCAAAGGTGTACAATGTACAGCCATTCATTACTCAAGTAAAAATAACCTCCTTGTTCTTTACTCAAGCAAAAGTAATTATGTACAGGCTGTGAAATGTACTTTGAGAATAAAACTTCCTTTTTAAAGACTATTTCTGACAGTTGCCACGATGGCTAACGCAAACACACACACACACACACACCTAGAGACAGTTGAGAAAAGGCCAGGAGCCTACTGTGCATGTGTTTGGACTGGAAGAAGAAACCAGAGGATCCAGACCAAACCCACACACATAAGCGTAAAGAGGAATCAAATCTGAGTCCTTGTTGCTGCAAGGCTGACATGCTAACCACTACTTCACTGTGCCACCTCTATGCAGTGCTACAAAAAAAAAAATATATTGTTCTATTTATTTCTTGGACCTCTAAATGTGACTGGAGTCTATTACAGCCAACTCTGGACAAAGGTGGGGTACGTTATATCCAGAATCGCTCGCCAGCCATTGTAAAGCAACACGCACACACCTATTATTACCAACACCTAGGGAATATCCAATTAGCCTGATGGGTATGTCTTCGTGAACGACAGGAGGAAACCGGAGTACAAAGAGGAAACCTACACAAGCATGGGGTGAACATGCAAATTCTACACAGAAATGCCCTCACGAAGCCTGGGATTCATCCCTATAGCCTTCTAGCTGTGAGGTGGATGTGCTAACCACAACACCACCATGCTATCTCATGAAAATATTAAAAGCTGTCAGCTGCATTCCAACTTAAGAATAGAAGCTGGTTTGAACGTGCAAGGAGTAGACAGTAGAGAAGAGATTCTTGAGTTAAAATTTATGGAGGAAAAGCAAAAATTCATGAGAAAATACAGATGCTCAAAAATTGTACTTGAGTACAGTACTCGATTAAACATCTTGGCAACCACTGAGGAAATTTTTTTTTTTTGGCATTATTCCATATGAACACTATACATTTCAGGGGGTGGTGTGTGCATAAAATTAGGAGATCAGCAGTTTCTAAAATTGTTCTAGAAGTTCAACTAATGTTTCATAAGCAGCTGGTTGATTTCCTTAACAGCACCCGTGTAGAGAGATTATTCGGGTAAGATGGGCTTCAATGAGTTTAAGGAGCTGTTTGCTGTACTGAATGGCTGGAAGCAGAACTTCATGATGGTGGACCGAGACAACAGTGGCAGTGTCGAGCCTCATGAGTTGTCGCAGAGCATTAATAACATGGGTGAGTTGGTTTGTTCAACCATTTATCCAAAGTTCATTTCTCGCTATGAGTGAGGAACAGACTTGGTTCATTAAAGCATTGGTGGCCAATCAGTAGCATGTTTTTAATAAATTAAATTGGTTACCTTAATTTAGCACAAGTGCTGAACACATTAACCATGCGTTGGCCAACCATAGCACTCACTTATCAGAGTGAAGTAGTTACGCTGAGTTCCCTGGGTTCTACAGAAATAGAACACTGTATATGCGCCATGGCCCATGTGGGGAAGTCCACATACGTACAGTACTTGTGTATTGTGATTGACTACGGCGTGATTTGAGGGCTTCGGTGCCCGTGTGTGTGGTTAAGATGACCGATTTTCTTTAATTACATTTAATTTGTTAATTAATTTTACTGTTTTTCTGTTAGCAGGATTATGCATAAACCATCAAACTGATATACACAAAACTGGGTGGAGGTATAGAGTATGGGCCTGGGAAGAGCCTGTAACATTCTGGAGCAGATTCAGATCCTGAGACTTTATTCAATCCAGGATTTTATTAGAATCTTTTTAACAAACATTCAGTTAACGGGTTTTTTCCTGTTATCAGGATTGTGTAAAGTGGTGCATGGGATTGTGTTGGTTGGGGGGGGGTCCAGTAATGTTGAAAAAACCTTATGTATAATAACTATCATGGGACAAAATTGCACCCACTAGAAGGAGGCATTTCATTATAATTATACCAAGTTATAATAATCCATTTGTGCCTGGAACAAAATAGTTCTTAGCATGAGTCCAACAATCATAATTGGGCAGGAACAAACAAAGATGTCAACAGCAACTAGAAGGGCACGTGGAGAGTGCAGACCCCCCCCCCAAGGAAAATAGCTGATTCTTTTATGATATGATAATCTAGAACCACAACTGCACTTCTATTTCTGGATATATATATCCAAAACTACTACTTTTTTTTTTTTTTCAAAATACCTAGGTGAGGTGTCGCCCCCAGTGCGGCAAACTGGGTTATCAAAGGCGGGCCATGTCTCTCACTGTCTATGGTGAGAGGCATGTAAAAGAACCATTGCTGACTTTCGTAAAGTGTAGGCTGCAAAGTCGTCAGCGTGTTTCTGTCCCTTGCTAAAAAGGGTTGTGACAGGAAGGGCATCTGATGTAAAACCCTCTGCCAAATCATCATCATCATCATCATTTTCTGTAACCGCTTCATCCTAATTAGGGTCGCGGGGAGGCTGGTGCCCATCCCAGCCAACTCAGGGCAAGGGCAGAGTATACCCTGGACAGCTCGCCAGGCCATCGCAGGGCGGAAACACGCTGACGGCTTTGCAGCCTACTCTTGTCGAAAGTCAGCAATGGTTCTTTTACATGCCTCACACCATAGACAGTGAGAGACATGGCCAGCCTTTGATAACACCGTTAGCTGCACTGGGGGGGGGGTGACAACCTTGTAGAGAGTGGGACTCGAACCCCCAACCTTTGGATCAGCAATCCGGCGCCTTATACCACTAGATCACCACTGCCCCCCTCTGCCAAATCAAACGTGCGAATCAGATGATTCGCTGTGGCAACTCCCGAGTAAAAGGGAAAAATCCGAAAGGAAGACGGACAGACCTACGTGAGGTGTCTCTACCAGAACACACACTAGTGGGCACCAGTTATCCGCTTGCTCTTGTGAATGCGGATTGTGATATGGAACGGTCATAGTTCAGCAGTCTCCAGTATTGTGAGGATTGAACTTTACTGCCATCAAATGGATTTTAAGATGTATGGCATTGTTTATTACTGCCAAGGTCAATAGCAGCTCTTGCACCGTCAACAAAGTTTAAACTAATGCGTGACTCCGATCTACCCTGTAATAAAATGGCTTTTTCCTTGTCCCATACGTTACCTTTCCACCAAGTTTCAATGGAATTGGTTTACTAGATTTTGCACAATCCTGCTTGAGAGTCAGACAAACATCTTGCACTGAAAGCGTAACCTCCTTGGTTGAGATAATAAGACTTCACAGTGGATAAGGACACAAGCAAGTGTACGTAGACAAACTAATCACAGACTTACCAAGACAGGTGAACATAACCAGATAACAAACTAATTAACTTCCTGGGTCAAGAGGTGCAGATGGAACCAAGACTTCGAACCACGTGAGGGTACTGTGCTGTGACATCTCTGGGCAGGTTGTAAGTGTGACACTGAATATATTTTATATGATGTGTTTTTACAGGGTACAGAGTTAGCCCTCAGGCTTTAGGGTGCATTGTCAAACGCTTTAGTCGGGGAGGCAGGATCTATTTTGATGATTATGTGGCCTGCTGTGTGAAACTCAAGGCTCTAACAGGTGAGTGGTAAGGTAATTTGGGAAGATGCCTGTCAAATATCTTAAAATCAAAATGGCTTGAATAAATTATTGTTAAAAAAAAAAAAAATCTTGGCATTTTAGATTTTGGAGTTTTCGTCAGAGCAGTGCTGTGGTGTAATTTTTAGCATGTCCGCTTCACAGCAAAAAGGTCCCATGTTCGTGTCTCAGGCTCAGCATAATACAGACGTTCCCTGACTTACGGTTTTAATTGGTTGCGGATGGCCGAACACAAGTTGAAAATGAACGGAAGTTGTTACAGTGACGTATGATGCTCATACTGTACTATACATCCATAAATACCATTACCGTATCTCATAAAACACCCCTAAATCAATTATTATGAACATAACATTGTAAAATAATATCAAATACTGTATATCAAATAATATCAACCTTAATTTCAAATAAGTCACTTATTTATACCGAGTTACTTTACATGAAGCTTAAAGCAGCCAATCAACGCTTACAATATGTGAAGCGCTCAATACCGAAAGTAGTGTACTTGCAAAAGTAGTGTACTTGCTGTGGGTTATACAGACTTCCGGTCTTTCAAGTGCACAAGGGTGCCATTGAACTCGTTTAGAACACAGCCTGCACTGATATAAATCCCAGCAAAGCGGAGCGTTCTTTCTTTTGTGTAAGTAAGTAAACATTATTCAAGAGATGCAAACTCCATTTATTTATTATCTGTAATTGTTCTGTAATTTGTGCATTCGGGTTTTCATTCATATTCCAACTCTCTTTGCTTAACTGAGTATGCATGGTAGATCGCGCCGATCTGAGCAGATAGTTAATTCATCTCTGTGTATGAGACTTGAACCCATGCTATTAGGCTTACACTTCGGACCGACCATATTTGCTTAGGGTTACAAAAGTCCTCAAAACAGTATAAACACAAAGATCACAGAGACGACGTCTTAACACAAGGGTAACACGCTACATAACAGATAAACGTAAGTCGGGGAGCGTCTGTAATGTGGAGTTTGCATGTACTCCTTATAATTATGTGGGTTTCCTCTGGGTACTCTGGTTTCTTTCTACCGTTCAAAGTTATGCACATTAGACTAATTGGCTGTTCGAAATTGACCCTAAACATTAATGTGAGTGTGAATAGTTGTGTGTTTTACCTGAACTAGCATTAACATTTATTGTTGCAAATTCCGAAGTTAGCTGGTTGGCCAATCCCCTGAGCCTGCCCCTCATTTTTTTTTTCCCTGTAGTGCTCTCTCAAATCACAAGTTTGTCATCGGCCCCAAAGTTTGAGTTTGTTAACGTTGCAATTCAGCAAGAGATCACTGCTGTTTTGCCTGACATGACCTGTTGAGCCTTGACAGGCCTCAGGAATTACCTCGAAATGTTACGGCCAATGGACAGTGATGGCCTGGTGGTAAGGTGCTAGATCACTGATCCTAAATTTGTGGATTCAAGCTCCACTCTCAATAGGTTGTCACTGTGTTTCCCCCCCAGTGCAGCTAACTGGGTTATCAAAGGCCGGCCATGTCTTTCACGATCCATGGTGAGAGGTTCATGCGAAAGAACCATTGCCGACTTTCAATAAGAGTAACTGCATAGCCGTCAGCGTGTTTCTGCCCTGCAGTCGCCAGGCGAGTTGTTCAGGGTGTACTTTGCCTTCTCCTAGAGTCAGCTGAGACGTGCGTGAAAATAATAATTTGCTTATTTTAAACAATCTGGTTAACATTTCCCTTCGAAATATGGAAAGTTTTATGAGTTCACCCAGCTTCACATCGTATAAGGCGACGTGGTAGTGTAGTGGTTAGCACGTCCTCCTCATAGCAAAAAGGTCCTAGGTTCAATTCCCAGCTCAGATATTCTCCTCGTGCTGATGTAGGTTTCCTCTGGGTACTCCGGTTTCCTCCCACAGTCCAAAAATATGCACAGTATGCAAATTGGCTGTTTCAAATCACCCCAAGGTGTGAGTGGGAATGTTTTGTGAGTGTTGGTCTTGCGATGACCTGGCAAGCTGTCGAGAGTGTACCCCGTCCTCCCCCAGAGTCAGCTGAGCTGGGCACCAGATTCCCCACGACCATAATTAGGATTAAGCAGCTTAGAAAATGAATGAACGTATAATATCACATTGTATTCATCAACAGAAGTGTGTTCTATTCTCACTCAGTTGTGCTTTTTTCTCCAGAGACTTTCAGGATGAGGGACGTTATGCAACAAGGGGCCGTGAACTTCCGATATGATGATGTAAGTATACTGGGGATTTCAATGTCTCATTTTTTATTATTATTTATAAAAACAGCATTTACAGCACAATGCTCTGTGATTTTCTTGAAATTGTGTTAGTTTACTTGAAGTTACTAATTAATTAATTAAATAATAATAAATCCCTCCTTGAATCCCCACCTTATCGTGGTGGAGGGGTTTGTGTGACCTAATGATCCAAGGAGCTATGTTATTGGGGGCATAATGCCCTGGTAGGGTCACCCAAGGCAAACAGGTCCCGGGTGAAGGTCCAGACGAAGTGCAGTTCAGAAGACCTCTGTGTGAAATAAAAAGAAAAGGAGACAGTTTCCCTTGCCCGGACGCAGGTCACCGGAGTCCCCCCCCCCCCCCCCCCCGAAGTCAGGTCTGGGGGAGGGGCTCAAAGGCGAGCGCCTGGTGGTTGGGCTTCTGCCCATGGAGCTCTGCTATGCCCAGCCCGAAAAGGAGACATGGAAAAGGAGCCCTCCTATGGACCCACTGCCTGTTCGAGGGGCTATAAGGATCGGGTGCAATGTGAGTTAGGTGGCAGCCAAAGACACGAGTTCTGTCGGACCGATCCTCGGTTACTGACTCTGACTCTTGTGACATGGAATGTCACCTCTCTGTTGGGGAAGGAGCCTGAGCTGGTGTGTGAGATGGAGCAATATTGGCTAGATATAGTCAGGCTCACATCAACGTATTGCTTGGGCTCTGGAACCACCCATCTCTAGAGAGGCTGGACCTTATTCCATTCTGGACTTGCTCATGGGGAGAGGGGGCAAGGGCATCCTTGTTGCCCCCCTGTCTCAGTGCCCAAATGTTAGGGTTCTCCCCGGTCGTCGAAAGGGGTAGCTTTCCTCCGCCTTCGGGTGGGGGGATGAGTCCTGACTGTTATTTGTGCTTATGCACCAAATGACAGTTCAGCATGCCCACCCTTCTTGGAGTCTTTAGGGGTGTGTTGGAGAACGCTCCCTCGGGAGACTCGCTCGTTGTCTTGGGAGAGTTCAACGCCCATGTGGGCAATAATAGTGTGACCTGGAAGGGTGTGATTGGTAGATATGGCCTCTCCAGTCTGAACCTGAATGGTGTTTCTTTGTTGGACTTCTGTGCTCGTAACAGTTTGTCCATCACGAACACCATGCTCGAACATAAGGGTGTCCATAAGTGTACTTGGCGCCAGGACACCCAAGGTCGCAGTTCGATGATCGACTTTGTAGTCATGTCACTGGACTTGCAGTCACATGTTTTGGACACTCCGGTGAAGAGAGGAGCTGAACCGTCACCCAATTACCACCTGGTGGTGAGCTGGCTTCGATGGCGGGGGAGGCTGCCTTCCAGACCTGGAAAGCCCAAGCGTGTAATTAGGGTCTGCTGGGAACGTTTGGCGTAGTCTCCTGTCCAAGAGGACTTTAACTCCCACCTCCAGCAGAGCTACAACCACGTCCCAGAGGAGGTGGGTGACATAAAATCCAAATTGGCCATGTTTCGTGCCTCCATTGCTGAGGTGGCAGCCCATAGCTTTAGCTGGAAGGTCGTCGGTGCTTGCCGTGGCGGTAACCCCCGAACCCGGTGGTGGACACTTGTGTTGAGGGTGGCCGTCCAGCTGAAATAGGAAGCCTGTCAGGTCTTATTGGCCTGTGGGACTCCCGAGGCAGCAGACAGGTACCACCAGGCCAAATGTGCTGCATCCGAAGCTGTCGCAGATGCAAAATCTTGGGTGTTGGAGGAGTTCCGTGAAGGCCTGGAGAGTGATTATTGGTTGGCCTCAAAAAAGGTTCTGGCCCACCGTCCGACACCTCAGGAGGAGGAAGCAGTTGTCCCCAAACACTTTTTACAGTGGAGGTGGGAAGCTACTTATCTCAACTGTGGATGTTGTCGGGAGGTGGACGGAATATTTTGAACACGTCCTCAATCCCATCAACACACCCTCCGTGGAGGAGGAAAACCCTGGGAGTTTGGGCGGGGGTCTGACCATCACTGGAGTGAAGGTCACTGAGGTTGTCAAAAAGCTCCTCGGTGGTCGAGCTCCAGGATTGGATGAGATCTGCCCTGAATATCTCAGGGCTCTGGATGCTGTAGGACTGTCTTGGCTGACATGTCTCTGCAACATTGCGTGATCATCGGGGGCTGTAATTCTGGATCGGCAAACTTTTTAAAAAGGGGGACTGGAGGGTGTGTTCCAATTATTGGGGAATCACACTCCCTAGCCTTCCTGGGAAAGTCTATGCAGGGGTACTGGTGAGGAGGATCCAACTGATAGTCGAACCTCGGATTCAGGAGGAATAATGTGTTTTTCGTCCTGGCCGGAGCACTTTTGAATAACTCTATATGCTCCACAGCATTAGAGGGGGCATGGGAGTTTGCACATGTGTTTGGTGGATTTGGAGAAGGCCTTTGACCGTGTCCCTCGGGCTCTCTTGTGGGGCGTGCTCCGGTAGTATGGCGTTCCGGACCCATTGCTACGGGTCATTCGATTGCTGTATCACCGGAGTCAGAGTTTGGTCCGTACTTGTAACAACAGGTCGAATTCGTTTCCGGTGAGGGTTGGAGTCTGCCAAGGCTGTCCTTTGTCACCAATTCTGTTCATAATTTTTATGGACGGAATTACTAGGTGCAGTTGAGGGGTTCTGGTTTGGTGGCCATCAGAGCTCGTCTCTGCTTTTTGCAGATGATGTCCTTTTGGTTTCATCAAGCTGGGACCTCTAGCTCTCATTGGAGCAATTCACAGTTTAGTGCAAAGCGGCCAGGATGAAGATCTGCACCTTCAAGTCCGAGGCCATGTTTCTCAGACGGACAAGGGTGGAATGCACCCTCTGAGTTGCGATTGAGATCCTGCCCCAAGTGGAGGAGTTTAAGTATCTTGGGATCTTGTTCACGAGTGAGGGAAGGATGGAGCGAAAGATTGACAGACGGATCGCTGCAACCTTTGCTCTTAAACAATCTTGTACCGGTCCGTCGTGGTGAAGGAGCAGAGCCACAATGCAAAGCTATAAATTTACCAGTAAATCTACGTTCCAACCCTTACCTATGGTCACGAGCTTTGGGTAGTGGTCAAAAGAACAAGATCGCGGATAGAAACAGTTGAAATTACATTCTTTTGCCAGGTGGCAGGGATCTCCCTTAGAGATAAGGTGAGAAGCTCTACCATCTGGGGAGAGCTCGTAGTAGAACCGCTGCTCCTCCGCATTGAGAGGGGCCAGTTGAGGTGGCTCGGGCATCTCGTCAAAATGCCTCCCGAACTCCTTCCTGGTGTGGTGTTTCGGGCATGTCCAACCGGTAAGAGAACCCGAGGTCGACCTAGAACATGCTGGAGGGACTATGTCTCTTGGCTTGTCTGGGAACGCCTCAGTGTTCCCCCGGAAGAGCTCGAGGAAGTGGCTGGGGAGAGGGAAGTCTGGACCGCTTTGCTTACTTAGGTTGCTTCCCCCGCGACCCAACCCTGGAAGAAGCGGAAGATGATAAAACCCCACAGTAATTTAAATAACAGGTCTATAATGCACTTGTCCTAATACGCTACTGTATCAGTTGTAACAACTGAGGGATTTTTTTAGAGCAGGTATTATACATGATTTAAGCTTGACACTTATTTACTAGGGCGACCCAGTGGTGTATTGTTGACTACGCCCACTTCACGGCAAGCAAGAAGCTGCTCAGATTGAGTCTTGGGTTTGTCAAATGTGTTTCTATGTGGAGGTTGCATGCTTCACCTGTGCTTGTGTGGGATTTCCCTGGGTACTGTTGGACATATTTCTCACACCTTGGGGCAATTTAGAACAGCCAATTAACTGAATGTGTCTTTTTTTCTGTGGGAGGAAATCCGATTACCTATTTAAAAAAAAAAAAAAAAGGGACGCACAGGGAACAACATGCAAATTATACACAAACACTAGTCAAGTCCTGCACTTGAACCCAGGATCTTCTTGCTGTGAGACAACTGCGTTAACCACTACATCATTACGTTACTGTGTTGCCCAGCATCCCATTTCCCTTATTTTTATTTCAGCTAAGTATTTTTTTTCCTAATCATGACAATATTGATTGCCTTTAATAAAGAATTATTTATTAAAATGGTCCTGTTACGGAATGGTAAAGAATCCTTTAAAAAAAAAAAATTCCAGATCACTGCCAAAATCGAACATAGTGGACAGTTTAAAACCCCTCCAAAAAACTCTTCACACGTCAGTTGATCTTTTTGGGTAAAGTTACTAACAAAGAAAACTAATGCTGGCAAAAATATTGCCACTTTGGTGGAGGTCTCTAGCAGCACTTCGGTGTAATGATGGCTAATACACCACATCTAACACATTTTTAATGTTTCATCCTACATTTGTTCCCTCTTACAGTTCATCTTGTGCACCATGGCCATCTAAGAACAATTTGAGACACTTCCTGGTTTACGGAGTAATGGAAGTTTGTTATTGTGTATATAATCTATAATATATGTAGCCTCTGGCTAATATATATATGCCACTTTTTTTTTAATGGAGATAAATTCACTTTGTCGATGAACAGCATGTACTGATATGAAGCCATTTGCTGGCTGCTTCTTTATTAAAGAACTTATTAAAGGGACCCACACATCAATAAGCCTTTTTATGTGCCAACATTATTAATTTTGCTTGTAATCCAGTTTTTCACTGAAACTCATTATTGCTGTTATGTAGATTTTGTTTATAAATTTACATTTTAAAGTGATTTATATTCATATTGAGCCCATTTATAAAGATGTGACTAACCTTTTTTTCTAATAACAAATGAACTGTTAAAAGTGATGATCTGTGGACACACCCTTTAAGGGTTCATGGGAATAAAGGCATAATGTGGAACATGTTGACTAAAGTTGCTTCATTGAAAAACTATTGTTAGCATTTTCTTGTGTGTATGTATATATAAAATATACACTAGGGTGCTAGTTAAGGTACACCGTCCATCTACCTACATTGAAATGGCATGTTATCAGATCCACCTATGGATCTCCTTAATTACTGACTGTAGCTCATCTATTGTGCTTTAAACCAGGGATGTGTCATTGTAGATAATTATAAATCAAGCTTTAGTAAACACTGAAGTGGCAATCAGAGCAAGGTGCATGGAGTATGTACAAAATAAGCCCAATATATTATTTTTGGTTTTATTACCCATATTCTCATTTGTAGAACATGAATGTGACTTGAACCTGCAGAAAATTGCATAATTCTAACCACTAAAGCTTATCAGGTGCTCCTAAGTCACTGACCTTCAGGTTGATGGTTTAAGACAGCTGGAGTTTGACCATTCAAGATCAACAGTAATTGTTATTTGAAAGTCAGTGTACAGTTTCCTATTAGTGTTCCAAGGTAACAGCATGTCTTTTTCCAAGATGGCACTCCCTAGAGGGCGGCGTAGCGGAGTTCTCGGCGTCAAATTGTTTCTTTTAATTTGTCTTGTATGTTGGTGTTTTTTTTTTTTTTGCACTATGTTCATCTATGTCCGTGCGACCTTACTTTTGACTACCTTTTTCGTCTATGACCACACAACCTTGTCCTTTTGGCCATTTACAACTGAGCATGCAGTTCGAGCTTATCCTGAGCTAATATGCTACTGCAGCTCAATGCTAGCCGCACCCTGGATAACAGTAGACCCAAGCAGAGACGCAGCAGGCGAGGAGGGGCTGAATGATGACTTTGGCGCTTGGTTAGCAGTGGAAGGGTAGCACTCCCGGTCATATTGCTTGAAAATGTTCAGTCTCTGCGAAAAAAGATGGACCAGCTTCATGCTCAGATTGCAGCGCAGAGGGATCTACAGGACTGCTCCATGCTGTGTTTCTGTGAAGTATGGCTCGAGGAGAGATTGCGGTTATCTACTGATTTATTTATTGTATTATTATTATTATCATTTTTATTTTATTACTTTTATATTGTTTACTGCGTTTGTGTAAGGTCCTTTATACATGGAATTTTTATGTATTTATTTCATAGCAGTTTGTGTGTTGTTGATTTGAGCTTTCTTTGCTGTTTGTAACTTGACTCCTTGAACAACTTAGGTGGCGCTGGTTGTCGGCGACACACGTCGTAATAATACGACGAAACCAAAATTTCCTCCAAGATAATAAAGTATTCTCTTATGTCCAGCACTCATTTCAAAACTACAACCCCTGGCAAAAAATATGGAATCACCAGTCTCGGAGGATGTTCATTCAGTTGTTTAGTTATGTGTCATGTCTGCAAGCTGCTTTTTTTTTTAATGCAAAATTATAGTAATTTCAAATGGCAACTTTCTGGCTTTAACAAATGCTAAAAGAAATCAAGAAAAGTGGTAGTCAGTAACAGTTACTTTTTTAGACCAATGGGGAATAAATTATGGAATCACCCTGTAAATTTCCATTCCCAACTAACACCTGCATCAGATTAGATCTGCTTGTTAATCTTTTTTGTTTAACTGCAGACTATCAAACTTCTTTAAGAAGATAAAATCATCACGCAATGTTACAAAAGATGTTGGTTGTTCACAGTCGCGGTGTCAAAAATCTGGACCAAGTGCAAACATTGGAAGGTTGTTAAAGGCAAGCATACTGGGAGACTAAGGAAGACATCAAAGCGTCAAGACAGAAAACTTAAAGCAATGTCTTGAAAACAGAAAATGTACAGCAAAAAAAAAACGAATAGGAAAAAACTGGAGTCAACATCTGTGACTGAACTGTAGATTTACTTACAGAAAAGCTACACAAAAGCCATCATTAACACCTAAACAGAAAAAAAACAAGGTCACAGTGGGCTAAGGAAAAGCAGTGATGAATTGCGAATCTGCATTGGGCAATGTGAGGATGCTGGAACTTTTGTTTGGTGCTGTTTCAATGAGATTTATGAAGACAACTGCCTGAAGAAAACGTAAATTCCCAGTCATTGATCATATGGGACTGTATGATGTAAAGGAACTGGGGAGATGGCCGTCATTACATCTTCAATAAATGCACAAGTTTACGTTGAAATTTGGGACCGTTCTTATCCCATCAATTGAAATAATCTTTGGGATGATACTGTATCGGACATGATAAACGCCCAGGGCGCTTAAAAAATTTGTTAATTTATGAAATAAAATTAATTTATTCAAAAAAAAAGACCCCTTCCTTTTCCCTCCCGGTCTTCTTTTCCTTTCAGCTGTTCCCTGAAACATTTCCCCATAAGTAAAATCAAGCCAATCAACACGAATGTCAACTTGAGCACATGACACATTTAACCAATCAGCATGAACATAAACAAAAGCACATGGCCATGAACATCTTTTAAATTTATGATGTTAATGAGCAGGAGAATCAGATGAAAAATCCTCATAATCACTCTCTGATAGGTCCATATCTGGCTCATCGCTCCATTCATTCAGAGCATCCGATAGTTTTGCTGTAGCAGTTTCTAATGGTTCATCGATTGTTGGACATTTACCAAGCGATAATGCAGCAAAATATTTTTCAGTTTTTAAAGCATGTTGGAATGATCAAATGTGTTGTTACGGATGAACATTATAGACATTCCTCAGTGGCAGAGGGTCTTGAAATACCGTGTGAACTCACTTTTACAGGCAGTGAACGCCTCATTTTACGGTTACAGAGACTGATCGAATAAAATTGGTAAGTTTGAGCTACCATTTTGCTCCCAGTACACATGGGCGGTTATTAGACCTAAGATCAAAAACACTAGGGGGGGGGGGGGGATTACATCGATAATAGATGATTCATGTAAGTCCACTTGGTGCAACAGCTCTCCAAGGTGTGATCACTCCTGTTTAACTGCAGACTAAGGAGAAGATCTAATCTGATGCAGGTGTTCGCTTTCGGAAATGGAAATTTACAGGGTGATTCCATAATTTATTCCCCCTGCTTGGTCTAAAAAAGTACCTGTTACCTTCTACCACGTTTTTCTTTTTGATTTCGTTTAGTGTTTCTTAAAGCCAGAAAATTTCCATTTGGAATGACTTTAATTGTTATTAAATTTTGAAACTTATTTTTTCGGCTTATTTTGTACATAATACATGCACCTTGCTCTGATTGCCACTCGAGTCGCTACTGCGGAGTTTATGACATGCAATTCAGTGTTTACTAAAGCTTGATTTATAACGATCTACAATGACACATCCCTGGTTTAAATCACCAATTGTTTAATTGTATCATGTTCAATTTTGCAGGAAAAAAGCATATCACAGACAACTGAATGAACATTCTCCAAGACTGGTGATAATTTTTACCAGGGGTTATATAAGCACTATCACCAAATCCTTTCACCTTGACATTCAAAATTAGGTCATCTCTGTATCCCAGGTAGGGTGATGTCCACACCAAGTGTGGTTAAAATCTGTGTATGGATGGTCAGGATTCAGTTAATTGACAAACTGGACCTATGTCTGACAGACGGACTAACTAATGGTGGTGGTAACAATACCTTTGCCGAAACTGATGGTAAATATACTCAGTCTTTCAATAATAATACTAATAATAATAAGTGATTCACTTACCGAACTGATTAATCTTATAAGGTTTGTATGGAGGTTGGACTCCATCTCAGCCAACACTGAGTGAAGGTGGGATACACTCTGAACAGCTCACCAGACCATCCCAGGACCAACACACGCACATCTAGGGACAATTTGATATAACCAATCGGCCGAACATGCATGGCTTTGGACTGTGGAAGGAAATCAAAATACGTAGAAAAAGCCCATGTAAACATCACACAAATGCCTACATTTAGCAATCCAAAAACCTTGAAAGTTATAGATGCTAACACGATGTAAAGACCTTCATTCTAAAGAATGGGAAAATGGGACTTGAACATAAGGCATACCAACCACAACACCACCAATGCCATACAAGTGGAATTCTGCAAAAAACAACATGTACACATGATGCTGCATCACTACACAAAACTCTTTTTAATCACCACAAAATATATATCTCAGGGTTTTTTTTTTTTTGTTTTTTTTTTATGCTGGAATGCAAGAAGTACATTTAAAATCAAGGTCAAAGTGTGCACGGGGTAGATATAGAATATTCAGACATGTTCAATCGGAATTAATTTCCAGAAAGAAGAAGAAGAAGAAAAAAAAAAAACACACACACCCCAACCCCTCAAACAGATATTGGTCTGATGACATCTCAATCTGAAGTCCTTAAACCACTCACCCTCTCATCCACTAATGCAACTGGAGACAAGAGCATCCTGGGTAAAACACTCACTACACTGCTGAGGTGGAATCAGGACAAAGCCATCACCATGGTTACGAGAGAGGACGTAGAGTAAGAGCAAGTACAACGAACACAGGATTACACACGTTATTCCATTTTTAATACATATGAGAAGGTGAGATACTCAATGTATTGGTTTCCTGAAAAGACCTGTCTGTGTGCGAGAGTCTGGTTTTAAAGAAAGAATGATGAGATGATGCTAGGCGATGCCAATTTTAAGGAAAGACAGGCTGAGTGCTGATTGTATAGGTGTATGTTTGCATATGTGCATTCATGTCAGTCTGGTATTGATGCTTGTTCAGATACATGAGAGCCAGGTAGTAGTTACTCGTGCATGCAAGTGTTGTGTACGGATTGGATGTGTGTGGTTTTCAGGCATATGCTTGTGTCTCACTGGGGAAGGGCTTTCAGAATGGCATTGACTTCTTCAGCCACAGCAGTCAAGGCAAACTGAAACTGGTCCTGAGGAGAGAGAGGCATGATTCAGCATAAATGTAAACATAATTTTCCAAAGATACAGTATTTGCTTAAAATTTTGATCCAACTGCAGCATCACGGTGGCATGGTAATTATCACAAATCCCAGGGTCGGAGAGGGTATTTCTGTATGTAACTTGCGTACGCTGACGGTGCTTGCCTGGGTTTCCTTCAGGAATTCCATTTTTCCTCTTACAGTCTAAAGACATGCACGTTAGTGTAAATGGTTGTTTCGAATTGCCCCTAGGTTTGAGCACGAGTGTGCATAGTCGTGTGTGTCTTCACCCTGCAACGGACTGGTGAGCTGTTCAGGGTCAGCCAAGACAGGCTCTAACCTCCCGACAACACCAATAAAGAATTCAGTGGTTCAGCACACTCAATGATTGTCTCAAGCTGCATTTTCCTTCTATCCATATCCAATTTGATGAGGGTGAGGTTAGACCGCTTCAAATTTGACCTTTTTAACCAAACATATGCAAACTGATATTTTTCCCATTCTCCAAGGGCTACATTAACTTAATATGTCAGTTATTTTGATCTTAGACCTCGGCTATGCCTGCCTCAACAGCCATGTAGTTTTATTGTTGACGTTTTTCAAAAACGCTGCAAAATTCGAGATATTATGTCCTTGTTGTTATTGTAGCTTCACAGAGGTTGACGCTATAGCATTGGAAGTGGTACCAAATGAAAGCTAGTAAAAATTTCCTTGTAAACAGTAGTAAACACATGAACACCTGTGTAAATCATTGGGCAACCCAGCTCCAACATCAATGGCGCTCAACTTCCTACTAATCGCCAGGTGTTCCAGTATTTCCTGCGTCTGAAGAATGAGAATCCCAACAGTGACAATGGGTCTCTAGCATATGATACAGTGGATGTTGTTTTGCCATTTTGGAGTATTGCAAGGATTAAAACACTAACTAGACCAAATGCAGTCAACGCTTCATGATGATCCTCCATGAAAAGTACAGGAAAATTGTCAAAAACAAGGGAAGAGAAGACAACAAACCAGAGGCTGAGAAACGACCTGAGTTTCTGAATGACTTAGCCAAGTTATTTGATATTGGATCAAAAGATGCTGTGGAGGAGATAAGAAGCAATAGGCTGCTCATAAAGGAGGCCAAGGAAGAAGATGTCAATTTTTACTTGGACCAGCAGACCACTCGCCTGGCCCAGAGTCAGGTCATGACAAGGCAGTTTGAGAAGAAGTCTAGGGAAAAAAGCTTTCAAGAAGAAAGAGAAGAGAGAATGTTATCATCAGTGGCTGCTGCAGCAGCAGAAGTTGGGGAAATTTCAAGTGACGAAGGCCCAGAGAACAGTCAAGGCGCCGATACTAGTGAGGGTTCAGAATACACTGAGACAAGACAACACCAGGCTATTCATCAAAAGAAAGTACAATAATCTTAGTCTTAATCTTTACACGGTCAGTTATGACCAGTGAAGAGATTTGTAGTGCTGCAGATCGGTTGTCACTCTCTGACAACCAAACTACAGTCATGGTGTCTGCAGTGTTGAAGGCAGGAGGTGCAGATCTTGATGACTATTATATCAGCCTCCACTACAAGACGAAATAGGACAGCTACAATGAAAACAAGGACATGATATCCCGAATTTTGCAGCGTTTTTTAAAAAACGCCAACAATAAAAATACACGGCTCTTGAGGCAGCCATAGCCAAGGTCTCAGATCAAAATTTAGTTAATTTAGAACTTGGAGAATGGGAATAATATCAGTTTGCATATGTTTGGTGAAAAAGGTCAAATTTGAAGAGGTCTAGGTGGATGTCGCCAAATAGCCCAAGAGTACTGAGACAATTTAGTTTATTAATATCCACTGAAGTGATAACCACCGAGATGATAATTGTTATAGCATATATGTATCTACCCATGTAGATGGGTACATAAGAAAAAAATTTAATTTATATAACCATTACAGCGGCAGGTTAGGTAAACGCTGCACAATCCAAGCACAAGTATAGCTATTGGAGTCTGTTTAGACTCCTCATTCAGACATACAGTACATTTGAAGGGCTGAGAGCCACAGTGGTCTAACCCACAAAAACTAAAACACATGTGTGGTTAAGGTCTATGTATGGCAGGCTGGTCCCTTCATCCTCCTTTCGACCTTTAAACATACCATGTAAGTTTTACAATATAAGAAAAATCAGGGATAACGGTTATGTCTTTCTCAGAAACAGCTTTTTCGGTTAGATAACACCAGTTCGCAGCCCTTTATTTTTGTGGTTAGCACATCTGCCACACAGCAAGAAGGTCTCGGATTCAAGCTTGGGCATCTGGGAATTTTCATGTTCTCCCTGTTCTTGCGTGGGTTTCTTCTGTATACTCCAGTTTTCTTCCACAGTCTGACTGTTGATTAGCTGTTTAAAAATTGACCCTGCCCCCAAGTACGAGTATGAATGGTGGCTCATGTATTGGCCATGAAATGGTCTGACAAGCTGCTGTAAGTGTCCTCTGCCTTTGCCCAGTGTTGACTGAGATTGGCTCCAGCCTTCAGACCTCCCCCCATGGCCTTAACAGTAGGATTAAGTGGTATGGTAAATGAGTAAATAATTAAGACCCAAGAAAGAATAAATTATGACTTGGCCAGTGCTAGAACAGTCCAATACGAAGACTATACTCAATTACATGCAGAACTGTTACCTTTGTGCACACCATTCCAGGTCTCTGATCACGAATGTGCTCCAAGGTTGCAGCAATATCTATTTCCTTCACTCCTGTCCCCCCACCCAAAAAAAAAAAAAAAAAAAAAAAAAAAAAAAGGTCAGACGGGGCATTTCCCAGAATGCAAAGAGATCTAAAGGGCCTACAATCTTCTATACAAAAACAAAGAGAAAGATAGGGTGTTAGAGCCAAAGCAATACTCAACCCTTATTCCCCCATTCTGAACTAGAAGGCTATAGACTGTATGAAGAACAAGTTTTTAGCATCGTTGCCCCACAGTGGGAAGGGGTCAGAGTTCAACTCTTGGCCCTTGCACATGCAAGGAAGGCTGAAGACACCACCTTGCCCATTTTATTGCCTATACTGCTGATTGCTATAAGTGATAGGGAGGTAAGCTCTCATGTGAAAACTAGCCCAATTCGATCCCATGGCCTTCCAGCCACGGATGGCTGCGGCGCCAACCTGGATTTGAACCAGTGGTTAAGAGTCATTCACTTTATCAGTGTGCCTTAGTCCAAGCCAAGAACCTTTCTATATCAAGTTTGCATGTTCTCCCCATGATTTGGGTTTTCACCAGGTGCTTCGTCCCACAATTCTAAGTCATGTGCAGGTCAAATGGCTATTCTAAATTCCCCATCTGTTTGAGAATGTTAGTGTGAAAGGTTGTTTGCATCACTGTTAGTTTTGCAGTAGCCTGGTGACTTGTATCCCCCACCTCTTGTTTAAAGTCAGGACCCCAAGCCTCCCCATCCCCCAAATGCTAATAGATAAACAGTACAGATAACGGATCAAATGCATCATACTAATATCATATTAGCACATGACTGAGTAAAACAATTATATAGATTAAAATAAGTATCACGCATATAGATAAAAATTCACATAGTTAAGAATCTACCTTTTGCCATACGGTTGAGAACCATGTCAATCAGGATGTATGTTCCAGTCCGACCTGTACCATCACTACAGAAGGGGAGTTTCATTTCAATGGCATTCCAAAATTGAACAATTATTACATGTATCACAACAAAAAGATGTTATTTTTAAAAAAAATTATGTCACTGCAAAGTGCGCTACTCAATTATGGTCTCTGATTGGTCAGAAAATGTTGACTGTAGCAGTAAATGTTGCAAACAAATGTAGTTTATATTAAATGTACTCATGATCATTTCTACAGTACGATCACACATTGCAGATTTTTTTTAATTGGCCACGTCCCAGCACCTGATTTATTTTCAATAACGGCATGCCCTGATGTGTGCATTTTGTTTATGCACTGTTGTCGCTTTGAGACACACCTAGCTTATTCCCACAGGCACTTTTATCAGGTACTCCAAAATCACTGATGTTATACAAATACGTCAGAAACAGCAGTGTTGCTGGAATTCTTGAACATTATGACTGATTCTTGTTTTTCCTCCCTTTTAAAATTTGCCTACAACCAATTCCCACCCATCAAGTATCGCTGCCGCCGCCACCACCAACCAACCAACCAGGAAGGGGTATGAGAAAACAAGTACATGTGATACCATCCACACCTTTGCAAACTACCGCGGATGTGCACTCGGGAACGACTTAAAATACTCTGAGGGAACACGACCCACCCCTTCTACACGAATGAGCTCACAGATGCCCATGATCGACCGTTCACTGTCAGTGACAGGGAGATGGGCATTTACCATCCCTTCCTCCTGTAAGAGCGTGTAGAATTGGCTTCAATTGATTCCTGGTTGTGGATGGCTATTGCATTGACCTGAATTTTGACCTGCAATCTCAAAGTTGAAAGTAAAACAAGAAGATGAACATGCAACACAACACAGAAATGCCCCAGTCTGGGACTTGAACTCATACCAAGAAGGCCCCGAGTTCAAGTCCCAGACTCGGGCATTTCTGTGTGGAGTTGCATGTCGTTCCCATGCTGGTGTGGGTTTCCTCCAGGTACTCAGGTTTCCTCCCACAGCCCAAAGACATGTACATTAGGCTCACTGGTGGCTCCAAATTTTCCCTTTGTATGAATACGAGTGTGAATGGTTTATGATCAACGATCTGACAAACTGTAAAGGGTGCAACCCGCCTTTGCCCAGTGTTGGCTGAGATAGGATATATACCAATCAGGGTTTGAGGAAGTTCTGAATGGAAGCATTTGTTCTGAAACAGTTTACCTGCAGTGGACAATGATTGGGCAGGAACGTCCTCGGTAGCATTTATTTACCTTCCTGTTGGAAAGAAGCAAAGGGACACAACATAAAGGACAAAAATGTCCATCTATTTAGGATTCATACATCATGCAGGGTTCACATCGATGTCAGTTTTATTTAAAAAAAAATAAATAAAAAAGCAGCAGCACAAACAAAAGGAATACTAGACAGACATTAAAGTACCCCTCAGCATTAATTAATTGTTAAAATGTTTTTTTATTAGACAACAACAACAACAAAAACAACAGTATTGATATATCAGAGTACCATGTTAGTGGGCAGTGGTGGTCTAGTGGTATAGGGCGCTGGATTGCTGATCCAAAGGTTGGGGGTTCGAGTCCCACTCTCCACAAGGTTGTCACTGTCCCCCCCCCAGTGCAGCCAACTGGGTTAACAAAGGCCGGCCATGTCTCTCACTGTCTATGGTGTGAGGCATGTAAAAGAAGCATTGCTGACTTTCGACAAGAGTAGGCCGCAAAGCTGTCAGCGTGTTTCCGCCCTGCGATGGACTGGTGAGCTGTCCAGGGTGTACTCTGCCCTCGCCCAAAGTTGGCTGGGATGGGCACCAGCCTCCCCGTGACTCAAATTAGGATTAAGCGGGTACAGAAAATGAACTGAACTGAGTACCATGTTATAGATCACCGCATTCCGAGATCAGCGTGTTCCATAATGGATGTCCTAAAAAGATCTAACAAATGTTCTGGCCCCAGAACATTTCAAATGAAGAAGTCTATCGCATGACACGGCCATAAACTCAGCATGGAAATCAAAAAGTGACCCTTCAGGTGGCCATAGAGTGGACAATGAAAGAGTCACAAGGAAACCTGGACAGCCGAGAACCACTTGGTAGAGAACAGCAGAAGCACAATTCAAATACGTAGTTGGATCTAATCTGGGTCGAAACTCAACTTCTTTCCAATGATCGGCCGTCATGACATAGTGCAGTTGTAGCCTTGTTTCCCACTAGGGAGGAAAAGGATAAAGTCATATTTTACTATCTCTATACAGGGTGGAGCCCCGGGTTCGATTCCCAGCTCAGGTATTTGTGTGGCGTTCGCATGTTCTCCCTGTGCTTGCGTGGGTTTCTGCCAGGTACTCTGGTTTCCTCCCACAGTAGATTGATTGGCTGTTCCAAATCACCTCTAGGAGTAAGTGAAATGGTTGTGTGAGTGTTGGCCTCGAAATGACCTTTCAAGCTGTCCAGGGTGTACCCCGCCCTCTTCTAGAGTCGGTTGAGATGGGCGCCAGCCTCCCTGATTAGAATTAAACTGTTCAGAAAATGAATGGTGCAGCATGGTGCTGTAATGATTAGTGCATCTGCCTGTTTCAAATTGCTCCTAGGTGACTGCAAGTGTGAATGGTTGCATGGGTGTTGGCCCTGCGATGATCTGGTGAACTTTCCAGGGCGTACTGGGATCAAATCAGAAAATTCAAGGTGGATCACAATCAAAACCTTTAATAAATCCAAACCAAACAAACTTCCACAGACCAATCTGCTTATATTGTGAGATTGTTTTTTTGTTTTTGTTTTTTTACAATTCATTTGATTTGTGGTGAATATGTCTGCCTCACAACAAGAAGGTCCTGGGTTTGAGTCCTGGGATTGCAGAGGGTGTTTCGGTATACAGTAGAGTTTGCATGTTTGCTTGGGTTTCTTCCAGGTACGTACTCCACCTTCCTCCCACACACCATGTCCCAAGTCATTAGGCTAACTGGATGTTTGAAATTGCCCCTAGGTGTGGCTGTAAATGTGAGTGGTTCAGAATGTACTCTTCCTTTGCCCAGCATCAGCTGTGATAGGCTCCAGCCTCTCCGCGACCGTAATAGGATTAAGCAGTTGGGCAAATGGAGAGACGGATGGATTATTTTGTTTAATCATTATCATTGTTCTGCAAGTACAGTATTTAAATATTTGGGCCAAAGTTCATGTAGCTGACATGATATGCTTCATTCCTTGAAACAATCTACAATGCATTCAACATTCAAACATGTTTATGCATACAGGGGTACCTTAACAGGAAGATGGACAAAAAAAGGATGGCCACATAGTTCCGAGCAAGCAAGAGAGAAGGGATGGAGTGATTCAGGAGATGGGACAGAGGAGGGAGCTTTGAGGCGATGGAGCGTACCATCAGCGTTGCTCTTGCTGCAGCCACACCTGTCCATGCTCATTTTTGTGACTATGCAACTGGAGTCAGATTACTAGCTGCAAACCACAAAAATGACACAGACAGCTGTGCAATACCACGGGCCTCGCTGCGCTCCATCGCACATGGAGTAAAAGAACAAGAAAGACAGAATGATAGAGAGGTAGAGGAGACAGTTATGCTCAGATAAGGACAGACGGTGGAAGAGAGCGTAGAAGGCAAATAAGGACAAAGAATGTCTAGATGATGCAACAGGAAAATTAAAAATCCAACATGAAGGCTGACAGAAAGTGGGATGGTGTTTGCTCGAAATGGGAAATATAAAATATGTTTGCATCATTACCTGCGGAAGTCCAGCAGAGGGCGTGTGGCAGTCGGTATACCTTGCGCAGGCCAGCTCAGGAAGTGGAACTGGGTGAGTGTGCGCGTCTCCTGTGTCTGTACATTTTTTAGGTAGAAGCTCCGGACCAGGAAGTCATTGCACCAGATATGCTCCGACACGAGGTTCACCTGTGTGTGTGTGTGATTTGATATTTACATCCAGCATGCAATGTTTTTAATGAGAAAAAAATACATTCTATTAAATTCAACTAGGGCCACTCTGGTCGAAAGTAAGAGTGAATGGTTTAGTTTGGGAGGTGGGCACAAGTGTATTGAGCAGCAACATTAACCTTCAGCTCCCGTCTCCATATGCAGAGAGTGCAGAAAAGAACCACCCCATCACATCCACCTCCTGACATGTGCCTATCCACAACTTTATTGGTGAGATCTTCTGACAGTTCCTTGCCACCCGTAGTTGATTGCTTTCAAAAGCTATTTTAATACTGAACTAGTCAGGGTGCATACAGTATACTTACCTACCAAGTAGCTTGGTGTACAGTGAAAACGTGACTGAATACACCTGCTTGAGTTTCCCAGTATTAGTGTATGTTCATTAATGAAAATGATATATGGGATAGAGCATGCACAGTATATCAGATAAGGGTCAAGGACCATGAGCGCTGCTGGGGTGATCGGCTCCTGATTTGGAGCAGGCTTGACCAATGCTTACACTTGATTTAACGCTACAAGATCTTTACTCAGGGTGGCACGGTGGTGTAGTGGTTGGCACCTCTGCCTCACAGCAAGAAATCTTGGGTTCGATTCCCAACTCGGGTGCTTTTGTGTGGAGTTTGCACGTTCTCCCCGTGCTTGTGTAACTGGCTGTTGCAAATTGCTCTCGATGTGAGTGTGAATGGTTATGAATGCTGGCCTGGCAAGCTGTCCAGGATTTATCCTGCCCTCGCCCAGAGTCAGCTGAAATGGATGCCAGCCTTGCCCCTGACACGAATTAGAATGAAGCTGTTCAAAAAAATGAATGAAGATATTTACCCAGATTTTGAATACAACCATAAACACACCTACCTCATAGATGTGGTAGAGGGACGAACCCTCGTCAGGCCAGTAGCGATCACACTGCTTTTCTCCATCCTCAACAAGCGCGGTCATCATCACAATCACAGTACATCCATTCTCCCAGACCATCTACAGTAAATAACATACCGCACACGCATACCAAACACCACTCAGGCTTTCTGTCAGAACATATTCAGCATAAACTGATACATTAATTCAGTCACATGCTTAATATAGAAGTATATACTGTTTACAAGAGCAGAATTCGATGTAAAATGGCATTGCGATTTGTATTTCATAACCATTGATGCAGGCAATAACAAGGTGAGGAAGAATGAGAATTAAAAATATTTTCTGGGGTTTGGCCGTTTCCAGGCAAATAGCGGTTCAGCACTAATTTCATGTGCAATATCTAATCAGAAACATTTCAAATAGTAAGAAAATACAAATAAAAATGTAATGTTTTCTTGTTCGCTTTTACTTTTTGAGTTTGTGTACACTAAATATTGTGGGGCCAATGGTGTAGTGGTTAGGGTGCTGCGCTCATGATCGGGAGGTTGTGAGTTCGAATCCCACTGAGACCCTCACTGTGCTAAGACCCCTGGGCAAGGTCTCAACCACAAGTGTGCCTCTGTTCACCCAGCAGTATAAATGGGTACCAGGAAAAATATACTGGGAAGGTAACCTGCGATGGACTAGCGTCCCATCCAGGGGGAGTTGAACTCCTGGTCGCTTCACGCTACGGAAACCGGGGATAAGCACCGGCCTGATGAGCCACAAGGCTCGGGTGTAAAAACCCAACAGACTTACCTACCCTACCCTACCCTACCTTACACTGAATATTAGTGGGGCCGGCAGTGTAGTGGTTAGGGTGCTGTGCTCATGATCAGCAGGTTGTGTGTTCAAATCTCACTTCGACTCCCACTGTGCCAAGACACCTGGTCAAGGTCTTAACCCAGGGGTGTCAAACTCGTGCCACAAAGAGCCATGTGGCTGCAGGTTTTTGTTTCAACCAACAGCAGCACACGTGACTTGGCTCATTCAAACAACTGATAAGAGTCTTCAGGCAGTTGATTGGTGAATCTGTCTGCTCTGTCCAGAGACTGACCAATCAAACGCTGAAGACTCTTATCAGTTGTTTGAATGAGCCAAGTCACGTGTGTTGATGCTTGGTTGAAACAAAAACCTGCAGCCACATGGCCCTTTGTGGCATGAGTTTGACACCCCTGTCTTAACCACAAGTGTGCCTCTGTTCACCCAGCAGTATAAATGGGAACCAGCAAAAATATTAGTATACTGGGAAGGTAACCCGAGATGGACTAGCGTCCCACCCAGGAGGAGTTGTACTCCTGGTCGCGTCACGCTACGGAAACTGGGGATAAGCACAGGCCTGATGAGCCACTAGGCTCGGGTATAAAAAAGAAAAAAAAATGCTTTTTTACACTGAATATTAAGAAAAAAAAGACCTTATTGTATTGCAAATCAAACAAAGTGCAAAACAAACAAGTGCAGCTAACTGGGTTCTCAAAAGCCGGCTGTCCAGGGTGATCTCTGCCCTCGCCCAGAGTCAGCAGAGATGGGCGCCAGGCTTGGTGTGACCCAAATTATGATCAAGCATTTCAGAAAATAAATGAATTGCGTATGAACCGAAAATACTTCATGTTTTGTCCAGGTGACTTTATTTGATTTATTAATACACATCCTCTCCTGTATTTCAGAGCTGCAAGACATTACAAAAAGCTGAAACAGTTAAATTTAAGAATCATGAAGAGGAAACACAATTAAATATTGATATGATTTGAAACAGGTGATGTCAAGAAGTGATTGTAATAATAATTTGGTGAAAAACCAGTGTGAGGGAAGCCTTTGAGAAGAAAAGGAGGCATGGAGGTGTAGCAGTGAGCACATCCACCTCATAGCAAGATGGTTCTGGGTTTAAATCCCGGACTTGGACATTTGTGTAAAGATTGCATGTTAATTTTGTGTGTGTGTGTGTGTGTGTGTGTGTGTTTTCTGTGGTTTCCTCCCACAAACAAACATATGCACATGAGGCTAACTGGCTGTTTCAGATTCCCCCTATGGCAGTGCTTCTCAAATAATGGGGCGGGGAGGTGTGTATGACCCTGAGGAACATGCTTTTCTGGAATAGTGTATGGGAATTAAGTGTAATTGCACCTCCACTCCACTCGTTGGCAGTGGCGCTATCATTGTCGCGCTATGGTGTAGCGGTCTTTCACCAGAAAAAAACATATGAAGTTGCAGTAAATAACCCCTCAAGAAACAACAGGAAAAGATTTCTAACAGGAACGAAGAGAAAAGTGGAGCGAGACGGAGATATTAACACATAAATAAGTTGAATGAGTTTAAATGAGGATGTTTTTTTGTTTGTTTTTTTTATTTCAGGCACATTGGTGCACTTTAAATCTTTTCTATTACAGATTAAAAAACAATGTTAATGAAGTTCTTCTTTATTATAAGTTGAACTTTCTTTCTTTCTTTTTTGTTTTTAATGTTAATAAAGATACAGTGTTATGCAGCGGTGTACTAATAACAATTATAGACAAATAATACTATTTATAGTCGCTCGCGGGGCGGTGGGGGGGCATGGAATGTTTTTTTTTCTATGTAGATGGGGCCCCACAGAAAATAATTGGGAAGCACTGCTGTATAGTGAAAGTGTATGTGTGTGTGTGTGTGTGTGTGTGTGTGTGTGTGTGCTGGCTCTGTGATGATTTGGTGAGGTTCAGAGTCTAGGCCGTCTTCGCCCAGTGATGCCTGAGACCATAGTAGGATTAAGCATTACTGTACTGTATTAATCTCACAAGGGAAATTATTGCCTCGGCATTTAGCCCAGACAAAGTGAGAACACACACACACACACACACACACACATTAGGAGCAGTGGGCTGCCACACACTGGATGCCTGGAGAGCAGTTGGGGGTTAGAAGCCTTGCTCAAGGGCAACAACGTAACCTGCTAATGTGAATTGCAGGCCACAGTGATGATTGACACTTCAAAAGCTCATTGTGGTCCCGGATCCCATATTAGTCCAAGGGTCGCTATTCTCATCGATTGGTTGGCAGGTTGAGGATCATAAGCCCACTCCCTGTTTTAGCGCCACGCCTGATCGCAATGGTCCGGGGAAGTGTGGTATGCCAAACCTCTTTCAGTTACCAACATAAAAGTAGCCGTCGAGGAGGCCGGGGGTTTAAACAGTTAGAGGTCACATTACGCTGTATGAATGAGGTATGAAAAACACAACATCAAAACACAGTACCGACATTTGCTATTCAAAACAGCGACGCAAAAAAAAAATATATATATATATATATATATATATTCGTTAAGATCACGTCGTGGCAAAACTTCTATTGGAATTGGTGTTTTCTGAAGATATTTAAAAGACCATACAGATAAAAACCTCACATCTCATCCACCCATTCATTCATTTTACAAACCGTTAGATCTTAATTAGGGTCACGGGAAGGCTGGCACCCATTTCAGCCGGCTCTGGGCAAGGGCGAGGTACACCCTGGACAGCTCACCAGGCCATCACAGGGCCAACACTCACATAACAATTCACACGCACGCTCACCCCTAGGGTTGATTTGGAGCAGCGAATTAACCTACTGTGTATGTTTTTGGACTGTGGGAGGAAACCAGCGTACCCGGAGGAAACCCACGCAAGCGCAGGGAGAACATGCAAACTCCACACAGAAACGCCCAGGCTGGGAATCAAACCCAGGACCTTCTTGCTGTCAGGTGGATGTGCTAGCTTTTCACATATACTGTAATGTTTTTTTTAACCTCCTGTAGAGTCCGGGCAGTGGTGGCCTAGTGGTATAGGGCGCTGGATCGCTGATCCTAAGGTTGGGGGTTCAAGTCCCACTCTCCACAAGGTTGTCCCTGTGTAACACCCCCCCACACACACACACACCCCTGCGTGCGATGGCCTGGCGAGCTGTCCAGGGTGTACTCTGCCCTTGCCCAGAGTTGGCTGGGATGGGCGCCAGCCTCCCCGCGACCCTAATTAGGATTAAGTGGTTACAGAAAATGAACTGAACTGAACCTGTAGAGTCCACATGGTATTCTTTGTACACGTTTACATTCTATATTATGCTCTTGCTTACACTTGTCATTAGCGAGCTCTGTGTTTGTCATGTTGCATTTTTAGATGCTGAAGAATGCGCATCATTTGAAGTTTTATTTCTGACATTCCTCAGACTTCCTGTTAGGTAAAACTCTCTCCCTTTATACTTTATAACACATTATATATTCATATATTCATATCCACAAAGCAGCATGATGTTGCTCATTAGTAATCACTCCCTGCTCCATTTTAGTGACTTCTCATCATCATGCGTTTGTCAACACTATGCACAAGGAAGTCCTATGGAGAAAGATTTCCATAATGCAGCCTATTCATCCTGAATATGGGAGACGTGATGCCTAAAAGAGGATTGACTGTCATGCTAGCCATGGAGAGCTTTAGCAGTATGTGCTGCGTTACGTCCAGTCTAAAGGGGAGGCCACGTAATGATGCTCCACCAGCCGATGCCATTTCCCTCTGCCTCTTTGTACTATTAGTCAGTCACGATGTCCCACCAATGTGGGACACGACCCACATACTTTCGATGTCATCTCCAGAGCTACCCACTCTGTGATGTCGCCACCGCGAGGCGTGCTTGGACATCCAACTCGCAGAGCTTTATGCACAGTTTCTAATTGCTTTGTGTTGTTTTGAGACATGTAAAGAGACGTTTATGGAAAGAATCACCAGTATCAGTACAGTGGTACCTCACCTTACGATAGTCCCAGCAAACGAAAAATCCAGGTTACAAAAAACTGTCCGTCTTCCTTTCGGCTTTTTCCCTTTTTTACTCGGGAGTCACCACAGCGAATCATCTGATTCGCACGTTTAATTTGGCAGAGGTTTTTACGTCGGATGCCCTTCCTGTCACAACCCTTTTTAGCAAGGGACAGAAACACGCTGACGGCTTTGCAGCTACTCTTTTACGAAAGTCAGCAATGGTTCTTTTACATGCCTCACACCATAGACAGTGAGAGACATGGCCCGCCTTTGATAACCCAGTTAGCTGCACTGGGGCGTCTCTGCATACGAAACAAGTTCTCTTTACGAAACGCGCCATTCAAACTTTAAAATGTGCCGTTCAAACATTCAAACGCTGCACGAGTTGCTCTCCATTGACTATCTCCCAACATCCCACCCCGCTGGCCTCCCATTGGCTAGGAGGGATGACGCAGCTACCTCCCATTGGCTATCTCCCAACATCCCACCTTGCTGGCCTCCCATTGATTAGGAGGGATGATGCAGTTCTGTCCCATTGGCTATCTCCCAACATCCCGCCCCACTGGCCTCCCATTGGCTAAGAGGGATGACGCAGCTCCCTTGAGCGTTATGGCTAGGAGGGATGACACAGCTACCTCCCATTGGCTATCTCCCAACATCCCACCCCGCTGGCCTCCCATTGATTAGGAGGGATGACGCAGTTCTGTTCCATTGGCTATCTCCCAACATCCCGCCCCACTGGCCTCCCATTGGCTAAGAGGGATGACGCAGCTCCCTTGAGCGTTATGGCTGGGAGGGATGACGCAGCTCCCTTGAGCAGTTTCATGGAGCTTTTATTTTTGGGCTCAGGCTTTTAACCTCGCATAAACATTTGTAAGATTATAATTCTGCTAAGAAGACATGGTCAACATGAAGTAAGTACCTTAAAAGGTATGCTTTTATCATTTTTAAAGGTAAGTATTAGGGGCCTTGGAACAAATTACATGTTTTACATGTAAAATGCGGTTCTACTTACGAAAAATCCAGGTTACGAAAAAGACTCTGGAACGGATTAATTTCGTAAGGTGAGGTACCACTGTACTTTATTATTATTCATTTATTCGTTTTCTAAGCCGCTTGATTCTGATTAGGGTCTTGGGGAGGCTGGCGCCCGTCTGAGCTCTGAGCGAGGGCACGGTATACCCTGGACAGCTCTCCAGGCTATCACAGTGCTGACACTCAGACTCATACCTATGGGCGATCTGGAACAGCCAGTTAACCTACTGTGCATGTTTTTGGAGTGTGGGAGGAAACCAGAGAACCCGGAGGAAACCCACTCAAACTCCACACAGAAATACCAGAGCCGGGAATCAAACCCAGGTCTTCGTGCTTGTGAGGTGGCTGTGCTAACTATGTGCCACAGTACCGCCCTATGTATATTAATCAGAGGGAAATTCTTTAGGATGAAGGGCTGTGCATCAACCGTTTTTACTGCAGGTCGGTAACATAGTGGTTCCTCGGATCAAGAACCTCATAGATTGGCGCGGGTGTTCCTGTGTGTTTTGCATAGGTTTCCTTTGGGTACTCAGGTTTCCCCGTACAGTTCCAAGAAATGCACATCAGGCTAATTGGTTGTTCCAAATTGTTCTTAGGTGTCAGTGTGTTGGCCACATGACGGTGTGGCGAGCTGTTCGGGGTGTACCCCACCTTCACCCAGTGTCAGCTGAGATAGGCTTCAGCCTCCCCGTGACA
>CM045730.1:9467500-9470000 GCA_024760905.1 Plotosus lineatus | reverse complement strand
CTCTCCCTTTCTCTCTCTCTTTCTCGCTCTCTCTCTCTCTCTCTCTCGCTCTCTCTTGCTCGCTCACTTTCTCTCTCTCTCTTTCTTTGTTTCTCTTTTTTTCTATTCTCTCTCTCATTCGTTCTCTCTTTTTGTTTATCTCTCTCTCTCGCTCACTCTCGCTCTCTGGCTGTCTCTCTCTCTCTCTCTCTCTCTCTCTCTCACACACACACACACACACACACTACTGGATTTGTTGTGTTGGTGTAATTATCACGGATTGGAAATAAATGTACATGACTATATTTAGTTTCTTTAATAACAGTGTTGGTGGCACGGAGGCGTCGTGGTTAGTACGTCGGCCTCACAGAGGCTCCTTTGTTCATGTCTCAGGTTCGAGTGTTCTGTGTGGAGTTTGCATGTTCTCACTGTGCCTGCCTGGGTTTCCTCTGGCCAACCACCCAGAATGAAGTCAATTAGTTCTATACAGCACTGTGCACGCACAGGACAATCACCCTGGCCATATTTCATAACTGTGCTGGACAGGTTTGTTCTACACAGTGACGCATGGACACGAAAGCGACACGAGGACAGATATGGGACAACTATCCAAGACATATTCCATGACTATGGTGCCCCATACGCATAGGCCCAAGGCGCTGTTTTTTTACTCATTGTTTTTATACCCCAGCATGCCCTAGGGTGAGAAGTTCTGTCATCCAGCAGGAGCTCAGAGTAAAACCGCTGCTCCTCCACATCGAGAGGAGCCAGTTGAGGTGGTTTGGGCATCTGGTAAGAATGTCTCCCGGACGCTTCCCCGGTGGGGTGTTTCGGGCATGTCCAACCAGGAAGAGACTCAGAACACGCTGGATGGACTATATCTCTTGGCTGCTCTAGGAACACTTCAGTGTCCCCCAGAAGAGCTGGAGGAACTGGCCGGGGAGAGGGAAGCCTGGACCTCACTGCTCAGGCTGCTTCCACCGCGACCCGACCACGGATCAAGCAGAAGAAGATAAAGAAGATAAAGTTGAAGTACGCTCCTGTAATCGTTTTCATCCTTTCACATTCTAAACATTTATTCGTGAAATGTTGCCCCACCGTCCCCAGTGCAACTAATTGGATTATCAAAGGCCAGCCATGTCTCTCACTGTCTGAGCTGAGAGGTTCATGTAAAAGAACCACTGCTAACCTGCAGCAAGCGTAGCTGTATAGCCATCATCACATCACTGCCCTGCGATGGCCTGGTGAACTGTCTGGAGTGTATTCGGCCCTCAACCAGAGTCGGCTGAGATGGGCGCCAGCCTTCCCACAATGTTACAGCTTTAGTAACGGACAAATATCCGTGCACCTCTTTTCAGTGATGGAATGGCTGAAAATCCTCATTCCATCAAGAGACCACCCAGGCAACTCTATTCTCCGAAACCTTTTTTCAAAGGAAAAGGAATTAGAGGAGTGGGAAAGCGGGAACAGGAACACACACACACACAAACACACACACACACACACACACACACACACACACACACACACACACACACACACACACAGGACAGACCGAGCATCTCAAAAGGAGGTTGCACCTCCCACCCTGTTGTCTGGGTTACCATGAGCCTCAGTGGGGGCAGCAGTTGCCATGGCAACATTAGAATGCCTGATGTAAGCCCTTTGGCCATCAAAAGTGAAATGACAAAAAAACCCAAAAAACCAAGAATGAGAAAATGTGTCAAATGAAAGAAAGACCAGAGATGGAGAGAACGAGAGGGAGAGAGGTGACAGGTCCATTCTGTAGTTCCAGTTCCTCTCCAGTTCTACAGACTGATTTGCAACTAATCATTCCTCGATCTGAAGCCCCTCCTGCACCTTAAGCTCGAAATATGCTCTCATTTTCTATTTCTCGCCTCTCTATTGGTATGAGGCAGACCACACAGGAGTCAGGGCACGCATTACATCACCATGTTCGTAGCAACTGCGCTGACCTTGTCGCCACAGCAACCGCCTCACCTGACATCACTGTCTGTAGAGATATTGCAGCGAAGTGAGGTAAGAGCACTACAGGATTCCCTTTCCTTCATCCAACAATTCGCTCGGGTTTTATTTACTTTTTATTTCATTAGATGTATTTACACACTTTATATATTTTGAGTTAATTTGCCAATTAATTCCTTCGCTGTTCCAAATCAAATCACACACGGATGACACTATTATCTCGATACATACCCGACTAATTATTATTAAAAATAGAACAAGAATTAATCAAAATAACTACTAGTTTTTTTTATACATTTTACATTTTATAGATTTTATACATAAGTATATTAAATTACACACACACACACACACACACAAACACACACACACACACACACACACACACACACACACACACACACACACTTGTCTCATCTCATCATCTGAACCGCTTAATCCTAATTAGGGTCGCAGGGAGGTTGGCGTCCATCTCAGCTGACTCTGGCAGAGAGCAGAGGACACCCAGGCCAGCTTGCCAGGCCATCGCAGTATT
>CM045730.1:9420000-9465000 GCA_024760905.1 Plotosus lineatus | reverse complement strand
CTCGTCATAAGATTTTTGTTCGGAATGAATGTTGATGTTTCAGAAATGTTTTCTGAAAAAAATCGTAGAAGAATTGGAAAATTGAAAATGATCTGCGCTACCGGTATAAAGACTCGATGGTTAAGTCTCTGGCTCCATTACCACCAACTTGCCACTGTTGGGCCCTAGAGCAAGGCCCTTAAGCTTGAATTGCTCAGTTGAATAAGAATGAATACATATGTGAATAAATGTAAGTTGATCTGGAAAGGACATCCGCCAAATGCCTTAAATGTAAACAGCGCTGTGGTGGTTTCAGTGTTGTTCGTGTGGTGGGTCACATTGAAAGGAAGTTATGGAAGGACATACAGTCCAAACATTCATTCAGTCGTTTTCTTGATACTAATAAGGATTGCAGGGAGGCTGGCACCCATCTCAGCTGAATCTGGGCAAATGCAGGGTACACCCTGGACATCTTCTCGCCAGACCATTGCATTGGCAATGCACACAACCATTCACACTCACACTCAGACCGAGGGGTGACTTGGAACAGCCAGTTAGCCTACAGTGCGAGTTGTTTGGCCCGCGGGAGGAAACCAGAGTACCCGGAGGAAACCAACGAAAGCACGGGGAGAACATGCACAGAAACATTCTGTGGCTGCAGAGAGGCTGGAGCTTATCTCAGCCAACCCTAGGTCAACACACACAACCACTGACACCTACACTTACATCTAGGGGCAATGTGGACCTGGTAATTAGCCTAATCTACATGAAAAAAACGTAGTTCCCAGAGGAAGCCCCACCCACCATGAGAAATCAGGGCGAGCATATTCTCTAAAGTATAGAGCTTTACTCTGCTATAAACTTACCCCTCCAACACCTGCCTGGAGCACATTCAGGCCAGTTTCAGACTCTAGAAAGTTTTTCTCGGCCACTGCTCAAAATAACAGTAAAGAAGTCAGAAGACATTAAACAGCTGGAAAATATTGTTTTATAATGATTCAAAAATGCAAATACAGACTAATGTGTCTAGATTCATAAAGGTAACGATACCATAACGTCTAATAGTTTACTTTATGTAAAAAAGCATGAAAAGCAATGTCGCAAAAAAACCACAATAAATAAAAATAAATAAATAAATAAATAAAGCATTCAGAGACCCCAGTGCTCCGCTAAAGAAATAACAGCAAGTACATAACTCCCCCTGCTGGGCCTAATGTAATACCTCACTTCCAAAAAATATCATCCCATGTCATAACATTAAAGATGCCTATAAAGTTTACAGCATGTAAGAAGATTTGATGTGGATCATCAAATCAAAATCTAATAAAAAACCTCCTTGTCCAAAGCCTTAACTCTGGTAGAAATTTCATGAAAATCCACAGATATTTTTCTTTTTTGCAGAATCCTGGGGGGGGGATAATTAAGTTAAGTGAAATAGGAATTGTGTACAGTATTTGTATTGAATGTGAATGGTATTGTGAGTAGCCAGCCCGGTGCTTCAGGAGTTAGACCTGTCACTTCACAGCAAGATAGTTCTGGGTTCAAACCTCATAGCCATGTGAGGTCCCTCCCTTCATGCAGTGACATCCAGATGAAGACATGTAGTTACACTTAAATGTCTGTCGATGTGAATATATATATATATATATATATATATATATATATATATATATATATATATATATATATATATATATATATATATATATATATATATATATATATTATATATATACACATACACATATATAATATATATATATATATATATATATATATATATATATATATATATGTGTGTGTGTGTGTGTGTATGTATATATATATATATATATATATATATATATATATATATATATTTACATGTGTATACTTTCAAGAAATTTTTTTACCAGAGTTGACGGGTTTGGACGACAAGGTCTCTATTAAATTTTGGAGATGAACTGGTAAAAAAAATGAGATACAATAACAAAAAGAATTCTTTAACATTGTGAGAGCAGACAGTTTCTGACATTTTTGTTCATAAGGGAGTCTGACAGGTTTGCACCCTCCAGATGCTCTTGTTTGTTTTTGGATGCAATCAGTTTTCAAGCTTTTTACCGAAAAGTGAACTCATTATAATTTACTGTTGGTGTTATGATGAATGATGCAAGGGTTAATGTGGGCTTCATTATTTGACAGAGATTCACCATCATGTTCTTTTTCACTCACCGGCCTTTTCTGCCACTTCGGCATTTGACAGGTTCTGGCTGTTCGGCTGAACTTGGAACATGACAGCGGGGCCAACCACACTGCAAACAAAAGTTAACAGTCATGAACTAAAAAAAAAAAAAAAAACATTACAGAAACACAGGGGAAATATATATGAGGAGAGGCTTGAGGTAGACTTGAGAATCAAGGGGCTCAGGGTGCTTTAGAGATGAGCCCGATTCATGCCAGTCATTCCTTGCCACTACAAGAGTCGCCATGACACTAGCTACCCCAGGTTAGGTCTCCACCTCACCACAGCTTGGACTGTGATATTAAACCTTCAGAAGTTCGCAATTAGAGAGAATGTATTTGAGGGAAAAATTTGAGGTTTTTACATTATATTTATTCTGTGTTCTCTTCATCATTTGTTTTTTACTAAAGCATCATCCATACAGGAAGTGACGTGCAAAAAGCAATTTGTGTGACATATGAATCAACATTCATGATAAGCTCTGGTTGCCTAGGTAACCCTATTATATGTTTTCCTCTTCGAAAAAATATTTCCACTTAAAGAGTGAATAGCTAGTTTCCTACATGAGGTGTAGGGCAGTGGGCAGATCTTTTGGACCTATTTTAGGGTTAGGCGTTCCAGCCACCATGGGTCTCCACTGTCATATGTGCATGCCACAACACAGTCGGTAGGAATAGGACCTGTCTACCTACACATGTGAAGACTGGGTCCTGCTGATTGTGCGGAAGAAACCAGCAAGCTGGTTCAATGGACAAGAAGCTGGACCCAGCAAAGCGTCGTGGAGCACAACCAGGGAACAGTGAGACACACAGGACACTACTGGCCATCCACTGCATCCTGACCTATCTCCAGCTGTCTCGACTATCTCGAGCCACTGGACTCGGATAGACCGGGATGAAAGAGAGTGAGGCTGACGATCTGCGCAACTCTCACTCACTTAAATCCAAGCTAGTTTCTTAAATATTAGCCTGTATTATGATTAGCTTACATTATTTTAGCATATTATTATAATATATAATATTAATTATTATTATTATTCATCATCATTAAAATCTTGTACATTTTGGTGGACTCATTGTTTGGTGGCGGGCAGCAGTGGCCTGGTGGTAAAGGTGCTGGATCACTGATCCTAAGGTTTGGAGTGCAAGCCCCAACCTCTACAGGTTGTCCTTGTCCATGTCCCCCCATTGCAGCTAACTGTCTTACCAAAGGCCGGTCATGTCTCTCACTGTCTATGGTGTGAGGTTCATGTAAAAGAAGCATTGCTGACTTTCGACAAGAGTAGCTGCATAGCCGTCAGCGTGTTTCTGCCCTGCGATGGCCTGGCAAGCTGTCCAGGATGTACTCTGCCCTCTCTCTATACCTGCCCACCTCGCATTGCTTGAGGAAATTTTCACCTCTTGTCACTCGTTTCACTGGTGTTCAAGGTCGCTTGTCACTTGATCATCATTGATTACTATGTGGATGCGACTTAAGAGGGGGAAAAAAAAATCTTAAAAGATTTTTGTTTTTAGGTAAAAATTCATGTTCCTTACTAAATTGTTCAAATGTGTTCAAATAACAATCAAAATTAAGTCAAAGACATGACTCCAAAGTAAGGCTTTTTACACCACATAGTATAACATACGAAAACGGGCTGAAAAGTTCTTAGAATTACCAAATGTGGTCTAATTTTCAACATGGTGTCCTCTGCGGTCTATACACTTCTTCCATCAGTGTTGCAGAGCTTGGATCCCTCCGTTATTCCACCCCTTTGGCATTATTCCTTCTTATTTAGCCTATGAGCTTTTTATCCCTCCCTCGAAACGATACGGAAAAAATTAAATTAGATGCCAAGAGTCAATAAAGACAACTTAAGACTCAAGACTATTTTATAACCTTGGGATTTTCTGTTCATATTGATCGACATTACCTGATGTTGATAAACGAGCTAATGGTGAGATGGATCCTCTTAGTCAGAGCCATCAAAAGACGAACGCCATCAAACAGAGACAGGGGACTGCAGAGACCCACATTGACGTGCCACATACAAACACAGGCAGCACAAAATACATGAAAACCCACAAACACAAACGAATAATCCATCCAGGGTGAAGGGATTGGATGCCACTGAGAAGAATGGGATGGATACATGGATCAATGGATGAACAGATGAATGGATTAATGGATAGATGGATGATGGATGGATAGATGGATGGATGAATGCATGGATGGCTGTAATATGTGTAGTTCAGACCTCAAACACTCTGCAGATTGCAAGCACGTGTGGCAGTGGTTATACCTCTTGTTTGCAACAATATATCCAAAGTCGTCTTTGTATTTGCTTCGATTCTTTGTTGGTGTTGTGTTGGGGACTCCTTTCCACCCGTTTTCCTCTTCCTTCCACTCTTTATCCTGTTTCAGGAAAGCTGCAGGAGCCTCTACATTGGCCTCCTCTTTAATATCATTGCTCTTGAAAGATCCACCAGTGTTAAGACTCTCCATTGCAGAAGAGGAAGATGAGGAGCTTAGTGGTTCTGGAGCTTTTTCCACCATGTGGGTCATTTCTCCCTCAGTAATCTTTATCTAAAAGAATTACATTTAAATTTGTTGATTTGATAGTGAAACACTATCGTGGTCCGGTATTCCCTGTAATTCATGAATAAAGTGCCCTGGGCAATTCTGAGAGGAGAAAAAAACCCAAGATTACCAGTTTCTGTGGTGTAGATGAATCAGCAAGATGATCTATAGAAAAAAACAGAGTAAGATGTTACCACTATGCTGACACCAAAGGTTTTCCAACTAACTGAACATATCAACAGTACTTGATGGTGGATCACCCTGATTGTGTGGGTTCGCAGGTTCATTCTGCAGGAGATCCAGGACAGTAAAGAGACGTTCCATCTCTCCAGGGTTCAGATGAGTCAGATCAAATCCATGCTGCAGTAGCAACTCATTCAGGTTTTGCTGAGTGGGGTCTGTACAACAGAAAGAAAACACCAACAATTGATTTTCTTGTAGTAAACATTTGCTTTATGAATATGCCTGATGGGTGACATGCACTTCCTTGGGTTTCTTCCAGATTCTTTGGATTCATTGGTCAGTCCAAAGACATTCGGATATAATTGTCATTGTGAATGGTTTTGTCTGTGTGCTGATCCTGTAATGGCCTAGCGTGCTGTTCAGGGTACCACGCCTTTGCCAGCAGTCAACTCAGATAAGCTCCAGCCTCCTTGTGACCATAATAACATTAAACGGTTTGTGAATGAATGGTTTGAAAATGCCTGATAGTCAGTATGATGGCATAGTGGTAAGCAATCCTTACCACTTCTTCCAGAAGATCCTCGGTACAAGCCGGCAAGGATGTTTCTGTTGGCATGTTTCTGTGCACATGTTGTCCCTGTGCTTACACGGTTGTATGTGAGATGGCCCAGTGATGGATTCACAAGCTAATCAGAGTTTAGCCTGCCTGTGCCCAATTCGACTGGGATGGGCTCCAACCTTCCCGTGATATGATTATCCCGAGCATAAAGAAGTCGAGAAAATGAGACCTGATGAGACACGATATGCCTGATACACTCTGGACAGTTAGGCAATCTGGGCCTATCGAGCTCACTGTGTACCTGGATGTTGGACTTTCTCAGCAACAGACCTCAGTACGTCAGGAGAGAACACATTTAATCCACTCTCATCCTGGACACCTTAGCACCACAGGGATGTATTCTTCAACCCCTCCTTTTTTCCCTCTTCACACACAACTGTTCCCTCGTTCACACCAGCACCTGTCTGTCTTCCTTTCGGCTTTTCCCTTTTACTCGGGAGTCGCCACAGCGAATCATCTGATTCGCACGTTTGATTTGGCAGAGGTTTTTACGTCGGATGCCCTTCCTCTCACAACACTTTTTTAGCAAGGGATAGCAACACGCTGACGGCTTTGCAGCTACTCTTTACGAAAGTCAGCAATGGTTCTTTTACATGCCTCTCACCACACAGTGAGAGACATAACCCGCCTTTGATAACCCAGTTAGCTGCACTGGGGAGGACAGTGACAACCTTGTGGAGAGTGGGACTCGAACCCCCAACCTTTGGATCAGCAATCCAGTGCCCTATACCACTAGACCACCACTGCCCCTCGTTCACACCAGCACCATCATTGTCAAATTCGCTGATGACACCACTGTCATAGATTTGATTACAGATAACAACGAGTCGGCCTACAGGAAGAAAGACCGGCATCTGCCATGATGGTGCAACAACAATAACTTCAAACTAAACACTTATATATATATATATATATATATATATATATATATATATATATATATATATATATATATATATATATATATATATATATATATATATATGGATAGGGCACAGATCCTAAGGTTGGTGGTTCGAGTCCCCAGATGGTTATCACTGTCCCCCCAGTGCAGCTGACTGGGTTATCACAGGCGGGCCATGTCTCTCACTATCTATGGTTAGGGGCATGTAAAAGAACCATTGCTGACTTTCGTAAAGAGTAGGCTGCAAAGCCGTTAGCGTTTTTCTGTCCCTTGTTAAAGGGTTGTGACAGGAAGGACATCCGACTTAAAAACCTATGCCATGCTGTGGCGACTCCCGAGAACGGGAAAAAGACGAAAGGAAAAGAAGATACAGTGTATATATATATATATATATATATATATATATATATATATATATATATATATATATATATATATACACTGTGCATAATATGGGTATATAATATGGGTATGTATATATAATATGTATATATATATATATATATATAATATGTATATATAATATGGAATATAATATGGGTATGTGCGTGTACAGATGTGTATGTAGGTACATGTGTATGCACATGTATAGCTGAGTGTAGTTTGTTAGTTGTCTTTTGAACACTTTCTCTTCATAATTGCTGCTAAACAAAGAGCTGCTCAACTGATTTTCATTGTTCATGCAACAGATGACAATAATGTGTTTATCTCTATGATTTGTGCTTTTGGATATACAGTATTTAGTTATTATGTTCATTTAAACCTCCTTATGTATGGACTATACGTACCAGCATACTATACATGCTGTATGAATAAATATTTAAACATTTCTCGATCGAGACTGTGTATGGTATGAACAATTCAATTATAACCCACACTCTAAGTCCTGATTTAAAAACTATAAATATTAAACACGTTCAATATTTATGACTCAATATCCTGTAATGTGGGCGTCGTGGTTTGCACAACTGCCTCACAGCAAGAAGGTTCTGTAATCGAGTCCTGAACTCGGTAAAGGTGCCTGTGTTTGGATTATGAATTTTCTCGTCATATTTGTGTGGGTTTCCTCAGGGTACAGGACACTGGTTAGCACCGTCTCGCATCAACAGGGTCCTGGGTTTGAGTCCCAGGCTCAGCAAGAGTGTTTCTGTGTGGAGTTTGTGTCGACTCCCATGGGTTTCCTCTGGGGGCTCTGGTGTTCTCCTGCAGTCCAAAGACATGCATATTCAGCTAATTAGCTGTTCCAAATCATTCCTTGGTGTTCAGGGTGTCTTTGCACTTTTCGGTTGAGTAGCCTTTGTTTTCTGTCATGTTTTTATTTATTTTTTATTGAGACCTTGGCATGTTCTTTTCCTTTTTGTTACCTTGCTATGTGGTTTTGTTTGTCCCCTTTGGCTTTCCATAAGTTGAATATTATGCTCACCTGTGTCTAGTTACCTGCCTTAGTAGTCTGCCTATTTAAACCCAACATTTCCCCACAGTCCATGCCAGGGATATTCCTGCATTAGTAAGTTTGTTGCATAGAAGTCTTTGACTGTGCCCATTCTTTGACCACTCTGGCTTGTCTCTTGTGTTCGGATATTGCTTCTTTGCTTTTGATTTGGCCTCTTGGAATTCTCTGACCATTGCATGTGGGTGTTTTGTCGCGCTTGCCAGTTTAATAGACTTTGTGCTCGCCATCACTTTGGTCTGAGAGTGGATCCTCTCACCTTGTATCAAAACCCCTCAAATATTTTGACTGATCACCATTAGCATTGATTCTAACATTGGTTGATACTTTAAACTTTTGCAATGTCACAAGATATGTAAATCCAGGATCATATTAATTTTTCACCAAAATCAAGTGATGTAGATTGGAAAACAAAGTGTTCTCTACCACATCCCAAATATTCATAACAGAGTTCAGGTCAGTAATACATTACGGTGTGTGTATATGTGTATATATATATATATATATATATATATATATATATATATATAATATCTTGTGCAAAATTCCGCATATTCAGAGAGTTCCCTTATGTCATAATGTTACTGGGCCTCAATGGGACCAACTGAAGCATCCGCAGATCACAATGCTGTCTCCACAGGCTTGTTCAGTAAGGACTGTGCATGATGAATCTATCATTGAATTCACTTCCTGTTTTACACTGACAAACCCATTGCATAGTGTTTTTAATACCACACCGTATATTCTTGATGTTCATTTAAACCTTTTTTAAATTAATTCTGTGGCCCCTTGCATGAACCTGATACCCTATATAAGACATCTGAGAAACCTGTTGAAAATTGCCTGAGTGAAGTTTTCTAACTAATAGGACAGTCAGTGTACAAGACGGTGATGAGGCCAGTGAAGTTGTACGGTTTAGAACCCGTGGTGCTGAAGAAAAGACAGGAATTCTGGCAGAGCTGGAGGTAGCAGAGATGAAAATGTTGAGGTTCTCTTTGGGGATGGATAGGATCAGAAATGAGTACATCAGAGGGACAGCATATGTTAAACAGGCTAGATTGAGATGGTTTGGACATGTACGGAGGAGGGATAGTGCATATGTTGGTAGTAGGATGCTGAGGTTGGAACTGCCAGGCAGAAGGACTAGAGGAAGACCAAAGAGAAGATTTATGGATGTGGTGAAGGAGGACATGAAGGTAGTTGGTGTAAGAGAAGAAGATGCAGAGGATAGGGTGAGATGGAGGCAAATGATTTGCTGTGGCGACCCCTGAAGGGAACAGCCGAAAGGAAAAGAAGAAGATAGATATGAAGCCATCATAATCCTTAAACCCATGTCTGGTTGACCGTTGGATATAGATTCAATTTTTCTATTTTTCCATGAGTTATCAGATTAATGTGTGGGGTCATGGAATCACCCCACAAGGGCATTCTTATGACCACATTGCTGTTTAGTGCCAATCGTGTACGTACTTGTTGCAAAGTGTATGTGGGAAGCTTTTACTTTCACTGTGGGTTCTATTGTTGGATTTCTTTCTGATTTGAATTCACCAAAATTTTAAATAATCTCTGAATATAGTAGTTTAAAATTGTTTCCTGACAATATTATACCTGCGAAAAATGATGGTTCTGCATTATCCTTCCAGGTTTTAGTACACTGGACAATGCTTAAGCCAATTATAATATATTATAGTAGTATTGTTAGATTTATGGTCGTGGTGTGCTGTTAGATTTTATGGGTGTGGCGTAGTGGTTAGCACGTCCGCTTCACAGCAAGAAGACCGGGGTTCAATTCCCGGCCTGGGCGTTTCTGTGCGGAGTTTGCATGTTCTCTCCGTGTTCACGTGGGTTTCCTCTGGGTACTCAGGTTTCCTCCCACAGTCCAAAAACAGTAAGATAATTGGCTGTTCTAAATTGCCCGCAGGTTCGCATCATGCAGACAGCAATGGCAAACCACTGCACTATCCTTGCCAAGAAAACCTCCATGAAGATGATAATCAAGGTGTTATCCTTCATGGCGGGTTGCCAAGAGTCGTCCTACAACAGATACTCCTCGCTTTATTTTTATTCGCCTTACTTTTTGTTTGATTTTACGTTTTTTGTAAAAAAAAAAAAAAAAAAAATTTAAGTCATTTTGAGTTTAGCGCACTCTCCATAGTATGAGACGTTCTTACGTAGTACATAGCAGTAGTAATCTACTTACGCATGACACTGCGTCCATTGTTTACATGGCACTGCATCATTCATTGTTTACAAACGACAGACTGAACGTGCCCAAGCTTCTTCCCAGTTCACCGCGTGTTACCCTTGTGTTAAGATGTTGTCTCTGTGATCTTTGTGTTTACACTGTTTTGCGTATTTGTAATCCTAAGCAAATATGGTTGGTCAGAAGCGTAAGCCTACTAGTGATAGTGATAATCAGAATCAGTGGTAATAGGTGAATTTGATAAAAATTTATTTATTTGAAATTATTTTGCTTGAATTTAATTTATTTGAAATTAACGTTGATATTATTTTACAATGTTATGTTTATAATAATTGATTTTGGGGTGTTTTATAAGATACGGTAATAGTATTTATGGATGTATAGTACAGTATGAACAGTCATACGTCACTGGAACGTACAGTAACAACTTACGTTTTTTTTCACCTTACGTTCGGTCGTTCACAACATAACTAAAACGTAAGTCGAGGAGTGTCTGTATATATATATATATATATATATATATATATATATATATATATATATATATATATATGTATGTATGTATGTATATATATATATATATATATATGTATGTATGTATGTATGTATGTATGTATGTATGTATGTATATATATATATATATATATATATATATATATATATATATATATATATATATATATATACTGTATATATACTGTATATATACACACACACACACACAGTTGTGTTCAAAATAATAGCAGTCGGACATCACTAACTAAGCCCCTGCAAGAGGTCGCCAAAGAGTACACAGAGTGGACTAAAGAGAAACGGAGCAACATGTTGTGGACTGATGAAAGTAAGATTGTTCTTTTTGGGTCTAGTGACTGGAGACAGTGTGTCAGACGAGCCCTAAACACTGAATTTTAGCCACAGTCCACTGAGAAGACAGTTAAGTCTGGTGGCGCAAGCATCATGATATGGCGATGTTTTTCATACTACGGTGTCAGGGCCTATTTATCACATCCCAGGGATCATGGATCCATTTGAATCCATCAGAACACTTGAGGAGGTCATGCTGCATTATGCTGAAGAGGAAATGCCCTTGACATGGGTTCCAACAAGACAACGACCCCAAACACACCAGTAAACGGGAAACATCCTGGTTCCAGAACAACGAGATTGGGGTTATGTAACGGCGGCCCAATACCTGGACCTTAATCCGATAGAAAACTTGTGGGGTGACGGCAAAAATGCAGCTTCTGAGACAAAACCAAGAGATACAGAAGAACTGTGATGTAGTCCAATCATCCTGGGCTGGAGATACCTGCTCACAGGTAACAGAAGCTGGTCGACTCCACAACATAGATGTGCAGCAGCTCTCAGAAACAGTGTTTATACAAATAAATATAAGCTCAGAGATTCAAACAAAAACAAAATCTTACGTTTTTCAGGTTATACACTTAAGGTTTGAGTTTGTAACACTGATTTTTTTAACCGTCTGATATTCACGTTTCTTCAATTTCTTTAAAGGAATAACACAAATTTGCTATATTTTTCTTCATGTTTTGATTTAGAGTAGAATGTGTCGTGTTCCCAATGCATATGTGTGTCTGGAAATAAAAGTGATTATAAGGATTCTGAGCTTTATTCGGTTTTTCAAATACACTGATATTATTTTCAATGTAACTGTATATGCCATATGCAGGCTAGTAATTTGTGCTTCCAGAAATATTGTGACATTTTTTCCATGGCCATGTGATATATCTTCAGATATGGCTGTTTAAGTAATTAGAAGGTAATCACTGCATCATAATCATCATCATCATCATCATCATCATCATCATCATGATCATCATCATCATCATCATCATCGTTCATTTTCTCTAACCATTTAATCCTAATTAGGGTCACAGGAAGGCTGGCACCCATCCCAGCCGACTCCGGGCGAGGGCAGGGCCATCGCATTGCCAGGCCATCGCAGGGCAGAAACACGCTGACGGCTATGCAGCTACTCTTGTTGAAAGTCAGTAATGGTTCTTTTACATGAACCTCTCACCATAGAAGGTTGAGAGATATGACCGGCCTTTGATAACCCAGTTAGTGGCACTGGGGGGACAGTGACAACCTTGTGGAGAGTGGGACTCAAACCCCCAACTTTAGGATTAGTGATTCAGCATCTTTTACTATTAGGCCACCACTGCCCATCACTGCATCATTTAGGTTTAAGTAACTTGGGGGGGGGGGGGGGGGTTGTTTTTCACTGAAACATTAATCATTGCAGTAATTACACAACCAAACGCTCTCACCCATTTAAATCCAGGTGGGGGATATTTATTAGGCGGAGTGATCTATGTGGGAAAGTTCTTTAAAGTACTGTCCTTGAAATGTCCTTGGATATGGAACCTCCTAATACGGCCTTGCAAGGGAATTGTTTCTTGAGTAATGTGTGTAGTGATAGTTGGTACAGTATTATTATCCTGAATATAATGCTTCTGCATACTTGAGTGTATATATGCAGATCAGCAGTTCTTATTCTTTCCTCAGTGCACTTTCTACTGCTTTAAGAAAGGAATTATACATAATTCCTGGAGATTATATTCTCTTTCAGGCTGTTCCTGTCTCAAGTGTGTGTGCTTCCTGGAGATTTATTTAAATATCAATCATTCATTTTCAGTACTTTAACCTCCTAGTGTTAAATAGTAGCATAGCAACAGAGCTTATGTACATGTCATAAAGGCCTGAGCTCTATTTTCTTGCTGTGTTCTTTCCCGCCTGCCTACACTGGCAACCCAATAAACGAAGAAAATGTTGGGGAGAATTATATCGCCACCACCATTGGCGATGAGTGCACTCGCACACGCACTCTGTAGCTTATTCTCTTACTTTAAATATGGATGTGTGTGCAAACTTACACATGAAAGCATTTTTGTAGCTGTGCCTAAATAAATATTAAGTCTAATTGTGAGGCGCTCCACCAAATGTAGGCGCTTGTCGCAAGTGACGTATGGTTCTTGTGAGAGAAAGCGCGGCTTATCCGGACTTCCGATCTTTCAAGTGAGCAAGTGAAGGTTGAGTACTAAACAAATATTCAATACGCACTTGCTCACTTGAAAAGTCGGAAGTCTGAATAAGCCACGTTTTGTCTCACAAGCACCATACGTCACTTGCGACAAGCGCCTACATTCGGTGGAGCGCCTCACAATTTAGGCCCATCTCAGCCGACTGTGGGCGAAGGCAGAGTACACCCTGGATGGCTCGCCAATCCATCGCAGGGCAGAAAAACACTGACGGCTATGCAGCTACTCTTGATGAAAGTCAGAAATGGTTCTTTTACATGAACCTCTCACCACAGACAGTGAGAGACATGGCCGTCCTTTGATAACCCAGTTAGCTGCACGGGAGGCGATGTTGGATGTATCCAAACAAAATTGATGCACGTTTTGGATTTATTATGATGTATACAACAACTGTGGTTAAAAATCTCATTCGTTGCACATCGTACCATACAGTGAACCCACTTTCCAAGAGATACTCGCCCTTACCATCAGGCCTAAACTCCTTGGAGGATTTCTTCTTCTGTTCCTGGTTGTTGGCCCCCATGTCCTGGGAAACGTAATCTTCACTGAAATCCAGAGGGAAGTCCAGGTCCTGGAAGAAAGGTGAAGTGGAGAGGGGTGTCGCCACCCGGTGGCGAGTGGTGGGCTGCGCAGAAGACGAGGATAGGAGAGACATCAAATCTTGAAGAAGTTGGGTGTCCTCCTCCAGAGCAATAGGGTGAGGCTTTGCAATTCTGGCAGAAGACGAGGGATATGTGTTCCCATCCACTAGGTTTAGAGAACGCTCCTCTTCATTTTGGTAGCCATACTGCATGATGAGTATATCAACAGTTATTATGAGCATAAATTTCATTACTTTCATTCCATGTACATGTATATACTGTACACACACAGACACACACACATTTTAGATATGTATATATACATGCACACACCATACAAAAAAGTTAAGGATATTTGTCAATAATAAACTGAAATTAAGGCCAATTCACAAAACCGAAAAAAAAAAAATCTCGAAAATTTCCTAATATCCTTAACTTTTTTTTGTAGTGTGTATATATATATATATATATATATATATATATATATATATATATATATATATATATATATATATATATATATATATATATCTTCTTCTTTTCCTTTTGGCTGTTCCCTTCAGGGGTCATCACAGCAAATTATCTGCCTCCATCTCACCCTATCCTCTGCATCTTCTACTCTTACTCCAACGACCTTCATGTCCGCCTTCACCACATCCATAAATCTTCTCTTTGGTCTTTCTCTGGGCCTTCTGCCTGGTAGTTCCAACCTCAGCGTCCTACTACCAATATACTCACTATCCCTCCTCTGAACATGTCCAAACTATCTCAATCTAGCCTCTCTGACTTTGTCTCCAAAACATCTAACATGTGCTGTCCCTCTGATGTACTCATTCCTGATCCTATCCATCCTCGTTACTCCCAAAGAGAACCTCAACATTTTCATCTCTGCTACCTCCAATTCTGACTCCTGTCTTTTCCCCAGGGCCGCTGTCTCTAAACCATACAACATCGCTGGCCTCATCACCGTCTTGTACACTTTTCCCTTCATTCTTGCCGATACTCTCCTATCACACATCCCACCGGACACTTTTCTCCATCCATTCCAGCCTGCCTGCACGTGTTTCTTCACCTCTTTTCCACACTCTCCATTGCTCTGGATTTTTGAGCCGAAGTACTTAAAATCCTCCACCTTCTTTATCTCTGCTCCCTGTAGCCTCACCATTCCTCTTGGGTCCTTGTCGTTCACACTCATGTATTCTGTCTGACTGAGACTAACCTTCATTCCCCTCCTTTCCAGGGCATACCTCCACCTCTCTAGATTTTCCTCCACTTGTTCTCTGCTCTCACTAAAGATCACGATGTCATCTGCAAACATCACAGTCCATGGAGATTCTTGCCTAACTTCGTCTGTCAGCCTGTCCATCACCATAGCAAACAAGAAGGGGCTGAGAGCTGACCCTTGATGCAGTCCCACCTCCACCTTGAACCCTTCTGTCACACCGACAGCACACCTCACCACTGTCTTACATCTTTCATACATGTCCTGCACCACTCTAACATACTTCTCTGCCACTCCAGACTTCCTCATACAATACCACAGTTCTTCTCTCGGCACCCTGTCATATGCTTTCTCCAGATCCACAAAGGCACAATGCAGCTCCTTCTGACCTTCTCTGTACTTCTCTATTAACATCCTCAAAGCAAACACTGCATCTGTGGTGCTCTTTCTTGGCACGAAACCAAACTATTGTTCACAAATGCTGACCTCTGCCCTTAGTCTAGCTTCCACTATTCTTTCCCATAACTTCATTGTATGGCTCATCAACTTTATCCCTCTGTAGTTGCCACAACTCTGTACATCTCCCTTGTTCTTAAAAATGGGCACAAGCACACTTCTCCTCCATTCCTCCGGCATCTGCTCACTTTCTAAGACCTTGTTGAATATTCTTGTCAGAAAATCTACTGCTACCTCCCCTAGACACTTCCATACCTCCACCGGTATGTCATCAGGACCAACTGCCTTTCAAGGGGGGCACAAACCAGTGTCTCTCCCTCACGCCGGTCCCAAGCCCGGATAAATGCAGAGGGTTGCGTCAGGAAGGGCATCCGGCGTAAAACAAATGCCAAATAAACTATGCGAATCACAAGAAAGAATGACATATGCGGATCGGAATTCGAGGCCCGGGTTAACAACGACCGCCATCAGTGCCGTCAACCAACAGGGTGCTGATGGAAATTGGACTACTGTTGGTCAAGACGTCGAAGAAGGAGGCGGGAGGCGTGTCCGTTGCCAGAGAGAGAAGAGGAAGGCATGAGTCTAGGACTGAAAGTAGGGACTTTGAATATTGGAACTATGACAGGAAAAGGTAGAGAGCTGGCTGACATGATGCAGAGGAGGAAGGTGGACATACTGTGTGTTCAGGAGACCAGGTGGAAAGGGCGCAAGGCTAGAAGCATAGGAGCAGGGTCTAAGCTGGTTTATCACGGTGTGGATGGGAAGAGAAATGGAGTCGGAGTCATCTTGAAGGAGGAGTTTGCCAGGAATGTTCTAGAAGTGAAAAGAGTGTCAGACAGAGTGATGAGTCTCAAGTTAGAAATTAAAGGTGTGATGGTTAATGTTGTTAGTGCTTATGCCCCACAGACAGGATGTGGCGAGAAGAGAAGGAGAGATTCTGGAGGAGTTAGATGAAGTGATGCAGAGTACCCCCAGAGGTGAAAAGAGTGGTCATTGGGGCAGACTTCAATGGACATGTTGGTGCAGGAAACAGAGGGACGAGGAAGTGATGGGTAGGTTTGGTATCCAGGACAGGAGCATGAAGGACAGATGTTGGTAGATTTTTGCAAAAAGGATGGAAATGGCCGTCGTGAATACTTTCTTCCAGAAGAAGAGAGGAGCATAGGGTGACTTATAAAAGTGGAGGTAGGAGCACACAGGTAGACTACATCTTGTGCAGGCGATGTAATTTAAAGGAAGTCAGTGACTGCAAAGTAGTAGCGGTGAGAGTGTTGCCAAACAGCATAGGATGGTGGTGTGCAGGATGATGCTGATGGTGAGGAAGGTGAAGAAGGCAAAGGCAGAGCAGAAGACAAAGTGGTGGAAGTTGAAAAAGGAAGAGTGTCGGGTTGTCTTCAAGGAGGAGTTGAAACAGGCTTTGGGTGGTCAGGAAGTGCTTCCAGATGACTGGACAACTACAGCGAATGTGATCAGGGAGACAGGTAGGAGAATACTTGGTGTGTCATCTGGAAGGAAAGTAGATAAGGAGACTTGGTGGTGGAATGAGGAAGTGCAGGAGTGTGTACAAAGGAAGAGATTAGCTAAGAAGAAGTGGGACATTGACAAAACCGAAGAGAGTAAACAGGAGTACAGGGAGACACAGCGTAAGGCAAAGGTAGCAGTGTCAAAGGCCAAACAGAGCGCGTTTGATGACTTGTATGCTCGGCTGGAAAGTAAGGAGGAGAAAATGATTTATACAGGTTGGCACAGCAGAAATAGAGATGGGAAGGACGTGCAGCAAGTTAGATTGATAAAGGACAGAGAGGAAATGTATTGACTGATGACAGAAGTGTGCTGGGAAGATGGAAAGAGTACTTTTGAAGAGCTGGTGAATGAGGAAAATGAGAGAGAGAAAAGAGTAGAAGAGGTGACTGTTGAGGACCAGGAAGTAGCAAAGATTAGTAAGGGTGAAGTGAGGAGGGCATTGAAGAGGATGAAGAATGGAAAGGCAGTTGGTCCTGATGACATACCGGTGGAGGTATGGAAGTGTCTAGAGAGGTAGCAGTAGATTTTCTGACAAGAACATTTAACAAGGTCTTAGAGAGTGAGAGAGGATGCCAGAGGAATGGAGGAGAAGTGTGCTGGTGCCCATTTTTAAGAACAAGGAAGACGTGCAGAGTTGCAGCAACTACAGAGGGATAAAGTTGATGAGCCATACGATGAAGATATGGGAAAGAATAGTGGAAGCTAGACTAAGGGCAGAAGTCAGCATTTGTGAACAACAGTTTGGTTTCATGCCCAGAAAGAGCACCACAGATGCAGTGTTTGCCTTGAGGATGTTAATGGAGAAGTACAGAGAAGGTCAGACGGAGCTGCATTGTGCCTTTGTGGATCTGGAGAAAGCATATGACAGGGTGCCGAGAGAAGAACTGTGGTATTGCATGAGGAAGTCTGGAGTAGCAGAGAAGTATGTTAGAGTGGTGCAGGACATGTATGAGAGATGTAAGACAGTGGTGAGGTGTGCTGTCGGTGTGACAGAAGAGTTCAAGGTGGAGGTGGGACTGCATCAAGGGTCAGCTCTCAGCCCCTTCTTGTTCGCTATGGTGATGGACAGGCTGACAGACGAGGTTAGACAAGATTCCCCATGGACTATGATGTTTGCAGATGACATTGTAATCTGTAGTGAGAGCAGAGACCAAGTGCAGGAAAATCTAGAGAGGTGGAGTATGCCTGGAAAGGAGGGGAATGAAGATTAGCCTCAGTAAGACAGAATACATGTGCATGAATGCCAAGGACCAAGAGGAACGGTGAGATTACAGGAGCAGAGATAAGAAAGGTGGAGGATTTTAAGTACTTAGGCTCAACAATCCAGAGCAATGGAGAGTGTGGAAAAAGAGGTCAAGAAGCGTGTGCAGGCAGGTTGGAATGGTTGGAGAAAAGTGTCCGGTGTGATGTGTGATAGGAGGGTATCGGCAAAAATGAAAGGAAAAGTGTACAAAAGCGGTGTTGAGGCCAACTTGATGCTGTATGGGTTAGAAACAGTGGCCTGGGGGAAAAGACAGGAGGCAGAGTTGGAGGTAACAGAGATGAAAATGTTGAGGTTCTCTTTGGGAATGCCGAGGATGGATAGGATTAGGAATGAGCACGTCAGAGGGACAGCACATGTAAGGCGTTTTGGAGACAAAGTCAGAGAGCTAGGTGAGATGGTTTGGACATGTACAGAGGAGGGATAGTGAGTATATTGGTAATAGGATGCTGAGGCTGGAACTACCAGGCAAAGGCCTGAGGAAGACCAAAGAGACGATTCATGGATGTGGTAAAGGAGGACATGAAGGTCGTTGGTGTAAGAGAAGAAGATGCAAAGGATAGGGTGAGATGGAGGCAGATGATTCGCTGTGGCGACCCCTGAAGGGAAAAGCCGAAAGGAAAAGAAGAAGAAGAAGAAGAAGATCCTCTTCAATGCCCTCCTCACTTCACCCTTACTAATTTTTGCTACTTCCTGGTCTTCAACGGTCAACCCTTCTACTCTTTTTTCTCTCTCATTTTCCTCATTCATCAGCTCTTCAAAGTACTCTTTCCATCTTCCCAGCACACTTCTGTCATCAGTCAATACATTTCCCTCTCTGTCCTTTATCACTCTAACTTGCTGCATGTCTTTCCCATCTCTATTTCTCTGCTGTGCTAACCTGTATAAATCATTTTCTCCCTCCTAACTGTCCAACCTATCATACAAGTCATCATACGCCCTCTGTTTGGCCTTTGACATCGCTACCTTCGCCTTATGCTGTGTCTCCCTGTACTCCTGTTTACTTTCTTTGGTCCTCTCTGTGTCCCACTTCTTCTTAGCTAACCTCTTCTTTTGTACACACTCCTGCACTTCCTCATTCCACCACCAAGTTTCCTTATCTACTTTCCTTCCAGAGGACACACCAAGTACTCTCCTACCGGTCTCCCTGATCACATTGGCTGTGGTTGTCCAGTCATCTGGAAGCACTTCCTGACTACCCAAAGCCTGTTTCAACTCCTCCTTGAAGACAACACAACACTGTTCCTTTTTCAGCTTCCACCACTTTGTCTTCTGCTCTGCCTTTGCCTTTTTCACCTTCCTCACCATCAGCGTCATCCTGCACGCCACCATCCTATGCTGTTTGGCAACACTCTCACCCACTACTACTTTGCAGTCACTGACTTCCTTCAAATTACATCGCCTACACAAGATGTAGTCTACCTGTGTGCTCTTACCTCCACTTTCATAAGTCACCCTATGCTCCTGTTTCTTCTTGAAGAAAGTATTCACCACAGCCATTTGCATCCTTTTTGCAAAATCGCGATCAACATCTGTCCTTCTGTGTTCCTGTCCTGGGTACCAAACCTGCCCATCACTTCCTCGTCCCCTCTGTTGCCTGCACCAACATGTCCATTGAAGTCTGCCCCAATGACCACTCTTTCACCTCTGGGGGTACTCTGCATCACTTCATCTAACTCACTCCAGAATCTCTCCTTCTCTTCTAGCTCACATCCTGCCTGTGGGGCATAAGCACTAACATCATTGACCATCACACCTTCAATTTCTAACTTGACTCATCACTCTGTATGACACTCTTTTCACTTCTAGAACATTCCTGACAAACCCCTCCTTCAAGATGACTCCTACTCCAGTTCTCTTCCCATCCACACCGTGATAAAACAGCTTAAACCCTGCTCCTAAGCTTCTAGCCTTGCTACCTTTCCACCTGGTCTCCTGAACACACAGTATGTCTACCTTCCTCCTCTGCATCATGTCAGCCAGCTCTCTATCCTTTCCTTGCATAGTTCCAACATTCAAAGTCCCTACTCTCAGTCCTAGGCTCACGCATTTCCTCTTCTCTCTCTGCCTACAGACATGCCTCCCGCCTCTCCTTCTTCAACGTCTTCGACCAACAGTAGTCCAATTTCCATCAGCACCCTGTTGGTTGACAGCACTGATGGTGGTAGTTGTTAACCCGGGCCTCGACCGATCCGGTATGAATTTTGTTTTGATCATTTGCTTGAGAAATGTGGCAGAAGTTTTACGCCAGATGCCCTTCCTGTCGCAACCCTCTGCATTTATCCGGGCTTGGGACCGGTATAAGGAGGAGAGACACTGGTTAGTGCCCCCCCCCCCCCCCCATACACACATACACACATACACACACACATACACCCACACACATGCACATACATACACATACATACACATGCATGTCCTAACCTTTTGGTAGGTATATGGTTCCAGGCTTTGCATGTGAAGTGATGTTTGTGAGGGATCAACAATCATATAGTCCATGTAGTGCTGGAGTTTTGGATTAAGGTGGTCTCCTGGCCCTCCCCCAGACCTGGACAGGATAAAAAGAGAATGAATGAACTATGGTCTAAACGTTTCTTTTGGTTTAAAGGAGCCCAATCACTTCCCAGGTATATTACATAAAACTAAAATACAGTGTTATGTCTTTGAAAGAAAATGGAATCATAATTAACAATGTCTTTCTGAAACCATTTTCTTATTCTTGTACGTAAGTCTCAATGACCCCTACACCAGGTGATATTAATAAACATCAGCATCCTTTTTTAATTATTATTTATTCTTTCTCGAAATCATATCTCTTCTGTTTCATAACACTTGATTTCAGGATTTTATACTTACTAGAAATCTGTTTTTCACTGGAAATCTACCACGCATAAGCAAGCAGGTTCCTCCTGTCACCAAATTGGGGCTACACAGCTTGTTATATTCATGGTTATTGTGAACAGACAGAGAACCAAAACAAGATGTAGATCATGTGACTAAGAGATACTAAGAAGGTTTTCATACTTAGATATTACACATTCAATCAATACATAGATCAAGCATCTATAGTAAAAATTAAAAGTTTTGACCTGGGAATTTGTTGTCCAGGGGAAATAAATAAAAAAGTACAATGTAAACATGATTGTGTGGGTTAAAGTGCATGGTATGCAGTGAGTGGCACAGTGCAAGACAGGTCTGTGTTGTGAGTTAGCTTGTTATAATCAGGAGATAGGCTACTAAGCCATAAAAATTAGTTAATAAGTCCTAAATATGATATTTTAAGTCATAATTATGAATGTGTACTTAGCATCTTATAATTAAGGCTTATTATTAATATGATTTAGCTATCTCATAATTATGACATACTAACTCATAGTTATGAAGTAGCATCCCATGTTGACTTACTGAGTCATAAGTAGGACTCTGCATCTCATATATATTATTTATTATATCATAAATATGACTTAAGATCTCACAATGATGTCTTACTCATAATTACAACTTAGTATTTTAGCAAAATTATGCAACTTTGCATATTTTAATTAAGCAACTTTGCATAATTATGACAGAATCTCATAATAATAACTTACTATCTCACAATTATAATTTAGCAATAATGACTTACTGAATAATTATGACTTCACGTTCTCATAATTATGACAGTGTCCCATAATCATGACTTCCCCTCTAATAGATATTACTTCATCAGTTCATTTTCTGTAACCGCTTCATCCTAATTAGGGTCACGGGGAGGCTGGTGCCCATCCCAGCCAACTCAGGGTGAGGGCAGAGTACACCCTGGACAGCTCGCCAGGTCATCGCAGGGCGGAAACACGCTGACGGCTTTGCGGCCTACTCTTGTCGAAAGTCAGCAATGGTTCTTTTACATGCCTCTCACTATAGACAGTGAGAGACATGGCCGGCCTTTGATAACCCAGTTAGCTGCACTGGGGGGGACAGTGACAGCTTTGTGGAGAGTGGGACTCGAACCCCCAACCTTTGGATCAGTGATCCGGTGCCTTATTCCACTAGACCACCACTGCCCCCTAGATATGACTATCTCATAATTACAATTTAGCATCTCATAATTATTACGTACTTACTATCTCACAATTATGGCTTTACGTTCTCATAAATATGACCATGTCTTCTAATCATGACTTCCCATCTCATAGATATTACCCAACATCTTATCATTATGACTATCTCATAAATTTGATTTAGCATCTCATAAATATGATTTGGTATCTCATACTTATGACTTACTATCTCATAATTATTACTTAGCATATCATTATTATGACGTACTTGTTGCTAATCCTTTCCACTTCATGGTAACATGGTCCTGGATTCAATTCCCTGAGGTTTCTCTCTAAAGTCTATATGTTCTCCCTGTGCATGTGTGGGTTTTCTCAGAGTACTCCAGGCTTCCTCTCACAGTCCAAAGATATGCACATTAAGCTAACTAGAAATTCTTGATTTCCCTTTGGTGTGAGTGTGAATGTTTGTATGTCTGTTTTGGCACTACAATTGTCTGGCAAACCATTCACGGTGTATTCAGATAGGCTCCAGCCTATGACCCTAACAACTGATTAGCCAGTCCAGAAAATGAATTAAGTAAAAAAAAAAAGAGTGTCGTGAGTTTTTATTTGATTACTTCAGTTTCTACCCATAGTCCAGAGACATGCACATTAGGCTAACTGGCTGACTGTTCTGAATTGTCCCTCGGTATGACTGTAGAATGATTGCATTAGTGTTGGCTCTACGGTGGTCTGGTGAGCAGTTCAGGTTGTACCCCACATTTACCCAGTGTTGGCTGAGATAAACTTCAGCCTCCCCATGATCCTAGTAAAATTAAATGGTTTAGTAAATGAGTGAGTGAGTGATGACTGAAAAGTTCTAATACTATTCTAATTGTAATATTGACCAGTAGTGTAGATTAGATGTTGTCTTGTGCAACACTTCATGTTCTAAAATCAAAATAGGCCTACAAAGACATCAGGAGGTACCATTGGACATACAGTACACTTTCTTTTAAAATGAAGTAGGCCGTGTTATTGTTTTAACAGCATGAAATAGAAAAATATTTTAAAAAAAAATTCCTCCTTTCCCTTTCTGTGATTATAAATCTTACTTGGATGACGCAGCATTCTTTACAACAGATGACAGTGGGATCTTCTCAACCATGTTGAGTTCCTTATCGATAATTGATTGGGTGGCTTCATCCTGCCAGGTCAACCCTATAAACAATGGAGAAAAAAATTACTAATGTCAGTTTACAACAATAACAATAATAATAATAATAATAGTAATAATAATAATAATAATAATAATAATAATATGGCCTTGATTGGTTTTATGTCAGCAGATAGAACAAAATTAATTCTCGAGTTCCTATCATGCAATGTTCTGATGGTACAGAACACTTTAATGAGCCCAAAGGAGTCCCTGCAGTAAATTTGTATAAAAGATAAGCATTAGATAGCCATGATGTAAACGATGCACAAGGAACCTTTTCTCATTAGCATTTGCAGTAATGATTGCAGTCTGTCCAGTAAGCCTGCAGTCACTCTGTAGTGAAATCTCCCTTGCTGCTGTGTAAGGCACTGCCCGAACAACTCATCTGGAATTACACACATACAGTAGCTTTTAGATACACACAAGGACTCGTGTGAATAAGTAATTGCCCCCCCTAAACCTAATAGCTGGTTGAACCACCTTTTGCAGCAATAACTGCAGTCAAGTGTTTGCAATAAGAGGTACTGAGTCGTTCACATGGCTGTAATGGGATTTTGGCCCATTCTTCTTTGCAGAATTGTTTAAGATCAACCAGATTGGATGGTTTTGGGGCATGAACAGCCTTTTTAAGGTCATGCCACGACATCTCAATAGGATTCAGGTCGGGACTTTGACTAGGCCACCAGTCTAAAACCCTCATTTTGTTCCTTTTCATTCAGAAGCAGACTTGCTGGTGTGCTTCAGATCATTGTCTTGCTGCAGAACCCAGGTGTGCTTTAGCTTGAGGTCTCGAACTGATGGATGAACATTCTTCACCAGGATTTCTTGGCAGCGAGCAGAATTTATGGTTCCATGAATCATGACAAGTCGCCCAGGTCTTGAAGCAGCAAAGCAGGCCCAGATCATCACACTTCCACCACCATGTTTCACTGTTGGCATAATGTTCTTTTTATCAAATGCACTGTTCCTTTTGTGCCAGATGTAACGTGATGCATTTCTCCCAAAAAGTTCAACTTTAGTTTCATCAGTCCAAAGTACATTTTCCCAAAAGCTTTGGGGATGCTCAAGATGATTCTTGGCAAAAGTGAGTCGTTCCTTGATTTTTTTTTTTTTTGTCAACAGTGGCTTTCGCCTCGGAACTCTTCCATGGATGCCATTTTTTCCGCGTGTCTTTCTGATGGTGGCATCATGAACATTGACATTAACTGAGGCAAGTGAGGCTTGTAGTTGTTTAGAAGTGGTTTTTGGATCCTTTGTGACTTCTCCGGTTCGTCTGCGCCAAGTAATTTTGGTAGGTCGACCACTCCTGGGAAGGGTCACCACTGTGCCATGCTTTCTCCATTTCTGCATAATGGCTCTGACAGTGGTCTGCTGGAGTCCCAAAGATTTACCAATGACTTTGTATCCTGTCCCAGACTGAGACATCTTCATAATCTTCTTTCTTATTTTCTCTTGAAGCTCACTGGATCGCGGCATGATGATGTGTGTTCAGTATGGCCGACCTCACCTTGTCAGGCAGGTTTTATGTCAGGGATCTCCTGATTGAAAATGCCTGGCCACAATCAGGCCTGGGTGTGGCCATGAAATTGAACTCAGTTTTCCCCAATAATAGGATTAATCACAATTACCTCACATTTTAACAAGAGGGAAAATTACTTTTTCACAGAGGTTCATGTAGGTCTGGATAGGATTTTTCTTGTAACAAATAAAATCACAACAAGAAAACCGCATTTTTTGAATACTTGGGTTATTTTTGTGTAATGTTTTAATTTGTTTGATGATCTGAAAAAGTTAAGTGTGACAAAGGTGCAAAAAAGTAAAAAAAAAAATCAGTACGGGCAAAAACTTTGTCACAGCACTGTATATATATATATATATATATATATATATATATATATATATATATATATATATATATATATATATATATATATATATATATATATATATACTGTATATATATATATATATATGTATATATATATATATATCATGTTTTTGCCCGTACTGATTTTTTTTATATTACAATATTATTTATATATATATATATATATATATATATATATATATATATATATATATATATATATATGTGTGTGTATATATATATATATATATATATATATATATATGTATATATGGGGGCAGTGGTGGTCTAGTGCGCTGGATCGCTGGTCCAAAGGTTGGGGGTTCGAGTCCCTCTCTACAAGGTTGTCACTGTTCCCCCAGTGCAGCTAACTGGGTTATCAAAGGCCCCAGAATAATATAATGTTTCTCTGCAAAATTATAAAAGCCTGCGTATTAATATTTCATCATTCACAGTACTGTATAGACTATCATCAAAGGGTTTTAAGAATCTAGAAAAATCTCTGTGTGCACACAACAAGGCTGAAAAACAATATTTGTTGCTTTGTCATCTTCATACAATTAGATAGAACCTCATTAAAAACGGGCGCGTGTCATTATGAAACCACTGCATGAGCTCAGGAGCACTTCCAGAAATCACTGTCTATAAAGTAGTACATGATTCAGGGCATGATGTTGAACTGTCATGCCCATCAACATACCATGTTCAACTATTCAGCAAAATAAAAGTCTTCTCTGAGTTGGAAACGTGTTTGAAAGAGCAAGAAAGATACTAAAGAGTGCAAAACCGAATGTCATGTGGTTCTGGGAGCCTGTGAAGTGGAGTAGGCGGTGTAAGAACTGTACACTACAGTATATTGAATAGGAAGGAGAAGAAGTAAATCGATATACAGAATCAATGGAACAAATAGATACTCATCACTCACGCACTCACCTAACCGCTTAATTACTAATCAGGGAGGCTGGTGCTTATCTCAGCCAACACTGGGTAATGGTCGGGTACACCCTGAACAGCTCGTCACACTATCACAGGGATAACACAGATAACCATTCACACTCACTCACACCCAGGGTCAGTTTTGAAACAGCCTGATGTGCATGTCTTTAGCCTGTAGGAGGAAACCGGAGCACCCGGAGGAAACCCATTCACACACACACACACACACACAGAGAGAACATGCAAACACCACACAGGACCTTCTTGCTACGAGGCGGACGTGCCACCCGCAAATGGATACTCAAATGGAATTCAAATAATTTCGACCAACCCTTGTAAACACCGAGCATACACATATGTTTGTTTATACAATACAATATTATATAATACAATGGAGTTGTATAACATACAATGCTTGGAGTCCTTCATCATTCCTGAACTTAAATAACTTTGTAAATGTCACTATGACTCATTTTCTCTCTCTTTTCTCTCGCTCACATTGTCTCTCTCTACCCGTCTCTCCCTTATACAGAACACCAAAAAAAAAAGATGTTATGTTTGCTTCTATGATGTCATCGTTGCCATAGAAACGTTCTAAGGTCTTCATCATTAGGTACAACCAGGTGATCATAAAATGCAGTTTCGATGGAGTAATTGCTTCTCTTTAAGTATTTTACACTCACAAAGAGACTTGAACCAAAGAACACGTGCACACAGATAGTAATAATGATGAATAAAATTATTAATCAATCACAATTGTTTCTGAGTTTGTGTGATCGCATGATCTCAGTCTAAAACACACAAATATTATAATAAATATTTCATGCATATCATTTATTCATTCATTTTCTGAACCACTTAATCATAATGAGGGCTACAGGGAGGCTGGTGCCTATCTCAGCCAACTCTGGGCGAGGCCAGGGTACATTCCAGATAGCTCACAGGCTATCGCAGATATTATATATAACCTGTTATATTACTGTCCAGTCATGTTGTCACCGGTGCTCCTGACATCATCATTTAAATTAGAACTCCACTCGGCCAATCAAAAAGCAGAAAGGTTCTGTTGTTGTTTGACCTGATAATGTGTTAAAAATGTACACATTTTATTTATTTATTTACTTTTGTGTTACTTTCATCTCATCAGTTTTGAAAGTGACGGCACTGGTGTAGTGGTTAACATGTCCGCCTCACAACAAGAAAGATTTGTATTGGATCACGAGCTCGGAGACGTTTCTATGTAGAGTTCATGCACGTTCTCCTTGTGCTCGTGAGGGTTTCACCTTGGTACTCCGGTTTCCTCATACAATACAAAGGTATGCACAGTCATTTTTACAATATTATTTACCACCTGTATTGGGGGTGGTTAGCACATTCTCCTCACTGCAAAGAGAACCTGAGTTCGGTTCACAAGCTGTGTGGGGTTTGCATGTTCTCCCCGTGTTTGTGTGGGGTTTCCTCCGGGTACTCTGGTTTCCTCCAACAGTCCAATGACATAAACATTCGGCTAACTGTCTATTCCAAATTGCCTTTAGGTGTGATTGTGAATAGTTGTGTGTGTTTTGCCCTGCGATGGTCTGGCAAGCTGGACAGGGTGCTCCAAGTCTTTGCCCAATGTTGGTTGAGATAGGCACCCCTCCGCACGATCCTAGCAGAATTACGTGATTTGACAGATGAATGAATGTTTTGAGAGTGCAGTCCAAGAACCAAAGGTGAGAACCATATGAACACACATCCATCTTCTTTTTCTTTCGACCATTCTTTCTTCCATCTATTCATTATTTATGCTGGGTACACACCGTGGAACACAAGTTGCCAGTCTATCCCAGGACTAACAACCATTCACACACAGGGGCAATTTGGAACAGCCAATTAGTGTTAATGTGCATGTCTTTGGACTGTTGGAGGAAACCAGGGCTCTCAGAGGAAGCCCATGCAAGCAAGGAGAGAAGATATAAATCCCACACAGAGACAACCTAGTCCGCTGCTAAGAGGTGCCAAGGCAACGCACTAAAGCCGCGGTTGTTCTCACACAGATATAATGTTAAATACATTGGTCGTTGTTATTTACAATTCTTATTGTGACACTAATGGGGCAGTGGTGGTTTAGTGGCATAGGGTGCTAGATCGCTGATCCAAAGGTTGGGGGTTCGAGTCCCACTCTCCACAAGGTTGTCACTGTCCCCCCCCCAGTGCAGCTAACTGGGTTATCAAAGGCCGGCCATGTCTCTCACTGTCTATGGTGTGAGGTTCATGTAAAAGAACCATTGCTGACTTTCGACAAGAGTAGCTGCAAAGCCGTCAGCGTGTTTCCACCCTGCGATGGCCTGGCGAGCTGTCCAGGGTGTACTCTGCCTCGCCCGAAGTTGGCTGGGATGGGCACCAGCCTCTCCGCGACCCAAATTAGGATTAAGCGGGTACAGAAAATGAACTGATGATGATTGTGAGACTGAAGAAAATCTTTTTTTATTATTCTGACAAGTTTGTCTTTTACAGGAGGTCACTTTAAATATGTGTTCGGTGTGAATGGGGATTGGAATATTTACCATCCCAACAAGTCCGCCCATTGGTGCAAAGACCCCCATCAAACAAACAACCTGAGAGAGAGACAGAGAGAGACAGAGAGAGAAGCAAAACAAGTTGGTTATGCATCAGACAAGACAGTGTCTACAGACCATCAGTAAATAAAAGCAGGAAGGGAGACAAAAGCTAAACATGTGTATGTGTGTGTGTGTGTGTGTGTGTGTGTGTGTGTGTGTGTGTGTGTGTGTGTGTGTGTGTGTTGTGTGTCATTCAATCGTCCTTCTGCAGAACTACTAAATCCTACAAGGGTAAAAGGGAGACTTTAGCCTATCTCAGCCGACTCTGGGTGAAGCTGGGCTACACCCTGAACAACTCAACAGTCCACCACAGGGCCAACACACATACAACCATTCATCCATACTCACACTCATAACTCGGAGCAATTTGGAACAGCCAACCAGCCTAATGTACATGCATTTAGACCAGTGCTTCTCAAATGGTATGATGCCAGAAGGGGCGTGGTGTGATGCCAGCATGGGCGTGGTGTGATTCCCTGGGGAATATGCTTTTCTGGAATAGTGTACGAGAATTAAGTGTAATTGCACCTCCAGTCCACTAGTTGGCAGTGGCGCTCTCATTGTCGCGCTATGGTGTAGCGGTTTTTCGCACGCGCAAATGATATGAAGTGCAGTAAACAACCCCTCAAGAAAGAACAGGAACGAAGAGAAAGGTGGAGAGAGAGACGGAGATATTAAGACATAAATAAGTTGAATGAGTTTAAATAACGATGTATTTTTAATTTCAGGCACATTGGTGCACTTTAAATAAAAAAAACAATGTTAATGAATTTTTCTTTATTTTAAGTTGAACTATATTTCTTTTTTTTTTAATGGAAATAAAGATACAATGTTATGCACAGGTGTACTAATAACAATTTTATAGACAAATAATACTACAGTATTCATAGTTGCTCGCAGGGCAGTGTGGGGGAGGTGAAATGTTTTTTTCTGCCTGGAGGGGGCGCCACAGAAAATAATTGAAACGCACTGATTTCGACTGATGGCAGTAACCAGATTACATGGAGAAAACCCAGGTAAGCACAGAGCGACCATGTAAACCCCACACAGATGGCTGAACCCAGGACCTTCTTGCTGTGAGGAAAATACATAACAGTGTCGCCCTGTGTGAATGAGAGACTGTGTGTGTGTGTGTGTGTGTGTATCTTTAAGCCTTTGTGTTACCTGCCACAATGCAGCCAGTCTCATTGAACAGGTATATGTAGATCCTTACATGTGACTGAGCACCTGTCCATATTAAGTGGAACATTTCAACATGTGTACAGTAACTTGACCTTTAACCTCAACATTCGAAATTGATTTGCCGGTGACAGGCTTATCAGACCCCGCCAGTCCACTACGGTACTAAAGCACCATAGTAACTGGAAAATAGTGCGTACAAAGCATACAGTCACACCATCTTGTGAAGAACAAACATCACCAGACCTTGTTGTTATAATACGAAATGCGAGATCGAAAAACTCAACCCTACACAAAACGCTGGCCATCCTGGACATTTCCACATGTGTACAGCTGTTCGGTGGTGAGATAAAGTGCAGGGATATGCACACAAACGCTCACACTTCATGCATAATTCATTCTAAGTACGTGGTAATGGTGTAGGAGTTAGCAGAGGTTCTGTTTTTAGAGACCGGACACCTCCTCTCTGCTTCATCTCTGCACTTCAGGGGCTGACTGAGGGAGTAAATGTGAGACAGACTGGTGCACAACAATGAGGGAAAAAGATACGAACTTAAAAGGTGAGAGTGCGAGGAGAGGAGAAGGCGTTAGAGATGCATTGACTCATAACAAATATCCTCTTGAATTGGATAAATATAAAATCAGATTGAAATTAAGAGCATGGGGCAGTGGTGGCCCGGTCGGTGGTAATCGGTGGTGGATTGCTGATCCGAAGGTTGGGGGTTCAAGCCCCATTAGCAACGGGGTGCTACTGTTCAGTTCATCAGTTCATTTTCTGTAACCACTTAATCCTAATTAGGGTCGCGGGGAGGCTGGCACCCATCCCAGCCAACTTCAGGCGAGGGCAGAGTACACCCTGGACAGCTCGCCAGGCCATCGCAGGGCGGAAACACGCCGACGGCTTTGCAGCCTACTCTTGTCAAAAGTCAGCAATGGTTCTTTTACATCAACCTCCCACCATAGACCGTGAGAGACATGGCCGGCCTTTGATAACCCAGTTAGCTGCACTGGGGGGGACAGTGACAACCTTGTGGACAGTGGGACTCGAACCCCCAACCTTTGGATCAGCGATCCAGTGCCCTATACCACTAGACCACCACTGCCCCATGGGGTGCTACTGGTGTCCGCTTAGTACAGCTAACTGGGCTATCAAAGGCCGACCTTTGGTGGGAGAACTGTAAAAGGATCATTTCTGGCTTTCGCCAAGCATAGACTGCATATAGCCATCAGCGTGTTTGTGCCCCGTGTTGGCATGGTGAGCTATCCATGGTGTACTCTGCCCTCGCCCGAATCGGTTGAGATGGACTCCAACCTCCCCGTGATCTGAATCAGGATTCAGCAATTCAGAAAGCAATGAATCAAGTTGTTCTAATTACTGTATATAATATATGTATTCATTTACCGAACTCTTTAATCCTAATTCGGATGCTTTTTTTAGCATGGCGGGGTCATCCTATTAGGTAGGTCAAGGCCAACACTGGGCTAAGGTGGGGTAAATCCGAACCAGACCATCACAGGGGAAACAACCAACCATTCACAACTAAAAGGTAAAGGTGAAGTCCGTGGGCTTTTTTACACCCGAGCCTAGTGGCTCATCAGGGCGGTGCTTATCCCCGGTTTCTGTAGCGTGAAGCGACTAGGAGTTCACCTCCTCCTGGATGGGACGCCAGTCCATTGCAGGTTACCTTCCCAGTATATTTTTACTGGTACCCATTAATACTGCTGGGTGAACAGAGGCACACTTGTGGTTAATTGTGGGATTTGAACTCACAACCTCCTGATCATGAGCACAGCATTCTAACCACTAGGCCACCGGGCCCTTAAACATGCACAACTAGGGCTAATTTAAAACAGCCAGTGAGCCTAATGTGTATGTCTGGACTGTGGGAGGAAACCACAGCACCCAGAAGACACCCACACAAGCATGGCGAGCGTATTCAACAGGACCGCCCTCACCCCGCAATCAATCACAGCACCTTTTGGCTTTGAGACAGATGTCCCTCTACACTATCCCACTGTACCATTAAGCAGTTTGGAAAATGGATCGATGGATGATGCGGAGGGAATGACGGTGTCGCCTCATAAATAGGGGCAGGTCATCTAATCAAGACGAAAATATTTTCTCATGGAATCAAAGCAGTCAGAACTAGAGATTCATTTCGTCGAAGAATGTTCTGCAGTGTGAAAACAAAAGGAAAAAAAAAAAAAGACGATGTATGTGGCATATAAAGTTGACCTGAGGTACGGAATGCAATTTGTTGGCGTTCTGATTGTCACAGCTTCCTTGCAGCAGCACAAACAGAACTCGTACTATAATTCGTAGAATGCACCGCTGACCGTGAAACATGATCTGCACGCCTACTTCCCATTCCACTGGTCACTCACACTTTATACGGACTCTGCTTGTACGTACTCTGTGGGTCTTATTAGCGGTGCATAACAAATCTTTGTTTTCGTTTTTGTTTTTTGCGTCTTCATATTTGTCCGATTTTAATATTGTTTGGTCTCTGATATCGTTTGCCTGATCAGCTGAACTGTGCCTGATTTATGTTGCTGATTCTGGATTGTGTTTTTGTACTTTCTGCCTGTGCTTTTATTAAAAAATAAATAAATAAATACTTGTTCTATCTGCATTCGGATCCGTCTCTGTGTCTGACATAACGTGACGTGACACTGATGAAGCATGACTGAACAGGAAGACCTTGATTCCAAAACTCCATTCATTTCTATTCAACCAATATGCATTGCTGGCAATTGAGCAAAAAGTATGAAAAGCAATGTAAGAAAAAGACAAGTGTGGGTCGGAGCTGATTGCATGGATGTGCTGAATGAGCTGTGCTGTGTTATATTATGTTTGGTCGATCTCTGAGGAACAATGACCAAATCGGAAGGCTTTGTTTCTGAAGCTCCATTCATTTCAAAGCGGAATGGAGAACTAGAGCGTATGTGTGTTTTTCCAAAAGCCGGATACAAGCACACTATTGGAATACATGATGAATAAGCAGAAGCTGGCTTGAAAGCAACATGACAAAAAATGGATTCTGATGGAACACGGTGTCAAACATGACACCATCCGGAAGCCATGTTGCTTTCCAAGTTTAAAGTTTGAGAATAGGTTGAAACCATTTCGGCCCCAATGCCTGCCATCACAAGCTTCACTAGATAAAGGGCTGTAGGGGGCTCTGGATAAAGACAGTACCCTTGTCTGCCTGCAGCTGCACCCTCTCTTGAAGGGTGGATGGACAACTCGGTTCTCATCCATCTCCCAAAGCTCTCATGTGCTGGCTCCAAGCGCCACACCCCGGTAAACCGTCTCAGCTGACGGGCCAAACCACGTGACGGAAAAGGAAGAAAAAAAAAAAAAAAACTTCAAATTCGGAGTGGGGACCCGCAGATGGTTCAGTCAGTGCTACAAGTAACATCGTTCCAGCATCTTCTGCGACCAAACTGACTCCAAATGTCATGTTTCGCGTTCCTTTGGACTTGTCAGCAAGGCAGAGAGGGGATCCGAACGATTAGGCCACCCAGGATCTCCATATTCTGGCCCAGGCTTCGCGCCCTAGAGAGGATATTCCAGCTCCACTGGAAAGTGTAGACACAAATTGTTTGGTCAGTGATGGCCTGGTGGTGAAAGAGACTGGATCACTGATCCCAAGTTTGGGGGTTCAAGTCCCACTCTCAATGGGTTATCACTGCTGTCCCCCCCCCCCCCCCCCCCCCCAGTGCGGCTAACTGGGTTATCAAAGGCCCGGCCATGTCTCTCACTGTCTATGGTGAAAGGTTCATGTAAAAGAACCATTGCTGACTTTCGACAAGAGGAACTACATAGCCGTCAGTGTGTTTCTGCCCTGTGATGGCCTGGCGAGCTATACAGGGTTGTTTTGCTGTACAGAGCTGTACAGCTCTGCCCTCGCCCCGAGTATCATGGACTGATCCACAATGTGAACCCTACTGTCTCCCATTGTCTCTCGAGACAGAAGGATGCCAACAATACTAGATAAATCTGTGGCCCAAGCCCATGCTATCCTCAGGGGAACTTCGGAGGGAACCAACTTCTAGATGTTTCGATTCGTCTTTCACCCCTATATCCAGGTTGGACAACCAATTTTCAGGTCAAGATCACTGTGGTCCTCTACCAAAGTTTTCTTTGGCTTTGCCATTCCAAAGCATCGTTTTACTAGTGGTATACAGAGCCCACCTTCACGTCCACTGTGCTGGGAGGTTATTAACATGGCCCTGTGCTTCAGACATATTGGTCCATGTGGCCAGAGTCACCTGGGATCCTGACTGTCCATCATGGGCTGTCCAGTCAACAGCCACATTGGAGGCAGTGGGTTCCTTTCCTTCGCCATAGGGTGGGAAGGTATAAAAGTAGCTCATGTATGGCCTTGTCAGTAAGCAGCGAATTCGGGTTGGCAGAGTTCCTGGGTTTCTGTGTGAAATTGAACGCCCATGTTCTCCCAATGCTTGTGCGGGTTTCCTCTGTGTACTCCTGTTTCCTCCCATAATCCAAAGACATGCATATGAGGTTAGTTGTAAGAGTGGGTGTGAATAGCTGTGCATCTGTGTTATGCTGCGATGGACTGATGAGCTGTTCAGAACGCCTTCACCCAAAGTCGGTTGAGATAGGCTCCGACCTCCTTTTGATCCTATAAGAATTAATGACTTCAGCAAATAAATAAGTGAAAATTGGTGTTTTTTTCAACACAAAATTGTAATGTAATGTAGGCGTTACCTGAAATAAGTGACCTTGCTCCTGTCCAAAAGGAACCCAAAAACGCCTCCCACGCCATAACCGAGCCCATATTTTCCCCTTACTTTTCTCCCATGGGCACGTCTGACAGTGTAACAGGTAATGAACAACTCTTAATAATTAACTACAGACGTAAATGTTCTACAGCACTTTTATCTCCGAGGCTTACACTAGTCTTTCGTATAACCCGCCAGATCGACAACCGTACACAAAGGCATATAATCTCCATTGCTTCTTTGTACAGCTTCACAAAAAAAAACAAAAAAACAGACAGTATAGCACACATGCCATGTCTTTCTATACCAAGAAACATGAGGGTGTTTTTTTTTTTTTTTTTTTTTTGTGGAATTTGGATGTTCTCCCTGTGCATGGGTTTCCTCCAAGTACTCCAGTTTCCTCCCACAGTCCTAAGATATGCACATAAGGCGAACTGGAAATTCTCGATTGCCCCTCGGTGTGAGTGTGAATGCTTATGTGTCTGTGTTGGCTGTTCAGGGTGTATCTCTGCCTTCACCCAGAATACATATGAGATAGGCTCCAGCCTTCCTATGACCCTAACAAAGAATAAATGTAAGGTAAAGTCTATTGGGTTTTTACACCCAAGCAGCTCATCATGCCGGTGCTTATCCCCGGTTTCCACAGCGCGAAGCGACCAGGAGTTCAACTCCTCCTGAATGGGACGCTAATCCATCGCAGGTTACCTTCCCAGTAGATTTTACTGGTACACATTTATACTACTGGGTGAACAGAGGCACACTTGTGGTTGAGAACTTGCCCAGAGGTCTTAGCACAGTGAGGGTCTCAGTGGGATTTGAACTCACAACCTCCCAATCATGAGCGCAGCACCCTAACCATTTCGCCACCGGCCCCATGAACAAGGAATAAAGCAATTATGAGAATGAACGAAATACGAAAAGAGTATGACTGGGAGTCCATGGGAGCTGATTGGCTCAGCAATGAGGCTTACAGGAGGGAAGAACGGCATACGCTCTCTCACTTCGCTCTCACTCACAGTGATAGCCAGCCAATCACGGGCATCTGTGAGCTCAGTCGTATGAGCAGAAAGATAGTGCTTTGTCTCTGAGAGTGTTAGACTTTCCCCAAAATACGCATCCGCCGGAGCTTGGGTGGTTAGCACCGTAAATCATAGAGGGGATGTGTGCATGGGGGGGGCGTGTATCCCCTCCCTGGTTGGTGGTGATCATGTGATAGGGAAGGTAATACCTGATGGGTGGGAGTTGAATATAACTAAAGTAGGGAGGAGGGTGGGGTGGGGTGGGGGGGTATAGTGGTGTAGTGGTTAACACATCCATCTTATAGCAACAAGGTCCTAGATTCGAGTCCTGGGCTCAGGTAGTTCTGTGAGGAGTTTACATGTCCTCCCAGTGCTTGTGTGGGTAATCCGGTTTCCATCCAAAAACATGCACATTGGGCTAATTGGCGGTTCCAAATTGCCCTTAAGCACGAGCGTGAGTGTTTAAAGTTTGTGTGTGTTGAACATCAAGGGTCTGATGACTGACTGCCCAGTATTGGTAGACATAGGCGTCAACGTCACTGTGATTCTAAGAATAAGTGACTCGGCAAGTGAGTGAGTGAGTCAGTGAGTGAGATTCATTTTCGTGTTCCTTTGCACAGAAAAATACGCCGACATTTCCACAACGATGGTATAATGTGAGAATTCATGAGAGGTGATCGAGCCAGCAGGAGAGACCAGACTGCAGATGCATAGTGCATGCCAGAATCTGAGGGTCTGTCCTTCACAGAATATCACAAGCAATTACTGTGAAGAGCTAACTGGTCTAGCATATGCTTTGGGAGTACTAGGCAAAGGATTTGCACAAACACACACACACACACACACACACACTTCTTATAGGCCAGTGCTGTGTATGTGGAACCAATAGGAATGCAGTCACTATCCATGGTGCTGAAATTCATCTGTACACAACAGCATGGCCATGACCTGCAAGCTGAACTGAGTTGAGGAAAACTGTATTTAGATCTAGACTTACAGTAGACCTGCCGATACATACATGTGATTATTACTATGTTATATTACATTCATTCATTTTCTAAACCGGCCTTTGATAACCCAGTTAAGCTGCACGAAGGGGGAGGGGGTCAGCAGTGAACCCGACCTTCAAATCGGTACTCCAGCATCCTACCATGAGGCCACCACCAGTTGCAGCTATTGAAGGATTTCTGAATGCCAGTGGTACTGCAATGGTGGTCTAGTGGTATAGGGCGCTGGATCGCTGATCCTAAGGTTGGGGGTTCGAGTCCCACTCTCCACAGGGTTGTCACTGCTCCCCCCCCACCCCCACCCAGTGCAGCTAACTGGGTTATCAAAGGCGGGCCATGTCTCTCACTGTTTATGGTGAGAGGTTCATGTCAAAGAACCATTGCTGACTTTCGTAAAGTGTAGGCTGCAAAGCCGTCAGCGTGTTTCTGTCCCTTGCTAAAGGGTTGTGTCAGGAAAGGCATCTGATGTAAAAACTGATGCAAAATTAAACGTGCAAATCATTCACTGTGGCGACCCCTGAAAAGGGGAAAAAGCCAAAAGGAAACCTCTCATCTCATCAGTGGTACTGCAACACCTTCAGCACCCCTGTTTTTACCAACAGTGTTCAGAGCGCTACTTCCGACCCAAAACCCAAATACTGTACCAATATGATGATTCAGATCTGTATGAATACAGTAAAACCACCGCTGACGAACGCTTAAGCTCACAAACTTTTCGCCTCAAGAACATTAAATTTGCGAGCATATAGTCTCTGCTGACGAACTAGTTTTCGGCGGACGAATCAAACCACGCGGTCGAACAGCGCCACGGTGGCGGCCACGAGAAGCTGACACACGCTCACGGCGTCACAGTTCGTCACCCCCTTTCTTTGAGTGCGGAAGTGGTTTGTGTTTGATAGACATTTTGGACCATATTGAGTGTACTTTTGCTATTATGGGACCGAAAAAGACCCCACCACAGGCGGAGATCATTGAAAAACACGAACGAGGTGTGCGTTTGTGTGACTCAGCGTCCCAGTACCAGTACGCTAAGTCTACCATTGCTCCCATCCTTAAGAACAAGGAAGCTATTAAGGGTGCGTGTGTGGCTAAGGGTGTTTCCAAACAGTAGGCGTTTCCAAACACTCCTTCCGAACAGTAAGTCCCTCCCTCCCTCCTCCTCCCACTCCATTCCATCAAGCCATCAACTACCATCACAAAGGTAAATAAAACGACTTTATTATACAGTACAGTTTATTTCTTTAATTACAATACAATAGCACATTTATTATACATAAAATAAGGTATATTTTTGTGTAGTTTTAAGGCTTATTTAGTAGAAAATTATGTTTTATGGGGACCTGGGAACGGATTATTCTCATTTTAATGGTTTCTTATGGGACATAAATGTTCGGAAGACGAACTTTTCGCCTCACACACACTTTCTGGGAACCAATTATGTTCGTGAGCTGCGGTATCACTGTAATGGGTTTTCGACAAATCTTAATCCTGAAGAAAAAAATTAACCACTAATTCAGTCACTAATAACCTCAAAAAAATCTCCAATACAGTTACATTAATCTCACGATTAGATAATAGCGAATAGCCTAACGGAGCCCATTCAACCCTCAGACATATTAAATAAACATGAAACACAGCATGGGTGTCATAGTAGGTAGCATGTCTGCCTCACAATAAGAAGGTCCTGGCTCAAGTCCAGGGCTTGGTGGGTGTGTTTCTGTGTGGCGGTTTCATGTTCTCTCCATGCTTGCATGGGTTTCCTCTGGGTACACCAGTTTCCACCCTCAGTCCAAATACATGCACATTAAGCTAATTGTCTGTCCCTAGGTATTAACCCTGTAGCACCCCATGCTGCATATCTGCAACAAAATTCTAATTAAATTTTTTTTCCCCGTGTTGCGTTCTATGACTGGTCTCTAACGGTTAATGTCAGCGTGAATGGTTGCATTGTTATCTAGTCTTTCTGAAACCATTTGCTTACTCCTGCACGGCACGGTGGCGTAGTGGTTAGCACGTCCGCCTCACAGCAGGAAGGCCTGGGTTCGATTCCCGGCCTGGGCGTTTCTGTGTGGAGTTTGCATGTTCTCCCCGTGCTTGTGCGGGTTCCCTCTGGGTGCTCCAGTTTCCTCCCGCAGTCCAAAGACGTGCACCGTAGGTTAATTGGCCGTTCTAAATTGACCGTTGATTCTCTCCTGCAGCGGCACTGGAACCCAGTCGTATCGGCATTTGCCCTTCCATTGGATCCTTCCGGTGGCGCTGAGACAGGGGGGGGGACTTGCTGCTTGGGTAACAGCCTGTCCCTCATTACTCCCTACCCAGGCTCTGCACACTGGGGGGTATTACCAGCCAGAGTGCAGCCATAGTTCTTTGGGACTGACGGAGGCCTACCACTCCTGCACGTGAGTCTCCGTGAACCCTGCACCAGGTTCCCGTGATATTATTAAACATCACCGTATTTTTTTATTTCTCGTAAAAATCATATCCTTTGTTACGTTTATTAATAACTGATCTCAGACTTTTTCCTATTACTATAAATAGTCCTTGCCCTGCCATGTTATCATCCATGCACAAGAACGGTCCCCTGTCCATGCGGCGGTCTTGTTATTACTAATGTACGCAGATACAGAAAACACAACAGGATGTGTGAATAAGTGATGCGAGGCCTGCGAGCCGGGGTAGCTTCATTAAGAAACCTTTATATTCGGCCAAAAAGAATAATAATGTGAGATAAAACACGTTGAGTATTTACTAGTGTAACGGTGCCTTTAAACTGGAGTGAAGCTCTACAAATTCTGCAGTTGTTTAAGGTTATTACTTGTGACTGTCACTTTGTTAAGCACAATGATGTAATTAAATCTAGTCTTATTACACAGGAAATTTGAGGACTAATCTTTACCATCTCAGTCTTTACATAACGGTGTTTGTTGGAGTTCCGTGAGCTAATTGGCCTTAATTGCCTTCGATGTGAGTGTAAATGGTGATGTGTGTGTGTGAGTGTGTTGCACTGTGATGTTCAGGGCGTACCCCACTTTGGACCAGTGTTGGCTGAGTCCATAGTAGAAGTAAGACGTCCGGCAAATGAGCTACGTGAGTAAGTGTTGGCCAGAGATAGACTAAGCAAGCTGTTCAGGGTCTACCATGTTTTGTAAAGAATTGGCTGAGATAGGCCCCACACCTCTTTGCAACACCAGTAGGATTAAACGGTTCAAACGGATGAATGAATGTTGGCTGATTTGTACATAAAATGATCAAAGTAGCCAGTTGAAGCAGTCTAGAAGACTAACAGGACATGAAGCCATGTGGACAGTATGTTCCTCACAATGCTCGAATCAATGCAAATCATTAGCGCCACCAGCACTGGTCTGGGGCTTACCATACAATATGTATGTCTCTTACTGCTATGGTTAAAACAGACCTCTTCTTTTCTTCTTGTTCTTCTTTTTTTTTTTTTTTAATTTAAATAAATGCACTCTACATTTAGACACTGAAAACACCAGTGACCGGATTGGCTTTGCTTCATGGATGACTCACAGTGCATGCAGAAGGGCCTGTGGGGGAAGATAAAGGGATGCCATCTTTATTGCAGAAAGAAACTCATCTGTTTTGCGCCGACAGAAAATGCAGGGTAAGCTTTCGAAATAGCTTGTCTTGCAACAGTTGTTTAGAACAAGTCTCTGCCAAGTCCTGGATGGAATGACGATGACACAATAAATGACAGTGTTTTGATTGAGTGGAATTTCTGCTATATTTACAGGGTCAGAATTTCAGAATCAGATAATAATAATAATAATAATAATAATAATAATAATAATAATTTGTTGTTGTTATTATTTTTATTTGTTTGTTTGTTTGTTTGTTTTAATACTCCAAACACTATTTTCACAGCCTTTTGACGTCATTATACATATTAACAGCTATATTTTTTTTACTGACTCGCCTGGCGGCGCAGTCGCCTGCAAGTCACGACTAATGCGCACATCCGGCTGCAGGAAATGAAACAACATTAAAGAGTTTGTTGGTTTCTTTTTTTTTTTTTTTTTTTTTTTTTTTTTTTGATCATAATGACATCCAGAGCATTCATTCAGCCTAATAAGAAAATAACGCCATTATTAATCATCTAACTTTCTCCTATCCGCATGGAGAAGGCGCCACAGGGTTGTTTATACGCACCGGGGTAGAACGCAGCCCCGCAGCCCCGCAGCCCCGACCCTCTCGCACTGTGCGTGTTTCATGACGTACCGTATGTGGCAGAAGACGCGAGCTGCTGACAGGCGCTCATCACAGCCAGGAGAATCCAGAAGCGCCGGGACTTCATGATCACTTCGAGCTCACACCGACATCCCGACCCGTTAATACAAAGCTGCTGGAGTGGAGACGCGATGCTGCCTTGGAGGCTGTAGTCTCCTGGATCTCACACACACACACACACACACTACAGTGTTTCTATGAATGTGCACAGACACTGATTGTGGGAAAGCAGTGTTGTCCTGTTTGGAAGAAAGGAAGAGAGGGAGGGAAGGAGAGAGAACGAGGTGGGCGGGTTGTGTGGAAGCTCAGGAAAGTTGCCTTGAAAATGTATTTGAAATATCCACATAAAGGTTATAAAAAAAAAAAAAAAAAAAAAGGGGACAGCCTTGTGGTAAGGTGCTGGGTTCGAGTCTCGTGTAGAGTTTGTTGCTTGTTCGAGTTTTCTCTGTATAGTATATTCCTCCTACAGTAGTTGTGGGGCCGGTGGTGTAGTGGTTAGAGTGCTGGGCTCATGATCATGAGGTTGTGAGTTCAAATCCCACTGAGATCCCTCACTGTGCTAAAACCCCTGGGCAAGGGCTCAACCATAAGTGTGCCTCTGTTCACCAAGCAGTATAAATGGGTACCAGTAAAAATATACTGGGAAGGTAACCTGCAATGGACTAGCGTCCCATCCAGGGGGAGTTGAACTCCTGGTCGCTTCACGCTACGGAAACCGGGGATAAGCACTGGCCTGATGAGCCACTAAGGCTCGGGTGTAAAAACCCAACAGACTTACCCTACTCCTACAGTAGACATACACATAAAGCTCATTCATGCCTTCAAATTGCCCCATGTGTCAGTGGGTTCTGCGAGGGCATTTGTGTGGGTTTCCTCTGGGTCCTCCCTTAGGCCAAAGACATACTTTAGGTTCTAAATTTCCTTTCAGCGTGTGTGTGTTAGCCCTGCTATGGATCGGCAAACTGTTCAGGTTGTATGGGGCATTTTCTCCAAACTCGGTTGAGATAGGCTCCAGTCCTCCTAGAAGTATTAAGCAATGAGGCCAGTGCTTGTCAAATGGTGGGGCGCCTGGTATGATGCCTGGGGAACATGCTTTTCTGGAATAGAGTACTGTACGAGAATTAAGTGTAATTGCACCTCCACTGCACTAGTTGGCAGTAGCGCTCTCATTGTCTCGCTATGGTGTAGTGGTTTTCCGCACAAGCAAACGATATAAACAACCCCTCAAGGAACAACATGGAAGAATTTCTAACAGGAACGAAGAGAAAAGTGGATGAGAGATGGCGATATGAAGACATAAATAAGTTGAAGGAGTTTAAATAACGATGTATTTTTTAATTTCAGACACATTGGTGCACTTTAAATCTTTCCTGTTACAGATTAAGAACAACGTTAATGAAGTTTTTCTTTTTTGGAAGTTGAACTATATTTCTTTTTTTTTTGTTTGTTTTTAATGTTAATAAAGATACAATCTTATACAGAGATGTACTAATAACAATTTTATAGACAAATAATACTATTTATAGTTGCTGGCGGGGTGGTGGGGGGGAGTGAAATTGTTTTTCTTCCTAGAGGGGGCGCCACAGAAAATACAGTAATTGAGAAGCTGAGTTAGGCAAATGAATCAATCAATCAATAAATCAATATAAAACCATTATCGGTTCGCTTCTGTGTTTTTACAATGGACTTCACAACCCCCCACCCCACCCCCCACCCACCCCCAACCCCCATTCCTTAACCACATACAATGCTGTCTTTCTATAGTATTTCTATTTTTGGATATATACAATTTTTCCTTTTTTTTGAGACATCCAGTTTGGGAAGGCCCGTGCCAACTGTAGCCTCAGATTGACTGGAACGGAACCAACCCCAGATATAAAAGTTGGTTTGGCCAAGAGATGGGCCACACATTCAACCGGGGATTTAGCTCAGTTGGTAGAGCGTCCGCTTTATCCTCCAGAAGGTTGGAGTTCAAATCTGGCTGTGTCATACGTTAAAGATTTGGATTGAAAAATTCTCATGCGCATTGAGCATACGCGTGTATGAATAATGTGCTATACAAGCATCCATAATAATAATCAGACTTGGCCCACATACTGCAATGAATTAGTTGGCCACCTCTGCTTGATACTATTGACCATGACCAACCTATATCATTGGTCCACTTCTGGCCCTATGATGGCCCACCACTCACTCTCTCTTTCTATGCAGTCCAGGTCGAAGCGAGCCTTTGATAGTCATATTTTTATTCATTCATTTTCTGAACTGATTTAAAGTCATGGGGAGGCTGGCGCCCATCTCAGCCGACTCTAGGCAACGGCAGAGTGCACCATGGACAGCTTGCCAGCAGCCTACTCTTGACAAAAATCAGCAATGGTTCTTTTAAATGCGTCTCACCACAGGCAGTGAGAGACATGGCTGGCCTTTGAGCGCCATTGTGGGGACTGTAGTGACAACCCATTGGCTTGAACCTCCAACCTTGGGTTCAGTGATCCAGCATCCTACCCACCACTCCATGCCTTGCAGTATTTTATTCAGAAAAACTAAAAGTCCACAAATAATGTAGGAAATCCCGGTTCATGGCCCATTCTGAGCTGTATTAAGTAGGAATCACACCAAGTAAAAAACACAACAGATGGCCAATAGTACTAGTAGAGTCAGAATAAGCCTGGTTTGGTCAAACGATATGGCTTATGATAGGTGACATCACATGATCCATGTACAGTACTAGCAACCAGAGGTGGGAAATTGATGGATTGTTGGCAGATTGCAGTACGCGAGCCAAACACAACTGGGATAAGTGGGCCATCCCTAGGTCAGGGCAACTTTCCTATGTGGAATGTTGTCTTTGGCTCTTGTGAAGCCAGCCGCCTCAAAATCTTGCATGTGGTGTGTCCCGTGGTGCTTTTGCGCTCACTATGGTTATAGTTGATTATGTGAGTAACCGTTGTCCGTTGAATTCTGATCCGCAGGCTTGAAATGTTCCTCCGCCCTCCTTTATCATCAGCGAAGCATTTTCCACATGCAGATCCGCCATCTGAGACTCCCTTGGCTATTTCGGGCAGTTTCCATTATTCAAGCAAGACCTTGGACATGCAGAGCACCATTTTAGCAAAGTAGTTTATTATAATATAATACAATCCTGTGTACAAAAAGGTAAACATCCAGCATTAAAGTATTCATTTCAGACTGCTCAATTTTTTTATAAACAGTGATCCCCAGACGGAATATGGTGGTGGCCAGTCGGGGGGGAAACACTCCATGCCAACTTCTGGAAATAGCCAAGGAGTCCTGAATGCATCCGTCCCAAAAATAAAACCAGTGCAGACTCCAACACCGCACTACCTCCACCTGAGGCATTATTACAAAAGAAATTGTCAAGGGTTCTCGAGTACAGAAATGCCCGTCACTGTACCCATGCACCATTTTTCTTTGGAGATTGACTTATTCAGAAATGAGTATATCAGAGGGACAGCCCACGTAAGCTGTTTTGGAGACAAAGTCAGAGAGGCTAGATTGAGATGGTTTGGACATGTACAGAGGAGGGATAGTGAGTATATTGGCAGTAGGATGCTGAGGTAGGAACTACCAGGCAGAAGGCCTCGAGGAAGACCAAAGAAGAGATTTATGGATGTGGTGAAGGAAGACATGAAGGTCGTTGGAGTCAGAAAAGAAGATGCGGAGGACAGGGTGAGGTGGAGGCGGATGATTTGCTGTGGCGACCCCTGAAGGGAGCAGCCGAAAGTAAAAGAAGAAGAAGAAAGAAGATTGACCTCAGTGCAAGTTTAGTTTTAGGTCTCCTCCCAAAAATGAACACACTTGGAGCTGAAATCTTCAAGGACGAATCTGTACTGTGTAAGAAATCCCAAGATGTCTGCAGTTCTGGCATTAACACCCATGCAACTGTTAAGTGTTGCGCTCTCTTCTGCACTG
>CM045730.1:9285000-9415000 GCA_024760905.1 Plotosus lineatus | reverse complement strand
CCTGCCTGCCCATGTGACATCTTCGCTGCACTCGATGATCGGAAGGGCTCGTTGACTTGTTTATTCTTGTTTTATTATTAACTATTATTAATGTTAATGTACATGTATTATTATGAAATGTTTATTTTTAATATTTTAGGTCTAATATACATGTTTGTGGCAGGTTATACGAGTTTGGGAGCGGGTTAGAACGGCTTAATTGGTTTTCTGTCATTTCTTATGGGAATAATTGTTTCATCTAACGACCTTTTCAGCTTATGAGCTCGCCTTCGGAACGGATTAAATTTGCTAGCTGGCATTCCGTTCCAAATTTCATGTGAATAACTTTTACAGAAATAGACAGTGCTACTGAAATTATTTAGGAAAGACACCCATGGGATTTGTTTGGTGCCAGACAGTTACATTTACAGTATTTGGCAGACTTACAATTATCATTTTTATAACTCTGAGCAATTGGGTTGAAGGGCCTTGCTCAAGGGCCCAACAATGGTGGCATGTGGGGACTGAACCACTGACCTTCGGATTAGTAACCCACTGCATTAACCATGCCCCTATATATCATTTATTTTATTTATAATTATAATTGGGTATGGATAGAAGAGGTGCCGTCAACTGAAGAAGGGAGTTTGGAGATGAGAATTTATGAAGTTCAGGAAAGTGGGAAAACCTTGAATAGATTTGTGGTTTGGAGAACTCCAGAGGTGCAGCACATCTCTCGGATGGAGTGCATGGCCAGCTGTGGCGCGCCGATATCCAGCACCGGAATACCCAGCCGAGCAGACAGAATGGGCCCGATGGTCGTTCCACAAGCACTGTCATTCCGCACCATCACGTCCTGGGAAAAATACATACAATTCAAATGGAGGGCTCGGCTCAGTGATGTCCCAGAATTTCAACACATGTGACATTTATACTCCGACAGACACATACTGGATGTTCCTGATTGCCCCTAGGGTGACTGTAAATGTTTTAGTGTCTGTGTTGGTCGTGCAATGAGCTGGAGAGCTGTTCAAGGTGTACCCCCACCTATGCCCAGAGTTGGCAGGGAGACACCCCCCCCAGCAAAAGCACCCAATTAAAAAAAATGCCATTCAGTAATGAGTGTCGGTAAACCTGAAGAGGCACGTTGATCTTTCCTGCAATCTCTCGAATGATGGAGGCAGTCACAGCAGTGGTGGCATAGCGCTGGTTGCTGTTAAATTTTATGACCGGACCCTAAACCAGAACAGAGACATTCAGCATACAGCGAGCAGATGAAAGGTGTGTAACGGGGTGTATGAAATGTTGCAGTACCTTATGGAACACGGGTCTGTGATTCTCTTCATGCTTATCTCTGAGAATGAAAACATTATAAATCAATACCTTCAACCACGTGAAACCCTGAAGCTTTTCCACTAAACCAAAGCACTGGAAATCAAACGCTCCTTAATAAGGCTACTGGTTTACTGACGCCAGTACGCCCAAGTGTTGCTAAAATGTTTTGTACAGTGAGCCAGTCATTACCCTAAAAACAAAAAATAATTTTAATAATTTCATCGCTTCCGATTATGGCACGCTACATCAAAATGGTCTGTTATGATTGTGGTAGCTGACCAATCAGAAACAATGTTTCAGACAATCCCTTATAGGGGCAGTGGTGGTCTGGTGGTAAAAGGTGCTAGATCACTGATACTAAGGTTGGGGGTTCAAGCCCCACTCTCCACAGGGTTGTCAGTGCCGCCCCCCCAGTGCAGCTAACTGGGTTATCAAAGGCCAGCCATGTCTCTCACTGTCTATGGTGTGAGTGTCATGCAAAAAAACCATTGCTGACGTTCATCAAGAGTAGCTGCATAGCCGTCAGCATGTTTCTGCCCTGTGATGGCCGGTGAGCCATCCAGGAGGGATTCTGCCCTCGCTAAGAGAGAGCGGATACATGCAAGGGCCAGTGATGCCAGAAGAATGTCAAAACACCAGTAACCTGTAACCACATAATCCCTGATAATGTATTATTAATAACAACAGTAATAAGAAGACTATGAAGCAAGTCCTGCCCTGTGATGGGCCGACGAGCTGTCCACGATGTACTCTGGCCTCGCCCAGAGTTGGCTGAGATGGGCACCAGTGGTTCAGAAAAATGAATGAATGAATGAGTAATCCTGCATTTGTGGCTTAATAGTTAAAGACGCTGGTGTACTGATCAGCCGTGGGCCAGGAGCTTAAAACACGGTACCACCAAGCTGCCAGCATTGGGCTCGAGAGCAAAGCCCTTGACAACAACGCTGAACAAATGAGATGTAAAATTAATTCATTCTGGGTGTGGGTGTCTGTCAAATGTTAGAAGTGTAATATAATGAAACTGACTGGTAGTTTGGGTGCAGAGCATGAGCCATGTCGGCGCTGATCATGAAGGACATGGGTAAGGCCTCCTGGAAAGCGGTGAGGTTTTCAGGGCTGGCTGCCAGGCGACGCAGAATGAGCTCAGTCAGGTTTGACATGGCACCCTGAGCACTCTCTGACCCAACCTGCAGGACACAGTGTATTATTTTGTCCATGAGTTATAATATGGATTCACCATTAAACCATTTAGTTTTCTCATAAAATCAAGCGCATATGTGACACGTTCCACCGAATGTAGGCGGTGTCGCAACTGACAGCGGATCTTTTGAGACAAAACGCGGCTTATCCGGACTTCCGATCTGTCAAGTAAGTGAGTGCGCTTTGAATACTTGTTTAATACTCAACATTCACTTGCTTACTTGAAAGATCGGAAGTCCGGATAAGCCGCGTTTTGCCTCAAAAGCTCCGCTGTCAGTTGCGACACCGCCTACATTCGATGTAAGCGCGTCACTTATATCAAGCTACATATATAAACTGGACATTTCTGTGAAGCAAGTAAATAAAATATTCCTCTCACTTCTTCGTTGTCATACAGGGTGACCATCCGGATATTTGGGTCTCCTGAGAGAGAGTCGACCGAGTCGATCAGAGCCTGAAACGGATGAGGACACATGGCATTGTAAAAAGAGCATTTAGTGACATGACTGAGGTCATAAAAGCACTTTGGAACTTACAGTCAGAGCACAGAAGCAACTGTGAAGGTTGTCGAGACGAGGAGAAAAGATAAACTCCTCATACACCCCCCCTAGTGCCTGAAAAAAGCAACACACAACTATATTAACTTTTTATTTTTACATCTTAATTACAGGTTGAGAATATCCACATTTATCCCACTTTAGTCCACATTAATGAGATTCTGAAAGTGACCCTGAATGGAAATTAGCATGAATATTGATTGCGAATTCTATTGATCAGACACCAGGATTCGTTGGTATACATTGGTTTAACCAGAGATCATTTTTGGCATCCACACCATGGTATATTTGTAATTAGCATACACCACCCAGCCTCAAAGTAAACTCCTGCATGCTAACATTTTGCTGGATAGCCTTTAACCCTGATTACACTTGCTTCGGTTGGTCGAGTTGAGTCTCAGAAACATCAATGATGCAAACAAACTGATTCGCAAGCAAAGTTACATTATTGGGATTTAACTGGACCTTCTGATGGTGGTGTCAAAGAAGTGAATGTTACACGAAATGACGACAATATTGAACAATAGCTCCCACACACTTCACAACCTGCTGCTCAGTCATAGGAGCAGGCTCAGTGCGAGACTGATACCACCAGAATGCACCACTGGACCACACAGGAAATCATTCGTACCTATGAACATTAAACTGTACAAAATTCATCCATATAGCACCATCATCCACTGTTATACATTTCCATTGTTCTGGGGCAGTGGTGGCCTGGTGGTAAGGTGCTGGTTCACTGATCCCAAGATTGGGGGTTCAAGTCCCACTCTCATCAGGTTGTCACTGTCCCCCCCAGTGCAGCTAACTGGGTTATCAAAGGCCGGCCATGTCTCTCATTATCTATAGTGAGAGGTTCATGTAAAAGAACCATTACTGACTTTCGACAAGAGAAGCTACATAGCCTTCAGCGTGTTACCGCCCTGCGATGGACTGGCGAGTCGTCCGGGGTGTACTCTGTCCTTACCCGGAGATGGCTGGGATGGGCGTCAGCCTCCCCGTGTCCCTAATTAGTATTGAGAGGTTACAGAAAATGAATGAATGAATTCAACATATTTTGACTCATTAAACAAAAGGTATGGAGGAAAAAATTGGGATGCCTTACCCCCTAATAACTAGTGTTACCCCCATTGGCTGAGATAACTTCAGTGAGACGTTACTTGTAGGCATCTACCCATCTCTGACATCGCTCTGAGGAGAGGTTGCCCCAGTCCTCAATGCAGAATTCTTTCAGCTGTGAGATGGGTTTGAGGTTTCTTGCATGTACAGCCTGTTTAAAGTCACCCCACAGTATCTCAATGGGATTAAGATCTGGGCGTTGACTGGGCCATTCCAGGACTCTCTACTTCTCAGTTTTCATATAGTCCTTTGTGGATTCACTGGTATGTTTTGGGACATTGTCATGTTGCACTGTCCAGTTCTTTTTTCAGGTTTAATTCTTTTTACAGATGGTTTCATATGTTCTTCAAGCTACCTCTGATATACAGTAGAATTCATGGTGGATTCTATGATGGTGAGCCGGCCAGGTCCTGCTGCAGCAAAGCATCCCCAAACCATGACACTTCCACCTCCATGCTTCACAGTTGGTTAATAGGTCCTTTCCCTGGAAGGCTCCATTTGGTTTCCGCCTCGGTTCTAGTGTCCAAATAATCCAGCTTTAGACTCATCTGTCCAAAGAACATTATTCCAGAAGACCTGGTCTTTGTCTATGTTCTCTCTGGCAATCTTCAGTCTGGCCTTAACATTCTCTTTGGAGAGCAAAGGTTTCCTCCTTTTACATCAAGGTCAAACTTGTGTCGTCTCTTTGTGATAGTAGAGTGATGAGCTTTCACAGTGACAATACCGGGAGCCTGCTGTCGAACCCCCCATGATGATATTTTAGAACTTTTGATGAATTCTTTTAGCATCTTGCTGTCTGATCTAGGGTGAACTTGCGTGGACGGCCAGAGCTGGGCATGATGGCAGTTGTTTTGAATGTCCTCCACCCGTAAAAAAACTTTTCCGGATGGTGGAACGGCTGAAGTTAAATACATTTGATATCTGTTTAAATCTCCTACCAGACCCATAATCACCACAATCTTATTCCTGAGGGCATTAGGCCACTCTTTGGATCTCACCATGGTGCTCAGCCTCACTTCAATAGACAGGGACACACCAAACTAAATGTATGAGGTTTAAATAGAGCGAGTCTTCTTCAAAATGCTGGGTAACAATGCTCTGATCATGTGAACCTGATCTGATACACCTGTGTGTGATTATAGCCACATTTAGTGGGAAAAAATGTGTGTGTTGGGGGTGTGTGGAATGACCAACCATAATTGCTTAGGGTTACAAAAGTCCGCAAAACAGTGTAAACACAAAGATCACAGAGACGACGTCTTAACACAAGTGTAACATGCACGACTGAACTGGGAAGATGGAGGACTATGTCTGTCATGCGTAAACAATGGACGCAGCGTCATTACGTCGGCGTACTACGTAAGTACGTCTCGTACTACAGAGTGCACGGTAAATTCAAAATGTAACAATTTTTTTTTTTTTTTTGGGGCGTAAAATTGAAAAATATAAAATGAATGAATGCAAGTCGGGGAGCGTCTGTGTGTATATGTGTGTATGTGTATATATATATATATATTCTGGCGGGGGCATGGGAGTTTGCCCAATCTGTCCACATGTGCTTTGTGGATTTGGAGAAGGCTTTCGACCGTGTCCCTTGAACGATCTTGTGGGGCGTGCTCCGAGAGTACGGCGTTCCGGACCTGTTGCTACGAGCTATTCGGTCGCTGTATCACCAGAGCCAGAGTTTGGTCCGTATTGGTAACAGCTGGTCGGATTCGTTTCCAGTGGGAGTTGGAGTCCGCCAAGGCTGTCCTTTGTCACCGATTCTGTTCATAATTTTTATGGACAGAATTTCTAGGCGCAGTCGAGGCGATGAGGGGTTCTGGTTTGGTGGCCATCGGATATCGTCTCTGCTTTTTGCGGATGTTGTTGTCCTTTTGGCTTCATTAAGTCGGGCCCTCCTCATTGGAGCGATTCGCAGCTGAGTGCGAAGCAGCCGGGATGAAGATCAGTACCTCCAAGTTCGAGGCCATGGTTCTCAGTCGGACAATGGTGGAATGCACCCTCCGGGTCGGGAATGAGGTCCTGCCCCAAGTGGAGGAGTTTTAGTATCTTGGGGTCTTGTTTACGAGTGAGGGAAGGATGGAGCGAGAGATCAACAGACAGATCACTGCAGCCTCTGCTGTTAAGCGGTGCCTGTACCGGTCCGTCGTGGTGAAGAAGGAGCTGAGCCGCAAGGCGATGCTCTCAATTTACCAGTCGATCTACATTCCAACCCTCCAAGTGGGACGTTCCAGAGATTGTTCCAAACAGCATACTTTGATTAAAAAGTTGATTGGAGAGGGGAAGCATATAAAGAAGTGCAGAAAACAATAGACTCCTCAGCTAAAATAATCCCAAACAGTTTAAAATGGAAAACAAAACCTGACAGACGTGGAAGAAAAACTACCATTTGAGTGGATGGAAGAAGAACCAAAATGGCAAGGACTCAACAATCAACTCCAGGAAGATCAAAGACCTGGAGATTGACCCAAAGACTGGCCTGAAGAGAAACGGAGCAACATGTTGTGGACTGATGAAAGTAAGATTGTGCTTGCAAGCATCATGATATGGGGATGTTCCTCATACTACAGTGTCGGGGCCTATTTATCACATCCCAGGGATCATGGATCAGTTTGAATCCATCAGAATACTCGATATGCTGAAGAGGAAATGCTCTTGAAATGGGTTCCAACAAGACCATGACCCCAAACATACCAGTTAACAGGCAACATCTTGGTTCCAGACCAACATTTTTGATGTCACCCCACAAGTTTTCTATTGGAGGCAGGTTTGGGCTCGATACCCTGACCTGCATCCAATAGAAAACTTGTGGGGTGACATGAAAAATGCAGCTTCTGAGGCAAAACCAAGAAATACAGAAGAATTGTGGAATGTGGTCCAATCATACTGGGCTAGAAATACTGGCTCACAGGTCACAGAAACAGTGTTTATACAAATATATATGTCTGTGTATCTTTGTGTTTAGACACCTATATATTTGTAATTTTCTTATATAGAGACTTATCTTTTTCTTTATTTCTTTACTTGGTATGGAGCAACTGTGCGCATAAAGTATTTATGATTCTGATAAAATGAAGTCAGCTGATGACCTGAATGTACTGAATTGCAAAGTTATCTTCCCTGATGGCACAGATATAAAATTGGCACTCGAAGAGTGGTTCAGGGAACATAAGGAATCCTTTTCACACTAGTAGTCACGTGGAATCCTGAGCTCCATCCTACTGAAAAGGAGAAGACTTTATGAAATGGTTCAATTTCCCCAAGATATCGGTGAGAAATTAACCTAATACTGTATGGAAATAAATGTCAATTTGCTTATGTTTGTTGAAACAATGCCAAGCTGATTACATACTGTAAATCATGGCTAGAGAGTTACTTGAATAGAAACTAGAACCACCATTGGCTGTGTGTAGTAAACAAAAAAAAAAGACTACAATGCAGTAGAACATAAACCATCAGTCTTCTCGGAAAGGGTTGGGATGGGTAGAAGGTCCATGAAATAGTCTTTTGAAAGACAAGCTCACCTGATTAAACTGGTGGAACGAGTCATGAGTCTACTGTGATTGGAATGGAAACCTTTACCTACACAGGCTTTTCAAAGATAAGCCACAGAGAACAGACTAATTTCTAGTGCACACTGCAGTGCAGCAATACCACCTTGACCACAGATTTGCTCCCTGATTTGGTCACCTGCCAATTTTTTACCCACTAACCAGTTCATCCCAATCATATGACACCAAGAAGACCAAAAAATCAGGACTGTCTTCCTCCAATTGTAAAACTAGACCAACATCTCCAACCGTATTACGAACAAGTATCATAAATAATGAGGAGCGAAAGAAAGAGAAATAATTTTTCATTGTTTTGTTCCTATCACAGATGGCTGTGGCACCGCCAGCAATCAGTCTCGATCCCCTGATAAAAAGGTGAATGCTTTTCTATTGAGCCCTGAACATGTTTATAGCAGCACTCCTAAGTGGAGCCCCATAGGCATGGAGCATGTCTTAGATGGTTGTTCTGTGGCCATGCCCCTATCAGGAAAACTGATAAAGTGTCACATGACCAATAATAATAATAATAATAATAATTAAAAACCCCGAAAAACAGAGGCTTCACGAAGACTCGCATAGAAAAAAAAAAAAAAAAAAAAAAAAAAAACAGCCCACAATTAAATCAGGTATGCAGAAAAACTTCTGTTGAGCAAAACACCAAACATTTACAGGAACACGGAATATGATCTCGTTACGTAGATTAAAAAAACCTAACGAGCAGCAGATACAAATGAACATGGAAATCAGTAAAAGATGGTGAAGAGCAAACTTAGTGTTGGCCTTTCCTGCTTTCACTCCAGACCGTACTCAGAAAAAACACAAATGAGATTTATATACTTCCTTGCAAGCCTGTCAATAAAAATATCTATCCGGAATTTCGCCTTTATGCAGGACAGAAAACTGTATATTTTCCTTAGATGTAATAGTTTTACAGCCATTGTCATGAAACTCAGCAACACATATCAGCCAATCAGCATCAACCCAGCAACTTATAACAGCCAATAGATATTACCTCAGCAGCATTTAGCAGCAATCCATAACAGCCAATCAACATAAACTGAGCAGGGCATACTCGCCAATCCATATCAACTCAGCAACACCTAACAGCAAATCAGTATTAACTCATAAAAGTGTAACAGCCAATAGGCATCGATTCAGAAACAAATAACAGTCAATCAGCACTAACTTGCTGACACAAAACAGCCAATAGGCATTAAATCAGCAACCCATAACCGCCAATCAACATTTTATATATACACACACACACACACACACACACACTTGCGTTCATCCCTTTTACGGTTTTACGTTTTTTTTCCCTTCAAAATAAAAAAAAGTCAAATTTTGAGTTTAGACGTACCTACGTCGTATACTGACAAAGATGCAATGACGCTGCATCCATTGTTTACAAAAGACAGACTGAACGTGCCCTTCCTTCTTCCCAGTATATATATATATATATATATATATATATATATATATATATATATATATATATATAAAAAATCAGTTATACTGTATAGCATGTTACCCTTGTGTTAAGACGTCGTCTCTGTGATCTTTGTGTTTATACTGTTTTGTGGACTTTTGTAACCGTAAGCAAATATGGTTGGTCAGAAGCGTGAGCCTACTAGCATGGGTGGAAGTCTCATACTCAGTGCAGGCTGTGTTCTAAACGAGTTCAACGGCACCCTTACGCACTTGAAAGACTGGAAGTCCGTATAACCTACAGCAAGTACACTATTTTCGGTTTTAAGCGCCTCACATATTGTAAGCGTTGATTGGCTGTTTTAAGCTTCATGTAAAGTGACTCGGTATAAATAAGTGACTTATTTGAAATTAATGTTGATATTATTTGATATTATTTTGTAATGTTATGTTTACAATAATTGATTTAGGGGTGTTTTATGAAATACGGTAATGGTATTTATGGATGTATATTACAGTATGAGCGTCACACGTCATACGTCACTGTAACAACTTACTCTGCCGTCCAGAACTAATTACAAACGTAAGTCGGGGAGCGAGCGTGTGTGTATATATATATATATATATATATATATATATACACACACACACACACACACACACACACACACACACACACATACGTATATATATATATATATATATATATATATATATATACACTGAGTGTAGCGGTAGAATGCTGTTAGTGTGAGATGCTGGGATGCTGGATGTGCTGCCACAACTATCTTACACGCTGCGCTGATGGACATATACAGTAAACTCATAATAGACATCTGCTAGACGTGGTCGTAAGTACGGGTGGTCATAACTCATGTACGTCGTAACTTGGATAGTGATCGTATATACACTACCTGTTCAATGATCATGAAAATAGCTTATATTGATATCCCTCTTAAAATTCTCATACAGTACACACATATTTTTTCTTAAAACCTGTTACAGTGCGTAACTATACAGCAGTACTGCAAAGACGGAGGACAATAAATTTTAATTCTAATATCAGTAATAATCCACATATTCCCATATCAGTACTGTAACCTTTCCAACAGCACATACGGTACCAACAGCACACACGGATCCATGGCACTGGTAATAAATACAGAGAGACAGGATCAGAGTTGTACAAATGACCCCCACAGTCGAGTTTATCCTGCATGGACAGTCCTGACAGGTGCTTAGCAGCCCCCGCAGGCTCAGACGTGGCCCCGATGCCATCGAATTGGCAGTGAAAAGCAAACTGCTCTGTCAGATTCTCTTTAGAGGACTCACCGCTGGCTGTGTGTCTGCCAGACACAGTTCAAAATCCATCAGCACATCAGACCTGACCTTCAACTCATCACACAGCAGCTTCAGCAGAGCCGGGTGGTGTTTGTCCATCTGAGCAAAAAAAACAAAACAAAAAACACCCATCTCATTCAGTCTATATCTATGAAGGAAAAAAAAAAATAACTCGTTTCACACATTCAATCATTTCCTGAAACCACTTCATTGTGAGTTCTAGAGTCACGGGGAGGCTGGAGCCTATCTCAGTTAAATCTGGAAGGTACTCGCCCCAACTCCTCAGTCCATAGCAGGACCAAAACACGCACAACCATTCACACTCACACCTAAGAGCAATTTAGAACAGCCAATTAGATTAACGTGCATGCCGTCCGACTGTTGGAGGAAACCAGAGTACCCAGAAGAAACCCACGCGAGGTGAGAATACTATATATGACCCTCAGGTGTTTAAGTGGTAACTTTATAAGCACATCAACCTCAAAGCAAGAAAGTCCTGGGTTCGAGTCCTGGGCTTGAGGGTGTTTCTGTGTGGAGTTTGCATGTTCACCGATTGCATGTGTGGGGTTTCCTCTGCGTACTCTGGTTTCCTCCTACAGTCCAAAGACTTGCACCTTGCACTTGACTGAATGTTTCAAATTGCCCATAGGTGTGAGTAAGAACAGTTGTTTTTCGTATGTGTGCAGGTTTGCCCTACAATGGTCTGGCGAGCTGTTGAGAGTGTACCCGGTAAATTCATCCAATGTCGGCTGAGATAGGCTCCAGCCTCGCCGCGACCTGAGTAGGATTATGCGGCTTGTGGAGTGATTGAGTAAATGAGTATAATCTATAGTTGGACCGATAACTACCAAGAAGGAAAAAAATCCCAAGTCGTGCTGTCTTACTGTAGACGTTGCATTGCAGGCATCACCAGGAGAAGCAGTAGCAGCACCTGTCTCCAGCTCCTCCTGAACGGCAGTGGCCAAGATAGGCACGCTAAATAAAAAAAATGAAAAAAAAGATTATCATATTATTTGTGTCTATGTCCTCCAGCTACCCTGCACTTCCTCCTCCTCCTCCTCCTCCTCCTCCTCATCCAGACTCACAGGTGATTCTCCTTGTTAGGGCCAAATGAGTCATTGATTTCTCTCTGCAGGTGAATAGCCAGATGGGGGATCCTCAAGATGGGCCGCTGGACATGCACAAGATGATGCACCAGCTTATCTCCATTCTACAAACAGAACCCTCATTTGTTTGCACATTCAGAACAGGCAGGGTTAGAGCACATAATCTGTATACATGCTGTCAGGTGACATACCTTGACCATGACACGGCCGGCAATGGTCAGATCCCGGTCAAACCAAGTGTTCCAGATTCCGCCACCGTAGCACTCCACACCTACCTGCAGGCAGCATGATTTCGTTTTCCTGGATCGTGGCTTCACCTGGATAAACAAATACATACTTATAAGTGCATACACACACATACATGTACACATCTACTGGGTCCCTAAAAAAAACATTAGCACATGGCAAGATGGTGTAGCGGAAAGCACATCTGCCTCACAGCAACAAAGTCCCGGGTTCTAGTTCCCGGGCTCGGAGGTGTGTGTGGCGTTTGCATGTTCTCCCTGTTCTTCTTTGGGATTCCTCCATTGATTCTGGTCTCCTCCAACAGTCCAAAGACATGTACATTAGCTTCTCCGAATTGCCCCTAGACTAGTATGAATGGCTGTGTACATATTGGCGAGCTGACCAGGATGTACATTGTTAAGATAGGCTCCAGCTCGCCCGTGACCATAGTAGGATTAAGCAGTTGAGCAAATGAATGGCTGAATTAAAAACTCAACAGCCTGGACATGGAATCTCCTTGTTGTGAAAAGCAGAGCAAGTCATTGGTCCATCACTGCCAATGCTTTAGAGTCTTTGTCAGGTTCCGCCAACGTAACTGATCAGTGGGCATATTCTTACCCTCAGACACGGGCTGTCCGTGTGGGCTCCAATGATCGAGAAGCCATTGCCTGGTTTGTACAAGCCGCCAACAGCAAAGGCAATAATGGTGGAGTAATTCCGGGTCACAAAGTACTGCAAAGCAAGAAAAACATAAACGCCATAAATCAATCATCACAAGATTCTGCATTTGTGGTACATTCCAATAAAATGGGTCAACAGATGATGTGATGAAAGTGCCCGATCCTGACCCACTACTCACTCTCTGGATTAGCCTGATTTTGTTCTGATGTCTTGTGTTGCCAGATGTCACTCACATGCTGCTATTTTAAATAATTTCATTTGTAAACCTTTCAAGTTGGAAAACTTAATGGTGGAAAGCCACCCAATATTTATTGGTATTCTTCTACGAGCTAAACTATTGCGTCATTGCCGTTGGACAAGTTGAATTATTATTGCACATTTGGTTTATAATAACATGACCATCTACAGGGATCCCTCACTTTCCGCGGTTAATTGGGACCGAGATCCCCTTGCGACCGCCGAATTCTGTGAAGTGGGATCAACCCCCCTGACTGAGGTATACGTACAAGTATATGTGTATATAATAGCAATAAATACGTATTCAATGCTATAAATGCTTATAATAACAATTAAACATTCAAAAATAATGCATACGATGTAAATAAAATATAAATACACACACATACAGACACGTGCACGCACACAGATGCGCACCTCATATAAAAATGTAAGTAGTTTTGACGAAGGGTTTTTGTTCGTTTTTTTTGTTTTTGCATAATTGACCTTACTTTATGGCATTTTCCTTAACTTTTTCCCCTATTCGTCCTTAATTTCCTTATTTTTTTAATTTGATGAATATTAAAAAAAAAACAAAAAAAAAAACCACACAATACACTGAAGCGCATGAATTGAAGCGCGAAGTAGCGAGGGATCCCTGTACTTTAAAAATAAATTGAATGAATAATAAAACAATTACATAACTCAGTTTTTTTCTAGTGGATAAGGCGCAGGATTGCTGTTCCAAAGGTTGAGGGTTCGAGTCCCCACAGGGTTGTCACTGTCCGCCCCCCCCAGCGCAGCTAACTGGGTTCTCAAAGGCGGGCTATGTCTCTCACTGTCTATGGTGAGAGGTTCATGTAAAAAAAACATTGCTGACTTTCGTAAAGAGTCAGCTGCAAAGCCGTCAGCGTGTTTCTGCCCCTTACTAAAAGGGTTGTGACAGGAAGGGCATCCGATGTAAAAACCCATGCCAAATCAAATGTGCGAATCAGATTATTCTCGCTGTGGCGACTCTCGAGAAAAGCCGAAAAGAAAAGAAGAAAACTCAGTTTTTTATGATTAAGAATTATTTAGTCTCGAAGGGTATTAACAACCCTATGACAGAATAATTCTCTATATCATACTTCGCCAAGTTCAATAACTGCTGAGTAGTGAGGCTTCATGGGCACTGAATATGAGTTGGATGGTTGTCTGTGCCCGTGCAGCAGCACTGACGGTTATTTATTTCTAACTTACAAGATGACGGGTGCAAGTTTATTATCGACAACGAAACTGAAACAAACAAACAAAAAACTCTCATACATCACTGCTTAGACTCACAGAGAATTAAAAAAAAAAAAAAAAACACACAATTTACCACAATTTTCAGGTAGACAGATAAACCTTCACAAGCAAAACAACATCCGTCATTAATTAACAGGATCACGGAGCATGAACTGGTTAGACGGATAATTAAACTAGCAAGAGACGTTATGCAAATGAATGTAATTACTGAGATGAAAACAAAACTACAGTACAGTGTTAGCCTTTTCTTCTTTCACTTCAGGCTGTAGTCGGGGAAACAGAAGGGTGATTTTATTTATGTGTTTAGTTCTCATGGCTGAAGTTGATTCAGTCTTTTAAAAGAGTCATGATATTCTCATAACTCCAGCCTGAGACACCTAATAATAGCAGTCTATCAGAAGCTCCGCCTTTAAGATGTGCTTAAAACTATTTAATAACCCTGTTATCTGGTGACCTCCAGGACAATGATGTGTTCCACTGTATCAAGTTTTATCTCCATGGAGATTTCAAAGAAAACTCTGATTTATCTTTATGCCTCTTGTGGCTTGATTAATCATAATCAAGATATCCATAGAACATAGACTTGCGCGCACACACACACACGCACACACACACACACACACACACACACACACACACACACACACACACACACACCTACATATGGGCAATTTGCACACATACACACCAAATTCGCTGGTTTGATATCCCAGTGTTCAGATTCCTTTAGCTCTGTAAAGCCGGCTTTCAAAAGCCGAGCCTTGCACTCTTCAACCACTGTAAAAGAAATGAAAGAAAAAAAAGAAATGACACTAGTGTAATTTCCATCTACAGTATATGTACACATTAGACAGATATACACTATATGGACAAAACTTTTTGGACACACTCCTATATGTCTCTTGATTATTGGACTCCAATTTCTGGTCCACTTTGATGTTCTAATAAATGTATATCTTCTGGGAAATCTCTCCACTTGATTTTGGAGTGTGTGCTCAGGGGATTTGGGATCATTCATCCACAAGAGCATGATGTCAGGTGGAGACACCTGGAGCAGCTTGTATTCTAGTTCAACCCAAACGTGTTCAGTGGGGTTAAGGTTAGTGCTCTGTATAAGCAACTCACATCCTTCCACTTCACCTTTGGCGAGGCATGTCTTCACGAAACTCATTGTATGCACAGTGGAGCGGCCATGCTAGAACAGGTTTGAATCCCATGGTTCTAGCGATGGGAAACTGTAACCCGACAGCAGACAAAAACTTTTGCACAATTGTGTGTTTTCATCTTTGTGGCACCCGCTTTAGGAAAAAGCTACATATGGATCTGACAGTCAAGTGTCCATAAACTTTTGTACAATAGTGTATCTACACATGTATGAGGTATTACAGTATGGTAGAGGTTGAGAGAGTACAGATACCAAGAATTTTAATCAAGAACAAAGTTCAGAAAGGGCAAAGTGGAGAGAATTAGATAAGATCACTTATCTATTAGTATATTGTCTGAAGAAAAATATGAAAAAAAAAAAAAAAAATCAACGCATAGTAAATGGCTCAGTATATAAAGTTTATAAGGAAGCAGCCCAGTGTAATTGATGAAATTCTCTCTCATGTGGACAAAAATGGATGAAATGGACAAAAAAATAAATAAATAAAATAAATAAATAAATCAACGCATAGTAAATACCTCGGCATATAAAGTTTATAAGGAAGCAGTCCAGTGTAACTGATGAAATTCTCTTTCATGTGGACAAAAATGGATGAAATGGACAAAAAAAAAAAAAAAATGGACAAAAGTTTGGACAAAAAAAAAAAATCCACGCAATAGTAAATACCTTGGCATATAAAGTTTATAAGGAAGCAGCCCAGTGTAACTGATGAAATTCTCTCTCATGTGGACAAAAATGGATGAAATGGACAAAAAAAAAAATGGACAAAAATTTGGACCAAAAAATAAATAAATAAATCAACGCATAGTAAATACCTCGGCATATAAAGTTTATAAGGAAGCAGCCCAGTGTAACTTATGAAATTCTCTCTCATGTGGACAAAAATGGATGAAATGGACAAAAAAAAATGGACAAAAATTTGGACAACAAAAATAATTATAAATCAATGCATAGTAAATACCTTGGCATATAAAGTTTATAAGGAAGCAGCCCAGTGTAACTGATGAAATTCTCTCTCATGTGGACAAAAATGGATGAAATGGACAAAAAAAAAAAGGACAAAAATTTGGACCAAAAAATAAATCAACGCATAGTAAATACCTCGGCATATAAAGTTTATAAGGAAGCAGCCCAGTGTAACTGATGAAATTCTCTCTCATGTGGACAAAAATGGATGAAATGGACACAAAAAAAATGGACAAAAATTTGGACCAAAAAATAAATCAACGCATAGTAAATACCTCGGCATATAAAGTTTATAAGGAAGCAGCCCAGTGTAACTGATGAAATTCTCTCTCATGTGGACAAAAATGGATGAAATGGACACAAAAAAAATGGACAAAAATTTGGACCAAAAAATAAATAAATAAATCAACGCATAGTAAATACCTCGGTATATAAAGTTTATAAGGAAGCAGTCCAGTGTAACTGATGAAATTCTCTTTCATGTGGACAAAAATGGATGAAATGGACAAAAAAAAAAAAAAAAAAAATGGACAAAAGTTTGGACAAAAAAAAAAAAATCCACGCAATAGTAAATACCTCGGCATATAAAGTTTATAAGGAAGCAGCCCAGTGTAACTTATGAAATTCTCTCTCATGTGGACAAAAATGGATGAAATGGACAAAAAAATGGACAAAAATTTGGACAACAAAAATAATTATAAATCAATGCATAGTAAATACCTTGGCATATAAAGTTTATAAGGAAGCAGTCCAGTGTAACTGATGAAATTCTCTCTCATGTGGACAAAAATGGATGAAATGGACAAAAAAAAAAGGGACAAAAATTTGGACAAAAAAAAATCAATGCAATAGTAAATACCTCGGCATAAAAAGTTTCTCAGGAACCAGTCCAGTGTAACTTATGAAATTCTCTCTTATTTGCCAAACCGCTTAATCCTACAAGGGTCACATGGAGGCCGGAGCCTATCTCAGCCTACACAGGGTGAAGGCATGGTACACCCTGAATAGCTGACCATTGCAGCACATACAGTACAACAATTCACACTCACACCTGGAGGCAATTTGGAACACAGTTATCCAGATGTGCGTGTGTGTGAACTGCTGGAGAAAACCAGAGGATCCGGAGGAAACCCATGCAGGCACAGGGAGAACATGCCTCGAACCCAACTCGGACTTTCTTGTTGTGACACGTGTTTACCCCGAGTCCACCACCTGACAGCAATGACTCAACTTGATCGATAAAAAATATTAGAAAACTTGATCTTTTCTTACCGTGATATGGTGACACTCCGCGGTTTATAAAATTCAGGAGTTCCTTTGCGGCGGTTTGAACTGATTCTCTTGAGGTTTTCATGATGAAAGGCTGAAATTAGAACAAAAGCATATATTATTATTAATATTATTGTTGTTTTATTGAAGACAAGTCAAACACACGCGTCACTCTGCAAGCCTGAGGTTAAAATGCTGCGATTTAAAGTCTCCAGTGTTTTCTGTTGTGTTGCAGGTTGCAGGTTCAACTCACCAGCATAAAGGTTCAGAACAAATCCCCACCGAACCCGATACAATGAGACTTCAATGCTGGGACTCAATCTGTGGTTAAAAATAACACAGCTTCACGACCATGCGAGCGCTCTACTGCCCCCTGGTGTTGTGGGGAACACGGAACCGGCCTTGTTTTCAACAGTCGGGAACAACTCATTGATTCGGATCGTCATTCAAAGCATCAACATTTCCGAAGTAAAAGTCCACAAAAGCAAAACAAACAAGAAAACTACACTTATAAATATTTGGATCATCCATTTTCCGAACCGCTTAATTCTAATTCGGGCCATGGGAAGGTTGATGACCATCTCAGTCTACTCCAGGTGAGGGCGGGGTACACCCTGGACAGCTTGCCGAGACCGTCGCAGGGCCAACACTCACACAACCATTCATACTTAGGAGCGATTTGGAACAGTCAATTAACCTACTGGGCATGTTTGTGGACTGTGGGAGGAAACCCACACACGCATAGCGAGAACACACAAACACCCAAGCTGGGAATTGAACCCACGACCTTCTTGCCGTGAGGCAGAAGTGCTAACCACTACACCACCGTGCCACTCAAAGACCGCTCAAGTTAGAAATTTCAAAAAGAGTGAGATTTGGACTAGATGCTAGAGGCTGAGGCTGCAGAGCAGCTTCAGAAGGCCCCGAAGCGGCCAAAGTATGCAACACTAACTTGGTCCTGTAGGGCAAGTTGCATGAAGTGCGTGAAGGGTGTGGGAGGAGGTAACCCATTCCCATGGGGGGGGGGGGGGGGGGGGGGTCATGGGGGGGTCTCCCCAGAAATTATTCTAGTCTATAATTAAAATATTTCAAAGATTTATTTGTCCACACATAGAGTAGGTAAAGTCTGTTGGGTTTTTACACTCGAGCCTCGTCAGGCCGGTGCTTATCCCCAGTTTCCATAGTGTGAAGCAACCAGAAGGTCAACTCCCCCTGGATGGGACGCTAGTCCATCGCAGGTTCCCTTCCCAGTATATTTGTACTGGTACCCATTTACACTGCTGGGTGAACAGAGGCACACTTGTGGTTGAGACCTTGCCCAGGGGTCTTAGCACAGTGAGGGTCTCAGTGGGATTTGAACCCACAACCTCCCGATCATGATGAGCGCAGCACCCAAACCACTACCCCACAAGATATATGACACATATAGATCTAGATCTGATCTTTGCCGGTGGCCATACATGTAGGCCCGTTCAAGTTTAAATACACCAATATATCTAATATAAAAAGTCATGACACTTAAATAGCAGGCTATTAATTTCTGAGACTACACAGTAGTTTCCATGGTAACTAGATGTAGATCCACACCTGACAGAATGCCATCTATATTAGATCTATTCCACAATTATTCGTATTTATAGGCCCTGGGCATAGTTATAGATCTACAGTAATACATACAGCTTCAAGTTGATTACACGTGAGTTGCTGGTTTTGACTGATGGATCATGTTGTACAAATTTTGAGGAACAATCTGACAGCGTGGGATACATGTACTGTACTATGGCGTTCGAGCGTGATATGACGTCTAAATGCGTGAGTCAAACGGTCTGTAGAAACACCCAAGCTGGGAATCGAACCCAAGACCTTCTTGCTGTGAGGCAATACACATCCACCACTTTGCCGCACGTCACCATAAGAAAACATGCATACGTCACAACATTTGGCTTTGGAAAAGTAAATAAACACTGAACTTTCTTTTCTTACACACTAGATGTCGCTATTGCACAAAGTGAAAATTCTGCACTTGATTTCTCTTCTGTGAATCTATTGGAACAGCAAGGCCAGTGTATTTGTATTTGTATTTGTTATACACTGAAAGCATACAGTGGCACAGTGATCAGCACGACTGCCTCACAGCATGAAGGTCATGGGTTTGAGTCCCAGACTTGTCAAAAGTGTTTCTCTGTTGAGTTTGCATGTTCTGTCTGTGCCTGCTGGCTTTCCTCCAGGTACTCAGGTTTGATCCAAGAATACATTCTGAATGGCTTGCCAGTTTATCACAGCCAGCGCACACACACACACACACACACACACACACACACACACACCTATCTATGGGCAATTTGGAACAGCCAATTAGGCTAATGTACATGTATTTGGACTGTGGGAAGACACTCAAGAACCCAGAGGAAACCCATGCAAGCATGAGGAAAACACATTGAACTTCACACAGAAACGCCCAGGACTCGAACCCCGGGTCTTCTTGCTGTGAGGTGAACATGTTCACAAGCAAGCAATCGTGGTGGCCTCTGTGTACGTATGTTGATAGTACAGTATTATTATCCGAGTCAGTGTCAGGAATAGCTGAGATGGCCCAGCGAGTTGTCCAAAGTGCACCCCGCCCTTGCTCATTGTCAGCTGAGATAGACGCCAGCCTCCCCGGGGCCTTATTAGGATTAGGATAAGCGGCTACCCATCACAAGGCCACTTTGATAAACCAGGACATCATTGTGGATCAGGATGTTTGCATGCTGTTGCTTGGTAGCAAAAAAATATTTGTAAACATGACCTGTCTCACTCTCTCGCTCTCCCTCGCTCGCTTTTGCTCTCTCTCTCTCTCTCCCACATAAACAGAGAGAGAGCCTTATTCTGTAGCTGGATGAAACTTAACCTCCAGAGAGTAGGGTACAGAGGGTGGGATACAAGCACAAGGAGAACATACAAACTTTGCACAGAAAGAAATGCGCGAGCCGTGAATCGCGTATTTTATCTTCAAGGAGATTTTCCTTTGAGGCGGACAAACTAACCACCACGGCATTGTGCTGCCCGACAGTGAAAGTATTGAGCCAAATATGCGTCATTAAAATATTTTATATGTATATGTATTTAAAAGTATATACACTACATCAGTGTTGCATCAACCCCATCAAGCAAAAAAACCCAAACAAACAAACAAACAAACAAACAAAAAAAATGGCAAAGGCACAGTACACCCCAAACAGCTTGCCAGGCCATTGCAGGGCATAGCTATGTCGCTACCTCGCTACCCTTGAGGAAGTCAACAATGTTTTACATGAACCTCCCACCATCGACAGTGAGAGACATAGCCAGGCTTTGCTAACCCAAGTTAGCTGCACTGGAGTGAAAACACTGGCGTGACGACAACCCATTGATAGTGGGACTTGAACCCCCAACCTTGGGATCATTAATCCAGCACCTTACCACCGGGCCACCACTACTATTTAACACTAAAATTAATTATTTTTAATTAAATTTTTGAACAAGCAGCATGGTGATGTACTGTATCGGCATGAAGGTCCGAGGTTCAAGTTCGGGGCTGAGCGAGGAAGTTTGCGTATGAAGTCGCCGTGTTCTTCCTTTGATTGCATAATTTTCCTCGTAGGGAATTCGGATTTCTTCCGACAGTCCAAAGACGTACACGATTGACTAAATAGCGGTTCCACGTTGCCCTCATGCCTGAGTGTGAATGGGTTTGTGTGTGTGTGTGTGTGTGTGTGTGTGTGTGTGTGTGTGTGTATGTTGATTCTATAATAGTTTGTCGAGCTGTTTATGGTGTACCCCGGCCTCGCCCAGTGTCAGGTGGGATGGGCATCAGCCTCCCTGCAACCCTATTAGGAATAACCAGTAAAAGTTTGACTGAGGAATGGGAATGAGTGAGCGAGTAATGATGAAAACAAATTTAGCCTTAATTAGTTCTGGTTGGTCAGTAAGTTGAAACTGTCCGACTTGTGGTCTGACTTGCTCCAAGGGTATGCACCCTTCTCGCAGGGACGTCTTCTGTATCTGTTAAACAAGTTAAACTCGAGAGGTTTGTTCTACCTTATATAGATATACGAGCAGAAGGAACGGACGGAGTCGAAAGGAGGAGGTAGGAGACAGATGTAGGGAGTTAAAGACAGAGATAGAGAGAGAGAGAGAGAATCAGTTTACATCCTCTGTCACCTCTCTCTGCTTGACGACTTGCAGAGAAGTCTTCGCGGCGACGTAATGCTAAAGGCAATGCCTATAAATAGACTCATGATTGTGGTGATCTCTTCCTATTGGTTGATACAACCTTCCTTGGCACTCAACCAACCTTTGGGATTAAATTCCGACTGAACACATGTGGTGATGGTTCCAGACTTGGAGGACCCCAAGCATCAATTCTAAGCTTTTGCAAGTGTCTGACCTCAGCCGTGTTGTACATCTTTACTCCGTCGCAGGTGAGGTCATCGGTCATCACGCAACGACGCATAATGAAAAAGATCATCATTAGCGGCGCCGCATTGTTTACAGAAGCCGAAGCCAAAATGAAGCGCATGCATCTTGCTCTTCTTGGAGACGCAAATCAGCCTTCTTTTCTGCCTCATGCCTTTCCTTTTTAAGGCAGGTCGAAGAGACCGCCTCAGCGCCGAGTTCCGTATTCAGTAGCATTGCCATAACACTGTGAAAACGAGGCTGTCCAACATAGCATGCATCCATTGGTATGAGGTCAGAGCGTCAGAAATGCATGAGATGGTGGGATGCTGATGTTCTTGCTCATTAGAAATCCAGCTGATAAACAAAAGGTTTGCCGCACGGAATCACTGGGGAATCCTTTTAAGGGAATGAGGGATAAACAGAGATAACGGCTGCTGATCTGGAGTGAAGTCTGTTAAAATAATCAGAATTATCTTGAGATTATCAAACGATTCGTGGTCAGGTGTGCGAGATAAAACAATACGTACTGTACTGCAATCAAGGCAGTTTATCCTTGGGTGCATATATTTTTTCACACTCTGATGATATGTCTATATTGGAACTAAAATCCATCTTAAATCAGGCCTGGACAGCTGGAGGTAACATGTAAAGCAGAGAATTCAACACCATCAGACGCATGAAAGACGTTTGTGAGAGACTGTTGGAAAGAAAGAAGAACTATGAAAGAAAGGGTTGATAAGTATGCAATGGGTGGAGATGAGAGGGGATTGTCCATAAGCCTTTCAGGAGGGGGATCCCAGAGAGGGCCTGGCTTCTACAAATAGCTACAGCTACTCATTGCCCCCCCTCACTCCTGTCCTCTTACCTCTCTTGTGTGCAAGTGTGTGTGGCTGCTCCGTCCTTCCAAAATGAGCCGGGCCTCTTACGCCAACTCCCAGTCCTCCTCATACAGACGCACCTTTGGCGGGCCTGGCTTCACCACAACCCCCATTACTCGCTCCTCAATACTTGGTCGTGGCTCCGGGGGCTCACATGTCAGCTCACGGGTCTACGAGGTCACCAAGTCATCAACTTCATCATTACCAGGCTTTTCCAGCTACCGCACGTCTTCCTATGGCATCCCTACTCTGCCTGGAGGCATCTCACGCTCCTATGCTGCAGGCTTGGGAGAGACACTGGACTTCAGTCTGGCTGATGCCCTTAACCAGGAGTTCCTGCAGACACGCACCAATGAGAAGGTTGAACTGCAGCACCTGAATGACCGCTTCGCCAGCTACATCGAGAAGGTGCGCTACCTTGAACAGCAGAACCAGGCTCTGACCGTGGAAGTGGACCGTCTACGGGGACGGGAGCCAACACGTATTGCTGACCTCTATGAGGAAGAGATGCGGGAGCTGAGGCGTCAAATAGAGGTAGTGACCAATCAGAGGTCCCGAGTTGAAGTCGAGCGGGACAACCTGGCTGATGACTTGCAGAAACTTAAACTCAGGTGAGGAGTGGTCAATAAATCCACTTGATCACAGAGAATAAATGATAAAACTAGATTTTCTGGCTGATAGATAGCAGCCAGATAGAGGGTGAAGATGACCGTACACCAGTACATGTTGTGAGTGTCATATTATTCCCTCTAAAGTCGATCTTAGAAGAGTCAGCAATTTAAAGAGCTCCAGAGGGTCATAAACTTATCGCGGGTCCATTATTTTTGTTTGGAAAACGGTCACATGATTGCCATCAGAGTTTAGTGCTATGTCAGAATATGTTTATATTCACAGGCCCTGAGCTGCTTTTGTTGAGATCTGCAGTTCTGTTTGTGAGCGACATAAGAGCAGGTAACACAAGACAGGGATTAGCTCTCTCTGTTGGGTGTGGCAACCGCATAACAGCAAGAAGGTCTTGGATTTGAGTTCTAGGCTCAGCGAGGAAGTTTCTTTCTGGAATCTGTATTGCTCTCCTAATGCTTGCATGGGATTCCTCAGGGTACAGTACTTGGCTTTCCTCCAACAGTTCAAAGACATGCACATTAAGCTAATTGGCTGCACCAAATTACCGCTAGGTGTGAATGCTTGTGTGAGTATTGGCTCCGGGAAAGATTGATGAGCGCTCTATGGTGTCCCCCACCTTCACTTAAGACTTGGCGGTGATGGGCTCTGGATTCCCGTGACCCCAGATGGATTCATCTGTCCAGTAAATGGCTGGATGGATGTTGGGTGTGGAAAAATAATTTGAAAGAGATGTCCCTGTATGGCATGATGGACAACTTGCATTTTCTCAGTTGTTTTCCTACCTCTCCATAAAATTACTTTGTTGACTTCATGTCTAGTTCAGGGCAGTGGTGACCTGGATCACTGATCCCAAAGTTGGCGGTTCAAGCCCCACTCTCAATGGGTTGTCACTGTCCCCCAGTGCAGCTAACTCAAAGGCCTGCCATGTCTCACTGTCTATGGCGTGAGGTTCATGTAAAAGAACCATTGATGACTTTTGACAAGAGTATCTGCATGGCCGTCGGCGTGTTTTCACCCTGCGATGGCCTGGCGAGCTGTCCTGGGTGTACTCTACCCTCGCCCAGAGTCGGCTGGGATGGGCGCCAGCCTCCCCGCAACCCTAATTAGGATTAAGCGATTACAGAAAATGAATGAATGAATGAATGTCTGGTTTACATTGTCATTGTATTTTTCCTCATCCACTCATTTCTCAAACCACTTCAACCAACTAGAAGTATGTACTTTGGATGACTCAACTAGTTTAACAGGTCTTTTGGACTGTGTGGAAGGAAATCAGAGTACCCAGAGGAAACACACTCAAGCATGGTGGGAACATACAAACTCCACACAGAACTGCCTAATCTAAGGACTTGAACACATGACCTTCTTACCATGACGTGCACGTCTTAACAACTACAGTGTTGTGTCACCCACATTGTTTTTCCCAATCAGGACCAAATGTCAAGACACCTTTGCCAAGCTTAAATTTGGAGTGGGGTAATCTGTATGTTGTGAGACTCATATCTCTATAAAAGGAAAAGAAGGAAGATCTTTTAGGACCCGTGTATTGTCTCTGACTGCAGGCTTCAGGAGGAGATTGTACAGAGGGAGGAGGCCGAGAACAACCTTGCAGCATTCAGAGCTGTAAGTCAGGCTCGTAAAAACACTCATCGAGGAGCCTTCATCTTTAGAATGATTATTATCGTGTATAATGTGAAACACAAATACAGTAAAAATGAGATTAAATGTTCCATGAAATCAGGATGTGGATGCAGCCACCCTCGCCCGCTTGGACTTAGAGAGACGAATTGAAACTCTGCAAGAGGAAATCGCCTTCCTTAAAAAGATCCACGAGGAGGTAGGGTCGGTCTTAACACACACTTAAACACACAATTCTAAACTAAATCCAAGTCTTAACTCTCATCAGCCCTTTAAAAAAGTGAGGACCAGCCTAAATGTCCTCGTTCTATTGGTTCAAAACTCATTCCAGGCCTCAACATGTAGCAAGTACTGTCCAACACACGCAGACACGTACATAATACCCCCATTTCACTGGAGCGCGGCAGACTCACAGAAGCAAAACCGTAGTCATCCTCAAACGTTCCTCAGTCATTCCGTCATCTTCCGTGTCCTTCAGTACGATTCTGAAGGTATTCCTCCTCTTCCTTCTGGCCAAAATCCTCCGCAAACGTGCTTTTGAACGTGCTCAAAATTATTTCCGACAGTGTTCCCTCACGTTCCACAGTCCTTCCGCAAACGTTCCGTCCTTTCCGCAAACGTTTTATGATCGTTCCTTTTATTCTGCAAGTCTTCCGTGAACTTTCCGCAAACATTCCTCCCGGTGGTCAAAAGCGGCCACAGAATCCCCACGGAATACTCACGGAAGGTTTGCGGAATACATGCGGAACGTTTGCGGAATAATTGCGGATAACACGGAAGACTTGCGGAACGCTCAAGGAAGTCACTTCCACTATAAATATTAAATTACTCCAGTTCATTTTTTCTGTTTTCCTGTTCATGTAATAAAGTTTTAAAGTTATAATCACTGTGGTTTGGACTTGTGTGCATGGTTTTTAGTCTTGATTGATTTATTGAGGTGCAAATAAAAGGAACGTATTGACATTATTGATATTAAACATATTAATGTGTTACATTTTAAATTTATTGTAAATTATAAACATATTGCACATTAGAAACACATGGTAAATTACAAACATATGTTAAATTTTAAATGTATTGTACATTATAAACATATTATACGTTATAAACTTCTAGTATGAATGAGAGAATGAGCTTCCTTGATAATTCAGTGTATTTATAGGCGGAATCAGGAGCAAATCCTTTGATCTTTGCCGATTGTTCCTCGTTGAAACGTGGCTACGCCGGGTATTCCTCAGTCATTCCTCAGTCATTCCTCAGTCATTCCGTATTAAACGTGAACGTTCTGCCTTCATTCCGCCTGTTCCAAGATCATTCTGTGGGTCTTCCTTCTAAACAGGAGTAGTACCGCGGTCGTTCCGCAAACATTCCGTCCTTTCTGTGAACATTCCGTGAATTATCCGAAGGTCTTCCTTTGCTGTCCGCACTGGTTCCAAAGGTGATATCCGAGTGCTTTTACGCATGTATTCCGACATTGTACCGCGGTCTTTCCGTGTCCTTTCTGAACACTCCGAAGGTGCAATTTTCCATAGGTTTTTGACCCATTTTCCGTGTAAAAATGCCGAAGCTCCTCCGTAGAGTGCGTTCCACACTTTTCCGCCATGGATCCTTGCATTCCGCGCTCCAGTGAAATGGGGCATAAGCTTGTCCTTCGTATCTTTCTGGGGACATTCACTGACATCATGCTTTCTCTAACCGTTTATTACCCATCACAGTTAAACCTAACCTAAAACTAATTCTAATCTCAACCCTAAAGCCAAGTCTTAACCCTCAAACAGCCCTTTAAACAAGAGAAGACAAGCCGTAATGTCCTCACTCTGATAGTTAAACAGGGTCCTCATTATGTAATAAATACACACAAACACACATATACTTGTACTTCTGACTGATATAACATGTTCTCTAGTCCCCTACCATAAATTTAACCATCACAACTAAGTGCCCAGACCCAACCTGGACCCTAAAACCTTTCTAAAACCTGTCTTTACCCCCAGACAGCCCTTCGGAAAAGTGAGGACCAGACAAAATGTTCTCAATCCGCTGGTTAAAAATAATTCTGGGGCTCGATATGTATAAATACACACGCACACTCTCTTTGGGGACAAACCCAGCTTCAGAATGACATTTTAATAGGAAATGGATTATGCCGTATTTTAATTGTTTCGTTAATTAGCTCATAATGAACGTTTATTGTTTCTGGTGCTGTATGATTTAACTGCTAACTGTGACGGCAGATTTATCGGTCTAATTTTCCTCATATTCAGAATGCAGTGCATCTTATTGTCGATTGATTGTGTATTATTCTGATTAAAATATTTTAATGATGAGGAATTAAAACATTCTGACTTAAAATATAAAGTATATGAATAATGAAAATGTTTTTAAATTTTACATTTAAATATTTGGATATCTAGCTGTAAGCCGTATTGTGCAACCTGACAGCCACGGCCTCATAACTATAGAGCCTGGGAAGGGACATCTTCAAAACGTGTCACTTTCCAATGCTTTGTTATAACCACGTACAGTACTTCAAGAGAATCGATCTCTTTGTGTGTGTGTGTGTGTGTGTGTGTGTGTGTGTGTGTGTGTGTGTGTGTGTGTGACAGAGAGACAGAGAGAGAGAGAGAGAGAGAGAGAGAGAGAGAGCGAGACATTGCCAAATTCCTTAACACATACTTGTCTCTTCAATTCTTCCTGTTTAGGAGATCCGTGAGCTGCAAGCTCAGATGCAAGAGACCCAAGTGCAGATCCAGATGGATATGTCCAAGCCTGATCTGACCGGTGCTCTGAGAGACATACGTTCTCAGTACGAGGCTATTGCTGCCAAGAACATCACCGAGGCCGAAGACTGGTACAAGTCTAAGGTAAAGATAAACAGAGAATATGTAATCCACATTAAAAAATGTTTCTATCATTCTTTCATTCATTTTCTAAGCTGCTTAATGCGAATATGGTTGGCGCCCATCTCAGCCGACCCTGTATGAAGGCAGGGTACACCCTGAAAGCTCTCCAGGCCATCACAGGGCCAACCCACACACAACCATTCACACTCATATTCACGTCAGGGGTGATTCTGAACATCCAATGATCCTACTGTGTCTGCTTTTGGACTGTAAAAGGAAACTGGCGTACCCAAAGGAAACCTACGCAAGCACAAGGAAATCATGCAAACTCCAGAGAGGAACACCCTCGCCGTTTCCACAAATCAAACCCAGACCTTCTTGCTGTGAGGCGTACATGCTAACCAATGCGTCACTGTAATACCCCCCTCCTTTTTTAAAAGTTAAGAACAATATAAACACACATTATGCGAACAGACACAAAGCCATTCATATGGTTGACGATCATGTTGTAATCCAGATAAGGATGGTAGGAGGGTGCAATATGCCTAGTGACCTTCATCGCTTATACACCTCACCCGGTGTGCTTCAGAGAGCCAGTGTTCACTGTGGATTCAGATTCCAGTTATTTGGATGACAGCAGTGGATTTTTCCCCTATTGCTGCCCTTTCACTGTCTGACATGCTTTTCTGCTTACCACGGTTGTACGGAGTGGTTATTTGAGTTACTGTAAAAATTTCCTATCAGCAGGAAACATTCTAGACATTTTCTTCTGACCTTCTTCATCAATAAGGCATTTCTTCTCACTGAGCTTGATAGTTTTTTTCCTACCCGATTCTGTGTGACGGAAACGGTTATCGTTGACTTCCTGTCAGCTGAGTGCAATCTGGTCATTCACGCTGCTCTCCCCAACAACAAGGTATTCAGTTCAGTTCACTTCACTTTCTGTAACCATTTAATCCTAATTAGGGTTGCGGGGAGGCTGGTGCCCATCCCAGCCGACTCCGGGCGAGGGCAGAGTACACCCTGGACAGCTCGCCAGGCCATCGCAGGGCAGAAACACACTGACGGAGATGCAGCTACTCTTTACGAAAGTCATCAATGGTTCTTTCACATGAACCTCACACCATAGACAGTGAGAGACATGGCCGGCCGTTGATAACCCTGTTCGCTGTGGTGGTGGTGGGGGGGGGGGGCAGTGACCTTGAACCCCCAACCTTGAGATCAGTGATACAGCACCTTTACCACCAATCCACCACTGCTCTGGAGATAATTAATTACATTCATTTTACAAACTGTTTAATACTAATTAGCGTTGCGAGGAGGCTGTTGCCCATTTCACCTGACCCTGGACAGCTTGCCAGGCCATTGCGGGGCTAACACTCAACTATTCACACTCACACCTACGGTCAATCTGGAACAGTCATTTAGCCTACTGTACATGCTTTTGGACTGTGGGAGGAGCCAGAGTACCCAGAGGACATCCAATAATTATTAAATTAAGGATAAAAGAATAAACGTTGGAAAATTTATCTGGAACGTTCCTTAAAAAAACCTTCCATGGTGGGTACAATAAAGCAAAAATAAATAAAAAAACTTTTGTCTTCTGATGAACTTATATTTTTTTGTCTCCCCTTTTGTTTCTAACCCTGAGGTGTCAGATCTGAACCAAGCAGTATCCAAGAATAACGAAGCCCTGAAGCAGGCCAAGCTGGAGACCATGGAGTACCGACACCAGATTCAGTCGTACACTTGCGAGATCGACTCATTGAAGGGCACGGTACGTTTAGAACATATTTCATTAATAAAATCCTTAACGATCATACCGCTTTAGTAAAAAACGCCACTGCTGTTTCTGGTCCCCAGAATGAGTCTCTGATGAGGCAAATGCAGGACATGGAGGACCGACACGGTCGGGAGGCTGCTGGCTTTCAGGACACAATTGCTCGCCTTGAGGCCGAGATCGCCAACATGAAAGATGAGATGGCACGACACCTGCGAGAGTACCAGGATCTGCTCAATGTCAAGATGGCGCTGGATGTGGAGATCGCCACCTACAGGAAGCTGCTGGAGGGAGAAGAGAGCAGGTAGAAAAGGAGATGGTCTCTCTCTCTCTCTCTCTCTCTCTCATTCTGACATTGGACAATTCTGTCCAATTTATTATGTTATTCATTGTGCTGTCCTTTGCCACAGATTCTGTTCATAATTTGAATGGACAGAATTTCTAGGCACAGTGCCACATTTCTAGTGGCCATCGGATCTCACGAGTGAGGGAAGGATGGAGCAGGAGATTGACAAGTGGATCGCTGCAGCCTCTGCTGTAAAGCGGAGCCTGTACTGGTTCATCATAGCAAAGAGGGAGCCGAGTCACAAGACAAAGCTTTCAATTTACCAGTCAATTTATGTTCCAATAGTCACCTATGGTTGCGAGCTTTGAGTAGTGACCGAAAGAACAAGATCGTGGATTAAAGCGGCTAAAATGAGCTTCCTTTGCCTGGTAGTGGGGCTCTTCCTTAGAGATAGCGATGAGAAGCTCAGCCATCCAGGAGGAGCTCGAGGTAGAAACTCATTGCTTAGGTTGCTGCCCCTACAACCCGGTCAAGCAGAAGATGATGATGATGATGATGATGATGATGATTTTGCATGAAACAATTTTTGAACATATGTAATTTAATTTCTCTAACAGGATTACACTCCCCATGCAGACCTACTCCACAATTAGCTTCAGAGGTAAGATTAAAAAAAAACAAAATTTGACTTTAAATACATTTATAATGGGATTGGGGACACTTTGATATACTTTATTCTGGAGCTGATGTTGTGAATATTTCGATAAAATGTGACCTAGAGTTGGTAAGGCGGCACGGTGGCGTAGTGGCTCGCACGTCCGCCTCACAGCAAGAAGGCCTGGATTCGATTCCCCTGGGCGTTTCTGTGTGGAGTTTGCATGTTCTCCCCGTGCTTGCGTGAGTTTGCTCCGGTGTCCTCCCACAATCCAAAGACATGCACAGTAGGTTAATTGGCCATTCTAAATTGCCCATATGTTCGCATTGTAGCTAACGACCTGGAGAGGGATGGGCGCCGCCAGACCAAAAATCATCCCAAGTCTCGCCACGAAGGCGCTCCAACGACATCCCTGGATGTTAAGGGATAAGTGAAGAAGAAGAGATGGAAAAATGTGTATATTAAGGATGCCATCTTACTCACATACTCATTTCACCAAACCATTTCATCCTACTAGGTTCTCAGGAAGGTCGAGCCTATCTCAGCCAACATGGGGCAAAACCGGGCACACCATGAACAGCTCAGATCATTACATGACCAACAGATCATTGCACAGTCGACACTCACAAATAGGGGCAATTTGGAACAGCAAGGTAGACTAATATGCATGTCTTTGGCCTGACGGAGCAAACCTACACAAGCATGGGGAGAATATCTCAACGCCGCTCAGAGACACTCGAGCTTGAGGCAGACATGCTAACCACTACAGTACCGTGACGCCTTCGTGAGCAGCTACAAAAATGTAAAAAGATAATAAACAACTTTCACATTAACAAACAACAATGAAGGTGACCAAACATCTGTTCTCTCTCTCTTTGAGAAAAGAATAGAAAGACAAATAAATGCTAAAATAATAAGGGATTAACGGTGGCAGTTATGCTAGTTCAATAAAAAAAATTAAAGAAAAGACATGGTTACATAATAATAATAATAATAATAATAATTTAAAACTAAAAGGGGCAGTGGTGGTCTAGTGGTATAAGGTGCCGGATCACTGATCCAAAGGTTGGGGGTTCGAGTCCCACTCTCCACAAGGTTGTCACTGCCACACACACACACACACACACACACACAGTGCAGCGAACTGGGTTATCAAAGGCCGGCCATGTCTCTCACTGTCTATGGTGCGAGGCATGTAAAAGAACCATTGCTGACTTTCGACAAGAGTAGGCTGCAAAGCCGTCAGTGTGTTTCTGCCCTGCGATGGCCTGGCGAGCTGTCCAGGGTGTACTCTGCCCTCGCCCCGAGTTGGCTGGGATGGGCACCAGCCTCCCCATGACCCTAATTAGGATGAAGCGGTTACAGAAAATGAACTGAACTGAACTAAAACTAAAATGGTTGCCCTTTAAAAGGCTTTTGGTCCAGACAGATACTTTTGGAAGGATGGATAGATAGACTCACCCAAACTCTTTGTGAGTAATTTATTTGTCTTATCAATATTATAGAGCAAATAAAAATAAAAAAATATCTCACGAGGCACTACAGTGGGCTAGGGGTTAGCACCTCCACCATTAGGCAAGGCTTGGTGAAGGTGTTTCAGTGTGGTGCTTGCCTGTATTCCGTGTTCTTGCGTGGGTTTCCTACGGGTACTTTGGTTTCCTCCCACAAAACAAAAACATGCACTCTATTGCTGACTGGCTGTTCCAAATTGCCCCAGGTGGGACTGGTAGTGTGAAAGGTCATGTGTATTTTGTCTTATGTACCCTGCTTTCACCCAGTGTCAGCTGAGACAGGCTTCAGCCTCCACTCGACCCTAATGGGATATAGCAGTTGAGCAAATAAGTATTGAGTGTGTGAGAAAGTTCCCGATGGGTCTTCTGTAATAACATACAAAAAATCTCAGACTATTAAAAACACTCACCAAAAACATTGTGAAATCAACAATTTGCTCCGGATCAGCTCCAAAATCTGTTGGAGTCTTTCTTAACCTCAGCTGTCTGGTAGAATGTTGATGGACATGCACACACACACACACACACACACACACACACACACACACACACACACACAAACACAAAGCATAACAAAAACAAACACCTTGGGAGAAGTAACGAGTTGCCCCTATCGAAATCAATGATGTTATGTTTTCCCTTTGGTTTGATTGTGAACAGGATTATGCTGACAATTAATTGGAAATTTTGCAAATAGAATTTCTACCAGAGGCGGGGCTTGCACAAGTAAGACTCCATTACAGTCTGGAGATGATCCAGATCAAATTCTGAACTCTGAAATTTTTAAAAGATTCTTTAACATTGTGATATTTTTTTGTGTGGTATTACAGCAGGCCCAGCAGGGGGGTGTCATACACAGGGATCCCTCGCTACTTCGCGCTTCAATTCATGTGGCTTCAGTGCATCACTTTTTTTATTTTTTTTTATATTCATTGAATTAAAAAATAAGGAAATTAAGGAAGAATAGGTAGAAAAGTTAAGGGGCAGTGGTGGTCTGGTGGTATAGGGCGCTGGATCGCTGATCCAAAGGTTGGGGGTTCGAGTCCCACTCTCCACAAGGTTGTTACTGTCCCCCCCAGTGCGGCTAACTGGGTTATCAAAGGCGGGCCATGTCTGTCACTGTCTATGGTGAGAGGCATGTAAAAGAACCATTGCTGACTTCCGTAAAGAGTAGCTGCAAAGCCGTCAGCATGTTTCTGTCCCTTGCTAAAAGGGTTGTGACAGGAAGGGCATCCGACGTAAAAACCTCTGCTAAATCAAACGTGTGAATCAGATGATTCACTGTGGCAACTCCCGAGTAAAAGGGAAAAAGCCGAAAGGAAGACAGGTGGAAAAGTTAAGGAAAATGCCTCTTAGTAAAGAAAAACAAGGCCAATTATGCAAATAAAACCTCAAACAAACAAAAACAAAAAACAACCCAAAACCCCCCATCAAAACTACTTCCATTTTTATGTGAGGTGCCCATTTGAGTGTACACACACAGATATATTTTTAATATTTCATATTAAAAATTTTTGTATATCTTTTAATTTTATTTATATCTTATGCATAATTTTCGAATGTTTAATTGTTATTATAAGCATTTATAGCGTTGAATATGTATTTATTGCTATTATATACAAATATACATGTACGTATACGTCAGTCGGGAGGGGGTCGATCCTACTTCATGGAATTCAACGGTCGCGGGGGGATCTTGGTCCCAATTAACCGCGGAAAGTGAGAGATTCCTGTACTCTTTTTTAAAGCTTGGTGGTGGTTTGCACTCTCTCTGTTACTAGTGGAATGTTGTTTTTATATATTTCCACTTCATTATTGAATGTTTTATTGAAATAGACAGAAGGATAAAACTGAATTAATAAACAGATATTCCTGACTGACATTTTCCTCCACTAGCTATGAGTTAGGGCATGAATGGAAAGCTGGTTCATGAGTCAAAATGGTTTCAAAACCAGATGATTTGACTTATTGCATTAATGTGTGACTTTTACATAGAGACCAGCCCAGAGCACCAGCAACGAGCCTCCGAAATGCACTCGAAGAAAACAGTGCTCATCAAGACGATCGAGACTCGGGATGGCGAGGTATAACCCATACAGTCCGCCCCACACGACTGAACATGCTTATGTTAAAGGTATCGTCATACGTCTTAGTGTGTCAGAATACAAGTGTGATTTTTTTTCATCTATACAAATACATTCATACACAAGAGAAAAACATGATGTCGGTAGCGTCAGCATCTTCAATATTAAACACTTTCTGCTAATTCTTAGGTCAGTGTGCATGAAAATGTGTGACTGGTCGAGGTGATTCGCAGTCGGCTTTGGACAAAAAAGGTTTTTAATGTTCAAACCCCACTTAATCCTACTAGTTATAGTGTCTGAGGGGGCAGTGGCGGTCTAGTGGTATAGGGCGCTGGATCGCTGATCCAAAGGTTGGGGGTTCGAGTCCCACTCTCCACAAGGTTATCACTGTCCCCCCCAGTGCGACTAACTGGGTTATCAAAGGCGGGCCATGTCTCTCACTGTCTATGGTGAGAGGCATGTAAAAGAACCATTGCTGACTTTCGTAAAGAGTAGCTGCAAAGTCGTCAGCGCGTTTCTGTCCCTTGCTAAAAAGGGTTATGACAGGAAGGGCATCCGACGTAAAACCCTCTGCCAAAATCAAATGTGCGAATCAGATGATTAGCTGTGGTGACTCCCGAGTAAAAGGGAAAAAGGCCGAAAGGAAGACAGACAGACAGACAGTTATAGTGTCTGGGGGAAACTGTAGCCCACTTCAGCCGAATCTGGGTGAAGGTGGGATATAGCTTGATCAGCTTACAGGACCATCGCAGGGCCAACATACATTCTCATCTAGGGGCAATTTGACACAACCAGTTCACCTCGTGTTCAAGTCTTTGGACTGTTGGAGGAAACCCACACAAGCATGAGAGCATGGAACGCTCTCCACATGGAAACGCTCTCGCCGAGCCCAGGACCTTCTTGCTGCTCCAGCATAGTGTTGTTAATTACATTTTTATTACTGCAAAAATAAGAAAATGTACAGATGCTAGTGAACCTGAGGCTAAATGAGCTAGGTGCTACTGTTGCGTCACAGCAAGAAGGTTCAGGATTCAGAAGATTTCTGCTGAAATATGTACCTCAGGTGGTGGAATGTCATGCTGGGCACTGCATTATGGGTATGCCAGAACTGGTACGGGTACTGAGAGTGTCCCAAATTAATTTGAATCTTGAATAACGGCTATGCTTATCTGGAGTTTCTTCAGGTACTTTGCTTTCCTCGGAGAATCCAAAGACATACCAGTCAATCAGAATACTTTATTGATCCTAGAGGAAATTGATACACATTAGGTCAACTGGTGACTGTAAATTACATGTAGGTGTGAATGTACGAGCAAGTGAATGAACGTCTCTATGATAGACTAGTGACCTTTTCAGGGTGCAGCCCCCCCCCCCCCCTTTCTATGCAAAGCCAGCTGGGATTGGCTCCAGTTTGCCCCAGGAACCTTATGCATAGGTGGGATAGACCATGAATGAATGAATAGATGTATAGACACCAATATTTCAAGTTAGCAACATGGATAAACTGCATTTGTACACGTGGGAGTGAAAATATTGCCAAAAAAGTACATTGTACACCAGTTGTTACCATATGTGAGACGCTCCACCAAAGTAGGCGCTTGTCGCAAGTGACGTATGGTGCTTGTGAGACAAAGTGCAGCTTATCCGGACTTCCGATCTTTCAAGTGAGCAAGTGAAGGTTGAGTACTAAACAAGTATTCAATGCACATTTGCTCACTTGAAATATCGGAAGTCCAAATCAGCCATGCTTTGTCTCACAAGCACCTACATTTGATGGAGCAACTCGCATATATTCTTCTTTTCCTTTTGGCTGTTCCCTTCAGGGGTTGCCACGGCAAATCGTCTGCCTCCATCTCTCCCTATCCTCTGCATCTTCTTCGCTTACGCCAACTACCTTTATGTCCTACTTCAGCACATTCATGAATCTTCTCTTTGGTCTTCCTCTAGGCCTTCTGCCTGGTAGTTCCAACCTCAGCATCCTACTACCAATATACTCACTATCCCTCCTCTGTACATGTCCAAACCATCTCAATCTAGCCTCTCTGACTTTGTCTCCATAACTTCTTACATGTGCTGTCCCTCTGATGAACTCGTTCCTGATCCTATCCATCCTCGTTACTCCCAAAGAGAATTTCAACATTTTCATCTCTGCTACCTCCAGCTCTGCCTCTTGTCTTTTCCTCAGCGCCACTGTTTCTAAACCATACAACATCGCCGGTCTCATCACAGTTTTGTACACTTTTCCTTTCATTCTTGCCGATACCTTCCTATCACACATCACACCGGACACTTTTCTCCAACCATTCCAACCCGCCTGCACGCACTTCTTCACCTCTTTTCCACCAGATGATACCACATATGGTATGAAAATGTTCCCTCCATTTTTTTTCCTTATACCATTTATACCACCCAGACTATGCCTTTAATACCCAAAAGCATTACCCCTCCAAACACACACACCCACACCCAACCACCTACCTTGAACAGGCTTGTGATGTCAGCATATACCTTTATGTAATAAACCTTGCATAATTTGCTTTATTTCAAAGGCATGAGCTCATATCTTCTTTTTCAGGTATTGAGCGAGTCCACACAGCACCAGCAGGACATCATGTAGAGCTGCACGTCAGGAGCTGAACTACAGAACCGCATGAGTTTTCAATGAAACCATAAGGTCCTGCCTTCGTGTAATGTGCTCCCCCCCCCATTACCCGAAACACAGCTTCTTAAAAACATGAGCATTGCTTCCAACATAAAGGAAAGGATGACATGCTTAACATTTTGCCTGTGTGAAATAACACACAGATTTACACACTGCCCAAAAGCGGAGCACCCGATAGATAGATATTTATAAGTGCCGTATGCTGCTTTTCACAACATTAGCTAATTTCCACATATACATTTGTATCATTCTTGTGTTTATCTGATTAACAAGTTTCTGTTCTGTCAAGCTTCTGATTTTGGCCTTTGCTCCATGAACTTTTATTTTACCTGCTAGTTATTCTGCCCTCTCCAATGTTTTTGTGTTTATTCTCTGCAAGTCTGAAGAGTAGTGAATGAGCCGCTTTTTTGGGAAGGATGGATGCATGCATACAGACACACATATTTACACTGGGTCACTACACATTTTTAATAATTCCTAAAAATTACACAAACTGAGTATATTCATTTTTTAATATCAACAAAGGGGTCGTAGCTTTGCTAGATAGACCGGTCTTCATGTTCCAACACCTTGACTAGGTGTGTACCTCCTTACAAGCACCTCTATTTGACAACCTTCAGCCACTTTTGGACACAGGGCAGAAAATTAAGTGGATATGCTTCATGAATTTGCTGAGCCACAACTTCAGGCTAGGAGTATTAATGCCATTTATCAACAAGATGGAGACCCTCAACACTTCGCCAGGTTACTAAAAAGATTTCCTGAAGATCAGGTTTCCTGACAATGGATTGGTCAAAGGGCTCCGCTGACCTCATATCTTCTGTGTGGCTATATCAAAAGAAAGGTGTATGCAACAAAAACTTGTGATCTGTCAAAGCTTTTGTGGAAAGAATCTTCTCGGCCTGCAGTGAGGTCAGGAAAGTAATGCGGTAAATGGCAGAAAGGCTAAAGCATGTGAAAACTAGAAGCATGCATGTGGAGGTACACAGCTAGTCTTTAAGGTGTTGGATCGTGATGGCAATACTAGTAGATGAAATTGCACAGACTTCTTTGTTGATATTAAAAATATGAAGAGACCGTTTCTTGTGTAATGTTTAAGCATTTCTTCAAAAGTATATAGTGACTCTTGGGACACCCTGCGTTTTGTCGTGTAAGTGAGGAATACCTTAACAGCCAATCAGCATCAAGTCAACATGGCAGCAGCCTTATTCAGTAATGGTGGACACCGGATATGATATGGGACAAATATCCAAGCCATATTCCATGACTATTCTCTACTTGGGAGACATGCTACTGAGGAAGCTACAGTACTGTGCAAAGGTTTTGAGGCAGCCCACATTTTCGAGTACAAACGTCATAAATTTATATCTGACGTCCAGCTAAACTTTGTGATGTTGCATAAAGGTCATAATTTGGTTGGTTGTACAAGATGTTATCTTAAAGTTGTCAATGTTAAACCATAATACAGTAATATGTACGTATTAAGAACATGTACATCACTTTTATGCAGATCATTGCTTAGATATAGCAGTACGTTACCGCAACTTTTGTGCATTTTGCCAAAACAATTTGTTAGCTAGGAGAGTTAACACGGCCGTCAAAATCTCCAAGAAAATTCTGGTTGGTTCTAAAGATGCTCAGAGAACCCTAAAGCTCATTACCTAACTAAAAAAGGCCCACAAGGCTCCTATTTTATATTCAAAGTGTTATTGCAATAAAACTGATGCTGTTTAATTTATCCATTACACCATTTTTTAGAATGTGGAAATATTTGAATTTTATGGTGGCACGGTGGCGTAGTGGTTAGCACATCTGTCTCACAGCAGAAAGTTTCTGGGTTCGATTCACAGCTCGAACGCTTCTACATGGCGTTTACAAGAGAGTGTGTTTCCTTTAACAGTGCAAAAACATGTACAGCAAGTTATTCAGCTATTCCACCCCTCAGTGTGAGAGTTAATATGAATGGTTGTGAGAGCCTGGCTTGCTGTCCAGGGTGTACCTTGCCCAGAGTTGACCGAGATGGGCACCAAGACCCCCCCCAACCCTAATTAGGATTAAGCAGGCTTTTTAAACTTTTGCACGGTACTGCAAGTCCTTGGGAAAATTATTGGATATTCACAGAGGCAAGCCATGAGAGAGGGATTTGGGAAGAAAGGACAAAAGTCAAAACACAGGAAGGAGTTGACATGTAGGTGATTAAAAAGGGTAAGAGAGGACAGGAGGGAGGGCATGCCTGAAGAACGAACTCATAGCCTTGATATATATTGAGGAAACCAGAATAAAGTAAATACACACCACCCTTTGTGTTCTGTGTGTGCGTTACACGTATCTATACAATAAAAACATATCACAACGTACATCTTGGAATCACATTTTATCGTAATATCCAGGTTCATACAAATACATGCTTTATAATAACAATAATATTAGATTGTAAGGTGCATGTCCTGATTAGAACCGTTCTCTCGGTTCTTTGCGACCAAGCTCTGCTTCACGGGGGTGGAGGGGAAGAAATGCATATAAATAGGCCATTAAATAAATAAAAACAAACACATCGTGCGTTACATCAATTAAAATAAACACAAAATCAGTTCACGAGTAAAAGTGCACTCACATGATTCCAATCATGATCCTGGTTTAATCTGATCATATTCTGACATTACATTGGCGACAAATCAGAGAACTTCGGTACAAGTCTTAAAACATTGGAGGGAGGATATCCAGGCAATCTTGGAGTGATTAGTGCTTAGCATGTCCATTGCTTTGGGTCAAATTAATTTTCACCGAGAGTCACATCACTAACCTGAAAGGTGAATAATCACTGAACATCTATTCTGAAAATTAGCTGATGAGCAATTTACTTAAAATAGGCTGCTGCCACCTAGTGGAAATGCGATGAATTAGGTTTCATGGTAATGGTTGATGCAAACATACGATAATCATTTTTGAAAACTTTTGCGAGCCATATTAAATAAGTCAGAACGTGATCAGTTCAAATTGGGGATATGATTGGCATGATGTGAATGCACCTTTAATTTAATAAATATAAAACCAAATAAAATTGTAAAAATGTGCTAAATGTGCATTCTAGTGCATTCTATGTACAAAAAAGTGCAATGACTTGACTGACCGAAACATAAGGCTACGATCAAATTAAAAAAAGAATGGGAATAAAAGAAAAAGATGAACAAATACCCTGGAAGAGCGTGGTCTTCTCAAACACAGAAAACATCAGAAAAGACGCCAATTTTGTTCTTGAGGACACAACAGATGTTAGTCAACAGCATCAGCTTTATCATCACCACACTTTACAATGGTACGGCAAAAGCACAACTGGATTTCACGAAGGAGTCACTGATGGCAGACAGTGCTGGGTGGAAGTCCAAAAAAAACCCCAAAAGGACAAAAACAAAAAGCGCTACGTCTTTCTTTCTCTACACTTCACTAGCTGGCGCTAGCACTGCTAGCATCGCTGATATCATCCGTCTCAACAGCCCGCAGTGTTCCAGCTGTCCCTGAGTACCACTTTACCTCATGTTTTTTCCCCATCACCATCATAAATCGCGCTCAGACGTCACCAGATAACCTGCTGTGATATGGCTCATTCTCCTGCAGCCTCTGTAAAATGAGACCAAAGAGTGGATTCTCCTGAGACAACCTGACACTAGAGCTCAAGGCAATCCCCCTCGTGCACAGCTATTTGGTACATTTTTTGTGTGTTGGGGTGGGGGGGGGGTATGACAATGTAGGGGCAAAATGGTAGGATTTCGTGTTATAAGATTCAGCACCAAGAGAGAATTTCTTCATTGCGGTAACACTTGTCAGACAGGAAATGTTTATTTTTCTTCTTCTTTTTTTTTTTGGGAGGTGGGGGTGGGGTTGTGCCACATCTCCTTTTATTTAATAATTTATTTATACATACTGCATGTTGATCTTGGTAAATTCTAATTGATGTACCACAGTGTAGGCACATATTCAGTAGTGTGTGTGTGTGTGTGTGGGTGCGTGCAAGTCTTAAATCCACTCCTTAAGCAACATGCTCTTGTTTGTAGCTCCTCCCAGACACATCCACTCACTGTCTCTACAGTTCTTACAGTTGTATACGCCAGGGCCAGCACCAGAACAGTGAGATCAACGTGTCAGTGTGTGTAACCATGTAAAAGTGTCTTCACACTCGAGGGTTTGGTCCAGCACCAGCAGTAAGAGGGACAGTTGAGCCACAGTCGTAGTCTATGTCCACAGCTGTGTGTGTGCCAGAGAGACGGGAGCCAGGATACGCACTCCCTTCCCCTTGCCGCTCACGGAAACTTTGGATGTAGCTCTGGGGGAAAAAAAATAAACAGGGAATAAAGAAGAGAGTGAGGATCTGATGTATTGGTGAGAACTGGATATCAAGACTTGGAACTACATTTTTAATTAATTGCATAAGTGTTGGGTTGGCACAATGTTATTTGGTTAACATGTCTGCGTCACGTAGTCCCAGGGTCGACGAGGGGCATATCTGTGTGAAGTTCTCCACGTGCTTGCCTGGGTTTCCTCGGAGTACTCCGGTTTCCTTCCACAGTCTGAACACATACACATTAGGCTGTCTGGCTGTTCCAAATTGCCCCTGTGTGTGAGTGTGCATAGTTGTGCGAGTGTGTTGGCTCTGAAAATTTATGTGACAACATAAATATTACATTGTTATAATGTGGTCGTTTTTCTTTGTCAGAATCATGTGAAATGATATTGTGATAATATGAAAAGTTGGCTGTTGAGTCCGGAATTCTCAGTACAGATCGCTCAACAGCCTCAGCACAACCAAAACGCCTTCACTCACTCACTCATTCACTGACTCGCTTAATCCTACAGGGCCAGTGGAGAGGCTGGGAAACACCTCAAACAGTTCGCTACACCATCAGTGGACCGACACACAACCACTCGCACGCTGATCTCATACCTTGGGGCAATTTTAAACAGCCATTTAGTCTAATATGCATGACTTTGCACTGTGAGAGGAAACTGGACAACACGGAGAGAACACGCTCCATATAAAACGTCCTTAACCAAGCATGGAAATCGAACTCAGGACCTGCTTGCTGCGAAGTGGAACATGCTAACCACTAGACCACAGTGCTGCATCAATCCCAAAGTCTACGAAAGCAAAACGTGTCCTTTATTTAAGTTTAATTTTGCTTTCGATTTGTATTTTTTTGGGGGGCGGTGACAGTGACAGTGAATACGTTTCAGAAGCGCAATACAATAAATAATTAACCTTGTTATAATGGTCAGTACAGGGAAATTGCAGACCTTGATGCATTGACCCTTCAATAGCCTGGTCAGGAATTACCCTGTACTGACCTTACATTCAGTCAATACGTACTATATAATTTCTAACATTTCTGTCATAAACATTTCAAAATAGAAGTCATGAACAAGAACTTATTGAGAAATAATCAGCACACTTGCAAAACCAATCAAATAAGTGGACCTGAATGTCTGTACAACATTAAAAAAAAAAAGCCATACACAATAGCTGCTGTCTCCTCGCACATCACCTGTGACCATATGAGAGGTGGACATGAGCACAGATAAATGTGCGTGTTATGCGTACACAGACACTTGTTTCTTTACCGGAGAGAGGACATCACCATCATAGCGGCGAACAGGCTGGGGTTTCCTACGGTACGGTGGTTCAGGATGCATGACTTTGCCTGAGTGTGTGTGGTGTTGAGACTGTTGCTTCCTTCTCTTCTTCCTGCTGCACTCTCTCCTCTCCTCCTTCTGGCGAATCCGCATGAGCTGCACCCGCCTCTGCTGACGGCTTATCATCACTGGCACAGGAAAATACACGGTGGAGACACAACGCAGGTTAACTTATAAAAATAAATAAATGAACCATGTGTTTAATTTAGTTTACAATCCACCCCACCTACCCACCCTTCAATAGCATATATCGTTGAGAACACTGTCAGATCGAGCCATCTGCCTCATGTACAGACAGACAATTCCAGACACACTCACAAATATACTCATTCACAAAACAACCTCATTCTTTAAAATGTAAACACAAAAAATGTACAGTTCCTTTCAAAATAATATCAGTCAGACATTACCAAAAGCACTGATTGATCAGGCTGGTAGAGATTATATTATATAAATATATTTAAATAAATAATTTACTATCAGGTGTAGTAGAGTAATGGACTCCAATAGACCCAACAGTGATGACATGCTGCTGCAGATTCTGTGTAAAAATCACTAATTGAAAGGGGCATGTTCAAAATAATTACAATGTAGAGTTCAATTAGTGAAGTTGTTCATTCTTTGAAAAACAGGTACCACTTCACGGACACAGTTTATGATGTGTACTTTGTGCTGTAGCATATCACCAGACTGAAAGTAGTAGTTATACTTGTCACAACTCTGACATGACAATCCTTGATTGACATAAAGGGCACAATTCTTTGTCAGAAATCTTCCCGACAGGGCAGTGGTGACCTGGTGGTAAGGAGCTGGATTCCCAATCCCAAGATTAGCAGTTCAAGCCAACGGTTGTCACTGCTCTAAGCCCAGTGTAGCTAACTATGTTATCAAAGGCCAGCCACGTCTCTCTCTCTGTCTATAGTTTGAGAAATGTAAAAAACATTGCTGTCTTTCATCAAGAGTAGCCGTATAGCCGTCAACGTATTTCTGCCCTGTGAGGCCATGTCGAGCTGTCCAAGGTGTACCCTGCCTTGCATAGAGTTGGCTGAGATGAGCACCAGCCTCCGCATGACCTTAATCATGAAGATTAAGCAGTTCAGAAAATGAATGAAACCTTCCCAACATCGCACAACCATCACTAGCCTGAACTGTACAAATACACATGGTCCAAAGATTCAGTTATTGAAACCTAATTCTGGCCTTTTATTTGTATGCCAATGAGGACGTCAAGATTCAGTTGACCAGAAAACATTTTTCAAACCATCATCTGCCTAGATTTGATGAGCATGTGTCCAGTGTAGCCTCAAATTCCTGTTCTTGGCTACTAATAGTAGAAACTGATTATATGTTCTACTGTTGTAGGTCATGAAGAAATTATTGATTTATAAAGAGAGTTAGTAGTAGAAAGGCTCAAACTGGATTTTGTTTTATATACACTCAGTATCCAAGTTATGACCACCTGTACTTACGACCACTTCTAGCAGATGCCTACCGTATTTTGATGTGATAAGCGCCCAGGGTGCTTTAAAAATTGAAGTGGGTGGGTGCTTATTAAAATGTTACCAGCGGAGTGGAATGGTAAGTGCTTATCATCATCGAGGTGAAAAACATGATAACAGAACAGTAAAAGAGGTTTACTGGTATTTGTGTTATTCATTTTGTGGAATCAACCAAATTACTCACAAGAGAGCTGAAAATAAACAGAAACCAGCATAAATTTAAAATAAAAGTCCCCTTACTTTTCTCTCCTGGTGCTGTTCCTTTAAACATTTTTCAGGAAGTAAAATCAAGCCAATCAAACAAATTTCAACGTTAGCACATGGCACCTTGAACCAATCAACACGAACATAAACAAAAGCACAGCACTCTTTAAATTTATGAATTTAGTGAGCAGGAGAATCGGGTGAAAAATGCTTGTCATCATTTTCTGATAGTTCCATATTGAGCTCATCACTCCATTCATTCAGAGCATCCGATAGATTTGCTGTAGCAGTTTCTAATGGTTCATCGTTGTTGGACATTTACCAAGAGAACACAACAAAATATTTTCCTGTTTTTTAAAGCAAGGTGGAATAATGAAATGTGTTGTTACTGATGAACATTATAGACATTCCCCAGTGACAGGGGGGTCTTGAAATACCGTGTAAACTCACTTTTATAGGCAGTGAACACCTCATTTTATGGTTACAGAGACTGATCGAGTAAAATTGGCAAGTTTGATGTACGATTTTGCTCCCAGTACACATGGGCGGTCATTAGACACAAGATGGAAAACCCTTGAAGGGGAGCGCGACAGGCGCACTTATTGGAGCAGGATGCTTATTATGGTATAACGAGTTTACTGTATCTGTCTGGCAGCCCAGCATGTAAGAGAGTTGTGGCAGCACAGCATCCCTGCATCTCACACTCACAGCATTCTACCACTACGCTCGGTGACTAGATACCGTCACAGTAACATCTCTTTTACAGTACAATTTTACATTCATTTACTGTTCACCATTACCATGGCCCCCAAGAGGAAGTACGATTCATCAGATGGCAATTCTACCAAGAAAGCAAGGAGCACTGAAGAATTTTTATCGTAATATTCAACAACTTACCCATTTATTAAGAAGCATGACAGATGCAAGACTTTTGCACAATGTGCAATGGAAAATTTAGCATTGCGCATTCAGGCATTTTTGATATTAAAATGCATATAAAGGGAGGAAGCTAGCCTGGTTACTGGTGACTGGTTTGCTTACTTTTTTAACTTTTCTCTTATCCTGAACTCTTATTTGTAAATGCTGATATCAACTATTCAGGGTCATGCATAACATAAATGTACAATATATAATAATGACATTATATTCTACAATAACAACACCAGTAGAAGTATTTCAAATAAACCTGGTTTTCTCAAATATGTTGTTTCATTATTAATCCAAAATGCAGTAAAATTTGACAAAGATGACCTGTCCATATATTTAATTTTGTGGAATCCTAATTTGCGTACTAATTTTGTCTATTACGAATACTAATTTCAGCTCAAAATACTAATTTTTGGTTTATCAACTACAAAACTGGTATTTTCCTGGGTTGGCAGCCCTGTATATGTATATATATCGCCCTCTAGTTGATGAGCAAATCAGAACAGACAATTGCTCATATCTAGTGGGTATAGTTAAAAAGAACCGTAAATTCTGATGGGGGTTTAACACCTGAACCTATTGGTTCACCAGAACTGGTCCTTATTCCAGTCTCTGTGGCATGAAGCTAAATTGAGTTCAATTCCTCCTGGATGGGTTCATCGGACATTACTATAACAGTATTTAAATGGTACCCATTTGCTGGGCATACAGATGCTCACTTGAGGTTATGACCTTATCCAGGGTTCTTAGCACAGGGGTGGTCTGGTGAGATTCGCACTCATGACTACTCCATCATGAGCCGGGTGGATAGGTTAATAATAGTTTAATTCACTAGCTGTTGTTCAAGGTAATGAAAAGTCTGTTTGGATTTTTACAGCCAGGCCTAAAGGCTCATCACAACCGGAGCTTATCCCAATTTGTTTAGCCTAAATCGATCAGGAATTCCAATCCTCCTGGATGGCTCGCTATCTGTATACTCAGTATTTTTACTGGTATGACCTTCCCATTTATGTTGCTTCCCATTAATCCAGCATAACCCAAAAACATTGTTACACTTATTCTCATTGTCCTCACCTTTAGTATGGGAGTATCCCTCAGCCGTCACCCGCCACTGGACGAGTGCTCCCACAAGGGCGAGGGCAGGCCAGGCTCCAAGCACAGCCCACGTGACCCAACACTGGGAGCGTGCCGGGACAGCCTTCACCCGCTCATAGATGTAGCGTACGAGTGCAAACAGCTCGACGAAGTAATCAGCCGCCACAGCGATGACAGCCGCTCCGAATGCTGCTGTAGACAAAGTAGTGAAGAAGCGTTGCCACTGCAGGGTAAGAACAGCAAACAACATTCCCAGACCCAGCAGCACCCCAAGCGGCACCCACACGGACCGAGGTGGTGCTGATGACAACTCCTCCATGCCCACCAAAGTGCCAATGCCTGCCAGGAGACCAAGCAGCAGGCCGACCATGAAAAGACCAACACTGCGCACCAGCATGGTGACTAGACCACACAGTGTGCCGATGCCCAGTCCAATGCCTGCGCTCGCTTCCGCGCTCAGCTGTGTATCCAACACTCGCTCCTTGTAGCACAGCAAAAAGACCACCACCGAGCCAAACATCAGGCCTGTCAGGAACAGCACAGCCTTGAAACAGCGATAGCCTGTGACAAAAACATTTTACTCATTATTCAACTATTAGTGCCAGACTGTATTACTAGCTTAAGTCACATTACCTGACAAAGCACTAGGCACTGGGGAGCACTGTGAAGTTTACATGATCCCCCTGTGTTTGCATGGGTTTCCTTGGGGTACTCCAGTTTCCTCCCACATTCCAAAGACATGCACATGTTCCAATTTGCCCCTCGGTGTGAGTGTGAATGGTTGCCTGTGATAGTATAGCAAACTGTTCAGTGTGCAACCTGCCTTCACCCAACATTAACCAAAATAGGCTCCTGCCTCGGTGACCCAAGTAGGATTAAATAGTTTGGCAAATGAATAATTTCTTCTCAAAGATGACAAGCGGCTTTAAAGTGTCACCCGAGTGCCACAATATACATTGTGTGTGTGTGTGTGTGGGGGGGGGGTGAACCCCAGAGAACATGCTTTTTTTTTTTTTTTTTTTTGCCATATTAGGATAAAGTGCAATTCTACATCCACTACAGCAGGTGGCAGTGCCTTCCTCACTGTCAGAGTGTGGCCAGAGGTAAAATAAGCAGTGAAGTTAATAAACTCACCATAGAAATTTTTAACAGGGACAGAAAGAGAGGCGGAGAGAGACGGAGACAGTGCAAGAAAAGAAAGTCTCCTGGAAGTTAAGTTGAGGAGGTATGATGAAGCGGCTGTAGCATCCGGCTTCACTGTGCTGCGGTGAGAAACGAGGAAAGACCGCCGTGTATACCGTGTCTGAAAGCATTGGCAGCGGAGGGCATGAACCCAAATAAATCCAGGCGTCTCTTAAAGACATCACCCCCCCCCCCCCCCGATCACGTGATGAGCCACATGAGTTTTTTTTTTTTTTAGCAAAAACATGCCGAATATTGCCAACAACCATCCCGCTTTGTGAATGCTACTCCAGCGACTGGACCAAGATTTAAAGTTATTCTTTGTAGGAAGTTGATCTATATTTCTTCATTTTCTGTATTCCATAATGTTAATAAATATTTATTATGTTAATAAGGATACAGTATTATGCAGAGGATTACTTAATTTTTAGACAAATAACACTATTTATGGGGGGGGGGGTGTTTCCCTCATCCTAAGGGGGGGCGCGACAGAAAATAATTGAGAAGCACTGGGTTAAGACCTTGTCCAGAGGTCTTAGCACAGTGGGGGTCTAACTGGAATTTGAACACAACCCCCTGATCATGAACGCAGCACCCTAACCACTGGCCCCACATGGGGTGCCAATACATCTACTAGTATAAAAATCGGCATCAAGCTCCCTGAACCTCTCTTTCACTGTATGAGCCCCCATTTATATCTGTATAATCAAGAAAGAAAAGTCCATTGCTGTAATAACCTGCTCATTCAGAACATTCAGATCATCAGCTGACTACATTTTATTTATATTAATGCTGCTGTGCCTTAGACAGACAAAGTGGAGCAGCAATGCCGTGGAGATTGTTGCGCCGTGGTCCAACAAAATACCCCCCCCCAACCCTTTTATTTTCTCTTACTTTTGAACTCCCGTCACCTAAACATGCAAACACAATCCCAACTGACCTACATTTACAACTTAGATTCTCGTATTTGTTCCACTAAATTATATTAATTTATCCCCAAAAGTGTGTTCTGTTCATATCGTAACCTGTCTCTTGGCTGCACTGCTTTCAGTGTGTATGTTAGATTGTTTTTGTCCAATCAGATTTCAGCTTCTATATACTGCTATGTTAATCTAATCTGCTCATGGGTTCAGAATCAGAGCTAGCTAATGTCACTTAAATTTGTATTAGCAATGGAGCGGTTTCTTGAGCCAATCAGATTTCAGATTCGCCAGAAAAACTAGACATCGCAAGAGGACATCGAGAAGGGAAGGTTAACCCTTTTTTACATTTGGCTGAGTACCAATTTATTGGTAAACGCCGGTGAATTAAGTATGTATTAAATATAAATATAGGTTACGTAATGCTCAAAGTTACTAGAAGAAATGAACAAAATGCCCCCCTCCCCCTCTCTGCAATGCCACACCTTGTGTTTTTGTATATTATTAATGATTTGTATAATAGCAATATGATAGTGGTGGTATTAAGAGGTGCATCAAGGTCCACTGAAAGCCCAGATACCAAATGAACAGCATGATACTGGACTTGACGGTATACAGGGATACAGAGACCAATCAAATTCCACTTCGATAATATGAACATACAGTCTGTCCATGTGAGAGAGAGCGAGAGAGAGAGAGAGAGAGACACATGTGATGTAGAAAATGCGTTAAATGAGAACGACAGTACTCGAGTCATGTGAAGACAAGAGTAGGTGATAACCTGAATCTCCACCGGCTGCACCGACGTCACAGTTTAAAAATGGCTCAGTAGTGTGATCTCGTGACTCTTCAGATCTTATTAGTGTGTCTACGCTTCCATCACCCACACTCATCCTCAAGTACTTCAGACACCAACTGAGCTGCTCCAGGGCTATAGAAAATAACTGATTCATTCGAACATTTAAGTCTTTCGTGGGCAAACGCAAGCTGGTATGAAAAGTTCACTCGAACAACTTACACCACACACACACACACACACACACACACACACACACACACCTACACCTATGGGCAATTTGGAACAGCCAATTAACCTAATGTGCATATCTTTCGACTGTGTGTGTGTAGGGGGGGTGGGGGGTGGACTGAAACACCCAGAGGAAACCTACCTAAGCAGGGCACCTAATCATATCCACCCACATACCCATCCATGCCTACAGTTATCCATAGCTCCACATCGACCATCTACTTAAACGGCTTCCATTTCATGTGTGTCATTCATCTGTCCATCTGTTCAACCAACCATTCTCCCATCCATCCACATATCCACCCATGTATCCATCATCTCACCAGTCCATCCATCCACCCACCCATTTACGCACATCTCCAGCATTCCATAGCTCCATCCATCCATCATGTGACTAAACCTCTTCCATTTGAGTCTGTCCATCCCTCCAACCAACCAATCACTTATCCTCCCTCCCATTTGTTCATCTCCACACACATCACCCGTCCACTGATCATGTCTAAAGAGCTCCCATTTAAGAGTCTGTCCATTCATCCCTCCATCCTACTGAGCGATCACCTGTCCAGCCCTCCATGTTACCAGTAATCTATATAAGCTATCACCTCTAATCACTCATTCAAGTGTCTCTACATTCACCCATTTCTATAATCAACCATCAAACAACCACCTACCCACTTTCCCAACCCTTCCATTCATACACCCATCAATCCAGTCATCAGCGATCCAGATCCCCATCCATTTATCATCTGTTTAAATATCTCCAATTCAAAGGTCTGCCCGTTCCTCCAAACCACTCACCTACCTGTCTATACATCCATTCACTCATCCATGTCCCCAGCACTCCATACCCCTATCCATTTAACATCTGTTTAACCATTACCCATTTAAGTGTCTATCCCCACGCACTCACCTATCTATTCGCCTACCCACTCACTCATCTACCCATTTTCCCATCCACCAATCATCTCTAAACATTTTATAAAGTGCTTGCCAATTCGTATGTCTCTATATCCATGCACCCATCAACCACCCATTTATCCATAAGTGCACAACTCCGTGATATTCTAAAAGCTTTAAGCTCCATTGTAATACACTGTCAGTGATAAACCGTCAAACAGGCCATCATACATACCAAAAAAGCAGTAGATGATACCAAACAGACAGCACATGGAGCAGATGACCGAGGGTACCACCTCAAAATGACGATCCACTCCCAAATCACAAGGATCCAGTGACTCTGGACCAACATTGCGTGGGGGGAGAGCCAGTTTGAAGGCCAATGTCGGAAGAGTGGACGACGTCATGGTGACAGAGCTGCAACAGGTGTGAAAAGAACCACCTCCGCAGGGTAGGAAAGGAAAGGGTGATGGAGGGGCTTTGAGATTAGGGAACTCCTCCCGTCCACATGGATCTACCTGGAAATACACAAAACAAACAAAAATTTTTTTTGAAAACAAAATCTTGTTCAGCAGTTTCGGAAGCCTTGCTCCTCTCAGTGTCTGCCTACATGTGCCTAAAGACCACCTGAGAGTGAAAAGTGAGCCTCATTCAGAGAAATCAGCGTAGCTCTCCCACTGTTCAGTTCCCTCAATCCACCACTCACTTTCTTCAGACATGACGTAATCACCTCTTCCTCCTCCTGTACATCAGCAAGAGCATCCAAGACCACAGAACTGTTTCTTACTTTAAGCATGTCGTGGGAGTTTGTGATAATCTCATTTAAACTGTGAGTCAGTCTAGAAACTCTTAACCTTTAATGTATGAGCACCTTGATATTTGGTTTAAAAAAAACACAGACAGTGAAATCCTTTCTGTAGATACTTCTAACGTTATATCTTCCCGTGTTCATGACAGCATCTGTAGTAAATGCCATTTCAATCACACCCCGAGTAAATGGTACGTCCCGCCTCTCCGTATGGTAAATGGTACGTCCCGCCTCTCCGTATGGTAAATGGTACGTCCCGCCTCTCCGTATGGTAAATGGTACGTCCCGCCTCTCCGTATGGTAAATGGTACGTCCCGCCTCTCCGTATGGTAAATGGTACGTCCCGCCTCCGTATGGTAAATGGTACGTCCCGCCTCTCCGTATGGTAAATGGTACGTCCCGCCTCTCCGTATGGTAAATGGTACGTCCCGCCTCTCCGTATGGTAAATGGTACGTCCCTGCTTCTAGTGTGCCGTCAGAGTGCGTGTTCTCAACAGCACGGAACATTTTGAACAAGAGGAGACACTTATCACTGGATAATGCAGATATGTGTATCTTCTGAATCTATACATCTATTTTCGATTCCACGTCACTGTGACACGCAGCGGAGAGCCAATCCTTTCTGTACTCCACTGTGTGGGCGGGTCCAATAGCTTCAAACTCCAATTTCATTGGATTATAACAAAGGGCCACAGACTGCGCATGTTGTTTGAGTAAAGTTCCCTCGTTTTGATCGGCTCATTTCCACAAAGCCGAGCACAGCTGGCCAGCAAACACAAATGAACAGACATGAAAAAACTTCAACCCGCAGAGCAGGTGATTGCCAAAACTTGGGACACACTTCCTGTCACATAAACACTGCAGCGTGCGAGTCCAATAAAATTAGAGCTTTAAGGTATGGGACCCGCCCACACAGAAAGGACTGGCTCTCAGCTTCACGCCACAGTGACGTGGCATTGAAAGTAGATGAATAAATTTGCTCTGAGCAGTTAGAAAGTGAAGCTGCACCAGCTCCTGCTTGGCCTTTTAAGATGCTGGCGCTGCCGGCAGCACAAACAACCGTCGTACACAACACTCGCGCTGCACTGCCATGACTCATGCTTCACCACTTTTGTGGTCGTAAAGTCGATCAGACGAAACTCACAGAGGTTGTAAGTCGACGACTCACTGTATTCAATCATTATACAAACGACTGTAATATATCTTAGTCTGTTCATGCATCCATACTGCCATTCACCCAACCACTTATCCTTCCAGCCAGCCATACCTCCCCAATTATATGTCTGATCACTCATCTACATACCAACTGTGCACCTCTAAACATTCATACATCTGTCCAATCATCTCAGTACTTATGCCTCTCTACCTTCATTCATATTTTCATCATTCTATCCTTGTTAATTCTTCCACCGATCCTTCTTTGTTTCCACTAGCCGTACCGTGTCCTTCTATCACTATATCCAACTTTTAACCTGTTCATCAGTATGCCCACCATTCATGTGTCCAGCTATCCATTCACCCATTTCTCCCATCATGTATCTTCATCCATCCATCCCTTCCTTCAGTTATTTAGTCATCTATTTTTGGACATTAATTCATTCCTTCACCCAAATAAATTTTTCATCACCACAACTTGATGTACCAAAATGATATATAATGATTGATTTTATATATATATATATATATATATATATATATATATATATATATATATATATATATATATATATATATATAAAATGATATAAGAATATATTCTTTTGCATCTCTTGATGTTCCAATTTTTCTTAATCCTAGTCATTACTCTTGCATATTTATTTCTCTATATTTTCCATCCGTCCTCTTTGTGATCAAAAAGGAAATTGAAGTAGGGGGAGAGAGAGAGAGAATATACACAATAACTTCATTTTTCTCTCCTCTTGTCTCTTGTTGGTTTTCTCTCTATAGACGCCTGACCACAATAAATCGCTCCTTGAGAGATTAGCATAGCACTGGTCAGCCAGGGCAAAACAGTGATGTTACTCACTGTCATTGTCTAAAACACAGGTTTGCAGTTTAATCCTCAATGGTGTAGCACATTCTGTACAGTCAATCTCCCAATGATAACAATATCCAACTTCCTGTCTATTGCCATAACAACCACACAGCACTGTCATCGGCTTCTTGAAGTGACCAATGGGAGTTCAGTCTAACCCCCCATAGCAACAGCTGAGAACCAATCCAATGGGTGCCATCTCCCTGTGGTTTGTGTGTCTCATTTTAGTGTTTCAACTAACACCCTGGCAGAGAGACAAAAAGCAAATCCACGATTCACCCACATGCACACACCTACACTCACAGAGGCACATTCATATACCACACACTCTCAGTTCATTCTCGTTCAGCATCATATGGTCACTCCGTCTGGTGTTCAGCAACGTAACACACCCTTGGGATGAAATAAAAAGTGCTTGTGGGTGGCAGTGTGACTGTATCTCTATATGAATGTACTTGGATAAAATACACATGGCTCTAGCATATGCACAGTCAGAGAGACATGGGTTGGCGGGGTGTCAGGTTCATAAGCATGAGTTGTACACCAAAAAAGGAATTGTGGCGTGTTTTAAATATATATATATATAAATAAAAGTCACCATATATAGACACTATATATAGTCACTATATATAGTAGTCATCAATGCAAAGTTGTGACAGGTTCAGAATTAAATGACCGTATTCGATGTAATAATGATCTGGCGATGAGCCAGATATGGACCTTTCAGAAAGTGAGGACGAGCATTTTTCACCCGATTCTCCTGCTCACTAACTTCATAAATTAAAAGACGATCCTGGCCATGTGCTTTTGTTTATGTTCGTGTTGATTAGTTTAACTTGCCATGTGCTAAAGTTGTCATTCTTGATTGGCTCATTTTATTTTCAGGAAAATGTTTCAAGGAAAGTTTAAAACAACAGCACCTGGAGGGAAAAGTAAGGGAAGGAAAAGTTTTTTTTTTTTTTTTTTTTTTTTTAATTTATGCTGTTTTCTGTTTATTTTCAGCTTTCATGTAAGTATTTTGGTGTATACCACAAAATGAATAACACAAATACCAGTAAAACTCTTATTGTTCTGTTATTATTCATGTTTTCCACCTTGATGGTAGTAAGCACTTACATTTCCACTCTGCTGGTAATATTTTAATAAGCGCCCACCCACTCCAATTTTTTAAACGCCCTGAGCGCTCATCATGTTGAACATGGTATTTCCCTTTCTTAAAAAAATACAATCTTAATTAATCCATTGGCGCCGATTTTTTTTGGGTCATTTTTGCCGACATTTGATTAAACAAAATATGTCATCATTAGAAAGAAATTTCTAAAAAATGTAAAGAAATCAATGACTGCTTTAATATACTGATAGGGTAAACATCCTTTTTTGATGGTGCACATTTCAAGTGTACCAGAAGAATGTGGAAAGCTTTCATTCTCCTTTGTCTTTAATACAAGGCTAGTTTTAGAAGCAAACGGCAAAGTGCACTTGAAATGGAAGTGAACGCTATAATATTTTAATGTTGAATAGGATGCAACAAAGATTACAAATATTAAATTTTTATTCAGGGAGACCAATATATGTAATATATTCAGTATAAAATAATTGGTAGTAAACCTAAGTGTTAAAAAAATAAAAAAATAAAAAAGATGCCCTAAAAACTGATGTAGCTTCATTGTAGCTAGTGTTTGGAAGTCTGGTGTCACACTTTTTCCCTTATTCTACATGACAGAGCATTGTAGGGTAGGTTTTAGAGTCAAACTAATACTAACCTGTACAAACCCTGGATTTCTGTAATGGCAATCAAATGTAGAATTCAGGAAAAAGGCGGCTATGTAATGATACACTCTGTGTACTGTAAAACTGTCTCTGGGTATTATTGTAATATGATCTTTGTCTTACTGAGTATCCCTGCAACACAGTTCTTGTGTTTTATCCACTACTTATCTGCTTATACTCTGCACTTTACTGCTACTCTCCCTGCCGTGTACATGCTAGACCTTTGAACCATCAAGAAATCTAGCATAACACGAGATATTTAATCATGGATGCATCAAATTTCATACAAAAATGTACATGCCTTTACTGTACATCACAGCTGCTGCTTGGCACATGAGCTTATGTATTCACCAGCATCCATCCATCCATATCCATCTATCCCAGCAGGATTATACAAAAACTTCTAAACTGAATTGCACAAAATTAAGTGGAGGGATAGGGTATGGGACTGAAAAGAAACAATTACATTCTGGAGCAGATCATGACGACAGATTTTAACAACCCTTTATTAACCCTTTCACGGCTACGCACATGTACAGTGCTATGCTGGACTATACACACACACACACACACACACACACACACACACACACACTCAAATACAGTTGTACCTCGACTTACGAAATTAATCCATTCCGAGGGTGAGCTCGTAAGTTGAAACGTTCATTAGATGAAACAAAAATTCCAAAAGGAAACAACAGAAAAACAATTAATCTGTTCCAACCCCCTCCCAAACTCATACAACCTGATGCAAACACGTACTTTTGACACAATATATTTAAGATAAACATTTCACAACACATGCACAGGAACATTAATAACTAACAATAAAACAAGAACAAACAATAAGTCAACAAACAATACAGCAAGTGCGTCTGAACTTAAGAATGGCACTTAACATTTTTTTAAAAATAGTAGTGCAAGTTATTTATTTATTTAATTTTTAAGATTTTTTTTTTTTTTTTACTGTTTTATTTCACTTCACTAATTTTGATCACTTGTCTTCTGCTGCTTGGCAGCACTCATTGCCGCTGATGTCTTTCGACTTGATCCACAATAAGAGAGGCCTCTCCATCTCATCACTGCGTCCTGATCTTTCCTCATAAAATAATAAAAAAATTCCTTTGCTGGTTTAACACTCTTCAACATGGCCTTCTGTTTGAGAATTGGACAGATGGTCGATGTATTCTTCCCAAACTCCTTATACAGATCGGGCACGTGGACTCCTTTTTCATGTTTATCTATGATTTCAAACTTCGTTTCAAGAGACATCGATTTTTTTCCTCTTGAATACATCAGCCACCTTCTTACGACCCATTTTAGAAACACTGGGATAAACACGATAAAACCAAACAAGACAAGTCACAAAATCCAAACCACAAAAAAGAAACGTTTGTGCGCATGCACGCTAACAAATGCTAGCACAGAAAGACGACAGAGGAATACACGCGGAAGAATATGAGGCCAATGGGCGCATATGACCCTGGGCAACATGCTTTAACATACTGGTGGACCAGCTTTAAGTGTGATTTCACATCTACACTAGGTGGCAGTGGCGCTCTCACTGTCTTCCCTGTGGTGTAGGGAAAAACCACCGAGCAAATGATATGAAGTGCAGTAAACATTACAGTCGCATGCAGGGCGTTTCACCCCCCCCCCATAGGGGGCATCACAGAAAATAATTGAGAAGCACTGCACAAGGCATTTGGAGCGCAGAGGAATACATGGCTAATCGGCCCGGAAAAGCCATTTCCCCAGCAGAGTTCGGAAGTTGAAAATTTGCTCATTGGATGGGGCTGACTTTTGGTGGGATCAAAGCTTGTATCTTGGGAAATTTGTTAAGGGACACTCGTAAGGCGAGTTACCACTGTAATTCAATTTTCTTTTAGAGCGCAAAACCCTCTGCATTTCGATACACTATGTAACCACAATGACGCCACTCACCTCTGTATTGGGCACACTAAGGCTAAACCTATTCTCCAGTTTCAGGCAGCAGCTCTGTTACATGCTACCACCTGGAGAACGCAGTGGCTATTACAGGCCATATTCAGTCCTAGTTACAAGAGGTGGCATAGTGCTGACTCTTAAAGATAGGACGTATTACTAAAACAAGCAGTGCTCACCATCATGGCACTGGAGGGGTTAAAGAACTTTTCTGCTAGCATAATGACAAAAACTACTGATCCAATTTTCATCAGACTTAGTGGAGGGGTGTGACCTAGCCCTGGAAACAACCTATTAAAATTAAGGTGATCTGTGTATCTGAAGCATGCCTATTTTCTTGAACTCTAGTAAAACAAAACAAAAATTCCACCGTCCACGAAGGAGACGCTTCATAAAATCTATGCTAAGTTATAATAATGCATTTGTACCTTGCACTCCGGGGTGGCACGGTGGTGTAGTGGTTAGCACGTCAGCCTCACAGCAAGAAGGCCAGGGTTCGATTCCAGGCCTTGGTGTTTCTGTGCAGAGTTTGTATGTTCTCCCCATGCTCATGTGGGTTTCCTCTGGGTACTTCAGTTTCCTCCCATGGTCCAAAAAACATGCACAGTAGGCTAATTGGCTGTTCTAAATGGCCTGTAGGTTCACATCATGCAGAAGGCAATGGAAAACCTCCATTAAGATGATAATCAAGTTATCAGACCTTGCTCTCTGAGTGGCCCCACCCCAGTTGGTTAGCTTATTGATTATTCGAATTATCTTACACATCAACTGAAACCCTTTAAAAATCATTGAGGCCGATTACTGCATCACACATGACCATTTATTCAAATCAGAAACTAAACGAGCAGAACCTATTGCTTGCCGTCAATTACTAACACGCAATATATGCTCAAGTTCCGACGTATTCATAGAGTAGTAGGATTGTTGGTAATTTACAGTAGCATGTTTGATGATTTGCAAAGACATGATATATACACACACGATATACATTTTATCTTGTGGTTTAAGCTTGGGTTTAATTTCTCTTTAGCAAGATGAATTTTTCTTATTTTCTGTCGGTTGGGGATCTCAACTTGAAATCCGCCTGGAACCTTGCAATCAGTGCATCTTTATTTAAATCTCCTCCCCACCCCCCCAAATGTGCTGACACACTTCTGCACACACTGTTCAATATGACTGAAAGCAAAACCAGAGATGATGATTAAGTGGATTTTGCTTCAGCTACTGCTCCATTTACACACCAACCCCTCCAGGAATCAATAAGCTAGTCTACAACTGCTCTGATCAAGAGCTTTCACTCCCATGCAGTAGTTAGTCATCCTGCTTTTCAACTTCTGACCCTTTTCCCCTCCCCCGTGTCCCTTACCATCCCATGATGGCGTCGCTTCCATGCATAGAATGAAGCCTTAGATAATAACTCATCTGATTTTCTGGATCTGTGAGCTTACCGTATATTTTGGTGCTCCATGTGTCAGTCTTCAATCATTCAGAAAGAAAGATCATATACACAAAACCTCTGCGATGCTGCTCATGTGTGCATGCTTTGTATTCGTCCACGTGCATGACAGGTGCATCATTTGCGCAGGGTGTGATGCTATACTGTGCAATCCATGCCACCTGCTCCACCTCAGCAAGCTGTTACCTCCTACCCAGCTTTCTGTGATCTCTTCACACTCACGACTGCCTTACTCATCCTCCCCCAGCATGAACAGACCACGCAATAAGCCACTGACAGGACAGAATGTCTCCGAGTTACAGATAGGCTGAACAGATCATACAAGTGAGGGGTTGATGTGAGCGAGCATGTACGTTCGTGTGTGGAATGAGGTCAATTTCTGACTAATTTGGCAATACAGGGAGCAGAGTGTGAGGGTGTGTCAGAGGGTATTGTTCTAGCCTATGATATGACAAGTCCAAGATGAAACTGTTTATCAATTGATTCATGAACTTCACTTTCGGAGAAATACAATTGACACACAGAGAATGAGTGAAATGACTACCAACCTGGAGATTGCAAGTTCGAATCAGAGTTGATCCCACAGGTAGCCGATACCAGGAGTCCATGAAAGCTAATTGGCCAAGCTCTCTCGGGGAGGAATGGCATATGTTCACATCCCTGTCACTAACAGCAATCACCCGCCAATTATGGGTGTCTGTGAGGCCATTTGTACGAGGGGTTGGATAGGGCATTTCCCCCTCAGAGCTCGTTAGGCCATCCCTGAATATGCATGTACAGTCGTTTGAAAAGAGGAGAGTGACAGCATTGCAGGTTACAGAGAGGGCATGTGCATGCTTACACCCCTCCCCTGGTTGGTGGCAGTCGAAAGGCAATCCTTGACAGGTGGGAATTGTACACGACATTTAAAAAAAAAAAAAAAAAAAAAAAAAAAAAGCAGGCGAGCAAGTATGTGGGTGGGTTGTATTGTCTGCGCAGACAAATACCAAGTTCCCTTCAACGCCACACAATAAACAATACATGGCAGAAAGTGAACACACAGATCCACAATGCAGGCGTGCAAAACATACACCATTGTTGTTTTCAGGCAAAACTATGCAAAGATAAATGTTTTTGAAAAATATTGACTCGAGACATTTGTGTTTGATAAATTTGGTAATAACTCGTATTTGTGCATTGCTTTAGCTTTGGCTCGCAACAGTGAAATGAAGCCGAAAGAACGTTCAACAGGAGCGAAAGCCAAAATACAGCCCAGTGTCTGCATATCCCAGTAAGCACTACGGGATCAATAGTGAGCAAGCAGACCCATATGTTTCTTATGAAAGGACCACCTTCAAAACTCAAATTTAACTTCGAAGGCTTATAAAAGAGAACACACTGAAGCCAACAGTGACTGTGAAGGCGTTACAAATACAGTTATTGAGTGAAAAAGCAGTAAACCACTTCAGTGCTCTGAAAATAAGAGGAGAGGAATTAAATACCATTGGTCAAAATCCCCATGAAAGCACATGACTGGCCCACTTTGTTTTCTAACACAGGCCACATTGTATTTAACAAAATGTAAAATGGTTATTTAGACCCATACCACACATTCAGATGCCCCCAGTTTGCACCCGCAGGAGGTTTTAATCAGTGGCACCTCATCTGGAACATCTTTTTCAAATTTTATGGACTTGCTGGCATGCTAACTTTAAGGGCATACTCATCTTTGCCATGTGACTGATTTGTTCATGGTTTAAACTTACGAAGACCCCTGTGTACGAAATCCCCGGGTTACGAAAAACATTTTCCAAAGTTTCCGTCCCGAAGATACGAAACAACCCCCTCTTACGAAAAGAAATTCAAAATTCAAACGCGCCAATAAAATTTCACACGAGGCACGAGTTGCTCTCTCATTGGCTGTCTCTCAACATCCCGTCCCACTGGCCTCCCAGATAGAGACAGAAAGAAGCTTCACTCTTTAGTTTAGTTTAAGTTGTTTTGATTCAGTAAATGTTTAATAAATGTGGGCGCATTTGAGCTTATCTAGAATTCCGATCCCTCAAGGAATCAAATAAAAGTTGAGTTTGTCAAGCAGGGAATGCACTTTGAATTCCACGTCTTATGGGCGTGGCCCACAGCGCGCACGCAAGAGAAAGACCGAGAGAGAGAGAGAGAGAATAACACTAGTTTTTAGTTTAGTTTTTTAAGTTGTTTAATTCAATAAATGGTCAAGCAGGGAATGCGCTTTGAATTCACATCTTGTGGGTGTGGCCTGCAGCGCGCGCACACACGAGAGAGAATAATGCTTTAGTTTTTAAGTTGTTTAATTCAGTAAATGTTTAATAAATGTGGGCGCATTTGAGCTCATCTGAAATTCCAATTCCTCAAGGAATCAAATTAAAGTTTAGTTTGTCAAGCAGCGAATGCGCTTTGAATTCACGTCTTGTGGGCGTGGCTCGCAGCACACGCGCAAGAGAGAGAGAAAGAGAGAGAGAAGGAATAACGCTTTAGTTTTTTAAGTTGTTTAATTCAGTAAATGTTTAATAAATATGGGTACATTTGAACATATCTGGAATTCCAATCCCTCAAGGAATCAAATTAAAGTTGAGTTTGTCAAGCAGGGAATGCGCTTTGAATTCCACGTCTTGTGGGTGTGGCCCACAGCGCGCACGCGAGAGAGAGAGAGACAGAGAGAGGTGTGTGTGTGGTAATAAAAAAAATGTTTAATAATGGTTTAATTAATAAATATGTTAATGAAATGGTTTAATATGTTAATGTCTGTCTTCTTTTCAGCTTTTTCCCTTTTACTCGGGAGTCGCCACAGCGAATCATCTGATTCGCACGTTTGATTTGGCAGAGGTTTTTAAGTCGGATGCCCTTCCTGTCACAACCCTTTTTAGCAAGGGACAGAAACACGCTGACGGCTTTGCAGCTACTCTTTAAGAAAGTCAGCAATGGTTCTTTTACATGAACCTCTCACCATAGACAGTGAGAGACACGGCCCGCCTTTGATAACCCAGTTAGCTGCACTGGGGGGGGGGGGGGGGGACAACCTTGTGGAGAGTGGGACTCGAACCCCCAACCTTTGGATCAGCGATCCAGCGCCCTATACCACCACTGCCCCTAAAGGGTTTAATATGTTAATAAAATGTTTAAATTGTTTAATAAATAATTTTCTTTTACTTTTAACACATATTTCATACAAAATTGGTGTACTTTTTTCATTTTTAAAGGGCTTATGGGGTTTATTCAGTCCAAAGACTGGAGACTTAGAACAAATTAGGCGTTTAACATGTAAGATGCGACCCCTACTGACGAAATCCCCGCTATATGAAAAGGGCTCTGGAACGGATTCATTTTGTAAATTGGGGGCCGACTGTATTAATACTGACTACATCTCAATTGTCCATTAATAAACGATTTAGGCACTGCCTGAAACAGGAGCTCAGGGGATTAAAAATTACTTTCTGATGATAAAAGATTTCCGTGTAAATTAATTTTGATGACGCCACAGTGATGACAATGTGTCATGTAACCATCACTTTATGACCACCCTTTCTCCCAAGTTTTGATATTGTCTGAAAGTGTTACACTATTGAGATGCGATTTCTTTTATGGAAACCCAATATCACCACAGCTGGATAGGTTTACTTCTGTAAGCACGTTATACGTGCAAGAAACCTCACACGCTTCCTCAACATGATTGGGTTAAAAGCTTTTTTATTCAAATGAAAAATACATTAGACAGCAATAATAGTTTATTTTACAAGCTAAAAAAAAGCCAAACGATACCTACTTCATATGCCACACAGAATTCTATGTATGCGTTAAAATATGTGAGCCATTCCACAGTCGGCTCTTGTGTCCAAAAATGAAAAATGAGCTTTTATACAGATAGAGCAGGAAAGGTTTTATGAAGAGATGATAAGAGAAATCCTCATTTTAATTTGACAGGCCCTTTTTTAACCCATCAGTCACTGTGGTAACCGCCAAAAAATGAACAAAAAACACCCCCCCCCCCCCCATTTCTGTTTATTCCAATAAGATCAGTACAGTCGGCCCTCTACTTATGAAATTAATCCGTTCCAGAGCCTTTTTCGTAGCCTTGAGTTTTCATAAGTAGAAGCGCATTTTACATGTAAAACGCGTGATTCGTTCCAAGGCTCCCAAGACTACCCCATAAACCCTTTAAAAATGATAAAAGTACACCAATTTTGTATGAGATGTGTTAAAAGTAAAAGAAAATTATTTATTAAACCATTTTATTAAAATATTTATTAATTAAACCATTATTGAACATTTTTTATTAATGCACATATACACACACACACACACAACACGGTCTCTCTCTCTCACACACACACACACAAAACTCTCTGTCTCTCTGGTGTGTTTTGCCGAATGCGGGCTCCGCCCACACACAACGTGCAACCGACGGAGCAATTGTATTTAAATGTTTAAATGGACGGGATGTTGTATTTAAAGTGGAATTACAGTACCTGTTTGAAAGATCAGAGGTCCTGATTCAATATTCACTTGCTTCCTTGCAATATCGGTGGTCTTGCCCCACGGAGCACTCTGTTTTCAAGCTCCTTCTGCTTCAATATCGTTCCGAAATAATCGCCTCTGTCACTGTATTTCCGCTTTAAGGTCTCCTTCTGCTTCAAAATCATCCCGATTATAGAGGGGTTTCGGCGATAACGAAATATAACGCTGCAATGATCAATAAAACAAGCCAACAGTCCTGTTCAACTTTCCACGCGTGTAACAAACAGGAAGTATGGGTACAGGTCAGCTCCCTCCTGGCTAATGGGAGACAGCCAATGAGACAGCAACTCGCACACTGAATTTTGAATGCCGCGTTTGACGCTTTTGGTAAAAAGAGGTTATTTTCGCAAAAGAGGACGAATATTTCATAAAATGTTTTTCGTAACCTGGATTTTTTTGTATTCAGAGGCTTTTGTAAGTAGAGGGCCAACTCTATATATGTGTGTAAATAGTGTGAAAGTGTGTATGTATGAATACATGTGTAATTTTATTTATTTATTTTTTTAGAATACTCATTTCTGTATTTTTTTTTTTTATTTTAGCCTTTTCCCCTAATTTTTGTTACATGTACTGTATGCACAGTGTGAAGAGTGATTTTTTTTTAGAATGCCATTTCACTGCAGGACATACCTATAACTGTGTCAAATGTGACAAAATTCTGGATCTTGATATTGGTACATGGGGGGAAAACTGTTACTTGTTTCAAGCCATAAAGTAAAATTCACATTTTTATATTAAAAAAAAAAAAAAAAAAAAAAAAAAATCATGTGAGACGCTCCACCAAAAGTATGTGCTTGTCGCACAGACCACTTTTGAGATAAAGACCAGAAAAGTAAAAATGGTCCATTCTTATCGAAATTCAGATTTTTGCATAAACTATTTAAACAAGTGTTCAACTATCTATATTCAACTCTTCGTCTAGGAAGAGAGGAAAAAACCCCACACACATTTCACCCCCCCCCCCCCCCCCAGTGCCTCGCACGTGACTAGACAGTGTTTACTGCACTTCATATCTGCTCAGTGCTTTTTCCCCCACACCACAGCACGGCCACTGCCAACTACTGTAGAGGATGCGCAATTACACTTAATTCTAGTAATATATGGCAAAAAAAGCATGTTCCCCAGGATCATACGTGCCCCCCATGATATCACACCGTGCGCCCCACTATTTGACAAGCACTGGCTTTCTGGGAGCTCACCGCAAGCCTTTCCTTGCTGGCATTCATAACCTGCACACGCACAAAATTCTCCTCCTCTTCCCATTACACACCACCTCCGGCGTACCCACGTGACATCTTTGTCCATGATCGGAATGGTTAGTTCACTTATTGTTTATTCTTGTTTTATTTTTAATATATTAGGTCAAATATGCATGTTTGTGGCAGGTTATACAAGTTTAGGAGGGGATTGAAACGGATTCATTGGTTTTCTATTATTTCCAATGGGAATTTGTGTTTTATCTAACGAACATTTTGACTTACGATCTCACCCTCAGAACGGATTAATTTCGTAAGTCAAGGTAGCACTGTGTGTACACACACACACAAAAATAATAAAACTAACCAGCAAACAATACATAACTAACAAGCAGCAGCAGCAGAAGGTGACCGTTGCGGCATATGAAAAACGACCAGGTGCAATTATACTGAAAGTGTCGCTGTACGTTGCAAACAATAAAGTGTGGCTTGCACAGCGAGACGTAGTGCACATTGTCCAGAGTTAGTGAGAATACTGCTGCACGGCTTAGTTGAGGAGCCTCATCCTCTGCAGGTAAAAGTTCCTCCAGCGTCTCTGAGTCCTTGTATTCAGAGTGCAGAATGGTTTTCCTGAGATCAGCAGCTGAAACAGAGTTCCGGGGTGGGAAATGTCCCTGATTATCTTGATGGCTGTGCTCCGGCTGCGCTCGGGGTCGATGTTCTACAGTGAAGGCAGATCAGATCTGATGCAGCACTCTGGGAACTGTAATTGATGAATAGCAATCTCATCTCGTTCCTAGACTTACTGTCCATGTGCGTGAGGGTGGTGTTTAGGATGTGGGAGCCAGCATCCTTATTTGAACCGTTTGGACGTTACGCAAAGTGCAGAGGGTTGATGGGTTTGGATGGGAAGTTTGATGGGGAAGATATAGTCGAAGTTTCCATCACTCAGACATTCATTTCCATTACGACGATTATACCTCGGCCAGTGAAATATCACAGGGTTCCAACGTGCACACAAGACAGACAGACACAATGTTCGCAACACGAAGAAATCAAAACAATGCAATACCAATTTCTCTCAAGTATGATGCTTTGCAGAGCTCCACCCTCACCTTTATCTCGAGGTACTGTATTAAAGAGGGTGAAAAGGTTTTCTTGTTCAAATACATTTCCGGAATTTGACAGACATCCTTATTCAGAGCGACTTGGATTTCTCATTTTTATATAACTAAGCAATTCAGGAGTTAAGGGCCTTGTTCAAGGACCCAACAGTGGGAGCTCAGTGGTACTGGGCCTTGAACACCTGTACATCAGATCACTAAACTAGAGCATCATTCACTGTGCCACCTCTTTCTGGGATGAAATTTCATTTTACCTCATCGAATTGACTGCTGGAACACCAAAAGGTCTGCAAGGCTGTAACAGCTGAAAATGGTGCATGCATACTTACACAAGTTTGAACAGCAAAATTATTTTCAAAAAAGAATTAATGTTACCTGGATGTGAATACATTTAATACTAAATTTGCAACTCATCTGATGAGAAGTGTGTTTTCTCACAGAAAATTAAATTTTCTGGGCCCAAAAGTCTGAATGTTAGGGTGTGTCAACAATTTCAATGGGATAAACTTAGTTTTTCACAACTACAAACTTTGCCCAACTTTTTCTATAGGTACAAATTAAACGTGGGTTTTATTTTTAAGACACAGAATCCAGTGCTGAACTTGGTGCTGGTCCTGATAGCAATATCGGATATCTGCTTTGAGCCGTGAGGGGGGGGCACAAACCAGTGTCTCTCCCTCACGCCGGTCCCAAGCCCGGATAAATGCAGAGGGTTGCGTCAGGAAGGGCATCCGGCGTAAAACAAATGCCAAATAAACTATGCGAATCACAAGAAAGAATGACATACCGGATCGGTCGAGGCCCGGGTTAACAACGACCGCCATCAGTGCCGTCAACCAACAGGGTGCTGATGGAAATTGGACTACTGTTGGTCGAAGACGTCGAAGAAGGAGAGGCGGGAGGCGCGTCCGTTGCCAGAGAGAGAAGAGGAAAGGCATGAGTCTAGGACTGAAAGTAGGGACTTTGAATATTGGAACTATGACAGGAAAAGGTAGAGAGCTGGCTGACATGATGCAGAGGAGGAAGGTGGACATACTGTGTGTTCAGGAGACCAGGTGGAAAGGTCGCAAGGCTAGAAGCATAGGAGCAGGGTTTAAGCTGTTTTATCACGGTGTGGATGGGAAGAGAAATGGAGTCGGAGTCATCTTGAAGGAGGAGTTTGCCAGGAATGTTCTAGAAGTGAAAAGAGTGTCAGACAGAGTGATGAGTCTCAAGTTAGAAATTAAAGGTGTGATGGTCAATGTTGTTAGTGCTTATGCCCCACAGACAGGATGTGAGCGAGAAGAGAAGGAGAGATTCTGGAGGGAGTTAGATGAAGTGATGCAGAGTACCCCCAGAGGTGAAAGAGTGGTCATTGGGGCAGACTTCAATGGACATGTTGGTGCAGGAAACAGAGGGGACGAGGAAGTGATGGGTAGGTTTGGTATCCAGGACAGGAACGCAGAAGGACAGACGTTGGTAGATTTTGCAAAAAGGATGGAAATGGCTGTGGTGAATAGTTTCTTCCAGAAGAGAGAGGAGCATAGGGTGACTTATAAAAGTGGAGGTAGGAGCACACAGGTAGACTACATCTTGTGCAGGCGATGTAATTTAAAGGAAGTCAGTGACTGCAAAGTAGTAGCGGGTGAGAGTGTTGCCAAACAGCATAGGATGGTGGTGTGCAGGATGATGCTGATGGTGAGGAAGGCGAAGAAGGCAAAGGCAGAGCAGAAGACAAAGTGGTGGAAGTTGAAAAAGGAAGAGTGTCGGGTTGTCTTCAAGGAGGAGTTGAAACAGGCTTTGGGTGGTCAGGAAGTGCTTCCAGATGACTGGACAACTACAGCGAATGTGATCAGGGAGACAGGTAGGAGAATACTTGGTGTGTCATCTGGAAGGAAAGTAGATAAGGAGACTTGGTGGTGGAATGAGGAAGTGCAGGAGTGTGTACAAAGGAAGAGATTAGCTAAGAAGAAGTGGGACATTGACAAAACCGAAGAGAGTAAACAGGAGTACAGGGAGACACAGCGTAAGGCAAAGGTAGCAGTGTCAAAGGCCAAACAGAGCGCGTTTGATGACTTGTATGCTCGGTTGGAAAGTAAGGAGGGAGAAAATGATTTATACAGGTTGGCACAGCAGAGAAATAGAGATGGGAAGGACGTGCAGCAAGTTAGATTGATAAAGGACAGACAGGGAAATGTACTGACTGATGACAGAAGCGTGCTGGGAAGATGGAAAGAGTACTTTGAAGAGCTGATGAATGAGGAAATTGAGAGGGAAAAAGAGTAGAAGAGGTGACTGTTGAGGACCAGGAAGTAGCAAAGATTAGTAAGGGTGAAGTGAGGAGGGCATTGAAGAGGATGAAGAATGGAAAGGCAGTTGGTCCTGATGACATACCGGTGGAGGTATGGAAGTGTCTAGGAGAGGTAGCAGTAGATTTTCTGACAAGAACATTTAACAAGGTCTTAGAGAGCGAGAGGATGCCAGAGGAATGGAGGAGAAGTGTGCTGGTGCCCATTTTTAAGAACAAGGGAGACGTGCAGAGTTGTGACAACTACAGAGGGATAAAGTTGATGAGCCATACGATGAAGTTATGGGAAAGAATAGTGGAAGCTAGACTAAGGGCAGAAGTCAGCATTTGTGAACAACAGTTTGGTTTCATGCCCAGAAAGAGCACCACAGATGCAGTGTTTGCCTTGAGGACGTTAATGGAGAAGTACAGAGAAGGTCAGACGGAGCTGCATTGTGCCTTTGTGGATCTGGAGAAAGCATATGACAGGGTGCCGAGAGAAGAACTGTGGTATTGCATGAGGAAGTCTGGAGTGGCAGAGAAGTATGTTAGAGTGGTGCAGGACATGTATGAGAGATGTAAGACAGTGGTGAGGTGTGCTGTTGGTGTGACAGAAGAGTTCAAGGTGGAGGTGGGACTGCATCAAGGGTCAGCTCTCAGCCCCTTCTTGTTCGCTATGGTGATGGACAGGCTGACAGACGAGGTTAGACAAGATTCCCCATGGACTATGATGTTTGCAGATGACATTGTAATCTGTAGTGAGAGCAGAGAACAAGTGCAGGAAAATCTAGAGAGCTGGAGGTATGCCCTGGAAAGGAGGGGAATGAAGATTAGCCTCAGTAAGACAGAATACATGTGCATGAATGACAAGGACCAAAGAGGAACGGTGAAATTACAGGGAGCAGAGATAAGAAAGGTGGAGGATTTTAAGTACTTAGGCTCAACAATCCAGAGCAATGGAGAGTGTGGAAAAGAGGTCAAGAAGCGTGTGCAGGCAGGTTGGAATGGTTGGAGAAAAGTGTCCGATTGTGATGTGTGATAGGAGGGTATCGGCAAAAATGAAAGGAAAAGTGTACAAGACGGTGTTGAGGCCAACGATGCTGTATGGGTTAGAAACAGTGGCCCTGGGGAAAAGACAGGAGGCAGAGTTGGAGGTAGCAGAGATGAAAATGTTGAGGTTCTCTTTGGGAGTAACTTGAGGATGGATAGGATTAGGAATGAGCACATCAGAGGGACAGCACATGTAAGACGTTTTGGAGACAAAGTCAGAGAGGCTAGATTGAGATGGTTTGGACATGTACAGAGGAGGGATAGTGAGTATATTGGTAATAGGATGCTGAGGCTGGAACTACCAGGCAAAAGGCCTAGAGGAAGACCAAAGAGACGATTTATGGATGTGGTAAAGGAGGACATGAAGGTCGTTGGTGTAAGAGAAGAAGATGTAAAGGATAGGGTGAGATGGAGGCAGATGATTCGCTGTGGCGACCCCTGAAGGGAAAAGCCGAAAGGAAAAGAAGAAGCTTTGAGCCATCTTTATAGCGAAGCTCTGGAGCGCCATACTTACGCAAATGTCGCAAAGTCACGAGTTGAATTTTGCTGTCGAAACCATGCTCGCGTAGCCAAGCAACCCAATAAATTATGAAAAGGCTAAGAAAAATATATGGTGTGTGTGCACTGCCAGACACCACCTGCAGAGTGCAGTTTATACGCTACTCAAATTTCTCTACTTTAAAGAAAGGCCGAAACATTTATGTTTACTGTTACAGTCAGGGTGGCACATTGATGTAGTGCTTAGCATGACCGCCCCACAACAAGAAGGTCCTGGTATCGATTACCCTACCTTAAGCATTTATGCAGTTTGCATGGCCTCCCTGTGCCGGCGTGGGTTTCCTCCAAGCACTCCCTTTTCCTTACACACACTCCAAAAGACATTAATGTTCGGCTAATTGGCTGCTCCTAACTGCCCTTACATGTCAATATAAGCATGAAAGGTGGTGCATATGGGGCCTGCCTCCCTGTGATTAAGCAGTCGACAAATGAATGTTAAGTCTGAACCGAATTTGACTAGATCAACAACAATGTGTCACCAAATAACCCAGCCCCAAGATAATGGATGAAAAGGGGATGTTTTTGACAGGTTGTCTGCTCCCTCATATTTATTTCACAGGAAACTATACATGATTGAAGTCGATGCTAGGTTCTGTGGTTCGCTATATTTCAGTGCACATATAGTAGACGAACAAAGTAATAAACTCAATACTCCACCACAAAATTCAAAACATCTGATAAATTTGCGATTTGCTCTTTCCATAAAACAGTTCTAGCTATTGGTTTCACCTTGATATGCTGAATAAACTGATACACTAACACATTTAAATCGCAGACAACAAACAGGCTTTGTGCCAGAGGTGTAGTATGGTTAGAGTGCTGGGTTTAGGATTGAGGGGTTGTGGATTTGAATCCCTGTTAGACCCCACAACATGCTAAGCCCCCTGAGCAAGTTCTTACCCACAAAATGTACCTCTGTCCATCCAGCATTTTAAATGGGCACCAATAAAATAAAATAAAAATATTGGGAAGGTATCCATTGCTACACTAACAGGAGTAATTGAACTCACTTCACGCTACAGAAAACGGGGAATAAGCTCCACCCTGATCATCCTTGGCTCAAGTGTAAAAAGCCCAACAGACTTCTCAAACAGGTAAAAATCACAAGAACAGCTTAATTTTTCCTTTTCTTTCTTTTTTAATGGGATTTAACTTCAATAGACTCCAAATGGTGAAGAAAGCAAACCATGTTTTTTTTTTTTTTTTTTTAGATCAACGTCAGAACATCCTTTCCGTTCCAAGCACCCCTAAAATAGCCTAATGTGGCGTGATGAAGCTTGTCCCTTCCTCTGTCCGACTGTGAACAGCAGAATTTGTTACTCTGTGTGTGTGTGTGTGTGTGTGTGTGTATATAAACTTCGAACACTGCCAACTCGAAGAATCCTGGGCAGTAAAGAGGTGGGTGGAAAAATCTGTGTGGGATTCAAAAGGACTGAGAACATGAATGAAGAGAGAATGAGAGAGAGAGAGAGAGAGAGAGAGAGAGAGGGAGAGAATGCCAACGTAGCATGCAAAGTGGAAATGTTCAGTACAAGATAAAGAAAAATGCAAATGACTAAATCAAAGACTCAGCGCTTGTGTAATTCCTTCATAATACATCATCGCTCATCTACAAAATGTCTTCTATTCCTCCCTATAAAAACAGTGCGAATCAGAACACAGGCTGATGCAGAAATGTCCGTTTGAAACATACACGCTCTCATCACCAGAAATTTACTGACTCATTAGGAACAGTTTGTTCTTTGCTTTCTGTACCCCTGAATCTTCTAGAACTGAAGAATACTCGAGTTATGCCTCTTACCAGGCTCTCTTTCACAAGCTAGCGCAACCTTTCTCGACTTATATGGTCATGTCTGTATCACGTTATTAGTGTCGTTAACTAGAATGTGTCCGAACCATAGCTCTCGTGTACATGTACGTATCTACTGTATTTTTTTGACCATAAGGCACACCAACGCCTTTAATCTTCAAAAAAAAAATTTGACGGCGCACCTTATAATTCTCCTTTTGTCAGCTTTCACATTTTGTAAGCGTTGATTGGCTGTTTTAAGCTTCATGTAAAGTGACTTGGTATAAATAAGTGACTAATTTGAAATTAATGTTGATATTATTTTACAATGTTATGTTTATAATAATTGATTTAAGGGTGTTTTATGAGATACGGTAATGGTATTTATGGATGTATAGCACAGTATGAGCATCATACGTCACACCTCACTGTAACAACTTACGTTTTTAATTGGTTCCGGATGGCCGAACGCAAGTCAGGGAGCATCTGTACTGCGCCATCATAGCTGTACTAGGGTCGACCGGTCATAGACGAGCATAGTGCAAAACATGAACAAACAAAACAACAAATAAAACAAATCAAAACAAACAAAGGAACAACATTACTGAGAACTCCGCAACGTCGCCCTCAATGGAGCGCCATTTAATATAGATGTTAGCGTTTATATTTTATCAATAAATATCACAGTACAAAATTAAAAAAGGTTTTCTTAATCATTACTACATTAATACTGTATTAATGAATAAGACTATCTATAGAATGTGTTTAAGAAGCAGAAGTATTTTACTTCCGGTTGATCATTTGCGCATGTAATAGGATACATGGGGTTTTACTTCTGGGTACAGAACTCGCGAATTATCTTCATTCGCAGGAGGGGCTGGAACCGAACTCCCGCAAATAACGAGGCCCTACTGTATTACATGTGAATCGTTTATGGATTGTTTAATAAAGTCATGCATGAATTTGACTTACAAAAACACAAACTTTATAAGCTTTCACTTTCAGTAACAGATTTTTTTTTCCTACTGACTTTGTAAACATACATTAGTGAATGCCAATGGCTTGCAAATTACTAAGTGCATTCACAGCACTGCTCAGTGCACTTAACGATGCCCACAAAACTTCATAAAAGGCCGAGCTGGAAAGTACTAAACAGCAACTCGAGTAAAAATATACACGAGAAAAAGGTTTGACGCTAAATCTTCCAATAATGCAGCTTAGGCACGAGAGCGGCTTGGCGACTATAAGCACACTAACACCAACTAACACCAACTCTTCCAATTGTACAGACAAGGATGGTAAAGATCTTTATGATGACACCATAGCCGTCGTCCCCGTGTGACTGCTACTTAATAATGCTGCTCTTTAAAAGCTCCTTCTCATCTAATACGAACTCTTGTTGTCCAAAATCTTCCCGATCAATGGCAACAATCTTGTCATGCAAGCTGCATGCGCAGTGCTAGAAAGCAGCATTTGTCAGCAAACCTTAAAAAAAAAAAAAAAATGTTGCCACCATTTCAGAACATTCAGATTTTCTTGCATTGCAGCCTGAAATGACCCCATATACCAGTGGTCCCCAAAACTATGGCGTGCGGGCCAGATATGGCTCGCCTCCACATTTGGCCCAGCCCCCTGAACAATACCAGAGATGCAGTGTAATTTTTTTTTTTGTCTGGCCATGCAATCAAGACTAATACACACCTAGAACATGACACCCTATTCCACCCTTCTGCCGTCTGTGCCCCTATCTGAAACACCCCCAACCCCTCTCCCGAAACAAAAATCCTAGACTCTCCCCTGTCAAATAGAACGGAATAATGGTGAAAAGGTTATTGAAAAGAAAGATTGATTCATTCAGAATGCAGGGTATTTAACCTGCAGTGGACAAAATTATTTTTGTTCAATGCAAAGAAAAAGGTTGTTTGTATCATCTGTCAAGTGGCAGTATTCAAAAAATACAACCTGTGACGACACTCTGAATCCCGTCACAAAGACAATACGATCGCTTGCAAGGCCAAATGCGAGTAGACAAATTCTCAAAGTTAAAAAGTGGTCTGTTAGCTTAAGAGAATACATTTGTACGCCAGCTCGGCTGAACCAGTCGTCTGTTCGGGCAGCTTTCGGGTTGCTCAACTGATAGCAAGCAGTGTTTCTTTCAGTATTCATTTCCTGACTTTTTTCTGTGAAGATCCCGAAAAGGGTTACTAATATTTCGTTATGCGTGGCTTACTGGAAAACAATAAATGTTTCCGTTTAGGCAGCTCTGCTATCGTCACACTTTTTCTGTTACAAACTGACCTCAGCCCCCGCATCAGAGAATGGAAAAGTTATGTGGCCCTCGCAGTAAAAAGTTTAAGGACCCCTGCCATCTACCCTTGTCACTACTTTCTGGAGCCGCTATCTGCTTTGATTGCAGCCATGAGTCTGTTGGGATTTTCCATACAAAGCTTGCAAGATTTGCTCACTCTTCTTTACACACCTGTTCAAGCTCAGTCCGATTACATAGTGACCACCGGTGGACTACAATTAAGTCATACCACAGATTTTCAAATACAGATCAATTCTGGGCTCTGATTAGGACAAAGACATTCACTTTCTCCCTCAGCCCCCCCATGTGTTTCTGGTTATCATATTGGAAAATGATCAACTACTTGACAACACCACGTTTTTCTCAGAATTGTATGGTATTTTTGCATATCAGTTTTTCTCTTCAGCTTAACATGTACAGCAGCCTCAGCTGAAAAAAAAAAAAAACACCCCCACGACATCACGATGCCACCCCCATGCTTTACATGATGTTCTTTCGATGGTAAACTGTATCGGCTATTACAAGACTGTATAATTCGGCACCAAGGCCAAATAATTTCATGCCTTTCATTTGAAAAGCTTCAAGGTGTATTTGAATAAGCTCAATTGAGGCGTGATGTGGCCCTCTTTTTCTTATTAAACTTTCTCCATGTATGTGGAGAACTTTTATATGGTTGTCAAATGTACACAATTACTTTTTGCCAAAAATTCCTCCAACGGATTCAAAGTTGCAAAAGACTGCTGTGAACAGTTTCCTTCCCTCTCCTTCCTCCACTCAGTTTGGCAAGATGGCCTGACGCTCTTCCTTTTTCAGCTTCCACCATTTTGTCTTCTGCTCTGCCTTCTTCACCTTTCTTACCATCAGCATCATCCTGCACACCACCATGCTGTTTGGCAACACTCTCACCCACTACTACTTTGCAGTCACTGACTTCCTTCAAATTGCATCATCTACACAAGATGTAGTCTACCTGTGTGCTCCTACCTCCGCTTTCATAAGTCACCCTATGCTCCTCTCTCTTCTGGAAGAAAGTGTTCACTACAGCCATTTCCATCCTTTTTTTCAAAATCTATCAACATCTGTCCTTCTGTGTTCCTGTTCTGGATACCAAACCTGCCCATCACTTCCTCGTCCCCTCTGTTGCCTGCACCAACATGTCCATTGAAGTCTGCCCCAATGACCACTCTTTCACCTCTGGGGGTACTCTGCATCACTTCATTCCTCCTCTTCTCGCTCACATCCTGCCTGTGGGGCATAAGCACGAACGACATTGAACATCATACCTTCAAATTTCTAACTTGAGACTCAATCTGTCTGACACTCTTTACACTTCTAGAACATTCCCGACAAACCCCTCCTTCAAGATGACTCCTACTCCATTTCTCTTCCCATCCACACCATGAAAAAACAGCTTAAACACTGCTGCTAAGCTTCTAGCCTTGCTATCTTTCCACCTGGTCTCCTGAACACACAGTATGTCCACCTTCCTCCTCTGCATCATGTCAGCCAGCTCTCTACCTTTACCTCTACCTGGTTCCAACATTCAAAGTCAATACTCTCAGTCCTAGACTCAGGCCTTTCCTCTTCTCTCTCTGCCTACGGACACACCTCCTGCCTCTCCTTCTTCGACCAACAATAGTCCAATTTCCACCAGCACCCTGTTGGTTAACAGCACTGATGGCAGTCATTGTTAATCCGGACCTCGAAGGATCCAGTATGAAATTCGTTTTGATCATTCACATGTTTACCTTGGCACAAGTTTTACGCCGGATGCCCTTCCTGTCACAACCCTCTGTATTTATCCGGGCTTGGGACCGGAGTGAAGAGGAACACTGGCTCGTGCCCCCCCCCCGCACGTGTGCATTTTTAATATACCATATACGACGTAAGAAGCGCTCTGCTCCGATAAGCGCTCTCCCAATGTTTCTGATCTTACGTCTAATAACTGCCCATGTGAACTGGGAGCAAAATCATAGATCAAACTTATACCCCCATTTCACTGGAGTGCGGAAGGCAATGATCATGGCAGAAAGGTGCAGAACGTACTCTACGGAGGAGCTTTGGCATTTTTACACGGAAAGTGGGTCAAAAGACTACGGGAAATTGCACCTTCGGAGCGATCACGGAATGTGTGGAAAGGACACAAAGACCGCGGTACAATATCGAAATACATGCGTAAAAGCACTCAGATCACCTTTGGAATCTGTGCGGACAGCAAAGGAAGACCTTCGGATAAATCACGGAATGTTTACGGAAAGGACGGAACGTTTGCGGAACGACCGCGGCACTACTCCTTTTTAGATGGAAGACCCACGGAATGATCACGGAACAGGTGGAATGAAGGCGGAACGTTCACATTCAACATGGAATGACCGAGAAATAGCCAGCGTAACCACGTTTCAATGCGAAAAAAAAAAAAAAAGGAAAAGATCAAAGGATTTGCTCTTGATTCCGCCTATAAATATGCGGATTTCACCACGGAAGGCCATTTTGCCAATCGACCCCGTACTGGATACACCAAGAATCTCTCCAAAAACGGACACGCACAGAGAAATGGCTGACATGGAACTGCTCCGTATACTGCTGTTGCTTCACCAATACAACAAGATGAAGATGCAACGAGACGACCGAGAAGACAACCAAAAAAAAAAAAAAAAAAGGAGATACACACCCAAACGCTTCTGGGTATGTCCATGGCTGAGGGTGGAAAGAAGAATTTGCCTTGGGAATTATGACAACCTCATGGAGGAGCTCCGTATCGAAGACAAGCAGTCCTTCCTCAACTATCTCCGGGCCCCACCCGAACTGTTCGACGAGTTTCTGATGGCTTTGGCTCCTCGACTGACCAAGAACAACACTAACTTTAGAAGCACACTCGGTCCTGGTCTGAAACTAGTTGTCACCTTGCGTCATCTGGCCTCGGGCGACAAGTATCCTACGCTGGCCTACAACTTCAGGGTATGTAGTCACACCATCGGAAGTTTCCTTCCAGAGGTCTGTCAGGCCACCACCGACCACTACAGATACGAGGTCCTACAGTGTCCAAATACTATACGTTTTTATTTGTGTGTATTCCGCGTCTTCCGAGAGTATTCCGTGGGTTTCTGAAGACGAACGCAAACGTTCCGTTGTCACTCTTGATCACCTAGAAGAAGGAGGAATGGTCACGGAACGTTCACAGAAGACTTGCGGAATAAAAAGGAACGATCACGGAATGTTTGCGGAATGTGAGGGAACACTGTTGGAAAATTTTTCCGTGAACGTGCTTTTGAACATGCTCAAAAGCACGTTCGCACAAGATTTTGGCCTGACGGAAGAGGAGGAATACCTTTGGAATCGTACAGAAAGACATGGAAGATGACGGAATGACTGAGGAACGTTGGAGAATGACTGCGGTTTTGCTTCCGTGAGTCTGCTGGGCTCCAGTGAAATGGAGGTATACCAATTTTATTCGATCAGTCTCTGTAACCGTAAAATGAGGCGTTCACTGCCTGTATAAGTGAGTTTACACAGTATTTCCAGACCCAGTTACAGCAAAACTATCGGATGCTCTGAATGAATGCATGAAGCAATGAGCCAGATATGGATATATCAGAACGTGATGAGTATTTTCACCCGATTTTCCTGCTCACGAACTTTATAAATTTAAGCACGTTCCTGGACATGTGCTTTTGTTTATGTTCATGTTGACTGGGCTCGATTTTACTTCTGGGAAAAATGTTTAAAGGAACAGCACAGGGAGGGAAACTTAAGGGCACTTTTATTAAAAAATAAATAAATAAAAATTTTTTTTGCTGTTTTCTGTTTATTTTCAACTTTCATGTAAGTAATTTGGTTGATAACACAAAATGAATAACACAAATACCAGTAAAACTCCTTTATTGTTCTGTTATTATTCATGTTTCCCACCTTGATGGTAATAAGCACTTACCGTTCCACTCCGCTGGTAACATTTTAATAAGTGCCCACCCACTCCAATTTTTAAAGCGCCCTGGGTGCTTATCACGTTAGATATGTGTTTATTTATTTAGCAAATGAATACACACACAGGTTTTTGGTCAGACTGACAAGTAGAACATCAAGTCATTATGTGTGGACATGGAGCGATGTATGCAGTTGAAGTATAATGAATAACATTAATTTGAAGCCACACAAAATTTAATAAATAAAATAAATTTAATAGTTTTAATTGAAGTGGAGATTGTCCTGGTGATTTCAAATTGTACAGTATTGCCATATTTTATTGGAAAGTATAAATTGAGGATCACAGTCGAGTCGTGTATACATTAAACCAAACTTCATATTCATTTATTTTCCGAACCGCTGAATCCTTCGGGTGTTGGGAAGGCTGATGACCAGCTCAGCTGACACTACCATTATGTAGCCTAGTCATGAAAGTCAGTGACTTTTAACGCCCCTCATCACAGCCAATGAGATCCATAGGCAGCTTTTGATAACCCAGTTAGTTGACCTTTTTTTTTTTTTTTGTTACAGCAGTGACAACCCGTTGATAGTGGGGCTTAAACCCCTGACCTTGGGATCAGTAATCCACCAACCTACCAGTGGGAATGTTGTTGAATTCAATGATTTCTTCATCAAAACTAACCCCATTTTCATAAGTACCATCAACAGAATCTCTCATAAACAAGACTGAATATTCATGAATAAATGTATAGCCAGTTTGATAAATGGGGCTCAAAATCAGGAATTTCATTTCAAAACTCAAATTAAGCAAGGAACAGCATTTTACTTGACTATATTCATTAGATCTATAACATGGAACGGGATCATATGATTAGTAGCAGCACAGAGTGTGAATGTTTCCACATGATTTCAGCATTGCAGGCTCAGTTCTGGTGTTTGCATGCTCAGCTAACAAAACATTCTGCAGTATCTGTGGCTCATGCCTTGAGGCAGCAAGAGGAGGCGATGAATGGCATTACAATCTCTCTTGTAACACAATTTTTGAGATTTTCCACTGAACTGGAGCTACTATAGTGCAGCTTGTATGTGTACAGGTAAGTCTCCTGGGTGTTTTTTTATTTATTTATTTATTTATTTTACATCCAATCCTTGTGGCTCAAAACAGCGGGAGCTTATTCTGTTTTCTGCAGTATCAAGCAACTCGCCAGTGGGACATTCCATCTCAAATCAACCAAGGGGTGAAACCAGGACATCACAGGTTGGGCTAATTTTAAACTCAAACAGGCACCGATGGAGCGTCAGATTTTGGCATCAGACCGGTTTTTGAAATGGTCTTAAGGTAGTATCAAGAGCATCGTTCTATATGTGGTCAGTCAGTCAATATTAGGGGCTAGGGAAAGATCAGTCAGAGATTGGTTAGTGGCAGTACAACCCATGGCACCTGAAGTCGTTGATTTGGTGATTTCATATCTTCTGATTGGGTTGTCAAGATGGTTCCTGCTGCCGAATTCAGTGCAGAGCTGAAGACTGTGCAATATGCTTCTGTTGTCCATGATATGAACTGGTACATTACATCCATTGAACAGGGGAAAAGTGTTCAGAATGAAATTTTCATGCATTCCATACACCATGCTAACAAGGGAATTTTGTCTTGGCACAGAGAAAGGAGAAATGTTGGGTTCCTGTATTGAAAACAGTGGTGGTGTTAATAACTTCAGGTAGTAGTGGAAGCCAATACAGGCTCTCTGGTGAGGTGAAGAAAGTTCGGACATGCTTTGAAAACTTTCACTTACTTTACTTTCACTCACTGAATGGAATGATGGGAGTTGAATTTGAAGCCACGCTTATGGGTTGTGACGTGCGTGGCCTGTTCAATAAGTTGGGTTTTAGGTTTCTGCAGATCTTTAGTTCCAATATCGCTTGGGAAACATTTTCATTCTTTGAAGCATCAAACAATCATTCACCAGGAGATAATTATGTTCTGTAAAGTATCAGCCAGTGGTGAATAAAATAGGTTCTTCTGAGCTACGACCCTTCAACTGAATGTTTTCAAGCTCTGTTGTACGAATTGATTAAACACCATGTACATTTGTTTTGTTGTGTGGATGCCGGTGGCGTAGTGGTTAGGGTGCTGCGCTCATGATCAGGAGATTGTGAGTTCGAACCCCACTGAGACCCTCTCTATGCTAAGACCCCTGGGTAAGGTCTCAACCACAAGTGTGCCTCTGTTCACCCAGCAGTATAAATGGGTACCAGTAAAATATACTGGGAAGATAACATGCGATGGACTAGCGTCCCATCCAGGGGGAGTTGAACTCCTAATTGCTTCACGCTACGGAAACCGGGGATAAGCGCCGGCCTAATGAGCCACGAGGCTAAGCCACTAGGCTCGGGTGTAAAAACCCAACAGACTTACATTTGTTTTGTAGTTGTTCCTAAATGAATTAATACAAACTTGATATTTCAGCATTAAAGACACCTCATTCATTTTCACATATTTGTTAGATCAGATGATTTGGCATAACATGCCAAAATTCAAACTATTTAAACATATGTGAGCCACTCCATCGAAAGTAGGCTCGTGTCCAAAAATGAAAAAAAATGAGGTTTTTACACATTCAGATAGAGAAGGCCCAAAACTGCAAAATGCAGCAAAAAGCTTGTCAATAGACCGAGCGAAGCCATTTGTTGTGTCAGCATTCAGCGAAAAATTTCAAAAGACATTTTAGAGAAAAATGAGCACAAAGATTGCACTTCCAAGATCATTAGCAACCAAACATTTTTATGCTCCTCAGTCATATAAACTTTTAGAAAACATGTCTAGGAAGCATTTTAGGAAGAGATAAGAGAAATCATCCTCATTTTAATAAGACAGGCCCTTTTTAAACCCATCAGTCACCGTGTTAACCTCCCAAAAATTAACAAAAAACAACTTTTTTTTTTCATTTCTGTTTATTGCAATAAGATCAGTATGTATCTTTTTAACCATTATATAAAGGTTCAAAAGCCTTCAAATGATACTGATTCAAAAAAACAACACTGTCAGGTTCAAACAATCACACTGAAATTAAGAAAACTATATAAGAAAACTCTGATCTCTTTATACAAGTAAGCTTCATCAACTCTGTCCTCATCATTATTATCTTAATCTACTAGCCCTTCTCAAAGAATTAGCATATTGTGATAAAGTTCATTATTTTCTGTAATGTACTGATAAAAATTAAACTTTCATATATTTTAGCTTCATTGCACACCAACTGAAATATTTCAGGTCGTTTATTGTTTTAATACTGATGATTTTGGCATACAGCTCATGAAAACCCAAAATTCCTCTCTCAAAAAATTAGCATATCATGAAAAGGTACTCTAAATGAGCTATTAACCTAATCATCTGAATCAACCAATTAACTCTAAACACCTGAAAAAGATTCCTGAGGCATTTAAAAACTCCCAGCCTGGTTCATTACTCAAAACCGCAATCACATCTTCACAAACACAACAAAACTGACTCGTCACACTTTTAAAAGATGCCTCTTCATCAACATCAAAATATTCATCAACACAGCTGGCATAGTCATCAGTTTGTTGATATGTAAAAGGAATTGAAATATTTAAGTATTTTTCTTGACCAATTTTCATACAAAACTAACAACCCATGATCCAGCATGTCCAGTCCAGACAAGATTACACACAAATCAAATAATCAAAAAAATTCCACAATCGAATTTTGCATGCAGAGAAAAATACTCACTGGCGAAATAATCTTCAAGAACGGCAAGCATTCCGGCATCTTCAAAGCCCAATTCTCGCGTTGAATTTAACATCTATACATCACAGATGACATTTCACTCTCCGTTTCCAGAAATTGTGTATTCACAATCTTATAAATAAATTTAATGACTGTTATTGAAGGGAAAGACGGAGATAAATTCAGCATGCAGTTATACCAGAAGCAGGAAGTAAACCGGAAGTTAACGTGTGACGGGCACTGCGCATGTGCAAGCCCAAGCTGACCAATCAGTGGCCTCGTTTCAGATCTTCCTTAGCAACTAGCCTGCATTGTTTACGAGTATATTGTCTTCATAACCTTTATTTTATTTGCTTAAACGGCATTTTAATATCAAAACAGTATCCAAAATGGAGAGACTACTTCGCGGCCATTCTTCAGGTGTATGGATTATAGTGTGTCTTGTACCGAACTCGGTGAATAATTGCAACGAAATCCAGTACGTTTGCTACTGTTATTATCTAGATTTATGAGGGTACTCGCCAGAAAAATGGGAAAAAGAGACATTTTTAGTGAGTTTTAGTCGATTTCACATGAGCAAGTGATAGTTGAATACTTGTTTAATAGTTTATGCAAAAATCCGAATTTCGATAAGAATGGACCATTTTTACTTTTATGGCCTTTATCTCAAAAGTGGTCTGTGCGACAAGTACCTACTTTCGGTGGAGCGCCTCACATATGTCAAGAATCAGAGAGTACCTGGTACTCTAGAATTGACTTATGTTGTACTTCTCTAACTATTGTGCGTATTAGCAATCTAATTGAATATTTGTATTCAACAATAAACATTACATGAATTCATGAAATTTCACCTCAGTAGCATGAGTCACAAGTTGCCAGACTTGATGGACTCGACACCCAAAATTTCAACGTTCCCCCCCACAAGAGCCAACAATGTATAAAAAAAAGATCCAAATCTGTGATTTAGTGGCAGAAGTTTTTCTGTCAGAGCCTGGTATGAGATGGCATTAATAGTTGTACTACTCCTGGATGGGGCATTAGTGCTTCGCCGGATACCGTCCCAGTATTTTTATTGGTGCCCATTTATACTACTGGGAAAACTGTAAGAGGCACACTTGCAGTTCAGTCCTTTGCCAGCTGTCTTATCACAATGGGAGTCTAAAATTATACATTTTAAAGTCAAAGATACTTGCTTAATTTCTATCTCTCCTTAAAATGTTGCACATCCTTCATTTCTTTCAACCAGATTTGTGGCACTTCTTTCCTTCACCTCTATAGACCAAATTCCCTGTTTATCACCAAGTGCTTTAGCTAATCTTTAGCTCAAAGCCATTATTACATCAGAGTTTTTGAGATTGTAAAGATTTTCTGGTATTTAATACGCCCTCCCAACACACACATACACCAACCACCCTGAACAATCTGCAGTCTTGTTGCTGCCAGGTTGCTGAATAACCTTCTGGTGGGTGACCGTGATGGAAGATTAGGTGTCCTTTTAAACAACACGGATCTGACCTTTTATAAAAACATAATTCAGGTTCTGGTACACCCTATGAGCACCTAGAGGGATTAGAGAGGCCATAGGCTTTATGTATGCGCATTTCTATAAAAATCTATTCAGGAGATGTGAAAGCAAGAGAGGCGTTTTGAAGCATTGAGGGCTCTTTTTTTTTTTTTTAACTGCCGCTTTAGGCTTGAAATATTTGCAGCATCTACATTTTGAGAAATTGTCACAGTTTAGCAAATATATCAACACATTGAGGCACTAATTATAGTCATCACATAAGCATTCTTTATAAAACTTCACCCTCAGACACAGGCTGCATTCAAACACTCACAGCACTTTATTATTAGTGCACAGAAAGCAGGATGTAGGACGTCCAAATACTCAGTATGCCTTCTAATTGTCATCATTGTAAATCCACAGCATGTGAAGATACTACTCTACGATGCATTATGGCATCCTATAATTCACCTGGAGCTTCTGAATAAGGCAGGGCAGTGGTGGTCTAGTGGTATAGGGCACTGGATCGCTGATCCAAAGGTTGGGGGTTCGAGTCCCACTCTCCACAAGGTTGTCACTGTCCTCCTCAGTGCAGCTAACTGGGTTACCAAAAGGCCGGCCATGTCTCTCACGGTCTATGGTGTGAGGCATGTCAAAGAACCATTGCTGACTTTCGAAAAGAGTAGGCTGCAAAGCCGTCAGCGTGTTTCTGCCCTGCGATGGCCTGGCGAGCTGTCCAGGGTGTACTTTGCCCTCACCCGAAGTTGGCTGAGATGGGTGCCAGCTTCCCCGCGACCCTAATTATGATTAAGCGGTTACAGAAAATGATGAGCTTCTGAATAAAAAGGAAATGGCGACCCAAAGCAAATCTAGATGTCCGTGGCTATGAGCTTAACCTTAATATTAGTCCGTTACAGATTAGCTGGATAGCATTCTACGTCCTAGTACCCATTTATACTGCTGGGTGGACAGGGATATACTTGTGGTTAAAACCTTGCCCAGGTGTCTGAGCACAGTAGGTACCTAACAGGGATTCAAACCCACACCCAGACTTCATCAACCGAACAGCTCAACTGTAAATTTTGTATGAGATGCCGAAATTACCCACAAATGTGAAAATCAGTACAGAACCCCCTGCCTGCAACACAAACCAATGGTTAAATTACCTCCCCTTCAAAACCTCAGACCCAGACTACTTCAGATCATGCACATCTTCAAGTGGTTCATTACAGCCATGTAAAGTTCCAATAAAGTCCATCGAGAGGCTTACAAGCTTCTATGGACAGACAGATGGAGGGCCATTTCATGAATGATATAAATTTATGCTCATCAGTTAATGCTACAAACATTTCAGTCAATGGGCAGATAAAACGGCAATGCAGTATGTTGTGCGCTTACACCCATAGACAACACTTGATGACGGCTGGGTAGTAGATACCTCACAGGTGTTAGTGATACATGTAAATGTAAGGTGGCAGGGTGGTGTAGTGGTTCGAACATCTGCCTCACAGCAAAAAAGTCTTATGTTCAAGTCACAGATGCTGATGTTTTTGTGTGGAGTTTGCATGTTTCCCGGTGTTCATGTGGGTTTCCACCTACTGCTCAAAGAAGTGCACATTAGGCCAACTGGCTGTTCCAAATTGCCACTAGGTTTGAATGGGAGTTTGAATGGATGTGTGTGTGTGTGTGTGTGTGTGTGTGTGTGTGTGTGTGTGTGTTGCCTGTGATGACGTGGCAAGCTGTTCAGGGTGTGCCCCACCTCCGCCCCTTGTTGGCCGAGATACTCTCCAGCCTCCTTCCAACCCTTAGGAGGATAAAGTGGCTTGGCAAACGAGTGATTAGTTTACAATTACATTGAAATTAAATGTCTATGATGGGCGAGTTATTTTAGACTGTACAAGTGCACTCTGATTCCATATGAACTTGAATCTGTCTGCATGATCCCCTCTCTTAGTTTAGGTGGATCGATGCCACTTGCTGACCTCTATTCACATGTTTCTGTGACCCTCTCACTCTAGATGTGACCCATTAATTCAGCTGTCTGGCATGAATCGATGAGAGCCAATCACACAGCTGATGAAGTCAAACCATAATCTCTAGCACGTACATGTGCTGAGGGTCTTGCTGGTAAAGAAAGGTGTCGTTTTACGGCCATTTAGACTGTTGTACAGCCAAATAACTAGTGTACTGAGGGTAATGAGTTGTGTAAATGAGATTTAAAAAAAAAAAAAAAAAAAAAAAAAAAAAAAATCTAGCTCCATTAAATTACATCAATAATAAAATTTTATATAATTATATAAAAATGGTTGTTTATGTTTATATAACAGAAATTTAGAAATTACTGTAATTTTGTTATATTTGCACAGCAGGTCATTCGTCTTCAATGATTACTATATACACACATTTGTTACATCTGACGAGGTAATGGATTGCATGTACACCTCACAGCAAAACGGTTCTGGGTTCAAGTCCCAGGCTGAATAGATTCTGTGTGGAGTTTCCATGTTTTCCTGGGCTTTGTGTGGGTTTTCTCTAGGTACTCTGGTTTCCTCAAAAACATGCCCAGAAACAAGTACTTTAGGCTAATGGTTATAAGTTGTCCCTGGGTGTGAGTATAAGAGTGAATGGTTGTGTGTATTTTGCCCTGTGATGGTATAGAAAACTTCCGGATTGGCTCCCCAGTGATACATTGACAATCTGCTTGACTATTAACCTAGAGATTGCAATTCGAATGTGGATTAATGGCATAGTCATTTGTGACCGAGTCCAAGGAAGCTAATTGGCTGAATGGAGGGAGGGACGGCATACGCTCACTTCCCTGTGACTCACAGCCAATCATGGGTGTCTGTGAGCTTGTTCGTACGAGGGGCGGATAACACTTTTCTTCCGAGTGTGTGAGATCGCAACCAAATATACATATGCAGCAGTTTGAAAAGAGGCGGGTGCCTAGCATTGTATGTCTCAGAAGGGGCATGTGCATGCTTTCGCCCCTCCCTGGTCGGTGGTGATCGTGTGATAAGGAAGGCAACACCTGATGGGTGGAAGTGGATACAACGAAATTAGAGAGGGGGGGGGGGGGGTTATATTTAAAAAAAAAAAAAAAAAAAAAACCTTCAGGTTGTACACCGCCTTCATCCAATGGCTGTGATACCAAATTTGATCAAAAGCCAAGCAAGCATTCCTAATTTATCAGCTGAAAAATACAGCGCGACAAATGAAAAGATAGATGGGCAGACTCCACCCTTTCCAATTGTTTGTGCCACACTATGTGGCAGGAGCAAATAAAAAACAAAGCGAAATGACTCCGTTAGTATTTCCTAACTGTAATTGCTTTGTTTAGACAGCAGGACCAAATAAAATTAAATGTATATGACATCACCGAAAGCTCAAGTAACACAACTACAAAAAAGTAAAACACACAAATAGAATCACCAAGAAATCCAAGCCCTTTTTAACCACAGCATCAACAGCAAAAAAAAAAGCACTGATTGAACTCAACTGCTTGCTCACTCACTCATTTGCAGAACTGTTCAAGACAACTGACAACACTGGTGTGTATCTCATCCAACACTGGGCGAAGGTGGGGTACACCGTGTACATATCGCCGGGCCACACCAGAGCCGACTACAAGTGTGATCCAGAAATGGTAAAGTAAGTAACCTAATAAGCATGTCTTTGGATTGTGAAAGCAAACCAAAGTATCCAAAGGAATATCAAACAGAGGGAGAACATGCAAACTCCGGTCAGAAACACCCCCCCACCAAGCCTGGGACATTCTCTGTTAGAGAAGGGGGTTCTAAACACTACGCCACCTCAACTGCTCCGTAGTATAAATTTTACAGAATAAACACAGGCCCGAGGCTTCACGACTACAGTTTGTAGCTACAGCAAATCTCATGTAGGTTAGAAGCAAGGAGAACTATGGAACAAGTTTGTTGTGCTGAAGTTGAAATAACCCCATTCCATTTGTTTTGGATTGCTTTCATGGTTCTCGCCATCTGCATGTTTCAACAGGCTCCCACCTAAGCAGAATAGTTTGGAATTTTATCATAACATCAGAACAATCCATGAAACAGAATGAGGCAGGCTGTATCCCAAAGGACGTGTGTCAGTTGCCGAACCCCTATGGTAATTAGCACAACTTACATTTGGCATCATGACCACATTGATCCCACATTCATCTGCCAAAACAGTTAATCCTAACTTAATTTGTCTCAATCAAAAGACACTGGGCAAAGAGGGCATACACCATGAACAGCGCAGAGCCATCACAGGGTAAAATGCACAACTATTCACACTCACTTTCACCAAGGGGCAATTTAAAACAGCCACAAGAGAACAATTTTTCTTCTGTGCTTTGCAGAGATTCGTGCCCTCTTCACGGTTTCACTCCAGTTTAAGGACAGTCATGAAAAAAAAAAAAAAAATTAATTCTGTGGTCATTGAGCTATTTTGGGGATGTTTTTAAATCACTACCAGTTCTAACTTCATAGCAGTGACAATCGGATGATCATTTAAATTCTTCAGCTACTTCAAGTCCATGATGCCATATTTCTGAACCATTGGTGCAAGCAACCCTGCAACATGGATCATCCACTATCATTACAGATCTTCACATTCGTGGTTGGATTAAAAAGGCTTTTATTGTGGCACAGTTTTTATAGATACTGCCTGTTATATGAAGGTCAACCAATTTGTTGAGCTCATTTTATTTCTGTATGCCCTAATTTCCACAAAACTAACAAATGACTAATACTCGGCCCCAGGACCTTCCTGATGGGAGCCAGGTGTGCTAACCACTCTTGTCAATAAATTGGTATTTAGGCTTTAAAATAGCATTGAGCAGTCATCAAGGGTCACCACCATTATGACTACACTCCGCAGTTATGTCCCCTGCATTTCCTTGCACATTCTTGAGACTTCTGAACAATGATATAAATAGGAAGTCTGTAGTTACTGACTGTAAAACTGCATTAAAGGAGTCCATTCACTGGTGAATATCTGATGTGCTTTATCTTCCATTAACAGTTCATTCTGGATGAATATCAAAGGCTCAGGGGCTTAGTGTCGCCTACGCAACTGTTCTACTTCTTGTTTTGGTTGGGTATCTGTTTACATTAACAATAACAAAACCACATGATCAGAGGAATGATCTGGCATGTGCACGATAACTTGGTAGCCCACCACCGATTCATAGAAAGTGGAAAAGTCTGAGATCAAGCGAATTAGGGACAGAAAAACTGATTCGATTTTAAGACAAAAAAAAAAAAAAAGACGAAGAGATGTTCAGTAATATCAAGGCATCCAATGCAGGGGTCACTGAGACACATTCAGGAGTAAACTAATGGTTTTCAGAAACACATTGTGAAATATAATTCCATTTTATTTCAAATACAGTATATAACATCTTTATTTAATATACCTGGACAGTAGAAGTGACCCTGTCTGTCTGTCTGTCTTCCTTTCGGCTTTTTCCCTTTTACTCGGGAGTTGCCACAGCAAATCATGTGATTCGCACGTTTGATTTGGCAGAGGTTTTTACGTCGGATGCCCTTCCTGTCACAACCCTTTTAGCAAGGGACAGAAACGGATATAAAGCCGTTCTCCTTCAACTTAGGCGGATATTAGGAGTAACTGCGCACTTGGAGGCACAAGTGGCTAGGACATCGGCCTCACAGTCCCGAGTTCGAGCCCAAGGCTCGGCGAGGGTGCTTTTATGAGGAGTTTGCATGCTCTCCCGTGCTTGCATGGGTTTCCTCTTACAGACCAGAGACAAGAACATTAGGTTGATTGATCAGTTTCAAATTGCCCCTAGGTATGAGTGTGAATGGATGTGCATGTGTCCTGGGTTTGTCTGGCAAGCTGTTCGGCATACGGCTAGTGTCGGCTAGAATAGGCTTGAGCCTCCAACGAGACCATAATAAAACGAATCGGTTTAACAAAGGAATGAGGGCAGCACGTACCGGTTACCACATCCACCTCACAGCAAGAAGATCCTGGGTTCGAGTCCCTCTCTTAGTGTGGCGTTTCCATCTTATCCTCGTGTTTCAGTGGATTTCATTCCATACACATTAGGCTAACTGGTTGTGCCAAATTGCCACTTATATTTGTGTGTGTGTAGGATGACGGGCAGTGGTGGTCTACGGCACTGAATCACTGATCCTAAGGTTGGGGGTTTGAGTCCCACTCTCCACAAGGTAGTCACCGCCCCCCCCAAATGCAGCTAACTGGGTTATCAAAGGCCGGTTATGTCTCTCACGGTCTATGGTGTGAGGTGCATGCAAAAGAACTATTGATGACTTTCGACAAGAGGCGCTGCATAGCCATTAGCGTGTTTCTGCCCTGTTATGGCCTGGCGAGCTGTCCAGGGTGTACTCTGCCCTCGCTCGGAGTCGGCTGGAATGGACGCCAGCCTACCCGCGACCCTAATTAGGATTAAGCAGTTCAGAAAATGAACTGCACTGAACTATTCAGGATGTGCTCGGTCTTCACTCAGGGTATGCGCGCGCTGACCGGAAGTCCTCCTCAGTCTGGGTGGCGGAAATAGAAGACTCGAAGCTAAATATGAAGCTAACCGTGTTATGCTATGCTTAATAAGCGTTCCATGCCTGGTGTACTAATGCACCTTAAATTTAATTTCCTCACAAAACAGGGATCTCGGAATATGTAAACACATGTGCATTAGGAAAACCGAAGGAAACGTTCAGGTGTATTTTCCTCACCGTGGTAGAGAATAAACATCCTCCTGAGATTCCCTTCGTTCGGCCTGAATCCTTCGAAGCCGCTTCGCACCAAAGCCGAATTCTGCATCATTTGATCCAATCCCCAATCCAGCTCCTCGGTTCTGCCACGGAGCGCTAAAGATGAGCCTTGAAATGATAAATAACGGGCGAAATTGCTGAGACAGCCGCTCCTTCCTTATATTTACAGCACCAGAACAGTAGTGTTTTCATATCCAGGGTTCAATTCACGCATAAAACTGACTACATTTCTACAAAAAAATGAACTAAACAGATAAATAACCGTTTAATGACCCAAATATCTTTCACTTGTTTGGTCCTCTCCACGCACAACTACGCTCTTCACAGAGCACGGTTTGGAATATACCATTTCACTTAAACCCGGGGGGGGGGGCTGTCAGAAAGATGTCGAGCAGCGAGGACCAGACACAAAGCTACTATCCGACTCCCAGTCGATGTGTTCTACAAGATACATGTACACAGCCATGTCATGTACTTAAATTGATCATATATACAAAGTACAGACTAAAATTCAGAATTTATTAAGTTAATCCTGTTAATTTCACTCTTGGTTATACATTATGGTTGCGCCCACCTGCGTTGATGATGAGAAGGACGTGTAGGCTGTTGTGCAAGTCACGTGACATGTTGTTAATCGTGATGGATGGTGCTTTGACTTTCAAGCAGATGAAGTTTCATAAATAAACGTCCTGTGCGACGTTTGATGGATTGAAAATAAGTTTGTCCGTCGCTGAAATATTAACACATTATTAAAATAAAGGCAATTTCAATATGACTTGGTGTTGCATGGTTTTTCTTTGGTTGGAAAGTTGTGGTTAGTACGTCCGCCTTACAGCAAGAAGGTCCTGGGTTCGATTCCCGGCTTGGGTGTTTCTGCATATCTTTCAACTCAGGCATTTAGATGTCATATCATGCTCATTCCAGAGTAATTTCCCCATGCTGTCAGAATTTTTTTAACCAGCATGAGCAGTAACACTACACTGTCACAGTATAGGCCATTGTCTTTCATTAAAAGTGTTGTTACGAGTGCTTAAAACATTGTGCAAGCAGTGCAAATGATAATGTATCCACCAATTGTAAGCATTCTTTTATTTTTTTGCTGTAAACCATCAGCTGATTGGTGGCGCAAAAATTTGTACAACATGTCCAACTCAGAAACGTCAAGTTCTGATACACAAAGAAATGTCAAGACATCCAAATACTCTGGGGTCGCAAAATATGCAAGTCAGTTCAAGAAAGAATGGAGTCGAAAATATCCCTCTATCACATCTGTCCAAGAAGATCAGACCAAGTTTAGATGCCGAATGTTGTCTTCTGGTCACCAAGGATGGCAGACATTTGGAGGCATGTCAACACAGAAACCCACATCAAGGGTGAAAAGTCCCATATTTCTCAGAATTCCAGTTCTGCAATGTTTTCCAATTAGAAATTTGACACAAAAGAGAAGGTATGTGTATAAGAAAGAAAGAAAGACGTGATCCACCTGTCAAAACCAGCAGCTCACGTGTAATCAGCTTGAAGCTGTATGTATTAACTGTAGATCAATAACAAGGTCCAGGGCCTATAGATATGAATAATTAAAACAGCTGGGGTGTTATCACCAGGAACCCTTTATACTAATCCAAAATGAACTGATAATAGAAGTGAAAACACATTAAATATTAAGTATTGAAGGGGCCCCTTTGAATGCTTAATGCTCCACAAGGGCCACCCCTTCTAAAGAAAGATGTGCACTACAGAGCGGAATCACAGTCATCATTGAAAAGGAAAAAGGAAAAGGATGAGTACCAGATAGGAACTCACATAATGCAGAGTACCCCTGCAATGCAGAACATGTGCTAATCTAATAATATGTTAAATAGAATAGGAAACATCAAATTACAGAAAGGGCAGTGCTGGCCTGGTGGTAAGGTGCTTGATCACTGATCTTGGGTGTTGGGGGTTCAATCTTGGGGGTTGGGGGTCCCCGCAGGTAACTGGGTTATCAAAGGGATGATCCATGTCTCTCACTGTCTATGGTGAGAGGTTCATGTAAAAGAACCATTGCTGACTTTTGACAAGAGTAGCTGCATAGCCATCAGTGTGATTCTGCCCTGTGATGGCCTCATGAGCTGTCCATGGTGTACTCAGCCCTTGCCTGGAGTCAGTTGGGATGGGCGCCAGCCTCCCCGCAACCCTAATTAGGATCAAATGGTTACAGAAAATGAATGAAATTACAGGAAAAAATCTCTCATTTAAAAAGCAGTGGAAATGACTGGGGTTTGACCTTTCATAATTGTATAATTCCTTCATTTGAAAAGTCATATACAGTTTACTATGAGTGTTCCGTAATAATGGCAAGTCTATTATCACCTGATTCAGAGTTGGAAGCACTCAAAATATTTGACCTTCATTTTGACTTTTGAAGGTCTCTGAAAGCCTGGGAAGAAAAATGGAGTAGGAGTCATCTTGAAGGAGGGGTTGGTCAGGAATGTTCTAGAAGTGAAAAGAGTGTCAGACAGAGTGATGAGTCTCAAGTTAGAAATTGAAGGTGTGGTGTTCAGTGTTAGTGCCTATGCCCCACAGGCAGGATGTCAGCTAGAAGATAAGAAGAGATTCTGGAGTGAGTTAGATAAAGTGATGCAGGGTACTGTACCCCCAGAGGTGAAAGAGTGGTCATTGGTGCAGACTTCAATGGACATGTTGGTGCAGGCAACAGACGGTACGAGGAAGTGATGAGCAGGTTTGGTATCCAGGACAGGAACACAGAAGGACAGATGTTGATCGATTTTACAAAAAGGATGGACATGGCTGTAGTGAACACTTTCTTCCAGAAGAGACAGGAGCATAGGGTGACTTTAAAAGTGGAGGTATGAGCACACAGGTAAACTACATTTTTTGTAGACGATGTAATTTGAAGGAAGTCAGTGACTGCAAAGTAGTAGTAGGTGAGAGTGTTGCCAAACAGTATAGGATGGTGGTGTGCAGGATGACGCTGATGGTGAGGAAGGTGAAGAAGGCAAAGGCAGAGCAGAAGACAAAGTGGTGGAAACTGAAAAGGGAAGAGTGTCATGTTGTCTTCAAGGAGGAGTTGAAACAGGCCTTTGTGGTCAGGAAGTGCTTCCAAATGACTTGACAACTACAGCTAATGTGATCAGGGACACAGGTAGGAGAGTACTTGGTGTGTTCTCTGGAAGGAAAGTAGATAAGGAGACTCGGTGGTGGAATGAGGAAGTGCAGGAGTGTGTACAAAGGAAGAGGTTAGCTAATAAGTGGGATACTGAGAGAACTGAAGAAAGTAAACAGGAGTACAGGGAGACGTGGCATAAGGTGAAGGTAGCAGTGTCAAAAGCCAAACAGAGGGTGTATGATGACTTGTATGCTAGGTTGGACGGTAAGGAGGGGAAAAATGATTTATACAGGTTGGCACAGCAGAGAAATAGAGATGGGAATGATGTGCAGCAAGTTAGAGTGATTAAGGACAGAGAGGGAAATGTATTGACTGATTACAGAAGTGTGCTGGGAAAGAGTGGGAAAGATGGAAAGAGTATTTTGGAGAGCTGATGACTGAGGAAAATGAGATAGAAAAAAGAGTAGAAAAAGTAACCATTGAGGACCAAGAAATAGCAAAGAGTAGTAATGGTGAAGTCAGGAGGGCATTGTGCTGGTTCCCATTTTTAAGAACAAGAGAGATGTGCAGAGTTGTGGCAACTACAATGGTTGATTAGCCACACGATGAAGTTATGGACAAGAATAGTGGAAGCTAGACTAAGGGCAGAGGTCAGCATTCGTGAAGAGCAGTTTGGTTTCATGCCAGGAAAGAGCACCACACATGCAGTGTTTGCTTTAAGGATTTTAATAGAGAAGTACAGAGATGATCACAGGGAGCTGCATTGTGCCTTTGTGGATCTGGAGAAAGCATATGACAGGGTGCCGAGAGAGGAAATGTGGTACTGCATGAAGAAGTCTGGAGTGGCAGAGAAGTATGTTAGAGTGGTGCAAAACATGTAAGAGAGATGTAAGACAGTGGTGAGATGTGCTGTCGGCATGACAGAAGAGTTTAAGGTGGAGTTGGGACTGCATCAAGGATCAACTCTGAGCCCCTTCTTGTTTGCTAAGGTGATGGACAGGCTGACAGACAAGGTTACACAAAAATCTCCATGGACTATGATGTCTGCAGATGACATTGTGATCTGTAGTGAGAGCAGAGAACAAGTGCAGGAAAATTTAGAGAGGTGGAGGTATGCCCTGGAAAGGAGAGGAATGAAGGTTAGCCTCACGAAGACAGAATACATGTGTGTGAACAAGAAGTACCCAAAAGGAACGGTGAGGTTACAGGGAGATGAAATAAAGAAGGTGGAGGATTTTAAGTACTTAGGCTCAATTTGGAATGTGTGAGTGTGGAAAAGAGTTGAATAAGCGTGTGCAGGCAGATTGGAACGGTTGGAAAAAAGTGTCCGGAGTGATGTCTGATAGGGGGCTATCGGCAAGAATGAATGGAAATATGTATAAGATTGTGATGAAGCCAGCGATGTTGTATGGTTTAGAAACAGTGGCACTGAGAAAAAGACAGGAGGCAGAGCTGGAGGTAGCAGAGATGAAAATGTGTAAGTTCTATTTGGGAGTAACGAGGATGGATAGGATCAGGAATGAGTACATCAGAGGGACAGCACATGTAAAGAGGGTTTGGAGACAAAGTCAGAGAGGCTAGATTGAGATGGTTTGGACATGTACAGAGGAGGGATAGTGAATATATTGGTAGTTGGATGAGGTTGGAACTACCAGGCAGGAGGCCTCGAGGAAGACCAAAGAGAAGATTTATGGATGTGGTGAAGGAGGGAACTGCCGAAAGGAAAAGAAGAAGAAGGTCAGTGAAAGCCACAATGGATTATAGCATGTGAATGTGTTTCTAGTCTCCCTCATTGTATCTATGGCTTATTGTCACTTTGCTTCTCGGATATAAGCAATTTCAACTTTAACATGGGAAATATTTATCTTCAATTGTTTTTAACTTTTCTCTGGCCTTCCCTTCTGACCCTGATATTCCAAAATCAATCTACCACTGGCATTTTAGTAAGGTAGTGTCTGCATCAAGATTGGTGCAAATCCGTGCATGGGTATGGTCAGAATTTTGTTCACACACAAACTCTACATGGTGGCACTGTGTTTAGCCCGTCTGCTGCACCGCAAGAAGGTACTGGGTTCGATTCCCAGCTCAGGACTTTCAGAGTGGAGTCTGCATGTTCTCTGTGTGTTTGTGTGGGTTTCCTCTGGTTTCCTCCCAAAAACATGCACAGTAAGTTAATTGGCTGTTCCAAATCTCCCTGGGTGGGAATATGAATGGTTTTGTGAGTGTTAACCCTGTGATGGCTTAGTGAGCCGTTCAAGGTGTCCCCTAGAGTTGGCTAAGATGGGTGTCAGCCTCCCCGAGACCCTAATTAGAATTAATCAAAAAATGAATGACAAATTGTACGTAGTTTATTTTTTGTTTTGCTATTCTGTTTTAATCCCACAAGAGATATTATTGCTTCTGCATTTAACCAACCCAAAGTGAGCACGCACACATGTAAACAGTGATCACTGAGCTCACTCACTCGGTCCAGTGGGCTGCCACACACTGTGGAGCCCGGGGAGCAGTTGGGGCACTTCAACAGTGAAGGTGGAGGAAGGAAAGGTGCAGCTCACCCCCCACACACACATTTATCCTGGTGGCTCAGGAATCAGACCAGCAATCTTTCAATCCCGAAGCCGCTTCACGTACCATCAGGCTACAGCTGACCCCAAGGGTTACCTGGTCCTACCTCTAGAGACCAGGTCACTGAAGTTACTGTGATCATCAAATATTTTTGGAGTCGCATTGGGGTGGGTGAAGTCTGGCCTTTACTTTAAACATGTTGCTGTGGGTGATGGTGTTTTGGAGACTGGGGCTCACAGCTCTGCTAACAGGCATCTGCGGCGAAGTTCTGGAGAGAACCAAGAAGGTTCCTTCCAAGCCATGGAGCAATAGACCAGGTCTTTGCTTTTGCCCCACACTTTGGTATTAATCAGTGTATTAATTCGCTACATTTGTTTGTTTTTTTTCATTTGGTGAAGACTTCTGATCATACAGTATTTAGGCATACATCCATTTTTTAACATCAATTTATTTTCTTTATTCTGGTTCATGGAAACAAGAACATAGTCGCACTGCTTTGGGTGAAGTGGTATCATGCATGGGAGACCACAGGTAATGTCATGAAAGGTAAAGTTGTTCATGTTGCAAATGTCAATGGATGTATGTCTGGTGAGCTGTTCAGGGTGTACAACACCTTGGTGTCTGTTGAGATAGGCTTCAGCATCTCGTGGACCTAATAAAATTAAGCCGTTTGATGTATGAACAAGGGCGGCATAGTCGCTTAGTGGTTAACGCATCTGCCTCACAGCAAGAAGGTCCCAGATCCGGGCATTTCTGTGTGCGGCTTGCATGCTCTCCCTGCACTTCTCCTACAGTCCAAAGACATGCACATTAGGTTTGCTGGCTGTTCCAAATTGAATATAGGTTTGAGTGTGAATACTTGTGTTGCCTGTGATAGTCTGGTGAGCTCATTTTAAGAAACACCACCTGCAGGTACTGCTGTATATCTAATAAGTATGAATAAAGGTATGAGGCTTGAACTGGAGTTACAGATCAGAAAATTGATGCTTGGAAAATACAGACTTCCTGCTGTAGTCCATCTGTTACCATGCACAGTTTGTCTCCTTGTCCATCAGTGGGAAGGGACTGACAATGGGCCACCACTGACAAGATAAGATTTGCATGGTGGATCAGGTGCAGTGCAGTCATGCTGATATGACTGTGTGTGAATTGACTTTAGGCGCGGCAGTGTTGATGAGGATTTTAAATACTGTGAACATTTACGTACTGCCACAGTGTTGATACACCATATGGGTTCACAGTCAGAGACTAGAGCTTATTAAAAACCACAACAGCACTACTTCACCTGAGACATGCTACTAAACCAGACTAGTAGTCCTTTCATAAAGTGTTTATCCACTTGGATCAGATAGGCTCATTTGCTGAATCGCTTAATCCTACTATGGATGTGGTGTAGTGGTTAGGGTGCTGTGCTCATGATCTGGAGGTTGTGAGTTCGAATCCCACTGAGACCCTCATTGTGCTAAGACCTCTGGGCGAGGTCTGAACCACAAGTGTGCCTCTGTTCACCCAGCAGTATAAATGGGTACCAGTAAAATATACTGGGAAGGTAGCCTGCGATGGACTAGTGTCCCATCCAGGGGGAGTTGAACTCCTGGTCGCTTCACGCTACGGAAACCGGGGATAAGCACCGGCCTGATGAGCCACAAGGCTCGGGTGTAAAAACCCAACAGACTTACCTTACCTTTAATCCTACTAGGGTCACGACCAAGCTGGAGGAAGGCAGGGTACACCCACCAAGCCATTGAAGAGTCAACACACAACCATTCAGACTCACATACAAACCTCGAGCCAATTTGAAATAGTCAATTAGCTTAATGTGCATGTCTTTGAACAGTAGAAGGAAACCCGTGTGCCCAGAGGAAACCCAGATAAACACAGGGAGAACATGCAAACTCCACACAGAAGCACCCTCGCCAAGCTCTGGACTCAAATCTCAGGACCTTCTTGTGGTAACGCAGACGTGTTGGACACCCGCAAAATATACCTAGACAATGGATAGTAAATAAATAAAGAAAATATACATTTAAAAAGGTATAACTGCAAGGTATAAGTGTATTTATTAAAGCAGATATTGGACACATTTCCAAATAAACTTTAGTCTTTGAGAGGTATAATATGGAGGAATTAATAGTTTGGTGCTGCCTCCTAGTGTTTAAACAGAGTATATAAGGATTAATGGGGAAAATAATCATGAGAACGCAAGATGAAGTACAGTACAGTACTGTATTTGGAATAAGGATGTTCATTGATGCTAATTAGCTTCTTAACAATGAAATGAAAAAGCAGATGTTTAGTACATCTGTGTGGTTGTGAACAGCTATACAGAAGTTGGAGGATTTGTAACGACGAAAATCTTTTTCAAAAGATTTTACAATTCAAAAGCTTTTGGATTTCTCTTACTGTTATTTTGAGTCTCTGGGGCAGTGATGGCTTAGTGGACAAGGTGATGGATTATTGATCCAAAGATCAGCGGTTCAATGCCCACTATTTCTACCGGCCCTTGAGCAAGGCCTTTAATCCACAATTTGCAATTGTATCTAAAAATAATTGTATGTTGCTCTGGATAAGAGCATCTGCCCAGTGCTGTTAATGAGAAGAAAACATTTTTAAAAGGGTATTAGAAATTATTTTAATTTAAAAATCTAGCTTTGAGACAAAACAGAATGCTTTCCATTCATACGCCAGATGTTTAAAAGGTAAAGCCTGGGACTTGTCCTTCGCCAAACAAATTCATTGATTCATTCATTTAATCGCCCAGACAATTAATTCTACAAGGGTCATCGAAAGGCGGAAGTCTATCTAAGCCGACTCTGGCTGAAGAACGGTTCACCCTGAACAGCTCTCGCCAACAAACACACAACCATAGCCCTCACACCTAAGGTCAACTTGGAACAGCTAGTTAGCCTTTGGACTATGCGAAGAAACCAGAGTACCCGGAGAAAACCCACCCAAGCATGAGGAGATCTCCACACAGAAACACCCTTGCTGAGCTGGGGATTCAAACCCAGAACCTTCTTGCTGTCAGGCAATCTCTCTCCCATCAACTCTCCAATTTTATCTATTGTGGACGGGTTGCAGGATGAAGGACATGATCATGACTCTCTGGCTCCAGGACTGCCTTCCAAACTTTGATCATTCCCTGGGTTGGATAGAATTTTTGGACATCCAGTTAATGAGCGCTACATTATTTCTCCATTCTGTATTTTCTGAGGGACGTTTCAACACGTCCCCCCCACACACACCCCTGCCCCCATGTGTTGAGCTATTGTATGTTCATCACTGCAAACTTTCAGGAAGTGTCATGGTCACTGTGACGTATGAGGCTTAAAAATGCTCTAGATAGAAACCCCTGAGCTGCTAAGAAATTCTCTGTGCTCATGTGTGCAGTTCAGTCTAAGCCTCTACTTTTGGGCCCCTGAGCAGGGCCCCGAACCCTCAACTCGTCAGTTGAATAAATCAGATTTAACAAAAATGCAATTCGCTTTAGAATGGCCTGGCCAGCTGTCTAAGGCAGGGGTCACCGACCTTTTTGAAACCGAGAGCTACTTCTTGGGTACCAATTAATGCGAAGGGCTACCAGGTCAAAACACACCTCTGAAATTACAAATTTGCTCAATTTACCTTTAATTATATGTTATCATTAATAATTAATGATATTTATCTATGTGAAGATATTGATTTGATTTAAAATATATTCAAAAAAATTAGATGCAGCTCAATGGAGAGTGGCGCTATGGAGCTGTGGGCCTGTCCTAAAACTAGCAGTGAACAGGTCCGCGGGCAACTTATAGTGTCCTTGCGGGCTACCTGGTGCCCACGGGCACCACGTTGGTGATCCCTGGTCTAAGGTGTACCCCACCCTTGCCCAGAGTCAGCTGAGATGGGTGTCATCCTCCCCGTGACCCTAATTAGGATCAATCTGCTTAGAAAATGAATGAATGAATGAATGAATGAATTCACTTGAGAAAAGAATGCCTACCACATACTGTAAATTCAAATGTAAATGATTTCCTCTGGGTACTCTGGTTTCCTCCCATAGTCCAAATACATGCTCTAAATTGTTCATTGGCTGTAAATGTGAGCAAGGATGTTTGTTTGGCTTTATGTTAGCCTTGCAATAGACTGGCAACCTGTTTAAGGTGGTACCCGACTTCTCATTTAATCAGCTTGGATTGACTCCAGCTCACTGTACTACCCTGACAGAGAATGGTTATTGGGTGGCTGAATGGATAGAAATTTAGTTTCTTCTGGAGGGTGTCTGGGCTCAGCTTTGGAGGAAGGGTGAGGAGCTCAGACATCCAGATAGAACTTGGAATAAAGCGACTGCTCTTCCGCATCGAAAGGCTTCAGTTGAGGTGGTTCGGGCAAGTGATTAGAATGCCTCCTGAATGCTTCCCTGATGTGGTGTTTTGGGCAAGTCGAACTAGGATAAAGCCCTGGAGTAGCCCCAGAGCACGCTGCAGGGACTTTGTTTCCTGGCTGGACTGTAAACTCTTCGGAAAAGACCTGAAAAGAGACATCTGGACCTCACTATTTAGACTGCTTCCCCTAAGCATTCGAAGAAGAATAAGAAGTCGACGACGACGATGAAGAATAAAATAAAAATAAACAAATAAATATAAATAAATTAAATTCGACACATAGTTTCAATGCAAAAAGGGGGGATAATTAAAGGCTTTGGTCATTTAAATTGTGCATTTAGAAAAGATTTCGATTAAAAAGTTGTGAATGGTGAATTAAAAAAAATGACAAGTATGGAAAGTGCACTTTGCACTAATCTACCGAAAGGTGGCGCTTTGGTTTCTCTAGCTCGCCTACAGTCGGTAGAAGGGAAATGTGGAAGTGAGACACACCTGTCAGCTTCATGCAAATTCTTTGCAAATAAAATCTACATACAAAAAAAAAAACCAAAAAAACGTGATCACGCCCTTTTTCTTGCTCCGCCCACTAACCAGTCACTTATCCCCATACTCGCACGAGACATTTGATTAACCTTATCACACTGATAAACCGCACGGGATGAAAAACTGCTTTGCATTGAACAGTGAGGTGAGTACCGGAATTGTCAGCATCCACGAGCCAAACGGGCCTCCAAAGCCACACCCATATCAGCATTGACTCCGCCCTTTGGTGAGCTCAAGGGGCTCCGTTCAAAACTACTTACCAAGCACAGCCTACTGCCAGCTTTGACAAACCAGGTGACTAAACGAGCTATTAGGCCTGGAGTGGTGTGTGGGGTTTAGGACGTAGCCAGATTGCAGTCAGTCAACGGAAGTCGGGGAAGGTGGGTGGGGGATGTTGACTGACTATAAAAATCCGGTGTTTGGCGCGTTGGGTCACTCTTCATTACCGGTGTGGATGGAGGGAAGGACTCATTGGACTCCCAGCAGGTTCCTGAGACCAACTTCCAGCTTACTTCTTAGACTTATCTTCCATAATGCACTACACCCCTCCGCCCCCTAAAGGGCTGTCAGGTAATAGAGATGCCGGCACTGTTAGTCCTCTGTGGGCTTTGAAAGTCTTTAAAAGTGTCTTTGTTTTATTTTAGGACCGACATGGAGACCAGGTGCAGTACATGGTAGTCGTTGCCGTCCAGCTGTGTTACCTGAACATCTGGAAACCTCGAGAAGGACTCCAGCATGGATTCACCTGTACTTGCTTCACGTTGAGCCACGCGCACAATACGTGACCAATCAGTTTTGTTCGTTCGGCTCGCGTTACGCAAGTGCAGATTCACATCAAATAATAATAGTAATATATGTATGGATAAAAAAATTGGATTGGATGATTTGCATGGAATACATAAAGCATAATGGTGTATTGGGTGAAAAAGTTCTAATGTTCCGGAATTGCTTTTGAAGATTATATATATATATATATATATATATATATATATATATATATATATATCTCAAAATCCATTAATATCCAATAAAGCACTATACTAAAAATGATTCTCTCTCTCTCTCTCTCTCTCTCTATGTACTGTATGTGTGTGTATGTGTGTGTATGTATATATATATATATATATATATATATATATATATTACACACACATTTATATATATATATATATATATATATATATATATATATATATATTACACACATTTTTATATATAATGTGTGTGTGTGTGTGTATATATATATATATATATATATATACATACATTTTTTATGTATATATATATATATATATATATTGTGTGTGTCGATATAGACACTTTTTTATGTAATGTGTGTTTGTGTGTGTGTATGTATATATATATATATATATAATATACGTACTGCACACACAGTTAATCTTTTTTTTGTTTGTTTGTTTTGTGTGTGACTTATGCCCCATATGATGGCACATGGTACTTATAGTAGCCTGCCTACTTTACAGGTTTTGTGTATATCCAGGATGTATTGTCTGTAAACTCCAGTTTAGTATTTCCAAGTTTTAAGAAGTATCTGTGCTCAGCCATGTGTATTAATGATGTGTTTCAGTTCTGTGGCTGTGAATTAATGTATGTGTGTGTGTGTGTGTGTGTGTGGTGGGGGGGGGAGACACCTGTCTATTTCCATTATGTCATTTTTACCTCAAAGGCTAAAGCTATGACACTGTACACCATAAGATGTAATAGCTCCCACTGGAAAATGCTTTTGTTATTATAATTAAAATGCATCATCACTGTTAATCTCCAGATGTGTGCGTGCTGACTTCACACATCGGGGCAGTATGTGGAAAGGCCTAGCGTTTCCATAGGAACTGGAGAGTCAGAGCAGAGGTTGCTGGTGAAGTGAGAGTAATATGTAAACGGCACTAATAGAAAGTAAACTATTAACTACTGGTGCCCAACCTCTCCACTTTCCCACCTGTCAGACCATCTGCCCTGGGCACTTAGACTAGACCCAATGGAAGCTTAAGTGCTCTGTAGTCATGGAGTCCATATCTCGGAAGTGATGTTGATTCAAATAAATCACCATTCACTGTACGGTACACACAAACACACCTGTCTGCTTTTTCAGCCCAGTCATGTTTGCTCTTGTGCCTTTTAAAAAATATTGTATATCACCCACTAACTGGAATAACAAGCCAGTATGGATGTTATCATTAACAGGCATTTCCCCCTCCAGTCTTTTTTTTTTTTTTTCCTTGCAACAAAGCAACTCAATTCATATTGTATGCACAAGCAGAGCCTCATAAATAATCTAAAATTCACTTTAACCTGCAGCAGAAATGTCAGTGTTCAGAGCAGATGTTTAATTTACGGATCCTGATTAGATTACAGGGGTTTTTGCTCAAGGCCATTGATTTCCCTCCATCACTAAAGTGACTCTGGGGGCCATGTGTTTCAGAAAAAGACTTTTCCAGGGTAGTTAATAAAATATGCAAACTGTGTTCATTTCCCTCACACCCAAGATCAATCTGCATCTGTGTGTTATCAGCACAGGGTGGTAACTGTGGTTAAATTTCCAGATCTCATTCTGAAGGGTTAAATGAATGGGATGCTGATGTAAAGATGTTGTGTAAGTGTTATGTAGCACACAAATATACCAGTGTTAATTAGACAGATGCTGTCTGCCTGGATTCTGAATTGTCCTTTAACTCTCTCTCTCTCTCTCTCTCTCTCTCTCTCTCTCTCTCTCTTCCTCTCTCCCTCTCTCTTATCTGCACATGCTCAGTATGGGATTAGTTGCCATAGAAATGGTGACCAGATGGTGCAGGTACACTCACTATTCAAACTAATGCCAGTGATGGACAAGGTTGAAAATCTTCCAACATCTGGGGGATCATTTATTTTAAGTCAGAAAGCATTGCTTTTGTAATTAGAATGTTATTTAAATTGAAATGTTTTCGAACACAAGACATGTAAAGGTAAACGGTCTCATCAATAAAGTGGACAAATGGTGCTACCAGGTTTATTCAAATCCAGTCAGGTTTATTATTCACAGGATATGAAAGACGGCGCACAATGCTCAGAGTGAAATGGACATGCAGGTTCACTGAGAACATCTCCACATGTGGCTGATAATGTGGCAATGTACAAGTAATATAAAGTTAACACAGAGTACTGTATACAGATGTGGAAAACACCAGATGAGATTGAAACCAAATATGATAAATAGATAGAATATATGACACATTATCTATCAGTCTATTGATGAATTATGAAATAATTATAATTATTGATGAATTCATCATCATCTTTATTATTATTATTATCTCTATCTTTCTGACTATCTATCTATTGTTTATTTACTTATATATATATATATATATATATATATATATATATATATATATATATATATATATATATATATATATATATATAGTGCCTGAGGGAGCAGAGATAACGAAGGTGGAGGATTTTAAGTACTTCGGCTCAACAGTCCAGAGCAATGGAGAGTGTGGAAAAGAGGTGAAGAAGCGTGTGCAGGCAGGCTGGAATGGTTGGAGAAAAGTGTCCGGTGTGATGTGCGATAGGAGAGTGTCAGCAAGAATGAAGGGAAAAGTGTACAAGACGGTGATGAGGCCAGCGATGTTGTATGGGTTAGAAACAGTGGCGCTGAGGAAAAGGCAGGAGGCAGAGCTGGAGGTAGCGGAGATGAAAATGTTGAGGTTCTCTCTGGGAGTAACGAGGATGGATAGGATCAGAAATGAGTATATCAGAGGGACAGCCCATGTAAGATGTTTTGGAGACAAAGTCAGAGAGGCTAGATTGAGATGGTTTGGACATGTACAGAGGAGGGATAGTGAGTATATTGGTAGTAGGATGCTGAGGTTGGAACTACCAGGCAGAAGGCCTCGAGGAAGACCAAAGAAGAGATTTATGGATGTGGTGAAGGAAGACATGAAGGTCGTTGGAGTCAGAAAAGAAGATGCAGAGGACAGGGTGAGGTGGAGGCGGATGATTTGTTGTGGCGACCCCTGAAGGGAGCAGCCGAAAGTAAAAGAAGAAGAAGAAGAATATAGTGCCTGAGTCATAGGACAACCATTGGCGACCCGCCATGAAGAACAACGCCCTGGTTATCATCTTCATGGAGGTTTTCTTGGCAGGATTAGTGCAGTGGTTTGCCATTGCCTTCTGCGAAAATATGGGCAATTTAGATCGGCCAATTGACCTACTGTGCATGTCTTTGGATTGTGGGAGGAAACCGGAGCACCCGGAGGAAACCCATGCAAGCACCGGGAGAACATGCAAACTCCACACAGAAACGCCCAGGCCGGGAATCAAACCCAGAGGCGTATGTGCTAACCACTATGCCACCGTGCCACCTATACACACACACACATATATATATATATATATATATATATATATATATATATATATATATATATATATATATATATATATATATATATAGTTTATCTGCCTATTGGTTGAGTAATTTATTTTATTTATTTTCTATCTATCTATTTGTCTAATGATTTATTGATTTATTAATTAATAAGTTACTTTTCTGTTTATCATTTTGTCTATCTTTCTGTCTATTAATTGAATGATTTATTTATTATTGGCTATCTATCTATCTATCTATCTTTTTTATGAACAAAATGTGAAATAAAATACACAAAATATGATAATAAATACATATAAATTAGTATATATATATATATATATATGTTATTATATATATAGATAAAGAGATGGTGAGATAAGAAGCAACTTCAAGCACAAAAATTTCCATATACTGGAGGATGATTATGTAGAGTACTTTAGGTCTGCTTTCACTTTTGCACCTCTTTACTTTGTAAGTACTTTGAGTTGTGGGTGTCAGGAGGATGCAAATAGGAAATTTGACAGTGAAATTGGTCTAACTGTGTGTGTGTGTGTGTGTGGTTGTACTGGGGATAGAACAGTGAGATAGAGTGGATATGTTTACTCTCCCTTCTGTTCCAGAGCAACACGTTTAAACCCAAGGACAGTCGATCGGTGATCAGCACTTCAGATGTGTGTAATACTGAAGCTTTCCTGACAACAAGGAGCTGCAACAAATAAAAGACAGAAGATGAGTGTGTGTGTGTGTGTGTGTGTGTAAACCAGTATGGACACAGACAACGGATGATACTTGGTTAAAATGAGATCTATCACCATGGTGGAGATGGAGTTCCTTAAATACCACCTGAACACACCCACATGCATACATGCATTCATGCATGCACAGAGGCAGAAGACAGCAGGAGAGAGCGCAGATGTGTAAATAGAGCTGTTTGCTTTGCCTATGCCCTGAATGGCCTGAACGGTAGGGGACAGGTGATGAATAGTAGCTGCTCTCTCCTCTGTCTTCCTCACCAAGCAGCTGTTCCTGCATATTACCCTGAAAAGAAAGAAATTGGAATGAAGAGGGGAAAAGTGTACAATAGGCCAGAGTATAGGTGGGATTTTAAAAAGAGGGAGGAAAAAGCACACTTCATTATATTTTCTACAATCCACATCAGTTCAACTACTGTACTTTGAATGCTTATCTTGTGTGTGTGTGTGTGTGTGTGTGTGTGTGTGTGTGTGTATGTAAATGCACTGATTTCCTTATAAAATGAGCACTGACGTGGTCCAGGAAGCTTATCATGCTTATGTTCTTTCTGAGTAGAAGCCCTTGTTCCTCACACACATCACTCCCCACTTCAAAAAACACCTGCCGCTGGTTTGCATATACTTAGTGCTTCACTTATATATATATATATATATATATATATATATTTATTCCATACACGTTCTCACACATTTCTAACTCTCCTCTCTAACCCTCTATAGATCACTAACAGCACCTTTACTGGCATTATTGGAATTACCCCCAAAAAAAAAAAAAAAAAAAAAAAAAATTACAATATGACTAGGAAGCGTGGATTATGAGTTGTATTTCTTGCTATGGCCACTAGATGTCAGGGGAAGCATTGCTGTCAGACATTCATAGCTTATGACGTTCATTCATTCATTTTCTTATTCGATTAATCCTAATTAGCAGAGGTGGCAAACTCAGGCCACAAAGAGCCATGTGGCTGCAGGTTTTTGTTTCAATAATCAATAATAAAAATAAGTAATTAACTGAATCTGAGTCTTCAGGTAGTTGATTGGTCAATCTGTGTGCTCTGTACAGACACTGACCAATCAACTGCCTGAAGACTCAGATCAGTTGTTTAAATGAGTCTAGACAGGTGTGCTGCTGCTTGGTTGAAACAAAAACCCTGCAGCCACATTACCCTTTGTGGTATGAGTTTGACACCCCTACTTATTAGGGTCGCAGTGGTGTCCCAGTGCTAAGGTGCTGTATTGATGATTCCAAGATTGGAGGTTTAAGCCCCACTATCAACAGGTTGTCACTGCTATCTCCTCCAGTGAACCTAACTGGGTTATCAAAGGCCGGCCATGTCTCTCACTGTCTATGGTGAGAGGTTCCTTTAAGAGAAGCATTTCTGACTTTCGTCAAGAGGAGCTTCAATGCCATCAGCATGTTTCCACCCTATGATGGCCTGGCGAACTGTCCAAGGTGTACTGTACTCTGTTCTCGCTCAGAGTCTGCTAAGATGTTCGACAGCCTCCATGCAACCCTAATTAGGAATTAGGATTACGCGGTTCAGAAAATGAATGAATGAAAGGGTCACAGGAAGCCTGGAGTCCATCTCATCCAACTCTGGACAGGGGCACCTTGGACAGCTCATCAGGACATCGAAGGACCAATCTCACACACTCTTCCACCCAGGGATGATTTGGGACCGCGAATTAAAACCTACTGTGCATGTTTTTGGACTGAGGGAGGAAACTGGAGTACCTGGAGGAAACCCACACAATCATGAGGAGAACATGCAAACTCCACACAAAAATGCCCGAGTTGCGAATCAATCCCAGGACCTTCTTGCTGTGAGGTAGCTGTACTACAACTATGCCACCATGCCGCCCACTCATGACAACATGAGCTACAATTATTTTTCACCAGAAATACATCCCACACACTGCAACATTTTCTTCATGTGGCTTATAATAGGTTATGTCTGGAAATTCAAATGTATTTTTACATTGCAAATTAAACAGGTAACTAGATGAACATTAACAGTGGTTGGTTCTTTGTACATCATAAACCAAAAACCATGTGATATCAACATTGCATTTTATTTAAAGCCATTACCCATGATGCTTGAAATACATATAGCATGCAATTTGATTAAATTGTTTTAGTGAAAGATTATTTCTTTAACTGATACTGTATTTCGTATCTGTCGATATAGTGGCGTGGTTAGCATGTCTGCTTCACATCCAGAAGGCCCTGGGTTCCAGTCCCAAGCTGGCACATTTCAGTATGGAGTTTGTATGTTCTCCCAGTGCTTGTGTTAGTTTCCTCCAGGTATCCCAGTTTAATCTAACTCTGTAACGCAATCAGGACCATATGGTCCTCTTTCAAAAATGCTTATAACTACTCGATGCATTGTAATCAGTGCTGTTACTAATATTAGTGTCATTATAATTTTATTGAAAGAAACGTGTTTGGGGTGTTTCCTTAGGCCTTTTTGATAAGAAAAAACTAGTGATAATTTTTTTAACTGCAAAAAATAATTTGGGCGTTAAAGGGTTAAAAGTTAAAAGACTCAAAGATTAGACTAACTGGCTGCTATAAATTGCCCCTAGGTGTGCATGGTTTTGTGTGATGGTCTGGCAGGCTGTTTATTGTGTACCCTGCCTTCACAGTGCTGGCTGAGATAGGCACGAGCCTCCCCACGACTCTAGTAGAAGTAAATGGTTTGACATATGGATGAATATTTTGGATCTAAAATAACCTTGGTGAAGAAAGTCATATATCGAATTTTGCCACAAGTATTGCATTTCTCATGGAATCCATGATCTTCTTAAGATGCAAATAAATGGTTGTTCATGCAGTAGTAACCTCGTAAGCTGAACCCTGTCTGAAGCCAAATGGAACCTGATCCCTTGCAACCCTGAAGGATGAGTGATGTACCAATCTATGTGAGGTTAAAACCCCAAAGGTTGTTTTTTTTTAATTGTGTGGGGAAGTGGTAAAGGTTCGGGGTCACCTATCAGGAGGTTGGTGGTTCAACTCTCAAGAGCTCATTTATATAAATGAGATAAAACTGTAAGATAAGGATGTCCGTCAAATGTCATAAATGTAAATGCAAACGTATTTGATGGATGACCACTAGACCACCATTGCCCCCTGGATGAATGCATCTCTAATGTAGGTTTATTTGGAACAAAACATAAAACTTAAATCCAAGCCAAAATCAATGATATCAATAAAAAGTCATGTGAAAACAGTATACCTAATAATAATTATAATAAGCGTCAATCTTTCATTCATTTTCTAAGCCACTTGACCATAATTAGGGTCGCGTGGAGGCTGGCGCCCTTCTCAGCCGACGTACACCCTGGAAAACTTGCAAGGCCATTACAGGGCTAACACTCACACAACCATTCACACCTAGATTTGAAACAGTCAGTTAACCGACTGTGACAAAGTACGCACACAAGTGCGGAGAGAATATGCAAACTCTGCTCAGAAACGTCCGAGCTGGGAATCAAACCCAAGCCCTTTTTCTGTAAGGTGGACATGAGAATCAGTACCCCACTCCATCACCTAATAATAATAATAATAATAATACATTCATTTTCTGTAACCGTTTAATCCTAATTAGGGTCGCGGGGTGGCTGGCGCCCATCCCAGCAGACTCCAGGTGAGGGCAGAGTACACCTCGGACAGCTTGCCAAGCCATTGCAGGGCAAAAATACACTGACGGCTATGCAGCTGCTCTTGATGAAGGTCAGCAATGATTCTTTTACATGAACCTCTCAGCATAAACAGTGACAGACATCGCCAGTCTTTGATAACCCAGTTAGCTGCACTGGGAGGAATACAGTAATAATAATAATAATACATTCATTTCCTGAACCGTTTAATACTAATTAGGGTCACGGGGAGGCTGGCGTTCATGTCAGCAGACTCCGGGCGAGGGCAGAGTAAACCCTGGATGGCTCGCCAGGCCATCGCAGGGCGGAAACACGCTGACATTTATTGTTCTTTTACATGAACCTCTCACCATACACAGCGAAATTAATGGCCGGCCTTTGATAAGCCAGTTAGCGCCACTTGGGGGACAGCGACAACTCGTGGAGAGTGGGGCTTGAACCCACAACCTTGGGATCAATGATCCAGCACCTTACCACTGGGTCTTAAGGACAAACCCTTGTCTTAGAAATATTTTAAACATTATATTTTGGAGAAATGGTTCATATTAAGGCTTGAAATAAAAAAAATAAATAAAAATAAATAAAAATAAATAAAAAAAAATGATGATCTGGAAACTGAACAGTTGAACTGAAGATAGAAAAAAAAATCTACATTGGAATAAAAGGTTAACAGTTTCACTGTGAGCTTTTCAGAAAATAAATGACATGACGTCATCACACGACGGGCGGTGATTAGGTGTATTAAAAAATGCTGTTTTCAAAATAAGAGTACATAAAAACATTGAAATGAACATGTTTCTCTTGTTTTTACTGTACGTACAGTACATTTATAATTAGTACATCTGAGAAGACTTTTAATTATCTTTACAAAAATAAATAAAAGTATACATGTACTCTTTTGCCTGTATAGATGTACATGTGAGTGTGAATGGTTTTGTTTTGTTGTTGTTGTTGTTGTGTGTGTGTGTTTGTGTGTGTGTGTGTGTGTGTGTGCGTGCGTTGGCCCTGCAATAGTCTGGGGAGTTGTTCAGGCTGTACCCCGTGTCGCCCAGTGACGGCTGAAATAGTCTCCGCGAGTTTAAGTTGTTTAGGAATGAGTGATGAGAGATAATAATCCAAATGTTATTCACATGGGTTACACAGTCCCATGTCAGAATATCAGCATGGTGCTGAAAGCTTTCAGGATATTTCCTGCTCTACAGCGTCCCCTGGTGGATTACATTAAAGCCACATCGAAGAGATTTCATGATGAAAAATTATTTTAATTATTTTATTTAACCAACATTTATTGGAGTACATGAATTTAGCCTCACAGTGTGTCACAGAATAACATTTAAATGTGATAGTTATTATAATTATTAATTAAAATTAAAATTAAGGCGTTGACAAATTTCTCCACCAGATGGCGCCAACACCCAGCGTTTGTGGTACCAATATGTGAAACCAGAAATCCTGGATTCTTACACCTGTACATTTCCTCGGACTGTTCACTTCCCGCCTAATACATCCACCTTTTGGCCAGGTGCCAATGCAACAAGATAATCATTGTTAGAATTTATCACTAAAGAAAGATGCAATCTGATTGGATCATGATCTGGTGGTAAACAGACAATATCCTGAGTGGATAATGCTTCAACTAAATTTTTTAGTTTTCCATGTTCACTGTCCCCACAGTGCAGCTAACTGGGTTATCAAAGGCCGGCCGTGTCTCTCACTGTCTAGGGTGGGAGGTTCATGTAAGAGAACCATTGCTGACTTTCATCAAGAGGCGCTGCATAGCCGTCAGTGTGTTTCTGCCCTACGATGGCCTGGCGAGCTGTCCAGGGTGTACTCTGCCGTTTGCCCAGAATTGGTTGGGATGGGCGCCAGCCTCCATGTGATCCTAATTAGGGAACATTCATTCACTTATTCGGAAATCCGAGAACGAAAAGTCAACCTAAAAACACGAGACAGTGGTTAGCACATCTGCCTCATAAGCAAGAAGGTCATGGGTTCAAGTCCCAGTTTTGGGTGTTTCTGCGTTGAGTTTGCATTTTCTTCTTGTGCAGGTTTCTTCTGCATACTCTGGTTTCCTCCCACAGATCCAAAGACATGCATATTAGGCTAACTTGCTGTGAATAATTGTCTCTAGGTTGTCTCTGTGTGTGTGTTGGCCCTGTGATGGTCTGGTAAGCTGTTCAGAACACATCGTGCCTATTCCCAGTGTTGGCTGAGATAGCCTCCAGATAACTCTAGTAGGATTAGATAGTTTGGCAAATGAATGAGTGATGCTTGGTGGATGGTGGTATTAACTTTAGGGAACTGTTCAGCTATACCTACATTGATTATAATGTTGATGCCGGTTCTCCCAGTGCATGTGTGTGTTTCCTCTGGGTACTCCAGTTTTCTCCCACAGTCCATAGACATGGAGATTAGGCTAACTGGCTGTTCTAAGCCTCTAGTTGTATCAATAGTTTTGTGGGTGTTGGCCATGTGATGGTCTGGTGTACGCCACCTTCGCCCAATGTTGGCTGAGATAGGCTCCTAGTAGGAGCAAGTGGTTTGGTAAATTAATTAATGAGTAATGGTTACGCAGTAGGCATTTCATAACTTTGTTTAAAACATTTTTATTAATATAATTGAGAAAAGCGAGATGATCAGTGCCCCCGCGGCTGAACAAAAGAGCAGGCCTCCTTCACCCGGGGGTACCCTGAGGCCGCAACCTGCCAGTTGGATACGGGGCAGTGGTGGCCTGGTGGTAAGGTGCTGAATCACTGATCCCAAAGTTCGGGGTTCATGCCCCAGTATGAACAGATTGTCACTGTCCCCCCGGTGCACTAACTAGGTTATCAAAGGCCAGCCATGTCTCTCACTGTCTATGGTGTGAGGTTCATGTAAAAGAACCATTGCTGATTTTTTTGCTACATAGACGCCAGTGTGTTTCTGCCCTGTCCAGGGTGTACTCTGCCTTCGCCCAGGGTCGGCTGAGATGGCACCAGCCTCCCCACAACCCTAATTTGGATTAAGAGGGTCAGAAAATGAATGAATGAGATTATATGAAATGTGACACAATTCAATTTAACATAGGATTTTCATCAAACGCAATCAATCAATCAAGCAAACAATCAATCAATCAATCAAACAAACAAACAAACATGATGGTGTCCACTTCATTGCCTACATTATACCCAATTTGTTTGTCATGTTTTCTTGCTTCTTTTGTTTGTTCCCTGTATTTCCTTCCTGAAACCCAGAGTACCTCCATGTTCTGTTCTGTTTCTTTTTTTGTCTCTGTGTTCTGAGCCAGACATCTCCCCCCTTTCTCTCATCACCCCCTTACTTCCTCCCTTCTCACCGCAAGTGTGCATCTCACCCTCTTTCTCAGTCAGCTCCTTGTGCCACTGCTCGCTGCCGTGGCAACGCTCTGCCAACAACTCCCCAGAAAGCTAGAGAAGAAGAGGTGGGATGGGAGGTGGGATGGGGGGGGGGGGAGGTGCTGGTGCTGGTGCGGGTGGGGTATGTGGGCATGATATGAACATTTTGATGTGATCTTCAATGTGAGAATATGAATCAGTGGCTGAACAGGAAAAATATGGCACCACAGGCTGATTACTGTTTCGTCTGGACTTGAAGGAGCACATGTTCTTTCTTATGTGGAGACAGTGTGGGTGTCCTGTGTACTCGGCTTACTGGAAGCAAAGTGAGGAACCAAACATTACATATTGTGCTGGTACTGGAAATTAATTTGTGATCCCCGTGAAATGAATTACGACTTGTTTTCCAAGAAAGTTGAGACGCTGTGTAATGTATAAATATGGCACCACCTAAAGGCTGAGCCCCCGGTATAGATCGGTGTCTGAGGCTGGTCAACTTCAGCCGTGGGGGAAGCGAATAAATAATTAAATCTCCACTGTTTCCTGACTGTGGACTGGCGTGAAAGCAGAAAAAGTTAACACTAAGTTTTCTTTGTACTGTCTTTCACTTGCTGATGTCAACATATATCTGACCCATCTTGTTAGTTTAATTATCCGTGAAACCAGTTCATGTTCCGTGTTTCAGTTCATGTTGTTTTTCTATAGGGAAAACTTGTCTGTCCTTCTAAGTGAGATTGTATGTTTTATTCTGTGCGAGTATCAAGTCAGGCGCGGACACAGGACAACCGACGTAATCATGTCTCATGTCCTTGCTCAGGAGCTCCGCTAATAAGTCCATAAATAAAGCATTGTCTGTGTGCACAGTTCATAAGGATGCAGGCTTTTGAAGTGAGTGCTGATAACAAGCAGAATGGTCTGTCTGACAGCAAGCGGGACCTGGCGTCCATCTTCAATCTTTGCCCGTTTTGGACTGGCGGCGTTTCTGAATCTTTTTTTTTTTTTTTTTTTTTTTACATATGGCTTTTTCTTTGCATTATCTGGCTTGAGCTTGTATATTTGATGCACAATCTTGGCAGGGGGGAGTGAGCAGCTCTCCAGGCAATGCAATATGTGCCCATTGCCTCAAGTGTGTACATGTGTGTGTGTGTGTGTGTGTGTGTGTGTGTGTGTGTGTGTGTACACCGATTGATTGTATATTTGTGCTCATGTTGGATGAGATAACTGCAGAGCTTACATATATATATATATATATATATATATATATGATTGACTGTGCCAGAGATTTTTGGAAGTCTTCCTGAGCTCGTGCTGTGATCTCCATGACAGAATCTTGCCTGTATGTAGTGCAGTGTCACCTGACAGCCTAAAAATCAACTAACATGTAATATTAATTTTTGACTTTGTCCATCATATACAGAAATTTTTTCATATTTTTAAAATCTTTTGATGGCATTATTAGCTATCTAAAGCCTTTTAACATTATATATCAAATTGATGAAATCTTCTTATAATTTGGAGATGCAGTCTTTTGCAGATTAGTTAACTGCTGCCCAGATGGTCTCTTAATAACCAGCTATCTTTCTGACCTTTTGCCAATGAACCAAATTAGTTGCAAAGTCTTCGTCCAACTGATACTTTGCAGTATATTTTATTAGTTTCTACTGAGTATCAGTTACTTTCCCATGCCTTTTGTTGGTTAATTTTTTTCAGACATGTTATTGCCATCCCCAGTGCAGCTAACTGGGTTATCAGAGGCTGGCCATGTCTCTCACTGTCTATGGTGTGAGGTTCATGTAAAAGAACCATTGCTGACTTTCATCAGGAGTAGCTGCATAGCCGTCAGCGTGTTTCTGCCCTGCAATGGCCTAGCGAGCCGCCCAGGGTGTACCCTGACCTCGCCCGGAGGCGGCTGTGATGGGCGCCAGCCTCCCCGCGACCCTAATTAGGATTAAGCGGTTCAGAAAATGAATGAATGGATGAATATACTCTGCACTTCACACACAAGAACCAAACTCATTGCTTCGCTTTGTGTATCCACTGTACCAACACTGTCCCAACACTGTCCCAACACTATACATACTATATGATTTATTGTCATTACATTTATATTTGACTCTGATAAATTATCTGACTCACAATTGGCTTTACATAACTGTTTGTTTGAGTGTCCCAATTTTTTTGAAACTGTACTGTATTTTTCTGCACTACAGTGTTTTAATTCTTCTTATTGTATACACCAGTGATTTGGTGACAGGTATAAAGTCTTAAACTTGCAGTATATATTAAATAATAATGTATATCATGCATTTTAATGGCGTATAGTGACATTTACCATCATGGAATATCCATAAGACAAGTTCCTTCCTGTCATTACTTTAGCAGCCAGGAACCAGCCAGACTCTTTGTTTTCTTCCACCTTGAACTGTCCACTAATTAATATATATTTACAAACAGGATTCCTAAAAAGTTGGGACGCTATACAAATTGTGAATAAAAATGGAATGCAATTATGTGTAAGTGCCAAATTTCAATATTTTATTCCAAGTACAGTCAAGCTGAAGTGTCCTCTCCAGGGTGCTAGCCAGGGCAGAAGATATGGAGAGACTGGGTTGCCCATGCATCAGACTCCCCCTCTCGGTCTTGCTGGTAACATCCAAAGGAAAGGTGAAGACCAGTACATTTGGTACCAGATTGACTGCAGGAGCTGCGGGAAGAATGCACATTTGGCCATCTGACCGCCTTAGGGGTTCCACTCCGGATTTTTTGTTGGGGTTTACTCAACTAGCCTTCCACTATCCCTAGTGACCCACAAGGCAGTGGATCTATTTGACCAATAGCTGGGGCTTGGTTGGTGGAAGTCAGAGCATGTCCACATGCCAGTGGGCCTGCACCTCACACCTCTCGAGACCATGGTCCTCCGTGATCCCCTGCAGTTTAGCCTGGGGCCACAAGGTACTCAGTTGATGTGTGGTGCCACGAAGAGGCACTGCAGAAGTCTTGATGATGGAGAGGCTATGAACTACCAGGGGAGGCTTATGCACTCTGCTCCTGTATCTATACTACACTACTTACACTACTACACTGGCACTTCACACCACCCTTGTGCATACACACACATCACACAATTTATTTTAAATAGATCATAGATGACAGGGTCAAAAGTTTAAACTGAGAAAATGTATAATTTTAAGGGAAAAATATGGTGATTTTTAATTTCATGGTGTCAACAAATCTCAAAAAAATTGGGACAAAGCCATTTTCACCACTGTGAGGCGTACACCCCTCTTCTTCTTACAACAGTCTGCAAACGTCTGGGGACTGAGGAGACAAGTTTCTCAAGTTTAGAAATAGGAATCCTGTCCCATTCTTGTCTAATACAGGCCTTGAACTGTTCAACTGTCTTGGGCCTTCTTTGTTGCTCCTTCCTCTTTATGATGCGCCAAATGTTCCCTATAGGTGAAAGATCTGGCCTGCAGGCTGGCCATTTCAATACCCGGATCCTTTTCCTACGCAGCCATGACGTTGTAATTAATGCTGCATGTGGTCTGGCATTATCATGTTGAAAAATGCAAGGTCTTCTCTGACAGAGACGACGTCTTGATGGGAACATATGTGGTTCTCGAACCTGAATATACCTTTCTGTATTGACGGTGCCTTTCCAGATGTGCAAGCTGCCCATGCCACACACAATCATGCAGTTCTATACCATCACAGATGCAGCTTCTGAACTGAGCACTGATAAGAACTTGGGTTGTCCTTGTCCTCTTTTGCCCAGATGACATGGCGTCCCAGTTTTCTATAAAGCACTTCGAATCGTAATTCGTCTAACCATAGAACAGGTTTCCACTTTGCTATACTCCATTTCAAATAATCCCTGACCCAGAGAAAACACCTGCGTGTGGAGTTTGCACGTTCTCGCTGTGCTTACATGGGTTTCCTCCAGTTTCGAAAATCATTCACATTAAACTAATTGGTGACTTTTTGGTGTCAGTGGTTTTGTGTGTGTGTGTGTGTGTGCGTGTGTGTGTTTGTGTGGCTGTGTGTTGGCCATCCAATGGACTGGCCTGTGGTTGTCCAGAGTTGGCTAAGGTAAAATCCAGCCTCTCTATGATCCTATTGGGATTGAGCAGTTTGGAAAATGAATGCACACTCCATAGGCAATTATTTAAGCCCTTCTGGAGAATCATCTACTGCAGCATGTCTTATAAACTCTGCAGGAGGTGATGTGGAACTTCTTCACCATGAACATGTGAATGAGGATTTTCACAGAGAAAAGATTTCACCCAACACAGAGTGTTAAAATTTCCTTCTCACGAACACTCTACAATAAACTGCACTGAACCGATTTACTGTACTGTACACTAAATATCTCATTTATTGCTTTTCTAGCTCCCAAACCTAAGGAGCTGCAGGAATGGGTTCTGTCTGTCCATCAATTTTAATGTCCATACATTTACTCCCCGATCGCTGAGGCTGGGGCTTTCAATCTGGCACTGCTTGTTCTCTATGATGAGTGTGAGGCTGGCATTGTGTGTGCGTGACCTCGACCCACTTTTCAGGCTCGCAGCGGTAAAACTGTGTATTAGGTTTCTGTACATTTAGTTGCTACACACCGAAGCTGGGGCTTTCAAACTTGCCATGCTTGTTCTATATTGCATATTATGAGACGGTCCTTTTGGCAGGAGCATCTAGACCCCTGTGGACAATTTTTTTTTTAATTCATTCATTTTCCAAACAGCTTAATCATAATTAGGGTCATGGGGAGGCCGGTGCCCATCTCAGCCTACTCTGGGTGAGGGCAGAGTACACACTGGACGGCTCGTCAGGCCATCACAGGGCAGAAATCATCAAAGATTTTTTAACACGAACCTCTCACTATAGACAGTGAGAGATATGGCCGGCCCTTGATAACCCAGTTAGCTGCACTGGCTTGACAGCAGTAGCTACCCAGTGATAGTGGGGGTTGAACCCCAAACCTTAGGATCATTAATCCAGCACCTTACCATCTGGCCACCACTGCACTGATTTTTTTTTTTTTTTTTTTTTTTACATTGTATTTTTCATAATTTTTATGAAAAGAGCTATTCAAACACTCTTGAAACATCAGATTTAATTCTTTCCTATATTCGTTGTCGATATTTTGTCTATAGGATTAACTAGGAGGCCCTAATTAATCCAGCAGCACAACATACACACTGCTCTTTCCTTCTCTACAAATGTTCAGTCAGTTTCCATAAAAGCATGAATCATCCACTTGTGGTGTCCATCTATTATATATACATATATATATATATATATATATATATATATATATATATATATATATATATATATATATATATATATATATATATATATATATATATATATATATATATATATATATATACATACATATATCACTTTTGGGGCAGTGGTGGGCTAGTGGTTAGGGCGCAGGATCGCTGATCCTAAGGTTGGGGGTTCGAGTCCCCACAAGGTTGTCAATGTCCCCCCCAGTGCAGCTAACTGGGTTATCAAAGGCAGGCCATGTCTCACTGTCTATGGTGAGAGGCATGTAAAAGAACGCCGTCAGCATGTTTCTATGACCTGGAGAGGGATGGGCTCCGCCAGGCCAAATGAGCCCAAGTCTTGCCATGAAGGTGCCCCAACGACACCTCGGATGTTAAGGGATAAGTGAGTGATATCACTTTGACACAAAGCCAAAGTTCTGAGTATGAAAAGCATCCCCACATCATGATGCTGCCACTACCATAGTTCAAGTGTGTACATTAATCGGTGGTGAAATGGTGGTGTACTGTTGTGGGTACGCTGGTTTCCTCTGACACTTCAAAGACATGCACAGAAGGCTTACTGGCTGTTCCAAATTGCACCTAGGTATGAGAGTGTGAATGGTTGTATGTGTTGCTCCATGATGGCCTGGCCCTGCTTTGCCCAATTTCGACTGAGACAGGCTCAAGCGTCACCATAATCATACTAGGCAAATAAGTAAATACACTGCCTGACCAAAAATAAAGAAATAAAATAAAGGTCCCACATTTTAATATTTTGTAAATTATATTGTTTATCAATTTACAGACAGACAGACAGACAGACAGACATTTTATTCAATAAAAGGCCATTATCCCAAAATACAGACAAAATGAATAAATGAAAGCATGAACTATTGTTGTAGACCAGTTGAATTTCTGATTTTCTTAACATGGATAATAAATAAGCATAGGTTTCGGATTGAATTAACATCAGTTGATGACATAATATTAATAAAACTGTGTTGTGATAAGGAGTACTTCAAATATTTACTTAATAATATATTTGTTATACTCGTGTAGCCTTTGCAATAAAGTATTACATGGATTTCATCTTCAATTTCATAGATATTGTTTTTCTCACATTGACAAAATCTTAAATTATAAGGAACATTTTTATATCTACCAGTCTCAGTGCAAAGTTTGAAAGAACCACATCGAAAATTTGCAAAATAGATTCTCAAATAAGGTGCTATATCTGAGTTCATGTATGTTTCAACATTTAGAAGGGACTTGAACAGTAGATAACTAGAGGACTTAGATGTGTTTTGTAATGATGAATGCCAATTTTGTAAAAGATTATCAGATAACCTCGGCTTAAAAACTGAAATAAAAATATCAACATCACCAATATCCTGTGATACCCAAGTGAAGCCAAACCCCAGTCTAAACAAAATATTTTTAATATACGATGCCCATGTTGTGCGTCCAGACTCATCTAATGCCTTCAGCATTAAATAGAACTGGTGAGGTAATCTAGAACTTGGAAGTCTTAAAAGTCTACACCAAGATTTAACAGCCCTTGTCATATAAGTAATTTGTAGGGGGAACCTGCCACATTCACCTAAAACCATATTATTACAACAATTTTTTCCAACTTTCAAGAAATATTTACAAGTTTTTATTTGTATTTGCTCAATAATTTTACAATAAGTGGTACCCCAAATTTCTGAACCATAACATAATATGGGTTTAACCATAGCATCAAATATTTTAAAAAGATCTACAAAAGCTAAAACCCCTGCTCTCTTTTGATATCTATGGATAGCCATAAGAGCTTTATTAGCTTGAGAGGCTAGAGTAGTCTGAGTCTTAGTCCAAACTAGCCAAGGTGTGAACACAATTCCCAAATACCTATAATGAGAAACAACCTCTAGCCTCTGACCACACAAAAAACATTTTTCATAATATCTCAGAGGACCACTATTCCTAAAAACCATAACCTTTGTCTTTGCAATATTGACTTTCATTCCAGTAAGTTGACAAAATTTTTCTTAACTATAAATTTTCTTCTGCAGCTGGAGGGCACTATCCGAGACTGATGACACATCATCCGCAAACATTAGAGCATACAAATGACTAACATCAGGAGAAATATATAAACCTCGACCACCAAACTGTTCCATACACTCTACGAGTTGATTTATAAAAATTATGAACAATTGGGGACTAAGGATGCACCCTTGTCTTGTGCCTATGCTACCATCAAAATATTGAGAGAGACCATGGGATGTTCTAACACAAGCTGATAGATTATTATACATTGATTCGAGAATGTTATAAAATCTGCCACAAATACCAACTTTCTGCAAACTTCACAATAAACTGTTATGATTCACCATATCAAAGGCCTTGGAGAAATCTATAAATAGACAATAAAACCTCCTTTCTTCTTACATGAATATTTCTGCACCATGGCCTGGAGTTAAAATATGTGATGAATAGTAGAGTAGTTTATCAATTTAGCCACTTTATAAAACCTTTTCCAGCTGTTATGAGGCTGCAGGTGATGAGGCCTAGCTGTAGCGGCCATAAATAGAGCTCTGGAACATCAAAAATAAGCGACAGGCATAGTGGAGAGATTTCCACACTGCAGCTTTATTTAGTTGATTATACTGTCAAGCATATAAAGCCGGCTCTTATAGCACTACAAATATTGCTCATACACAAAACAATAAAAGGAATAGGGGAATTACCTCCTGCACGGACTTGTTATGTGTAGCATAAAAATGGAGCCCGGATGTCATGACATATTAAGAGGAGCACACTACTACAATGTGAAACAGTGAAAAAGTATGGGGCACCAAATTGTGGTGTAAACAGCATTACAGCTGTACTCCAATTGCTACACACACATTGCTAATGACTTCTAATCGAGTTAAGGTCAGGAATCTGGAGTGCCAATAAAGGTGTGAAAATGATTCCTTCTGCTACCTGAACAACTCATTCACTATGTGTAAGCCCTCACATCATATCTGGGCTGGCAGAAAAGAAAAAGCCTATTGACATTCAGGTCATCAGCTGACTTTATTGTATTTCCACACATATTGCTGTGCCTCAGCTGGTGTCAAAAGGCCAAACAGACAGTGTATGATGACTTGTATGGTAGGTTGGACAGTAAGGAGGGAGAAAATGATTTATACAGGTTGGCACAGCAGAGAAATAGAGATGGGAAGGACATGCAGCAAGTTAGAGTGATTAAGAGTGGGAAATGTATTGATTGATGACAGAAGTGTGCTGGGAAGATGGAAGGATTACTTTGAAGAGCTGATGAATGAGGAAAATGAGAGAGGAAAAGAGTAGAAGAGGTGACTGTTGAGGACCAGGAAGTGGCAAAGATTAGTAAGGGTGAAGTGAGGAGGACATTGAAAAGGATGAAGAATAGAAAGGCAGTTGGTCCTGATGACATACCATTGGAGGTATGGAAGTGTCTAGGAGAGGTAGCAGTAGATTTTCTGACAAGAACATTCAACAAGGTCTTAGAGAGTGAGAGGATGCCGGAGGAATGGAGGAGAAATGTCCTTGTGCCCATTTTTAAGAACAAGGGAGATGTACAGAGTTGTGGCAACTACAGAGGGATAAAGTTGATGAGCCATACGATGAAGTTATGGGAAAGAATAGTGGAAGATAAACTATGGGCAGAGGTCAGCATTTGTGAACAACAGTTTGGTTTCATGCCAAGAAAGAGCACCACAGATGGAGTGTTTGCTTCGAGGATGTTAATAGAGAAGTACAGAGAAGGTCAGAGGGAGCTGCATTGTGCCTTTGTGGATCCGGAGAAAGCATATGACAGGGTGACAAGAGAGGAACTCTGGTATTGCATGAGGAAGTCTGGAGTGGCAGAGAAGTATGTTAGAGTGATGCAGGACATGTACGAGAGATGGAAGACAGTGGTGAGGTGTGCTGTCGGTGTGACAGAAGAGTTTAAGGTGGAAGTGGGATTGCATCAGAGGTCAGCTATGAGCCCCTTCTTGTTTGCTGTGGTGATGGACAGGCTGACCGACGAGGTTAGACAAGAATCTCCATGGGCTATGATGTTTGCAGATGACATTGTGACCTGCAGTGAGAGCAGAGAACAAGTGCAGGAAAATCTAGAGAGGTGGAGGTATGCCCTGGAAAGGAGAGGAATGAAGATTAGCCTCAGTAAAACAGAATACATGTTTGTGAACAACAAGTACCCAAGAGGAATGGTGAGGTTACAGGGAGCAGAGATAAAGACAGTGGTGGATTTTAAGTACTTAGGCTCAACAATGGAAAAGAGATGAAGAAGCGTGTTCAGGCAGGTGGGAATAGTTGGAGAAAAGTGTCCGGTGTGATGTGTGATAGGAGGGTATCGGCAAGAATGAAAGGAAAGATGTACAAGATTGTGATGAATCCAGCGATGTTGTATGGTTTAGAATTGGACATGTACAGAGGAGAGATAGTGAATATATTGGTAGTAGGATGCTGAGGTTGGTACTACTAGGCAGAAGGCCTAGAGGAAGACAAAAGAGAAGATTTATGGATGTAGTGAAGGAGGAAATGAAGGTAATTGGAGTAAGAGTAGAAGATGCAGAGGATAGGGTGAGATGGAGGCAGCTGATTCGCTGTGGCGATCCCTGAAGGGTAAAAACGAAAGGAAAAGAAGATTGCTGAGCCTCAACCGGACCAACACACTATAATTAAGGTTAAAGGAAGTTCGATAAAATATTAGCATGCAGAACCTTTTTAGTACTGGACAGTGTGTTTTGCATCTTATGCATTGGACTCTAGTGGATGTAAAGAAAACATCGAGTCTTGACTTACTGGATGGGAACAAAAATTCTTTTGAAATGGAAACTTTGACTTCCTGCTTTTGGGTTCAAGTTATTCCAAGAGAAAAATGAATGAATAAAATGTATGAGTGTACCCAAACAACATTAAAGATATTCTTGCTAGTGGGTCTGAACATCCCTTCATTTTCTGTAACCGATTAGTCCTAACTGGGGTCGCGGGGAGGCTGGCACCCATCCCAGCCTACTCCAGGCAAGGGCAGAGTACACTCAGGACAGCTTGCCAGTCCATCGCAGAGCAGAAACACGCTGACAGCTATGAGGCTAATCTTGTCGAAAGTCAGCAATGGTTCTTTTACATGAACCTCACACCATAGACAGTGAGAGACATGGCCGGCCGTTGATAACCCAGTTAGCAGCACTGGGGGGACAGTGACAACCCGTGGAGAGTGGGACTCGAACCCTCAACCTTGGGATCAGTGATCCAGCCCCTTTACCACCAGGCTACCACTTTTCCCGAACAACCTTATGAAGTCATTTTTAAAATGGAACATAATTCCAGATGCATTGTCTTAGTCATCTAGTCTTCTTCTTCTTCTTCTTTTTCTTCTTTTCTTAATTATGCTCCATGCCGCTGAGGTTATATGAGGATGATCAAAACTCTGTGTATGACTCCACATGACTCCCCCTCACTCATGTTACCTAACCAGGGTGTGTGGGTGAGTTGTTTTTGTCGGAACACTAAGGCCACACGAATCTAGATTCACTGCATGAGATTTATGAATGTGAAAAATATTTCCTTTTATTTATTTTTTATTACATAATATTTTGAGAAATAGTTTATACAAACAAAAGGGATAGTACTGAATGTGCATCATTTATAGAACACACAGTTCTGTACTGGTTATTAGGAAGGAGTGACAGCTGGACATATCTGGGTAAGCTATCTGAAGCTAGTAGTATCAACAACTATATATGTACACAATGTTTCAGTCGGGTCGAAGAATGTTTTAGAATATTTATTTGTTTGTTTGTTAGTTTGTTAATTACCAACGAAGCTTGAATTGCTCACAGGACATGTCCTAATGGGTAGAAAGCAGATTTGGGACTGAAAGGTCATTGGTTCTATTCCCAAATTCCAAAAAAGTGCCCTTCAGGAAGTCAAATAAAACCCCAACTGTTCTTCATGGTGCTACAATGAGGATGCCCACTGCTCCGGCCTGTAATTCGATGAATACTGCAAGAAATGTACAAACAAACAAACAAACAAACAAACAAAAAAAAACCTCAAACCCAAACTGCTTAATCCTAAAAAGGATTCAGGGAGGCTGGAGCCTATCCCAATCAACATTGGTTGAAGACAAGGTGCACCCTCAATGGCTAGCCAGAACTATCACAGGGACAATACGCACAACTTGGAACAGCCAGTCAGCCTAGTGTGCATGTCTTTGGACTGTGGGAGGAAGCCAGAGTTAATGGAGGAAACCCATGCAAGCATGAGGAGAACATGATGAGAACATGCAGACTCCACACAGAAATGCTGAGCTTGGGACTTGAACCTAGGAGCTTCTTGCTGTGAGGTGGCTGATCTATCAACTTATTTTGATTGTCCATGGTGCTGCTCACTACATGTATACAAGAATTGCAGCACAATGCAGTCATTGAATATCCTGAGGTTGGTGGTGAGTTTGATATACAATAGCTCGAAGCACCTCTGAAGGAATGTGTGGAAAGAAACCCTGACTTTTAAACAATTAATTTACGCAATTAAAATAAATAAATAAATAAATTATATATATGTATATATATATATATATATATATATATATATATATATATATATATATATATATATATATATATATATATATATATATATACTTTAAGGCAGCACGGTGGTGTCATGGTTAGCACATCCACCTCACAGCAAGAAGGTCCAGGGTTTGATTTCCAGCTCGGGTGTATCTGTGTGGAGTTTCATGTTCTCCTCGTGCTTGTATGGGTTTCCTCCAGGTACTCCAGTTTCCTTCCACAATCCAAAAACATACACAGTGAGTTAATTGGTTGGCAGTTCTAAATCGAACATAGGTGTGAATGTGAGTATGAATGTTTGTGTGAGTGTTGGCCCTGTGATGGCCTGGTAAGCTGTCCAGGATGTATCCTGCCCTCGCCTGGAGTTGGCTGAGATGGGCACCAGCCTCCCCGTGAGCCTAGTTAGGCTATATGCGGTTCAGAAAATGAATGGATGAATGAATATTTGCTTTATTTTATAAATTAGTGGTACCAATGACTAAATTCATTCATTACTTTAATAGGAACACCCACGTGCTCTCGTTTATGCAATTTGTGAACTAGTGGCAGCAATGCGGTGAATTAAGCCCTGCAGGGTGTCATTTAAAATTCAGAACAGGGAAAAATGACTTTGACCATGGCATTGTTGTTGATAATAACAGATGGGCCTGTCTGAGTATTCAGAAAGTGCTGATCCCCTGGGATTCTCGCACAAAACACTTACTAGAAATTACACAGAATGGTGCGAAAAACATTACCAGTGACCATAAAAGCCATCCATTGCGTGGCAGATCTGTGGGCGGTAACACTTCGCTAATGAGAGAGATCGGAAAAGAATGGCCAGACTGGTTCGAGTTGACAGGAAGGCTGTAGTACGCTACTGTAAATAACAAGTCCTTACAAAACATCTCAGACTGAGCAACAACCACAAGGACAAATTACAAAATTAATAGAATAACAGAACATTAACTGATTCGCTTTATTTGTTCTGAAATGATTTTATATTATTGCTCCGATAAGAGGGGCGGCGGAGTGGCGTGGTGGTTAGCATCTTTGCCTCATAGCATGAATGTCCCAGGTCTGGTGTTTCTGTGTGGAGTTTGCATTTTCTCCCTGTGCTTGCATAGGTTTTCTCTGAGTCCTCTGGTTTCCGCCGACAGTTCAGAGACACACCCATTAAGCCAGTGGTCCCCAACCCCCGGGCCGCGGAGCAGTACCGGCCCGTACCGGCCCGTACCGGCCCGTACCGGCCCGTACCGGCCCGTACCGGCACCGGGCTGCACAAGAAATAATTATTTCAATTATTATTTAACTAGATACTGTACACCTTAAGTAAGAACTGAATAAAATAAGCTTATGCACAAATGCACATAATACTATACTGCATTACTTTTTTACTCTGCATACAAATGACAGGCATCTGCTCATTTACATGAACACATGGAATATACATATAATTAATAATTAATTAATTTATGACTTATGTGACTATAATAACCCTCCTTGAATCGCCACCTTGTTGTGATGGAGGGGTTTGCATGTTCGAATGATCCTAGGAGCTATGATGTCAGGGACATTATGTCCCTGGTAGTGTCACTCAAAGGAAACAGGTCCTAGTGAAGGTCCAGATGAAGCGCCTTTCAAAAGACCATTATGGAGAAAAATAAAAGGACACAGTTTCCCTTGCCTGGAGGTTAATCACCGGGGTCCCCCCTAGTAGAGCCAGGCCTGGGGGAGGGGCATGAAGGCGACCACCTAGTGGTTCCCATAGACCCACCACCTCTGGTAGGAGATATAGGGTCAGATGCGTTGTGAGTTGACTGGCAGCCTAAGGCATGGGTTCTGTCAAGCTGATCATAGCCTACTGACTCTGACTCTTGGGACATGAAATGTCTCCTCTCTGCCGGGGGAGGAGCCTGAGTTGGGGCTTGTCGGACTCTCCTCAACGCATAGCTTGGGCTCTGGAACCACCCATCTCCAGAGGGGCTTATTCGAAACTGGAGTTGCTCATGGGGACAGGTGGGTGGTCCTGACTGTTGTTTCTGCTCATGCACCAAATGACAGTTCAGAGTACCCACCCTGTTTGGAATCTTTATGGGGTGTATTGTAGAATGCTCCACTTGGGGACTCCGTTGTTGTCCTGGGAGATGTCAACATTCGTGTGGGCAATGATAGTGTGACCTGGAAGGGAGTGATCTGTAGGTATGGCCTCTCCAGTCTGAACCGAAATGGTGTTTCGTTGTTGAACTTCTGGGCTCATTACAATTTGTCCATCACGGATACTCACGTTTGAACAGAAGGGTTTCTATAAGTGCACTTAGCAGTAGGACACCCTTGGTCACAGTTCAATGATTGACATTGTATTTGCGTCACTGGACTTGTGGAGGCATGTTCTGGACACTCAGGTGAAGAGAGGAGCTGAGCCGTCAACTGATCACCACCTAGTGTTGAGCTTGCTCTGATGGCGAGGAGGCTGCCCTCCAGGCCTGGCAGGCCCAAGAGTGTAGATAGGGCCTCTTGGGAATGTTTGGCAGAGTAGCTTGTCAGAGGGACCTTTAACTCAGACACCTGTCTTTGCAGTAACCCCCGAACTTGGTGATGGACAACTGCAGTGAAAGGGACCAACTGAAAAAGGTTAAAAATGAGGCCTATGGGATCTTATTGGCCTGTGGGATTCCTGAGGCAGCAGACAGGTACCACCAGGCCAAACGTGCTGAAGCCTGAGCTGTCACTGATTCAAAATATTTGGTAAGGGAGGAGTTTGGTGAGAGCCTTTAAAGTGACTATTGGTTGGCCTTGAAAAGGTTCTAAACCACCATCCGATGCCTCGGGAAGAGTAAGCAGTTCTCCAAAAATACAGTTTACAGTGAAAGTGGGGAGCTGCTAACTTGACTGGGGATGTAGTCAGGAGGTGGAAGGAATACATTAAAGACCTTCTTAATCCCACCATCATGCCTTCCACGGAGGAGGAAGACCCTGAGGCTTTTGGTGGGGTTCTACCCATCACTGGGACTGAGGTTGCTGAGGCAGTCAACAAGCTTCGGTGCTGCACCTTGAATATCTCACAGCTCTGGATGTTGTAGAACTCTTGGTTAGCACGTCTCTGAAACATCGTATAATCATCAGGGGCTGTACCTCTTTATTGGCCAACCAGGGTGGTAGTTCCCCTTTTTAAAAAGGGAGACTGAAGGGTGAGTTCTAATTATTGTGGAGTCACACACCTCATCCTACCTGGAAAGTCTGTATGGAGAGGATGATCCAACCAATGGTTAAACCTTAGATTCAGGAGGTGGTTTTCATCCTGACCGCGGCACTCTTGACCAGCTCTATAGGATCCTGGAGGGGGTATGGGAGTTTGCCCAACCTATCCACATGTGTTTTGGGGATTTAGAGAAGGTTTTTGACTGTATCCCTTGTACTATCTTGTGGGATGTGTTCCCAGACATCGGATCCATTGCTCTGGACTATTCGGTCTCCGTATCACCGGAGCCAGAGCTTGGTCCATTTGGTATTGGTAACAATAGATTTTGTTTTTGGTGAGGGTTGCCATAGTACCATGTAAAACCACAATGAAATGGACCAACATCAGGAAAAGCAGGGGAGTCAGTATCAAACTTAAAGTGCACCCACTTTGAGCAACAGCATTTGCTATTGCTGCATATGAATACGAATCCTGGGTCATGACAAAGAGAATCAATTGACATTTGATGCCTTTGAAATGTGGGCTTGTTGTAGGATGCTGGAAGTGGAATGGACTAAAGAAGACAAACAATTGGATTCTTCAGAAGATGGAAGAAAATGGTTTGATGTTAAGTAAGCAGCCGACACTGACAAAGTTGACATTTTTTGGACACATGGTAAGCTGATGAGGGTCAGAGAAGAACATCCTTCAAGGTTCAGTGTAAGGAAGAAGAAAGTAATGAAGATCAGCAACATTCTCGGTTGGTGGCATCAAGAACTGTACCAGGCTGGGCTTAGCAGCCACCTATGCTATTGCTAGAGAGGGAAATCATTGGTGACAACTTGTGAGGACCATCACTGATGACATGATTACATGAAAACAGAAAGAATATATGTAACTTATAATACATTTATTCATTTTGTAAACCGCAAAATCCTAATTAGGGTCGCAGAGAGGCTGGCGCCCATCTCAGCTGACCCCGGGAGATGAGAGAATATACCCTGGACAGCTCACCAGGCCATTGTAGTGTATAAACACTCTGATGGCTTTACGGCCTACTCTTCACAAAAATCAGCAATGGCTTTTTACAGCACAGACAGTGAGAGACATGGCTAGCCTTCGATAACCAGTTAGCTGCATTGGGAATCCAGCACAGAACTGTTCCTTCCACATCACTCCCACCCCATATTTTTTGCATACACCGGCACTCCACTGTAAGGATCTATCTTTTTTTTTTTTTTTATGAAGAAGGTTCTTCTTCTTTTCCTTTTGACTGCTCCCTTCAGGGGTCACCACAGCAAATCATCTGCCTCCATCTCACCCTATCCTCTGCATCTTCTTCTCTTACAACTACTACCTTCATGTCCTTTTTCACCACATCCATAAATCTTCTCTTTGGTCTTCCTCTCGGCCTTCTGCCTTTTAGTTCTAACCTCAGCATCCTACTACCAATATATTCGTTATCCCTCCTCTGTACATGTCCAAACTTAAGAATATTATGGTTTGATGGGCATATACAGTGGTACCTCACCTTACAAAATTAATCCATTCCAGAGCGTTTTTCTTAACCTGGATTTTTTGTAACTTGAACCGCATTTTACATGTAAAATGTGTGATTCATCCCAAGGCCCAATACTACCCCCTAAACCCTTTAAAATATATATAAAAGCATACCTTTTAAGACCTTCTTCTGCTTTAATATTGTACTGACGATAGACGGGTTTGGCCATATTCCTTTGCAATATCACTCAACCGCATGCAACGAGCCCACTTCTTCTTTTCACTCGCACCAGAAATCACACGCATGTGTGTGTGTGTGTGTGTGTGTGTGTGTGTGTGTGTGTGTGTGTGTGTGTGTGTGTGTGTGTGTGTGTGTGTGTTCGCGCGTGTGTTGACCATGTCTACTTAGCAGAGTTATAATCTTACAAATGTTTATGGAAGGTTAAAAGCCTGAGTCAAAAAATAAAGCAATGAGCACACTTAAAAAACTCATGAAACAACAGTAACTGTCCTTTACCTGAAAAGCATTATGGGAGATGCAGCTCCATAATAGCCAATGGGAGGGAGCTGCGTCATCCCTCCTAGCCAGTGGGAGGCCAGCGAGGCGGGATGTTGGAAGATAGTCAATGGAGAGCAGCTCGTGCATTGTTTTAATGTTTGAATGGTGCGTTTGGCGCGTTTCGTAAGGAGAACTTGTTTCGTATACAGACACAAAATATTTTGGAAAATGTGTTTCATAACCTGGATTTTTTTGTTTGCTGGGACTATCGTGAGGTACCACTGTACTATGCAAGCAAGCTTTTATTAGCCCCTGCCCCTTGGGAGCTACAGGAATGGGTTCCATCCATCCATTTTCCGTTTGTCTATCTGTCACACTTTTGTTTCTGGACATTCACATGCCGGTCACTGAAGCTGGGGCATTCAAACTTGCTATGCTGGCTGACTATTATGAGTGCTAGGATGAGTTTTATGTGTGAGTGACGACCTACATTTCAAGGTCAGAGCGACATCACTGTACATTAGGTTTCCGGACATTTACTTGCAGTACACTGAGACCGGGGCTTTCAAACTTCCTATGCTTATTCTGTACAGTATTGGCATATTATAAAATTGTCTTTTTTGCTGGGGTGTCTGTACGCCTGTGTATATCTTTAAATTTGTGGGTTTTTTTTCCATTTTAATCATTGCTTGTATTGTACTGTGTCACTGTCCCATAGTATTGGATTCAGTGATACATTCCTTCTGGTTTGTGAGCTTGTTGTTGTTGTGTGTTTAAATTAGAACTAATTTAAAATACAAAGAGCAAAGTTACTCCACACCAATGGGAATTCTTGCCAAGCTGCACTACTTGCTAGCAGGGCTCGGAAATTTATCTTGTCCATGTATTGTTGGCTTGTTTTAAAGAACAGTGAAATGTGTGTGAGGACTGAGTTCCAAGCAGTTACTCTTCTGGTGCTGCTCTGGCAGCTTTTCTCAAGAGACCAGCATTTTTAACACCTTATCTATACAAAGGGAAGACTCTATTCCTCTGAGCTGAACAATGAATGAACCCATAGATGTTATATTAATCTGCTGTAAGGATCAGTCTTTGAAAGAGAGTTGAATATTATAAAGATTAACTCGAGAAAGAACTGAATTGATTTAAAGTGGCAATGCCTTCAATGCACTGAGATATAATTCTGTTCCAAAGGTGCTGACTTCAAAGCAATGGGTCTGGTCTTGCCTGTAATGTCAT
>CM045730.1:9210000-9282500 GCA_024760905.1 Plotosus lineatus | reverse complement strand
GAAAATTAAAGGGTCTTTTTTTTTTTTTAATTTATGCTGTTTTCTGTTTATTTTCAGCTTTCATGTAAGTAATTTGGTTGATACTACAAAATGAATAATACAAATACCAGTAAAACTCTTTAATTGTTCTGTCATTATTCATGTTTTCCACCTCGATGGTAATTAGCACTTACCCTTCCACTCTGCTGGTAACATTTTAATAAGCACCCACCCACTCCAATTTTTAAGCGCCCTGGGCACTTATCACGTTGGTTACGGTATATCCATAATATGACTGTCTTGATGTGTCTTATTCGTCTCATGTTGCCCCAAGGTGGTGCAGTGGTTAGCACATCTGCCTCAGACCAAGAATGTCCTGGGTTCAATTCCCTGCTCAAGTGTTTCTGTGTGGAGTTTGCATGTTCTCCCTATTCTAGTGTGTGATTCCTCCGAGTATGCCAGTTTCCTCCAACAGTTTAAAACATGCACAGTAGGTTAACTGGCTGTTCAAATTGACCCTAGGTGTGAGTGAGAATGAATGGTTGTGTGAGTGTTGGCCCTGCGATGGCCTGGTGAGCCATCCAGGGTGAATCCCGCCCTCGCCCAGAGTCGGCTGAGATGTGCGCCAGCCTCCTCGAGACCCTAATTAGGATTAAGTGGTTCAGGAAATAAATGAATGAATGCTGCCCCAAGGCCTACAGTGAGGTATGTCATCACTACAGTGCTGATGCGATGCTTATATTGTAAGAATGCTCTACAGGCTGTTGTGATGCCACCAAGACACCATGGTTGTATCATGTGACATTTGTTTGCGAGGAGAGGAAAAGCAAAGTACAATCACAGAATAAGGAACGTCACCCAGTTCATATCAGGGGTAGAAGGTCCAATCCCACTAATTCTGAAGCAAAGAAAACAGGGACAGTACTGTGCTGGTGGAAAAATCTTGGTGTTGTGTGTCCAATTAAATCATAATGAAGGTCGTACTGATGTGACAGGCCTTGATGATGTCGTCAATTTATCCCAGTGAGGATTCTTGACACTGTCATAGCACGTCTGTATCACATTTGGATACCGCCTTGCCAAAATGAACAGGTTAATGACTTTGAAAGTTGGATTGCAAATAGCTATGATAACGCAAGCCTCATGCAACCGTCCTCGCATTCTGTGCTGTACGCTGTAAATTTGGCATTCATTTGCCAAACATCATTTTCTCCCTAATTTAGTCGTATCCAATTCCCGCCCATTGGGTATTTCCTTCCCAATGAAACGAATTCCACCGACCAGGGAGGGGTGAAAACATACTCACACCCTCTCCGTGACATGCAATGCTAGTCGCTTGCCCCTTTACAAACTGTGGCACATGCGTATTTGGAGGCAGTCTAAGCACTATCTTCCCCCTTGTATGAAAGAGCTCAAAGATACCCATGATTGGCTGGCATATGCCATTCTTCCCTCCTGTGAGAACTCCGCCAATTAGCTTCCATGGATTCCCTGCCATGGATGGCTGCGGCATCAAACTGGAATTAAACTTGTGATCTTCGGGTTAATACTCACGCACCTTGTCGTTGGGCCAATTGGGAGCGTTTGCCGAACATCTTAATCCAACTAGAGTTGCAGAGAGGCTGGAGGCCATCTAGGTCAACTTTAGTTGAAGGCGGGGTACACCCTGAGCAACTCACCAGTCCATCGTAGGGGGACACACATACAACCATTTACACTCACTGTTACAGGGGCAACTTGAAACAGCCAGTTAGCCTAATGTGCATGTTTTTTGGAATGTAGGAGGAAACCTGATGACCCAGAGGAAACCCATACAAGCACAGGGCGATCAGGTAAACTCCACCCAGAAATTCCCATGTCAACCCCTGGCCTCAAACCCAGGACCTTCTTGCTGTGAGGCTAACATGCTAAGCGCTACATTAAAATTAAAAATATTCCCTAGTTGTGAATGTTCGTGGGATTGATTGCTTGCATATGGATTAGCATTGCAGTGGAGTTCAGGGTGTACCTCAGGATCAGCCAATTGGATAATGTGATGAGATGAGACCAGCCGAGTTGCATTAATGGTCTGTTCATATTATGTGCTTTGTGTGTTTGCTGCTTGAGAAGTTTCAGCGACTTTGTCAGTAGAATACAGTAGGTCCTTTACCATTCGCGGTTCAGCACTCACACCCCCGCATACTCGCGGATTGGCGACAAACCCGGAAGTTACTGGCACGTGATTCAAATTTAGCCAATTGCTGAGAGCTTTTGTTTCTCCCTCCTGCTGATTGGTTGCAGATGATGTGTACACCTCTTTTTTTCTCCTTCGTGCACAAGTTATGAACGTGATTGCCTGAATTTCAAAGTAAATTTTTTTTGGGGGGGTTTTTAATGATTATTGAAGCCCTATGATGTCACTCAAACGCCCTGCATCTTCTCTAGCTTCTGGTAACGAACATAAGCACTTTATTTATTAATAAATATTATCACAGTACAAAATTAAAAGTTTTTACTTAATCATTACTACATTTTACTGCATTATTACCGTATTAATGAGTAATGTGTTTAACAAGCATATTTTAGCGTATGTAATATCATACATAGGGTTTTAAAACCGCGTCAATAACTCGCGGATTTTCGTGATCCACGGGAAGGGCTGGAACCGAGCCATCTTGAAAAACGGGAGCCTACTGTATAATGTTTAATAAAAGAAAGGGGTGGCACCGTGGCGTACTGGTTAGCATGTTCTCATCACAGCAGGAAGGTCCTGGGTTTGAATCCTGGACTCGGTGAGGATGTATCTGTGTGGAGTTTGCATGTTCTCCCCATGCATGGGTTTTCTCTGTGTACTCCGGTTTCCTCCACCAGTCCAAAGACATACACATTAGGCTAATTGGCTGTTCCAAATTGCCCCTAGGGATGAGTATGAGTGTGAATAGCTGCGTTGTTGTCCTGTGAAGGATGGGCTAGCTGTTCAGGTCGTATCCCACCTTAACCCAGAGTTGGTAGAGATAGGCTCCAGCATACCTATGACTTTAATAAGATTAAGCAGTTAAAAAATAATCTTCTTCTTCTTCTTCTTTTACTTTCGGCTGCTCCCTTCAGGGGTCGCCACAGCAAATCATCCGCCTCCATCTCACCCTGTCCTCTGCATCTTCTTTTCTGACTCCAACGACCTTCATGTCTTCCTTCAACACATCCATAAATCTCTTCTTTGGTCTTCCTCGAGGCCTTCTGCCTGGTAGTTCCAACCTCAGCATCCTACTGCCATTATACTCACTATTCCTCCTCTGTACATGTCCAAACCATCTCAATCTGTCTCCAAAACATCTTACATGTGCTGTCCCTCTGATATACTCATTTCTGATCCTATCCATCCTCGTTACTCCCAGGGAGAACCTCAACATTTTCATCTCCGCTACCTCCAGCTCTGCCTCCTGCCTTTTCCTCAGCGCCACTGTTTCTAAGCCGTACAACATCGCTGGCCTCACCACCATCTTGTACACTTTTCCCTTCATTCTTGAAGCAGTTAAAAAATAATCTATAAAAAAAATAAAACATTATCATCATTCGTTCATTTACTGAACTGCTTAATCCTTTTTGGGTCATGGTGATGCTGGAGCCCATCTCTATCGACACTGAGCAAGAGCTCGCCAGACCATCACAGGGAAACACCCCCCCCCACACACACACACACACACATGGCTATTCACACTCACACTCACATAGGGACCAGAGTTAAAAGTTTGAGTGATTGACAGTCACTGTAATATTTCTATTGAAAGTGTTTCCCAGAATGTGTTACAGACCTCCATTATGTCTAGTTCTACCAGTGCAAACTGAAGAGCTGGAGTGGAAATGATTTTAGGATCACTGAGGTTCATTAGATACTGTGAGTTCTTACCACCTACATCCATGATATCACGGTACAGGCTCTGAACGGGCGTCCTCTCAAAGGCCAGTCTGCACTCTACAGCACCGCACGGAATCCGACACTGTCCTCTGACTGAGCTTCAGAAGCTGAGGTGTGAGATTAAGAGAAAATGTGCTGTGGCTTGCTCTTCTTAACTGCACTGGGGTTAGACTAGGGAGGACTTTTATTTTTACCCGGAGCAGCTGCGTCCTGTGAGACGAACTCTTCTACCTCACTGATGTTCTTTGGACAGAATCACATTTTTCTCAGTAATTCAGCACAGCTCTTGTGTGTGTGTGTGTGTGTGTGTGTGTGTGTGTGTGTGTTTATTCACTTTAAAAACAGAATACTGTAGTTGAAACAAATAATAAAATAATTACCTCTAACTAATTCTAAATGTGTGACATGGTGGTGGAGGTACACCAGGGTTCGAGTCTTGGGCTATTTCTGTGTGGATTTTACATTTTCTCCCTGTGCTTGCCTCGGTTTCCTTCAGGTACTCTGCCTTCCTCCTCATGTCCAAAAACATGCACGATTGGCTAATTGGCTGTTTCAAATTGCTCCTAGGTGTGAAAATGGTTCTATGTGTGTTGGCCCTGGTGTGGTCTGGCAAGCTGTTCAGGGTGTAGCCCTCCTTTACCCCAGAGGCAGCTGAGATGTTCGCCAGCCTCCTCGTGACCCTAATTAGGATTATACAGCTTAGAAAATGAATGAATGAATAATTCGGTTTGCTCATTATAGAGACAAACTATAACTTAGTTAATATTGAAATGAAGCAGAGATCATCACATTTTTGATTTTATAAAAATTTATATTGTGCATAGTAGGAAGAAATGCACTACAGGCTACATTGCCATTAGCGTGTTTCTGCCCAGTGATGGCCTGGTGAGCTGTCCTGGGTGTACTCTGCCCCTTTGTGCAGAGTGGGCTGAGATGGACACCAGCCTCCCCATGACCCTAATTAGGATTAAGGGGTCCATAAAATGAATGAATTCATTCATTTTTTAAAACCATATAATCCAAATTAAGGTTGCAGAGAGGCTGGCGCCCATCTCAGCCGACTCTGGGTGAAGGCCGACTACACTCCGGACAACTTGCTGGCCATCACAGTTAATAATAATAATAATAATAATAATAATAATAATAATAATAATAATAATAATAATAATAATGAACTGTTATTGGTTTTCTTTAAGTTTATGCTAATGTTCTTATGCTAATTTTCTCCTTTTGTCATCACAATGGCAATATAAGTGCTCTAGCCATTCAGTTGTTCATTTTCTATAACCACTTAATCCTAATTGGGGACGCGGGAGGCTGACGCCCATCCTAGCCAACTCCGGGTGAGGGCAGCATACACCCTGGACAGCTCACCAGGCCAGAAACACGCCAACAGCTATGCAGCTCCTCTTGTTGAAAGTCAGCAATGGTTCTTTTACATGAACCTCACACCATAGACAGTGAGAGACATTTGATAACCCAGTAGCTGTACTGGGAGGGGGGAGGCACTGACAACCTGTTGAGAGTGGGGTTTGAACCCCCAACCTTAGGATCAGTGACCCAGCGCCTTTACCTCCAGGCCACCACTGCCAGTGCTCTATCCATCAAATCTAAAAGCTAGTGTATGAGATTGTTATGTTCAGTAAAGACATCCACGAAAGGTCCATACAGGACATGTGCACTCTGCAGGTAAACAGAGATCACTCAGCTGACACCGGATGAAGCCAGGGTACACCCTGAACAGCTTGCCAGAACAGTGCACACACACACACACACACACACACACACACACACACACACACACACACACACACACACACACACACACACACACACACACACCCAGGGGCAATTTATAACAACCAGTCAGTGTATAGCTTTGGACTGTGGGAGGAAACCAGAGTACCTGGAGAAAACCCATGCTAGTACAGGGAGAGCACACAGAAATGCCTGAGCGTGGGACTCAAACCAAGGACCTCCTTACTGTGGCTGTGAGGCGGACATGTTAACCACTGTACCACACATTGCTTACTTATTATGTGCCGAAGCATTAACACGGGTCATATACACAGGCTGTTGTGAAAGAATATTCATTGGCTGTAATTCAATAGCTTTGATGTCCATAATTGATTCTAAAAATAGGGTTTCAACAACTTTTATATTTTTAAAAGACAGATTTGAATATGATGTCCTTGGCTTTTTTTCCCCCTCCACAGCCTGATATATAGAGTTAAATCAACCACTGTATATAATTATGCTCACCTTCTCTAAACACAATGTTTTATTCAGCAAGGAAGGTTGTGATTCTGCTGTTGGCATGGATGAACTAAAATAGCATCATAAATCGTGTCAGACTCCATCAACAGGCTGATAACGTACTGCAAATTTATGAATAACTGATCAAACAACATTCTCCCAGCACCTCTCCTTCAGGGTCTCCAAGGAAACTGCTTTTCTATGGCTGCCTCATTCAGGATGATTTCACACTAAACTTATATAACTGACATACTTAATAAGAAACTAGAACATTGCATCCAGATAAGCACCATGATCACTGAGGAGCATCTTTGGATTATAAGCACATGTTCATGTACACAAGCTTTAGAGAACATTGAAGGAACCTGACCACAGGTGAAATGGCACTGAAGTTCATGTGAGATTGCTTGTGATGCTTGTGGCACAATCTTTGCACTACACACTGTATTTACCTTTTAAATCAGCTGCTATAGCTTACTGCAACGCATAACCCCTGAACACTTCGTTCTGTATGTGAGCACGTTGCCATAGTGATGCGCAGGAATGCAGAATTCCTCCGGCTGGTTCCGCAGCTCCTCCGTCACACTGACACCTCTGTCAGACTGCACCAAATTCTAGCCAATCAGTGGGATGAGCTCCCAACCCATGTGCTCTATTCACAAATTCTGGGGGATTCAGAACCGACTGCTTTATCTTACTCTCACAGTGAGTCACGCAACACCCCCGCCATCACACTTACTCTTCCTCGGTGCATCTGTTGCAATAAACCTGTGCTGATGGAGCAAAGAGGCTGCAATCTGACACGTAGAGATTTAAATAATCAGACGTTTTCCTGATGCGTACAGAACACATACAGGATCCATGGGAGCATCATAATCTTATTTACGAACAGACATGCTACTTAAGATGTGTTAGAAATGTAACCTGCTCTTCATCCTATTATTAACACTGCAATATATTTCTATTTATTTATTTATTTATTTTAAATTTACCTTTGAAATGTTGAAAAGTACACCACACTGTGTTCTGTCTGTAAGTGGTGACTTCTCAAGTGCAAAATTGACCCCTTGATTTTAAGTAAAGACGGAAGTAGCACATTACCTGTTTTGAAAGCATGGTAGCTTTGATTCATTAAAAATAAATAAATAAATAAAATTATAAAAGATTTCAAGGATGATTGAAAAAAAAAAAAAAATCGGCACCACGGACAGCGGCACAGACAACCATTCAAAACTTTGGCCTACTACTGTGCTGTTTATGCTATAGATATATATTTTATATATATATATATATATATATATATATATAGCATAAACAGCACAATATATATATATATATATATATATACACATATACACACACACACACACATATATATATATATATATATATATATATATATATATATATATATATATATATATATATATATATATATATATATATATATATATATATATACACACACACACACACACATACACACACACACACACACACACACACACACACACACACACATATATATATATATATATATATATATATATATATATATATATATATATATATATATATATATATATATATATATATATACATACACACACACACACACACACACATATATATATATATATATATATATATATATATACATATACACACACACACACACACACATATATATATATATATATATATATATATATATATATATATATATATATATATATATACACACACACACACACACACACACACACACACACACACACACACATATATATATATATATATATATATATATATATATACACACACACACACACACACACACACACACACACACACACACATATATATATAAAAGCCTGGACAGAAATTATATTGTAATTATTAAACAGTATGTAATAGCTATATGATATTACGTATAGTCTCATCCCCAAAAAAGCTCTCTACCAGAATGCTGCTATATCATCAAAGGATTAGATTTAAGATTAGTGCCAGGGTGCAGTAATAGTCTTTATCCGCATGATTATCTCTGTATCATGACATGGCTGTCCCATAGCTGCTCAGCAACGGCAGAAAGATCCAAGCAAACTGTTGCTTTTCTTTCTTTCTTTTTTTTCTTTCTTTTTTCAATGTATTTTGTCAACAAACCCTGTCTCAAAAGAGCAAATCTCTGTGCAGGCAAATCCTGTACATCTAGTTTCACAAATCATTAATCATTCCCTTTCAGTCCGGTTAAGCATATCAGTCAGGAAAATACAGGAGACAAATCGTAACTAAAAAAAAAAAAAAACAAGAGCATCTAAAGTAATATTTTAAATATTCTGTTGAAGAAATAAAATAAAAAAGGAGCCGGATGATATTTGTTATTCATATATTTTTTCAAATTTACAATATAAAACATACGTTTTATACTATAACAATTGGCACATTTGACGGTAGAGAATTTTTGTTGTTGTTGTTGTTGTTGTTGTTGCAAAATAGGTACATTCAACGTTTAAATAGATAGATAGCATCAGGGAACACGTGAGCAAGTTGTGTGTGTGTGTGTGTGTGTGTGTGTGTGTGTGTGTGTGTGTGTGTGTGTGTGTGTGTGTGTGTATGTATGCATGAATGTATGGTGTCGGAGGCCAGCACCACGGACAGCTCAGCGTCGGTTTCTAGCATCTAGAGCCAAAAATAGTTTCAAATGGATAGAGAAATAAAAGATCTGAACACTGACGCACAAGCCAACATTTTATACACCTCTTACTGTATAGCCCGGCACCAGGTAGCATTTTCCTTTTCTTTTCTTTTCTTTTTTTTTTTTTTTTTTAAAAGCCACAACGAAGATACAGTTAGAACATCTGAAGCATGCATTATAAGTAAACTAGAATTAGACCCCCAGAAACCCCCTGGTGACATTCTCGGGGTCGGTGTGATGGTTATTATACACACATATAATAACATGAAACCCCTGTCTCGGAGGTGGAGGTGAGGCCTTTTTTTTTTTTTTTTTTTTTTTTCAATTCAACCGGCAGTCCATAGCGTGAGACAGATTTCACGCGTTTTCTCCCGTGGGCCTTACATTCAATCCACCCTTCATGGCCGGGGTGTATGGGGAGCTTCACACAGAGCTTGTGCCTCGAGTTCTAATAAAGCTAACGATCCAAGGTGTTTGTCCATTTGGAGGTAGTGTCCTTCGGGCCTCCTTCGTTCTTGAGGTCCTGGAAAACCTCGGTGAAGAAGTGCGGGTCGGCATTGATCTGCAGCATTTTGGCACTCATTTTGTCAATGATGCGCAGAGAGCGCTCCCAGAACACCTCCTTGTTCGTCTCCACCAAAAAAGGCTTGAGTGGATAAGAGATCTCGTTGCCCATGTAGGAGTAAGCCAGGTACAAGCAGGTGAGGAATGTGGCCTGAAGCTCATATTCACTGCTGAGCTCCTCGGTCACGGCTTCCCGACACAGCAGGTAGACAAACACGAGGTTGGCCGGTGTGATGAAACCTTGGTCCTGCCAGCCTTGGATAAGCAGAGAGCGGTCTACATTTCGGAACCACAGGATGATCTCGTTCGGGCTGAGCTCTTTAAGTTTGTAGCACCTGCGGCACATGAACTCGCTCAAGCAGCGCAGCAGTTCTCCGGTGGACGCCTGGACGATTACGCGTCGTGGGGAGATGATCGAGCGGGTACTGGCTTGTCTCTGGACCGGCAGGAGCTGTTTTCCGTTCTGGGAGCCGTTCTGGTTTTGATTGGAGCGAAGACTTTTATCTGGAACAGTCGGTACCGGCACTGCTAACGGTCCAGGCTTTTTGCGCTCGGAGCCTGATTGGGATTTCTTAAGATTTTCGGTGTTCAGCTGCTCGACAGGATTGCTAATTTGCGGAACCGGGGGGTTCGGGTTCACTTTTTTGGCATTCTTCTTCTTGGCCGACGCGGCCACTAACCTCTTCCACGTCAGAGCTGATATGAGAACCGAATGACGCTTGAGGCTTTTCTCCGTCTTGCCGCTTGCACCGTATCCAGCCTCCGTTTTTTCGTCCAGGATCCCTCCTTTTCTGGAGGTGGGAGAAATGGAGAGCACTGTGCCCATGTCTGCGGTTGACGACCAACACCCACCGGCCTGTTGGAATGCTATGTCTCACGCCTTGGGTCCGGTAGACTGCTCCGGGGAGGTGCAACGTCAAAGTCAGAGATTTTCGTCCATTTACGTCTCACCGGATCATTGCACAGACGATGAGGAGAAGTAAAATGACAGCTGTTGAACCGGAGAGATTAGGATGCTTAAAATATGTGAGTCTGCAACATTCGTGCGCGCGCTCCGCCACTCCTTCTGCATCCCGCTGCGCGCGCAAGTCTTTACCGAGCGCAAGGAATGGGCAGGACCTGGGATGAGTAGCCGGGCAAAAACACACAAAGCAAAGACCCGTAAGCCGGGATAAGCCTCCCTACTGGTCCAATCACTCGTCAATACACCGTGATTGATAAAATATCCCACCAATCCGAATGGGAGGAATGATAAAAGCAGCCTCTACCTATTTCTCAAAGGATCATGCTTATGGGTGAGACCGTCGGTTTCTCAGTTGGCTATTTTTGCTTCAGGTTAGAGTTCCTTTTTTGTATTTTATCCAACCTCAGCACAAGAAAAAAAAAAAAAAAAAAAGGCACTTGGGATGACGTCATAAGTGTCAGCCTCTCACCTAGTGCATTGATTGATTTAATTACCAGAACTTAATTTTACGCCCTGAGTTGGCCTGGCGAGCTTTCCAGGGTGTACCCACCCTCGCCCAAAGTCGGCCTCCCAGCGACCTGATTCAGGATTAAGCGTTTTAGAAAGTGAATGAATGAATTAACTTTTTTTTTTTTTTTTTTTTTTTTTTTTCATCAAGCATAACGAACAGAGGATGTAATGGAGAGGAAACAGCACTGGGAAAAACAACAACAATAATAATCACATCCTTTTCAGAGGACTTTTACTAGTTAACGTGACTGAGGGAAAAAGATTGCACTATAATAATAATAATAATAATAATAATAATAATAATAATAATAAGAGTAGTGGCGGCTCAGTGATTAAGGTGATGGGTGACTAATCCAAAGGTCGGAGATTGAATTCCCAGAACGACTAGTGTTGGGCCCTTGAGCAAGGCCCTTAATCCTTAATTGCTTGGTCGTTTAAAAAGTAATTACTTGTAAATTGCTCCGGATAAGTCGTAAATGCCGGAGATTTAAATGTAATAATAGCACAAAGAAATCCTATTTGTACATGTATGCAAAGAAAAACTTCTTGTATTAACAAGTCGAAAACCATCATCATTCTACCACATACTCTCCATTCATCATTAAAGTAGAAATACTCTAATATATTGAAGGCCTTAAATTTGAACTCATCTGATGTTAAGTCACGACCGGGTGCGAAGCAATGTGACTGTTCACGAAGACTCCCTGAGCCATCGCTTTGCTCCATCTAGTGGTTAGTTCATGGTAGTGTCTTCTTCTTTCCTTTTCGGCTTTTTCCCCGTTCTCGAGAGTCGCCACAGCGAACTATCTGATTCGCACATTTGATTTGGCAGAGGTTTTTACGTCGGATGCCCTTCCTGTCACAACCCTTTTAGCAAGGGACAGAAACACGCTGACGGCTTTGCAGCTACTCTTTACGAAAGTCAGCAATGGTTCTTTTCCATGCCTCTCACCATAGACAGTGAGAGACATGGCCCGCCTTTGATAACCCAGTTAGCTGCACTGGGGATACAGTGACAACCCTGTGGGGACTCGAACACTCAACCTGAGGATTAGTGATCCTGCACCCTATCCACGAGACCATCAATACAATACACCACTCTAACATACTTCTCTGCCACTCCAGACTTCCTCATGCAATATCACAGTTCCTCTCTTGGCACCCTGTCATATGCTTTCTCCAGACCACAAAGGAACAATGCAGCGCATTCTGACCTTCTCTATACTTCTCTATTAACATCCTCAAAGCAAACACTGCATCTGCTGTGCTCTTTCTTGGCACAAAACCAACTTGTTATTCACAAATGCTGATGTCTGCCTTTAGTCTAGCTTCCACTATTCTTTCCCATAACCTCATTGTACGACTCATGAACTTTATCCCTCTGTAGTTGCCACAACTCTGCACATCTCCCTTGCTCTTAAAAATGGGCACAAGGACACTTCTCCTCCATTCCTCCAGCATCCTCTCACTCTCTAAGACCTTGTTCAATGTTCTTGTCAGAAAATCTACTGCTACCTCTCCTAGACACTTTCATACCTCCAATGGTATGTCATCAGGACCAACTGCCTTTCCACTCTTCATCCTGTCCTCTCCATTTATTCGGGCTTGGGACCGGCGTGAGGGTGGACACTTGTTCGTGCCCCCCTCACGGCTGCATTATATACAAATATATATATATATATATATGGAGAGAGAGAAAGAGAGAGAGTGAGAGAGAGAGAGAGAACAAAAATACTTTTACTTCTAATTCCTGAATTATGATTTAGAATTCCCATGCGGACCCTCACTGAGCAAAGAGCCTTGGTGTAGGTCTTACCCACATGTGTGCCTCTATTCACCCAGGATGAGTTGAACTCCAAGTCACTCCATGCTAAAGAACCTGGGATAAGCTCTGGCTGTGATGAACCAGTAGGTTCAGCTGATGTCCAATAGATTTATTTCTGTCATGCCTGTATGTGAGGGCAGTGGTGGCCCGGTGGTAAGATGCTGGAGTACTGATCCCCTCTGTCAACAGGTTGTCACTGATGTTGCTCCAAGTGCAGCCAACTTGGTTATCAAGGGCCGTATATGTCTCTCACCCTCTGTGGTGAGAGGTATGCAAAAGGTCCATTGCTGACTTTCGTCAAAAGTAGCTGCACAGCCATCACCGTGGCCTGGTGAGCTGTCCATGGTGTACTCTTCCCTCACCCAAGGTCGGCTGAGATGGGTGCCAGTCTCCTTGCGACCCTGATTGGGATTAACTGGTTCAGAAAATGAGGTAGGTAGTTTGTTGGGCTTTTTACACCTGAGCCGAGTGGCTCATCAGGCCGGTGCTTACAGTTTCTGTAGCGTGAAGCTGCTAGGAGTTCATCTCCTCCTGGATGGGACACTAGTGCTTTGCAGGTTACTTTCCCAGTACTGTATATTTTACCCATTTATACTGCTGGATGAACAGAGGCACATGGTTAAGACCTTGCCTAGGGGTCTTTCTTACTTTGTCTTGTATAGTCTTTTTGATAACAGTTCTTCTCTTTTCTAGTGACCGGTTGTGAACACATCATGGACTCCACCTCTCTGGATTGCTGTATTTTGTGTTCCTCAAATTATATCCACCCCTCTGGACTGCATTTAAGCTTTCAATGTTGACTTGACCACTTCAGTAGGTCTGTCACCAATAGGCGTAATGGAAGTATAATATGACATATTGATTGGCAGTTACATGAAAGATGGGATGAACTTGATGGTGTTATGGTCTGTGCTGGCTGGCGGAATTAACTCTTCTTTAATCATTGCAGGTGCTGGCAAGGGGCATGGCGGTTGCCGGTAGGTGAGTTCCAAGCAGAGTGCACCTGTCCCTATGTGCAATCAGCAAGCAGCCAGCTATAAACGGGAGCAGCGCGCTTCCCTTCGATGTCAGAAGATTGTTTTCCCTGTGATTCTGCTCTCTGGCTTTCTCTTTGACCCCTGGTTCTTGCTTAATGCTTGACCAGTTCCCTTGACTTAGCATTCCCGTAATTTACTATCCCTAGTGTTTAATAAATCGTCTGAACCTTCTTTTGGTCCCCTGCATCTTTGGGTCCTATGTACACACTCCAGGCTTAACAGATGGGGTGCTTTGACCAATGCTTGTTCAATCGTTCCTTACAGCATTTAAGTGATGGCGCAGCCGCCACCTCTCTCGGTAGCCCACTCCACCCATCAACAACTCTGTAAGTAAAGCTTCTCATCCTTATACCATATATATATATCTTACACCACCTTTTGTGTGGCTTGTATTGGTGTCCTCTAGTGCGATCCCTTTTGGAAAGCTTGAATAGTTGGAGCAGGTCTACTTTGTCAATCGATGCCCGTCTTGACAGTGGGGGTCTAAGTGGGATTCAAACACACAACCTCCTAATCACGAGCTCAGCACCCTAACCATTATGCCACCGGTGCCACCCAGAAAATAAATGAATGTATAATTATATATACTGTACAGCATTCAAGTATGAGCGCAGTGGTGGATTAGTTTTATAGGGCGCTGGATCACTGATCCTGAGCTTGGGGGTTAGAGTCCTACTCTCCACAGGTTCTCACTGTCCCCCCAGTGCACTAACTGGGTTATCAAAGCCCGGCCACGTCTCTCACTGTCTATGGTGTGAGGTTTATGTAAAATAACCATTGCTAACTTTTGACAAGAGGAGCTGCATAGCCGTTAGCATGTTTCCGCCCTGCGGTGGCATGGCGAGCCGTCCAGGGTGTACTCTGCCCTCGCCCGGAGTCGGCTGGCATGGACGCCACCCTCCCCACAACCCGAATTAGGATTAAGCGGTTACAGAAAATGAACCGATGAACATTTGTGTATGAAAATCAAGAAAGCTGTATATTATAAGAGAGCACTTTTCAGACAACAGGATCAGTAGCATAGTAGAGAGCGTGTTCGACAAAGGTTCGAATCCCAGTTAGACCTGCACAGTACAAAGAGTGGGCAAAGTCCCAACTACAAGTCTGCTCTGTGCCATAGAAGCTGGGAATAAGCATCGGCTCTGATGAGCCACAAGGCTCGGTAGAAAAAGTCCAACAGATTGATGTTCCTTACTATTTTCTTTATTTTAAGGACATAATGAAGGCTGTTGGGATTTCGATTCAAATAATATAATAATATATAATATAATTATAAATTATAACTTACAAACTTATAGGTAATTATAAATTTACTTAAATTCTGAGTTAATACCTGAGCAACTATATATTCAAACCAAATAGTCATCACAAGAAATATGGACATTGTTTTATTGTACTGGTTTTAAAATAATATTTTCTCATGTAGAAAAATGTAATTGAAATTTATTATTTTTATTATCATACATTATTTTATCATTTATATTATTAAATTAGATATTATCTGTTATATATGTAAATATATGACATCTACTGCATTCTTTCTGTTTTACTTTGTATACTACACACACACACACACACACACACACACACACACACACACACACACACACAGCATGGAATACACTGAATGGAAGCTGGAGATTTGTGTTTTGTCCCTATAAACACACACACACACACACACACACATGTTCATAAACCAAGGTCTATAACTCCAAGCAGTCCAAATATTATTTATTTAAACTTTTATTTTTGATAAATAACACATATTAAAAAAAGCAATGCTTGCAGACAAAAACTCATTATCTAATTTACTCAAGAAATATTTTCATAACCAATAACATTTCCCATTTTTTTGCAGTCCTTGTACAGAAAAAAAAAACATTTTGCACTCTCATAAGAAATTTCCTCCAGAAGATGGCAGTATTGCACTGAGTACATAATGGCAACAGCCAAATACGTACTGTACAAGTAACTCACCATATACAGTATAGGGATGTTTCGTGACAGACCAGTCAGGTGGTGTTAATATTCTGGCTGATTGGTGTACAATATTTGTTTCATGATTAAACTACTGAAGCTTGCTTTTGTTTGTATTTATTGGAAAACAACAGGATATTTAAATACAGACTGAATTGTTTTTTTTTTTTTTTTGTTGGCCTGTATTAATGAGGCAGATCTATAAAAATTTCCCTGGGAAGCCGTATACACACACACACACACTTCCCAAATGACTGCGTCCAGGAAAAAATGTCCAAAGTTGAAAAATGCCCAGTGGGTGGCCATATCTCTTGTGAGTGTCTCTTTGATTATGATTATTCAGCATTTCAAGATTTTCAGAAATATCGAACTGATGAGAAAACACTGGGGATGAGGAGCGGCCTGGTGGCGGCGTGGTTCACCTGTCAGCAACCGTTTCACAGAAACAAGGTCCTGGGTTCGAGTCCTGGGCTGTGTACAGTTTTTCACGTTCTCCTGGCTGTTGTGTGGGTTTCCTCTGGGTACGCTGGTTTCCTCCCACAGTAAAAAAGGCATGTGCATTAAAGGTCGATTTCAAATTTCCCCCAGGTGTCAGTGTGAATGCTTATGTGTGTGTGTGTGTGTGTGTGTGTGTGTGTGTGTGTGAAGGACTGGTAAGCTTCAGTCACTGTTAGCTGAGATAGGCTCCAGCCTCCCGGTGACCCTCGTAATGAATGAATACATTTTTTTAAATTGTCTCGAGAAAGTCTGTTGGAGTCTAAAGGCAGACTCTAATGTCTTTCCTCACAGAGCACTGCTCACAATTCACCACACAACACCACTGAAACCGACACTGACAATTTTCCTCGAACTCAACAGTGTGCTCTTCATGTCCCTTGCTGCAGCACAGCCAATCACAGGCTCCAGGCCCCGTCTCTGTACCATTACATACCCGGCCGCGTGTCCCCTCGGATCCAGTTCTACGATTGGCCAAACAGAAATCCGGAGATTCATCTGAAAAGATTAGATTGTGGACTTCTAGCGGTGGGACATCCTGGTCCATGGGGACGAGGGATTTGCCGTCGTTCCCACCCATCACACGCACAGCCATTCGGAAGCTCTGCATAAGGTGATTTCCAACCTGGCGGAAGAGAGATAACTTCTTCCAGCAGCTATGGAGCGTGCAGGAGCCAGACAGGCCGTGACATTTACATTCGGTTTGCATATTGGTCTTTACAGCCTGCCACACACACACACACACACACACACACACACACACACACACACACACACAAAGATGACATAAAACAAGAAAAGCATACAGTATATACATGCAGAATCCCCAAGAAACCATTTGGATGGGATTTGCTTTAATTTTCCCTGTAGATATTTCATCTGTAATAAATCGAATCTGTATTTCTCAAGCCGACTGTTGCTTGTCCTTTTAATCCACTCTGTTTTATGTATTGTCTTGGGAGCAATGTGAAGAGACATAAATTAAACTGGAAGCTCGTGCTGGCTGCAGCCTGAGAATTACTGCGAATCTCTGACATCCAGCTGGACCCCTGACTACTACTACACACTCACATATTGTTTTGCTATCCTTGTAAGGACTTTATAGTGATGTAACTATTAATACAGGAAATAAATACTATACTGCATCCAAATAACACCTTAATCTCAATAAACTCGTGTATATCGGTTCATTACAAATAAATTATACATTTTACTACGGGGTGTTAGGTGGTCAGGACATCTGCCTCACAACAAGAATGCCCTGGGTTCGAATCCTGGGCTTGGAGAGCGCTTGTATACTTGTTTGGGTTGTCTCTGGGTAATTCATTTTGCTACCACAATCCAAAGATACACACTTTGGGCTAATTCAGTGCTTCTCAAATAGTGGGACGTGCCCCCGGTATGATGCCGGGAGGAGGAGGAGGAGGAGGAGGAGGGGGTGATACCGGGGGAGCGGGAATGACCATGGAGAACATGCTTTTCTGGAATTGTGTATGAGAATTAAGTGCAATTGCACCTTCGCTCCACTAGTTGGCAATGGTGCTCTCATTGTCGCGCTCTGGTGTAGCGGTTTTTCGCACGAGCAAACGATATGAAGTGCAGTAAACAACCCCCACAAGAAACAACACGGAAAATTTTCTAACAGGAACGAAAAGAAAGGTGGAGACAGACGGAGATATTAAGACATAAATATGTTGAGTGAGTTTAAATAACGATGTATTTTTTATTTCAGGCACAGTGGTGCACTTTAAATCTTTTCTATTACAGATTATAAAACAATTTGTAAATTGTTAATAAAGATACAATGTTATGCAGAGGTTAGTACTACTAATAATTTTATGGACAAATAATACTATTTATAGTCGCTCGCGGGGCGGTGGGGAGCGTGAAATGTTTTTTTTTTCTTCCTCTGGGGGCGCCACAGAAAATGATTGAGAACCACTGGGCGAATTGAATGCTCCAAATTGCTCCTAAGCGTCGGATTGGTGGGCTGTACAAGGTATACCTTGCCTTCACCCAGTGTTGGCTGAGATTGGCTTCAGCCTCCCTGCGACCCTGTTAAAGTGCTCAGTTTAGCACCGCGGTGTAGTGGTAAGCACGTCCATCTCAGACCAAGAAGGTTCTTGGTTCAAGACCTGGACTCAGGTATTTCTGTGTGGAGTTTACACGCCCTTCCTTTGCTTGTACAGTATATGTTGCATCCAGGTTCTCTGGTTTCCTCCTAAAGTCCAAAGACATGTAGATTCGGCTAGCTGGATGTTCCAAATTGCCCTGAGGTGTGCGAGTGTGTTGGCCCTGTGATTGACCAAGCTGTTCAGGATGTAAGCCTTTTCCTTGAGTCGGCTGGGGGGTAGGATCTAGCTTTCCTATGAATGAATGAATGAATGAATGAATGAATGTCTCCTCTTGGAAAAAGCTGAAATGTCCCCACGTAGAAAACAAAACTATTGGACATTCTTAACATTATGGAGAACCCCATCTCTGAACCACTAAAGGTGGAGTGACTCAAACCTAACATATATAATTACAGCAATGTATAATTGTTGAAATTGATACTACACAGCAATGTAAATATAAGGCACACTAAAACTTCATTTTTATTATTTATTTATTTATATCTTTTCAAATCATGACCGATGAAGGTGAGCTCTGAATGTGATTGGGTGTGTCCTTAAGTCATTTCATGCTCATATATTTTAACCACGATGAAGGCGGGTCAGGTGAGCGCTGTACTCTGAGCTGAGCCAATCGCTATGTAGCTAGGACAGTGGGCAGGTCTTTAGGATCTGTGATGGGGTTCGGCGTTCCACCCACTATGAGTCTCCACTATCATGTGTGCATGCCACAAGACAGTCGGTAAGAGTAGGACATGTCTACCCATGCAATGTGAAGACTGGGTCCGGCTGATTGTGTGGAAGAAACCACCAAATTGGTTCAGTGGACAAAAAGACGGACCAATGTAAAGCATCGTGGAGCGCAATCGGGGCACAGTGAGACACACAGGACACTGCAGGCTATCCACCGCATCCCGACCTATCTCCAGCCGTCTCGACTTAACGACAGAGTGAGGCTGACGATCTGCGCGACTCTCCCTCACTTAAATCCAAGTCAAGTGCAAGTCATGACTTCACCCAGACTGCAGATCATTGATCTGATATGAAGTCACAGTCATCTTCGACCTCAAAGGACGGACAACGCGGACAGCGGCGTCTGTTTAGCCTTCACACTACTGTTAGTAAACTGCACCTTGGAGATGTGTTTACTGTTGTTTTTTACTATGTACAAACATGACAAAACAAATACAATGAGATTTCTATGGGTTATTTTTCCATTTCAACGCGTAATCGCGATGACCTTGCCAGCTCGATGTGACCGCGACAAACAGGAGTGCCAGTCATTCTGATTCAGGTGTTATCCAGTAGGAAGTTTGCCAGATAGACCATCAGTCAGGTTGCAACATTCCCATGTGGTATATTGTCATAGATGCCAATAAAAGGTTTCACTGAATATACCTTGGGTAATGGTGGCCTGGTGGTAAAAGTGCTGGATCACTGATCCTAAGATTGGGGGTTCAAGCGCCGCCCTCACCGAGTTACTGTTCCCCTAGTACAGCTAACTGGGTTATCAAAGGCCGTCCGTGTCTCTCAGTCTTTGGTGAGAGGTTCATGTAAAAGAACCATAGCCGACTTTCAACAAGAGTAGCTGCATAGCCGTCAGCATGTTTCCGCCCTGCAATGGCCTGGCAAGCTGTCCAGGATGTACTCTATCCTTGCCCAGAGTCAGCCTGGATGGGCGCCAACCTCCCAATGACCAAAATTAGGATTAAGCGGTTACAGAAAATGAATGAATATACCTTTAAATCATAATTCAACGTCATCTATATGTTCCTGTTGCATACTTCTAAATGTATAATTTATGGTGGATAAATTACACTCGTTTCTAAATATGACTCTATTCTTTCAGTCTTTTAGAAACAACGGAATATTTCTAACCATATACAGTAGGGTACTGTAGGATGGAGCACTAGTGTAAGTTGTTAGCATGTCCCCTTCATACCAACAGTGGGGGGTCTAACTGGGATTCGAACACACAACCTCCTGATCATGAGCCACCGGCCCCACTAATAGTATTAAGTAGCTCAATAAATAATTCTTAATATCTATGCAACATCGCCTTGCGATGGCCAGGTAAGCTGTCCAGGGGGTTACTCTGCCCTCGCCCAAAGTCGGCTGAGATGGGCGCAAGCCTCACCTGTGACCCCAATCAGGATTAAGTGGTTTAGATAATGAATGAATGAATGGATCGATGCAGTATTTTCCAAACTTGTAACCTCCCAAGGCCCAAAACCAAATCTTTTCAAATCTTACAAGGACGTATAGTATACACAGTGTAGTTTGGAGAAAATCTGATGGCCCCTTATAAGGAAAGTGGGGTCTCAAGGGGATAAAACCACAATAATTTGCTCCATATCATTCAAAAGGTACATATATTAAAATGCTCTCATAACAAGAGTCCCTTCACCTTGACGCATAAACACAGATCCCATTAAAGCAAAAACACAGCACTCACGAAATCCCAGAAAAAATACACGGACTGACCAATGTAAAGCTTCGGTTTCCTGCAGAGGGCTGTTGAACTCTGGGAACTCGTACAAAAACCAGAACTCGAGAGTTGTGCTTTTACGATAAGGCTTGCCTAAGTAAACAAACTTGCGCAATTCCATCACAATACTACTGAAGACTTCTAAACTGTTTACCCTGGTGGAGTATGTATCTGTTCAAGTCACATGATCTAAATGAACACGATAGAAGGGAAGCAACTGACAGTGAACGATAACAAATAAAAGTATATACCAGCCCGACATGGTGGCATAGCGATGAGCATGTCCTTCTCACAGTAAAAAGCTCCTGGGCTTGGGCGTTGCTGTGTGGAGTTTGCGTGTCCTTCATGTGCATGCATGGGTTTCCTCTGGGTATGATGGTTTTCTCGTACCGTCAAAAAACATATGCATTAAGCTAATTGGCTGTTCCAAATTTGCTCCGAAGTGTGAATATGGGTGTAACTGGTTGTGTGTGTGTGTGTGTGTGTGTGTGTGTGTTGTCCTGCAATGGTGAGCTGTTCAAAGTGTACCTCGCCTTCATGCAGACACTGTTTCACATTTCCTGTGACCCTAGTATGACCCTAGTATGATTCGACACTTTGGCAAATGAAATAATGAACAAGTGATAAGGTCACATTTGGTGCCAAAAAAAGAGTCATTTTTATTTTTAAATGAAAAAGTCTTACAATCCATCATACCCCCATTTCGCTGGAGCGCGGAATGCAAGGATCATGGCGGAAAGGTGCGGAGCGCACTCTATGGAGGAGCTTCGGCATTTTTACACGGAAAATGGGTCAAAAACCTACGGAAAATTGCACCTTCAGAACACCTTCGGAACATTCACGGAAAGTGCGGAAAGGACGCGGAAAGATGTGGTGCAATGTCGGAATACATGCGTAAAAGTTCTCGGATCACCTTCGGAACCAGTGCGGACAGATAAGGAAGACCTTCAGATAATTCACGGAATGTTCACGGAAAGGACGGAACGTTAGCGGAACGACAGTGGCGCTACTCCATTTTAGAAGGAAGACCCACGGAATGATCTTGGAACAGGCGGAATGAAGGCGGAACATTCACGTTCAACACGGAATGACTGAGGAATGACTGAGGGATAGTCGGCGTAACCACGTTTCAAAGTGGAAAAATCAGCAAAGATCAAAGGATTTGCTCCTGATTCCGCCTATAAATACGCAGACTGACCAAGGAAGCTCATTCTCTCATTCATACGATATGTTTATAATGTACAATAAATTTAAAATTTCACATATGTCTAATTTGCCATATGTTTCGAAAGTGCAATATGTTTATAATTTACAATAAATTTAAAATTTAACATATATTAATATGTTTATTATCAATAATGTCAATACGTTCCTTTTATTTGCACCTCAATCATTGCACACGAGTCCAAACCACAGTGATTATAACTTTAAAACTTTATTACATGAACAGTAAAACAGAAAAAGGAAAGTGAATGAACTGGAATAATTTATAGTGGAAGTGACTTCCTTGATTGTTCCGCAAGTCTCCTGTGTTATCCGCAACCATTCTGCATACGTTCCACATGTATTCCGCAAACCTTCCGTGAGTATTCCGTGGGGATTATCTGGCCGCTTTTGACCACCCGTGAGAAAGAGGAATGTTCGCGGAATGTTCACGGAAGACTTGCGGAATAAAAGGAACGATCAAAGAACGTTTGCGGAAATGATGGAACGTTTGCGGAAGGACTGCGAAACGTGAGGGAACACTATCGGAAAATCTTTCCATGAACGTGATTTTTGAACACGTTCAAAAGCATGTTCGCGGAAGATTTTGGCCTGCCGGAAAATGAGGAATACCTTCGGAATTGTACGGAAGGACACGGAAGATGACGGAATGATTGAGGAACGTTGGAGAATGACGACAGTTTTGCTTCCGCGAGTCTGCCGCACTCCAGTGAAATGGAGTTATTAATTTCATTCCACTTTTTGTAGCTTTAGTTTGCAAATAAAAGGAAAATCCCACTGTCTAGGGTTAGCGTTTAGTCTAACGACCTCTTAGCCTCTCTCAGAACGTGCAGGACTCACCTGACTGACTTGATTGTGGTTAAAATATGTAAAAAATTAATTAAATAAATAAAATTATGAATATTTCATTTTGCCCTGAGATGGCCTGGCAAGCTGTTCACGGTGTACTCTGCCCACACAAAGAGTTTTCTCAGATGGGTGCCAGTCTCACTGCAATCCTAATTAGGATTAAATGGCTCAGAACATGTCTCAGGCAGTGGTGGCCCAGGATAAGGTGCTGAATTACTGATCTCAAGGATGGGGGTTCAAACCCAATTATCACCAGGTTGGCACTACTGGCACTACTGTCCCCCCAGTGCATCTAACTGGGTTATCGAAGGCCAGCCATGTCTCTCACTGTCTATGGTGAGATTCATGTAAAAGAACCATTCATAAAGAGTAGGCTGCAATGTCATCGTTTCTGCAGTGTGAAGACCTGGTTAAATGTTCAGGGTGTACCCCACCCTGAGTTGGCTGAGATGCGTCCCAGCCTCACTGTGACCCTAATTAGGATTAAACAATTTAGAAAATGAATTTATGATTTGGGAAGTATTGTTAGTGGGTTATTCCTGAAGTGGGACACCGTCTGTGGAAACGTTTTAATCTGATCTCTATTTGTCTGCCCGAGTTTTCCTGGCTTATCTGGTTTACTCCCATTTAAAATAAATAAATAAATAAAACGTACTGGGTAAAATGGCGACTCTAAAGTGTAAACATATATACATGGCACTCAAGATTGACTGGATTCCAATCTGGAGTGTATTTTCCCATAACACCAAGAGTTCCTGGGATAGGCTCTGGAGCCAACATAATAAAGAGACTACTGAAAATAATACATCCATACAACTCCTTTTAAACGTATCTCTTCCTAATGCTCCACTAGTAATCAACCAATTATACATAAAACACGTTTCCATACCAGTCTGCCTGCCTCGTTGTTGTGTAGATCAATTAGACTCCTGATATCACTCTTGCCCTTCCGCCTTCTGGTGTCCATAAACTGCCGGGAAATCTTGTAGCCAAAGTCCACATCATCCCCGCAACCACCCCATTCCCATGGTTGGTCCTGGAGGACAGGGTTTGGAGTTTTCCCAGCCTGCACACTGGAGCTATCAGAAGTGCTCTTCAGAGCCCCACAGCCACACTGTTGCAGCTCTCCCTGGCTGCAAGCCTGTGTTACTGCATACAGTACTCCTGCAGCCATGATGCTGTTTACGAAGGCCGTCTCTCGAATATCTGCACAGAAAAAGCACTTAACATGATTATATATATATATATATATATATATATATATACACACACACATACTAGTATATGTACAGGGATCCCTCGCTACTTCGTGCTTCAATTCATCAATTCATGCGGTTTCAGTGCATCGCATTATTTATTTTTTTAATATTCATTGAATTAAAAAAATAAGGAAATTAAGGGGAAGAATAAGGGAAGAAGTTAAGGAAAATGCTGCAAAACAAGGCCAATTATATCATCATCATCATCATCATCATCATCATCATCATCCGCTAAGTCCAGGGTTGGGTCGCGGGGGCAGCAACCTAAGCAAAGAAGTCCAGATGTCCCTCTCCCCAGCCACCTCTTCCAACTCTCCCGGGGGGACACCGAGGTGGTCCCAGACAAGCCGAGAGACATAGTCCCTCCATCATGTTCTAGGTTGACCCCGGGGTGTCTTCCCGGTTGGACATGCCTGAAACACCACACCAGGGAGGCGTCCGGGACACCAGGGAGGCGTCTGGGACACCAGGGAGGCGTCCAGGACACCAAGGCCAATTATCCAAAACAAAAAAACCCTAAACAAACAAAAATAACAAATAACCCAAAACCCCCCACGAAAACTACTTACATTTTTTGTGAGGTGCGCATCTGTGTATGTGCGCACATCTGTATGTGTGTATTTATATTTTATTTATATCTTATGCATTATTTTTTCATGCTTAATTGTTATTATGAGCATTTATAGCATTGAATATGTATTTATTGATATTATGTACACATATACATGTACATGTATGTCAGTTCGACTTGTTAATAACGTAATGGCGAGCCACAGACATAAACCTCCACCCTTCTTTTAATAACTCTAGAAGCTTAACTTTCTCACTGTCATCATTTTCCTTTTCTTTTTTGGTTCACTGGATGATCTTCCTGTGACGCCAGGAGCATATCAGTCGAACCCAAAAATGCAGGAGACCAAGTACGATGAAACAAAGACTTTTATTGAGCTTAGGGGAAGCACTGGGATGTGGGAAAATCATGTTGACCGTAGTGCTGAGGGAAAAACAGTGTCGGGCACGGAGCTCCTCTAGCGCGCTGGAACTGGCTGTTCCAAATTGACTCTAGGTGTGGATGTGTGTGTGAAGAGTTATGTGTGTTTGCCCTGAAATGGTATGGTGAGCTTTTCAGGGTGTCGGCTGAAATAGGCACCAATGTGGCCACGATCTTAATTTTTTTATCCCCCCCCCAATTTTCTTCCCAATTTTCTTCCCAATTTAGTCGTATGCAATTCCCACCCATCAAGTATTGCCTTCACAACCACTATCAACCAAGGAGGGATGAAAGCATGCGCACGCCCCCTCTATCATGTCAATTCCATACGCCACCTGCCTCCTTTTGAACTGTATGCATATATATGGGTGGTCTAATACACTCGGAGGGCAAGCACTATCTGACCCCTTGTAAGAATGAGGTCATGACTGGCTGACGATCACTGTGAGTGGCAGAGAAGTGAGCGTATGCCATTCCTCCCTCCCATGAGAAATCGGCCAATCAACTCCCTTGGACTTCTGGTCACAGATGGCTGTGGTATTAACCCGGATTTGAACTTGCGATCTCTGGGTTAATAGTCACTCATGAGCGACTTTAATAGTATTAAGCGGTCCAAGAAATGAATTACTGAATGGATTTGGAAATGGCAACAGCATGATGGCATTAGTTTAGGAAGTCCACCTCACAGGTCGAGAATTCCGGGTTCGAACCCTGTGCCACCAGCAAGGGAGTTTCTGTGTGGAGTTTCCTCCCATAGTCCAAAGACATGCGTGAGGGTCATTAAAAATGTAAAAAAAAAAAAAAAAAAAAAAAAAACATGAATGCCCTCTGGCCCTGAGATGATCTGATCAGTTATTTGGGTGTACAGTACGTCACCAGGGGATGGTTGGAATGGGCACCATCTTTAATAAATTGACCATAGTAAAGGATAAAATGCAATGAGAAAATCCTTTCATTCGTTTTCTATGCTGCTTAATCCTAATTAGGATTACAGTGAGGCTGGCAGCCATCTCAGCCATCTTTGGGTGAGGGCGGAGTGCATTCTGAACAGTTCTCCAGGCCATCGTAGGGCTGACACTGACACGGAGATCTGGAACAGCCAATTAGACTACTGTGCATGTTTTTTGACTGTTGGAGGAAACCGGAGTATCCGGAAGAAGCCCCCGCAAGCACAGGGAGAACATGTATTCTCCGCATAGAAACACTCAAGCTGGGAATCGAACCCATGCATTCTTACAGTGAGGCAGATATCCTAACTACTACGCCACCATGCCATCCGGTATGTTAAAATGAAATAATAAATTTAAAAAAATGGGGAATACCTACAGATACAGTGGTTAGTTGTCCAAATATTATTGGCCATTTATGTTTTCTGCTAACTTAAGAACAACAATTACATCACTGGCTGTTTTCCCTGAAGTGCATCCTGAACTATCACGTGTTACTGTATTGGCTTAAGTGTAAATGTATTCCACGCACATCTCTCTTGTCTAGACTTGTATAGGTATATTTGCCAAAAAGGGTGTGTTTTCTTCCCAAAGAATCAAGAAGTACGTACTAATTATTGGTGTCGAACTCACATGGGCCACACTGAATCACCCAGAATTGCGTAAATCGCTGACCTTCCGCATGTCGCATTCCTGAAATCCCTGCTCACACAGGTGTGTAATGAAGAGAGATTACCTCTCATCTCTAGGTAAACAAACCTGGCTCAAGTTACAGTTATTGCCAGGAACTCACACCATGATGGTTCATATCTCACTCATTTACCAAACCTTTAAATCATATTAGTGATCCTATCTCACCAGACATTGTGAGAAGGTTGGGTCCAACTTGAACAGCATGCCAGACCATCACAGGGCCAACACACACAACTATCCACGTTGACATTCTCACCAACTGGCAATTGTTTTTGGAAAAGCTAATTAGCCTGTTCATGTCTTTGGGTTGTGGGAGAAAACCAGAATACCTGGAGGAAACCCATTTAAGCTTGAGATTAACATGCAAATGCTACAAGGAAACGTTCTTGCTGAGAGTGGGACTCGTACCCAAGACTTTCCTGACCTTGTTGATCTTCTTGGCCAAGAAAGTCTTGGCCACAGTGCAGCCTATGACTGTACAGTATACTGAAATCAAATAGAAGGGATGGGGGAAGATGGTCATTATGACCTAGGAAGTCCACTTCACAGCAAGAAGGTCCTGGGTTCGAGTGGAGTTTGCATGTTCTTTCTGTGCACGTGTGGGTTTACTTCTGGTACTCTGGTTTCCTTCTACAGTCCAAAGACATGCACATTAAATTAACTTGCTGTTCCAAATCACCCTATGTATGAATGTGAATGAGTGTCAGGGAGTGTGTACCCCACCTTTGCCCAGTGTCAACTAAGATCGTCAACAGCCTCGGTGAGTGAGTGGGTGTTACAGCATTCTTCTACAGCATGATGGTGGAAGCATCTGCCCTCTTACAGCCTACATAAGAACTGTAGATTGCAGAAAAACTTGCTCATAGCTGTCTTACACGCAGGTTCTCAAATAGAATCCAGGGAACCTGGGGCTCCTGAGTACGAGACTATTACCCCAGAGATCACAAGTTTGAATCCGGGTTAAAGCCACAACCCTCTGTAGCTGGGAGTCCATGGGAGCGAATTGGACAAACTCTCATGCGAGGGAGAGGTGGCATACATTACAGCAATCGCCCACCAATCATGGGCGTCTGTGAGCCCATTCGTATGAGGGGCGGATAGTGCTTTCCCTCTGAGTGTGTTACACCATCCCCAAAAATGCGCATGCGCAGCAGTTCAAAAACGCTGAGGATGACTAGCACTGCATGTCACGAAGGGGGGCGTGTGCATGCTTTGGCCCTCCGTGGTTGGTGGTGGTTGTATGACAGGGAAGGCAATACCTGATGGGTGGGAATTGGACACGATGAAATTAGGGAGAAAATGTGTTAAAATCCAAAAAAAAAAAAAAAACGAATCCAGGGAACCTAGCACACAGGTGTTGAGTTTCTTCTACTCGCAGTGTGCCTGATTGAGTACAGGAAGCACTTGGGTGTGAGTCAATAGTACTGAAGTTGAGAACCCCTGCTCTGTTATTCTTCCCTGGGATTAGCATTCAAGCCTTGTATTTCAATAACACTTAAACAAGCACTTGTTGATTCATGTCTGAGAAGACTAACAACTACACAAGTACCCTCTTGCAGCACAAGCTTCGGAGATCTAGGGAGTGGATGGCGTGTGGGAATCTGCCTATTTACAATCAATGTAAATATCTTTTGAGCAAAATCTATTCCTGAATTCTTTAAATTCTATGGATGTTTACCTTCACCAAGGAGATTATATTTTACCTGCAGAATGCGTGTTTGTTAGCAACATTATGCAAAATACTATGTGTGAATATCCATAAAATATCTACCAGACATGGAGCTTTGGACAAGGAAGATTCCATTAGATTTCGAAGATGATCGAATTCAAATTCTGGGTGCAGAAATTGTTTAGTAGATTATTTAACATTGTGAGATAACATGATTATTGACATTTTGTTTAATATGGGAGATTGCTGAGCTTGGCAGTGGTTTGTGATCTCTCAATACTCTTGGTAAAAAAAAGTACAAAATATATATTTATATATCATTGGGAGATTAATTATCATGGCCAGCCAGACTCATCTACTTTCTAAGGGACCAATTGTTGACATGTTGTCTGTGTGGGAGGGACAGCATAATCTCCTTCTCCAATCACATATTAATTTCACATTTTCATTATTAGTGCTGTAAAATAGGATTTTTTTGGAAGTGTAATATTATAGCAGGCCCAGCAGGTGGTGCTGTTATTTTCAAAACAAAGTTACATCTGGATCTTCATGAAATTTCAAACACAGGTGCAGCTTTGGACAAAAAGACTTGGTTTTTGGGAGATTTTGGAGTCCAGGAATATATATGTATATGTATGTATATGTATGTATATATATGTATATATATATATATATATATATATATTTTTTTTTTTTTTTATATCAAACCTTCAGTTTATATGGCTATATGTACTATAGGGCACTGGATCTCTGATACAAAGGTTGAGGGTTCGAGTCCCCCCCCAGTGCAGCTAACTGGGTTATCAAGGGCCGGCCAAAAGCCGTCAGCGTGTTTCCGTCCTGCGATGGCCTGGCGAGCTGTCCAGGGTGTACTCTGCCCTCGCCCGGAGTCGGCTGGGATGGGTACCAGCCTCCCCGTGACCCTAATTAGGATTAAGCGGTGACAGAAAATGATAAATGAACACTGGCCTATGTTTTGGAGATCAACCATCATGACCTTCTAGACTCTGGTCCCAAGGAACCAAATGTGGACATGTTGTCTGTGTGGGAGGGACAGTATAATCTTTCTCATATCACAAGCCAATCATAGGCATTTGTGAGCATCTGGATATGGAAATGAACAGGATCTTTTTTTGCCTGAGCAAAGATTTTATGTTGAGGTTGGCTTCGCATGTCTCAGAGGAAGCACGTGTTTGCCACCACAATCCTGGACTGAAGTTAAAAAGAAGTGAAGGCCAGGTGAAAGTAATGAGGAACAAATAAGAAGTTGTCATGCACGGATGGTGTAGTTAGCAACATAATATTGCCAGGAATGCAGCAAGGCTAACGCTACATTTATGAAGAATTTTTGTTCTCTTTCGAAAGAGTGCAGATTACAAAGCCTTCTGGGAAATATTCCTGCTGAAATGATGGGAAGGGGTTTCTTTAGGGGGGGGAGAAAGGTTAGGGGAAGTCAACAAGGATGTCATTACAAACAATTTTAAGCACACAGAGGGATATTAAAGCTCTCTCTCACAGCACACTTGTCTGTATGTGTGCATGTGAAACGCAAACATGCCTCACTAGGCTATGACGAATCTTTGACTATGGAGTCGGTTGTCCCCCTGTAGCTAAGCATCGCTCTACATATTGGACATTCTCTGGGGAAAATGCTCCCACCAAGCTCTATTTCTGGGAATTAAAGCTAGGAGAATTGTTTTGTTTTTCCAGCCTCTAATTTCAAAACCTCAGGGCGTTTTCCGAAATAACTCTCACCCTGATTTAATTTGATTTTAATTCCTCTGGGATTGTTAGTGCTGCGTATTTGAGAAATTTATCTATTGAATATAAAAAACTGTTATTAAAGTCATTAGCGGCATGGTGGCGTAGCGGTTAGCACGTCTGCCTCACATTAAACCGGTCCAGGACTCAAGCAATTCTGTGTGAGCTGCAAATGTTCTCAATGGACTTGTGTGGGTTTCCTCCATGTACTCCGTTTTTCTCCCATAGTCCAAAGACAGACATGCACATTAGGCTAATTGACCCTTTCAGATTGCCCCAAGATGTGTGTGGATGTGTGAATGTTTTTTTGTTTGTTTGGTTTTTTTTTTGTTTGTGTGTGTGTGTGTGTGTGTGTGTGTGTGTGTGTGTGTGTAGATCCCTTGGTCTGATGATCTGTTCAGGATGACCCATCTTTGCTCAGTGCAGGCTGAGATAGGCTCACCCTTCCCTCCACTATAATGGGATTAGCAAACAAATGAGTTTGGGAGATTAGAGTCATTAGAAGTTCCCGAATGGCGCCTGACTAACCTTTGGAGTTTTGAATCCAGTTCAATGCAAACAGTCATCTGTGACCGGGAGTCCATGAGAGCAAATTGACCTACCTGTCACTTACAACAATCACTAGCCAACCATGGGAGTATAAAATCATACCTAGGGGTGGATAATGGTTTCCCTTTGAGTGTGTTAAGTCACCCTGACTGTACATGCATAGCAGTTTGTAAAGATGTGGGTGGCAGCATGATGTGTCATGGAAGGGGAATGTGCTTCCTGGTTGCTAAAGGTCGTATGAGGCAATACAGGACAGGTACGAACTGGTAGTGACATACTGACTTACAGGTAGAAAAAAATAGGGGAAATATCCCAAAAATAAATAAATACAATAAAATAAAATAAAATAAATAAATAAATATACCAGTTGGGTTAAGGTACCAACACCCAAAAAGAAGTATGCAATGCTGGAAATCTCGTATCACTTGGCAGAAGACGTGATTATATATAGCTTCGTTATTGAATGAGAGACTTACCTTGTTGCAGGATCTTGCCTAGACTCTTGCCACGACCTGTACAGTTCCAACGCTGATGGCGAAACTGGTGTTGGCACTCTCGTATGCCCAACTTCGCACCTTTGGCAACTTCTTGAATTATTTCAGGTTCGGTTTGGCACAATTCATTATATGGACCTTCTGCAGGTTTACTCCTTCTGCAAATGCTGTTCGGATCCATCTCAAGAGGACTGCCCATCACACTACAGTCAGTGAAGTGAAGAATAAGATGAACCTGTTCTCAGATCAGCCACGCGCACGCATGCACACACCAACCTTGTGACCTTAATGCTCAGTCAGTCCAAACTCGCCTGCTGAGAAAGGCTGGATTTCTCTACTCCTCTTTTATCCTGTTTGTTGACAAGTATGTTTTACGGGCTGATATGAAATGGCATGCAGGCTCAGGTCTCTGTTATCAGCTCTGCTTTGTCGTTTCTATATCCTTAGATATGATGAATCTCTCATATTATATATCTCATATATATCTTGAGTACCGAACCATTTTTTTTACCTTTATTAAATTATTAATTAATTTATTCATCATCCGAACCATTTGGTCCTACCAAGCTATCTTTGCCAACTCTGGGATAGAGACACAGGATGGGTACACTCAAAACAGATAGCTAGGCTATCACAGGGCCAATACACACTACCGTTCACACTCAGGGGCAAGTTAGAACAGCCAGTTAACTGAAGTTACATGTCTCGGAGTGTGGGAGGATACCAGAGTTCCCGGAGGAAACCCCACGCACAGAAAGAACATGCAAACTCTATACAGAAATGCGATACCTGAGCACAAGACCTGAACTCAGAACCTTCTCGGTGTGAGGTGAGGTGGATGTACAAACCACTACCATTGTGCCACCATTGTGCCGCCCAATATTTGAATAGTGCTGATTTATTCTTTCTAGTGTTTTATATCACATTGTACCATCCATGTCCAGATATGTTGTTGTGTCCTACCTCAGATTTTTGAGAATATATGTTTATGTAAACCTCAACTTGTTTTTTTAACTTGTTCACATGCACTAACCAAGTGTGTTTGGGTTGAGATTTTGGATTAGACGGAATGCATGAGACTACTACTACTACTAATAATAATAATAATAATAATAATGTGAAGTTGGAACTTACCACCACAGGCGACCAGACAAAGTGAATACAAGAAGAAGGTGCACTTGAGTTGGGAGCATCATCCAGCAGAGGTTCCTTCAAAACAAGTGAAATCCACTTGCAGATGTTTTATGCAGGTGATCATGAAGAACAAAGAACTTTAAAGCTCGCATCATTTCAAGTTCTGCTCAGGAAACACAGCTGGATAAAGAGGATTTGTTGAATCCAAGAGATGCAGCCGCTAAAGTGTCCGCTGAGTGCATAATACTGGGGCAGGAGTGCACATGGATAGCACGCTACGCCCTTGGAAGAAGAAGAAGAAGAAGAAGAAGAAGAAGGGGGGAAAAAGCTCGAGTGCAGTTTGTGCAGTCACTGTGCGCACGCGACAGGAACACACACGGGTTCTGCCTTCATACCAGTTAATTTGGAGGCATAGTGCACAAGCTGAGCCACATAATGTCAAAGGGGAGAAAAAAGAAAAAGAAAAACAGCCCAGCATTTGTGCCAGCAAAAAAAAAAAAGGGGGGGGGGAGGGGGGGCATACAGAACAGCTGTCTGTTTTCTTTTCAGTTTTATTGGAGCTCTGTGTTTGGTTTTGTTTTGTGATGTCAGTTCTGGTATGTTTTTCATAAAAACCTTCCCTTTGCTATGTGTTGACCTTGGCAAGTCTTTCTAGGCCTCCAGCTATGTCAGTGTCTTGTGCTATCAAGTGGAGTTAAAAATGTGAGAGCTTTGTACAAGCTAAAAGAATGAATATCAAATTCTGGTGCCAAATCTCTAAACCCCTCCTGAAATATGAGGGCAGAGGAGGGAATGGATCCTCCCTGATTTATCTTTGTTTATCTCCCACTCAGGAGATCGAGTGTCAGGAAAAGAGCACGGTTTATCCGTCAGGGGCAAGAACAACAACAAAAGACACAGCGATGAGTTTAAAATATCCATGAAAGGATTTTGACGTGCCTACAGCTTGTTTTATTTAAATTTTTAAAAAATAAAGCTGTTTTATTTTATCCAAGATGCACATTCAGCAAGTGGCACCTTCTATTGTAGGTTCCCTATGAAACTTTTAAGACTTCTCATTATTCTTTTTCCTTGTAGAGGGTTATACTGATTCCTGGGGGGAAAAAAAGTCAAAAACAGTGTGACTAGTCTAAATTACCTTTATTAAACAGATGCAGAAGGTCCTGAGTTCGAGTTCCCAGCTTTATGTGGACTTTAGATGTTCTCCATGTGTTTGGATGGGTTTGTTCCAGGTGCTCCAGTTTCATTCCGTGGTCCAAACAGCCACTGTGTGCACATTAGGTTAAGTGCTTCTCCAATATTGTCCTTAGGTGAGCGAATTAATGGTTTTGTGTGTGTGTGTGTGTGTGTGTGTGTGAGATGGTACTGCAATGCACTGGCAAGTTGTTTGGGGTGTACGCCCCTTCGCCCACTGTCAGCTGAGATAGGTTCCAGACTCCCATGACTCTACTACAATTAATTAATGAATGAACAAATGATAATGAACTACATAATTAAAATTATGTTGAAAATTAAACATGTTTATTAAAATGAAACTAATCTTTTAAAAATAATCATTTTGTTATGGACAACACTGTGGCTTGGTCGTATTCCTATAGGTAATAATATAGGGAACTGTAGAAAATACGAGAGGCAATTCTAGGTTTTTACAAGTTCCTATAGTTTAATATTATAATTTTTATACTTTCATATAGGTTTTCACATTTGTGCCACTAGTTTACTATAGTAACTCATATACTTTCCTATGGGCTTGTATAGTAATTCATATACTTCCCTATGGGCTCCTATAGAAATTCCCAGACTTCCCTATGGGCTCCTATAGAAATTCCTATACTTTCCCATGGGCTTGTATAGTAATTCATATACTTCCCTATGGGCTCCTATAGAAATTCCCAGACTTCCCTATGGGCTCCTATAGAAATTCCTATACTTTACTATGGGCTCCTATAGAAATTCCCAGGCTTCCCTATGGGCTCCTATAGAAATTCTCAGACTTCCCTATGGGCTCGTACAGAAATCCCTATACTTTCCTATGGGCTCATATATAAATTCCTATATATTTTTCTATGGGCTCGTATTGCTATTCATATACTTTTCTATGGGCTCTTATGGAAATTCCTATATTTTGCTATGGGCTCCTATAATAATTCATATACTTTCCTATGGGCTCCTATAGTAATTCATATACTTTCCTATGGGCTCCTATAGAAATTCCTATACTTTACTATGGGCTCCTATAGAAATTCATATACTTCATATGGGCTCCTATGGTAATTCATATACTTTCCTATGGGCTCCTATAGTAATTCATATACTTTCCTATGGGCTCCTATAGAAATTCCTATACTTTACTATGGGCTCCTATAGAAATTCATATACTTCATATGGGCTCCTATGGTAATTCATATACTTTCCTATGGGCTCCTATAGAAATTCATATACTTTCCTATGGGCTCCTATAGAAATTCCTATACTTTACTATGGGCTCCTATATAAATTCCCAGGCTTCCCTATGGGCTCCTATAGAAATTCCCAGACTTCCCTATGGGCTCGTACAGAAATTCCTATACTTTCCAATGGGTGCATATATAAATTCCTATATATTTTTCTATGGGCTCGTATAGTAATTCATATACTTTTCTATGGGCTCTTATGGAAATTCATATGTTTTGCTATGGGCTCCAATAGTAATTCATATACTTTCCTATGGGCTCCTATAGAAATTCCCAGGATTCCCTATGGGCTCCTATAGAAATTCTCAGATTTTCCTATGGGATCCTATAGAAATTCCTATACTTTACTATGCGCTCCTGTAGAAATTCCTATACTTTACTATGGGCTCCTATAGAAATTCATATACTTTCCTATGGGCTCCTTATAGAAATTCCCAGGCTTCCCTATAGGCTCCTATAGAAATTCCCAGACTTTCCTATGGGCTCCTATAGAAATTCCCAGGCTTCCCTATGGGCTCCTACAGAAATTCCTATACTTTCCTATGGGCTCCTACAGAAATTCCTATACTTTCCTATGGGCTCCTACAGAAATTCCTATACTTTCCTATGGGCTCCTACAGAAATTCCTATACTTTACTATGGGCTCCTATAGAAATTCCCAGGCTTCCCTATGGGCTCCTATAGAAATTCCCAGACTTCCCTATGGGCTCGTACAGAAATTCCTATACTTTCCTATGGGTGCATATATAAATTCCTATATATTTTTCTATGGGCTCGTATAGTAATTCATATACTTTTCTATGGGCTCTTATGGAAATTCATATGTTTTGCTATGGGCTCCAATAGTAATTCATATACTTTCCTATGGGCTCCTATAGAAATTCCCAGGATTCCCTATGGGCTCCTATAGAAATTCCCAGGATTCCCTATGGGCTCCTATAGAAATTCTCAGATTTTCCTATGGGATCCTATAGAAATTCCTATACTTTACTATGGGCTCCTATAGAAATTCCTATACTTTACTATGGGCTCCTATAGAAATTCCTATACTTTACTATGGGCTCCTATAGAAATTCATATACTTTCCTATGGGCTCCTATAGAAATTCATATACTTTCCTATGGGCTCCTATAGAAATTCATATACTTTCCTATGGGCTCCTATAGAAATTCCCAGGCTTCCCTATGGGCTCCTATAGAAATTCCCAGACTTTCCTATGGGCTCCTATAGAAATTCCCAGGATTCCCTATGGGCTCCTATAGAAATTCCTATACTTTCCTATGGGCTCCTACAGAAATTCCTATACTTTCCTATGGGCTCCTACAGAAATTCCTATACTTTCCTATGGGCTCCTATAGAAATTCCCAGGCTTCCCTATGGGCTCCTATAGAAATTCCCAGACTTTCCTATGGGCTCCTATAGAAATTCCCAGGCTTCCCTATGGGCTCCTATAGAAATTCCCAGGCTTCCCTATGGGCTCCTATAGAAATCCCTATACTTTCCTATGGGCTCCTACAGAAATTCCTATACTTTCCTATGGGCTCCTACAGAAATTCCTATACTTTCCTATGGGCTCCTACAGAAATTCCTATACTTTCCTATGGGCTCCTATAGAAATTCCTAAACTTTTCTATGGGCTCCTATATACCATCCTATATATTTTGCTATGGGCTCCTATAGTAATTATTATACAGTGCTTTTTGATTATATAATTTCTGATGGGTTATAGCATGCGTTCCTACAACAATTCGTATTTCCTTCATTTTTTTATCATTGGAATTCCTATTGTTTACCAGAATTTTCAAATACGAGTATCAACTTTCACAATTTCTATTAAAAACAGAAATTCCTTCTGAATTAAGCTCTCTCTCTATATATATATATATATATATATACATACATATATACATACATATATATATATATATATATATATATATATATATATATATATATATATATATATATATATATATATATATATATATAGTATATTATATAAAATTGCTTTTCTCCTATTGACAGTCGAAAGGACCCATCAGTAAAATCTTCTCCTCCTGTAGCAGTGACGATCTGAAAGAATCCTTTTTCGTTGTATATTTTTCGTGTATGTGTGTACACGACATTTTTATGCATACACAGAGGGAACCCACACACGATCTCGAGTGGATATTTTTATTATTATCACTCACTCATTTTCAAAGCTGCTTAATCTTACTTAGGGGAGGCTGGCGCCCATCTCACCTGACTGTGGGCGAGGGCAGGGTACACCTCACCAGACCATCACGGGGCCAACACTCACAAAATCATTTATACTCACCTTGGGGCGATTTTAGACAGCCAATCAGCCTACTGCGCATGTTTTTTAGACTAGGGAGCAAACTGAGGTTCACAGCGGAAACCCACACATGCACAGGGAGAACATGCAGACTCCACGAAAGAAAAAAATTAAAAAAATCACCCAAGGTGGGAATTGAACCCAAGCCAACAACCACACCACACTACTACCTATTATTATTGTTATTATTATTTTAAGTATATGGCTATTAATTCAGGTGAATAATTTGCAGTGATAAATCCAACAATTATAGGCGTACACTCACTTGTACGTATGACGTATGATGACAGTAAATCTCTCCCTGTCTTCCTCATGCTGTTGTTTTGATCATTTGTTCAGCTTTGCTCATTTTCACAATGTGTTTCTGTGTCATAAGCCAGGGCTGGTCATTTCCAGCAAAAAGTTTAACACAACACCGTCTCAAAAAGACATAAAAGGCCTGATTGTACCCCAAAAAAAATCGAAGCACTGGAAATGTTTTTTGTCGTTTTTCCTCAGTCATTGAGTGGGAGACAAGGTCAGTGTAGTGCATACACATTTCAGATGTACAGACATTACCACTCACTCATGTGCCAAGCCATTTAATCCTTTTAAGGTCACAAGGAAACTGGAGCCTATTTCTGCCCAAACCGGTGGAATGAAATTTACCGCCTGAATAGCTCACCAGACCAATGCAAGGCAACACACATGACCATTAATACTCACACCTAGGGGAAATTTGGAATGGATAATTAGCCTAATAAGCATGTATTTGGACTGCCGGAGGAAACCCGAGTACCCGGAGAAAACCCATGTAGGCACAGGGAGAACATGCAGACTCCACCGAAACGTGCTTGCTGAAACCCCCGGACCTTCTTGCTATGGGGCAGACCTGATAACCTCTACACGACCATGCTGCCCAGTTGAATGTCCTGTATGAGTCCTGGCACCGAGTCCAATAGTAAAACCTGTTTGTGAGAGTAACAGCAAAGCCATTAGGGGGAAAGAAGCTGCTGCGGATCATGTGATCAAACCAGTGCAGGAAGATAGGACCGTACTGACATTATTTGGTAAATGGTGGTGTAAATTCCCTGCATTTAGCTCAGTGACTCTAAACAACTCCCATATTCAGATGCTTGTGATGAATGGACAGTGTCTGGCTGGGGGCCCGTTACACTATGGTGGCTTTCTCTGAATGTCTGGACAATAACCTCTGTGCAGCTCTGCTAAGTCCCTTTCCGGCTCATCTGACCACATAAGTGGGCTGGTTCCTAGGCAACGGAGTTACACTTACAGTATATCAGAATGAAACAGTCAAGTAGCAGTTGAGATTGAACGATGATCTGGGAAATGGGTAACACTGGGAAGTCATCTCAATACCTTATCATAATACTGATGTGCTAAAAAAGAACCTCCCAGCTTTCAGCGAGGAACCATCCAGCTTCAAACTCATTAAAAGTGATTGTGGGGGGTATTATTTTGGTTGGCGCCATATTTTCTTTCTTTCCTTTTTCTGGTGCAGATTTAGAAAAGACACTCAGTATCACTCATTCGTACTTATTTCCCACTAGGATCACCGTGAGGCTAGGGAGGATTATCTCAGCCAACTCTGGTTAAAGGCAGGGTACACCCTGAACAGCTCACCAGTCCATCGCAGGGTCAAAACAGGCAACCAGTTATACTTGGGAGCAATATGGAACATCCAGTTAGCATAATATGAATGTTTATGGATTGTGGGAGGAAACAAGAAAATGGAAGCATGAGGAGAACATAAAAATTCCACAAAGAAACACTTTCACTGAGACCAGGGCTTGAACCAAAGACCTTCTTGCTGTGAAGTGGTCTAGTGTGCATCCTGAGGGTAAACCCTGTTGATCTTCATTACCGGATTGACTCCTATGTATTTGCTAGCATTTGTGGGGATGTACTCAAAGCACAGCCATTACTACACCTGGTAGAATAGACAGGAAAATCCAGAATTCAGGATGAAATAATAAATAAAGAACTGACCTTATCAGGAAAATTATTTATAAATGTAATATTTTTCTATAAGACACGGAGTCGAGGTGATCTAATTTGTAAATGAACTGGAAATAATTACTCACTGACTCATTTGGCAAGCTGCCTAATCCTACTAGGGTCACTGGGAGGCTGGAGCCTACCTCAGTCAACATTGGGCGAAGGTGGAATACATCAAAAATACCTCACCAGACCATTACTGAGCCAACACATAAGCATTTACACTTACACATCAGGACAACTTGGAACAACACCAAAAATTGCATGCCTTTGGACTCTTGGTGAAACCGGAGTACCCTGAGGAAACCTATATAAGCACAGGGAGAAGGTGCTATCTCCAAACCAGAACCTTTTTGCGGTCTGTCGACAGCCACTGCTGCTAATCAAGGAGACCTTTCGATTTTGTCAAATCTCTGCCATCTAGTGTCAGAACACAATCACTGCATTCTCGCAAGAGAACCACTTCAAGTGCCTTTGAGGTCTTTGAATCCTGCTGACCTTTAACCTCCGACTTGACTTCAGATTAACAGCAGAGATCAAAAGACGAGGAACAGTTTGTTTTAAAGTGGGTCAGAGTGAATAATCCCTATTGATGCTGCTAGATAGTGATGGAATAAAGCTGGAGAGCCATACTGACACAAAGACCTGCATTAAAACTGTCAGATAAATTGGTGGGATTTTTAAACTGTACTATACACAGCAAATGCTTTTTCTTTTCCTTAATTACATACATACATGGAGGCTCATCCGACTCTAGGCGAGGGCAGATTACACCCTGGACAGCTTGCCCAGCTATTGCAGGGCATATATATATATATATATATATATACACATTATATATATATATATATATATATATACACACATATATACACACACAAATATATATACACATATATATATATATATATATATATATATATATATATATATATATATATATATATATATATATATATATATATATGTGTATATATATATATATATATATATATACTGTATATACTGTATATATACTGAAGTGGCAGTGGTGGCCAGGTGGTAGGGTGCTGGATTCCTAATCCAATATTTGGGGGTTTGAGACCCGCTATCACCGGCTTGTCACTGCTGTACACACAGTGTAGCTGACCGAGTTAACAAAGGCCGGCTATGTCTCTCACTGTGTGTTGAGAGGTATGTAGGCTGCGGCTGCTGTTTCGAAAAGAGCAGGCTGCATTGCCATGTGTCTGCCCTGCGATTACTTGCCGAGGTGTGCAGGGTGTATTCCACCCTCTCTCAGAGTTGGCGGAGATGAGCGCCAGCCTCCTTGTAACCCTTCTTAGGATTAAGTGGTTCAGAAAATGAAGAGTGAACGAATAAAAATAGGGCATTTCTCAGGACAGTGTATAGTTACTTAAGTAAAATATGTAAAACTCAAGTTACATTAACCAAATAACATGACTCAGTGGTGCGACGGACTGGGGTGTGTTCCAGAAATATCTAGAATAACCCAGGTCGGGCACTAACCCCTTGCGTTGGGTTTCCTCTGGGTACGGCAGTTTCTGCCGACAATCCAAAAACATGCACAGTATGCTAATTGGATCCTCCAAATCACCCCTAGGTGTGAGTGTTGATCCTGCAATGGCCTGGTGAGCTGTCCAGGGTGTACCCCGCCCAAGCCCAGAAGAGTGGGCTGAGACGGGGACCAGACTCAGTGCAACCCTAATTAGGATTAACAGGCTTAGAAAATGAATGAATATATGAAAGCTTATGGAGCTTTTCAATGCTGCCACTGAGTTTTCCAGAGAACATGGCTTTAACTTTCAAACATCTACAGAACAATTAATTAATTCCATACAGAATAGAAATTAAACCCACAAACATCTCATGAGGGACTCCTATTACTTCCCAGCTTTGTGCTACACTCCTCACATAAACATATTTTCCTCATAGATCCGTCCTCGAGCAGTGGTCAGGCAGTGTGTTTTTATGTGTTTAGGAGGTGTGGCTTTGCAGGGAGGCCTGAAGGAAAGGGTGGGGTCTCATCAGTGTTGCTTACGGTACCTTTAATTAGCTAAATGATTGGACCAGTCTTCAGAGCAGAGAAAGCAAGAAAATTACAGGGAACCTGAACTTTAAGTGATGCCCCCTTTTTACGAGTTGGGAACTACAGCCTGAGGTTTCTAAAAGTTTCTGGCATGAGTATTCCTCAGTGGTAGGGTTGTTACCATTCACTGATGTGGACTGGTTCACTGGTGTAAACATTCCCAATGCGATTGCACTGATAAACGTGCACCAGATACAATTTGGGATAAATTTGGAACACATGTATTTTATCATTTACTCGTCTGCCAAACCGCTTAATCCTATTAGGGTTGCTGGAAAGCTGGAGTCTATCTCTGCCAACACATGGTTTAGGCAAGGTACACCCTGAACAGCTCACCATATCGTTACAGGGACAAGACACACAACGAATAACATCCATATTCACACTGAGGGGAAATTTTGAACAGCCAATTAGTCCAATGTCCATTGGTAAAATCCCATATGTGAGGCGCACCACGGAATGTAGGCGCTTGTCGCAAGTGACCCCAAAGCACGGCTTAGCCGGACTTCCGATCTTTCAAGTGAGCAAGTCAAGGTTGAGTACTAAAGAAAGTATTCGATGCGTACTCGCTCACTTGAAAGATCAGAAGTCCGAATAAGCCGCGCTTTGTCTCACGTCATTTGCGACAAGCGCCTACATTCGGTGGAGTGCCACACATATTTCATTCATTCATTCATTCATTCATTATGGAAGGCAGTGGTGGTCTAGTGGATCGGGCGCAGGATCGCTGATCCTAAGGTTGGGGGTTCAAGTCCCCACAAAGTTGTCACTGCCCCCCTAGTGAAGCTAACTGGGTTATCAAAGGCGGGCCATGTCCCTCACTGTCTATGGTGAGAGACATGTAAAAGAACCATTGCTGACTTTCGTCAAGAGTAGCTGCAAAGTCGTCAGCATGTTTCTGTCCCTTGCGGTTGTGACAGGAAGGGCATCCTGCCGAATCAAATGTGTGAATCAAATGATTCGCTGTGGCGACTCTCGAGAAAGGGAAAAATCCGAAAGAAATAAATTCATTATGGAACTGCCTCGTCCTATAGGGTCATGAGGAGGCTGGAGCCTATCTCAGCCAACTCTGGATGGAGGTGTACATCTTGGATAGCTCTCCAGTCTATCACAAAGTGAGTACACATACACACAATGCCAAATATCTATGTCTTTGGACTGTTGGAGGAAACTGGAGTACGCTGAGGAAACCCATGAAAGTACATGCAAATTTCATGCAGGAATGCCCTTACTGAGCCCTCGACTCGAACTCAGGACCTTCTTGTTGTGAGGCATCAAAAAGGTGCGAAATAAGTTCTAGGTTAGAGCATTTGTTCAGACCACTCAAGCATTTCCAGCCCAACCTTGGCAAACCAGTTATTTATGGCACTTGCTTCATCCTCAAGGGCATTATCAAGCAGGAACAAGTTTGAACCGGGTCGCTTCACTCCAGAGAAGGGCAATCATAGCACGGCACCAGGGAAAGACATTCGAGACAGTCATGCGACTCTAACTTTGTGGCAAAAGTCTGGAGAAAGCCAATATGTGGGTCCAATGGTCAAGCAACCAAATTCTTTTGGCCGTGTATTATGTTTACACGCACATTTACACGTTCTGGCTCACGTACCTCAACTAATTCCATTTAACATATACAGTAACCACTTCTGCTCGAGCATGACAGTATAAATAAAAGGAACTTGTATGTGATGAAGAAGGACTGGCCCGTTTACAGTGTTCATTTGTGTACAGCCGGGTTTATATAAACACACCGGGTGTTAATTCAGCACTGGGGATTTGGCTGAGAATAGAAAATGTTTCACTCAACCTCACATTACTCTCCTTCAGCACTGCCAGAGCAAGAGAGACAAACAGACGGACAGGCAGACAGACAGACAGACAGACAGACAGACAGATAGATAGATAGACAGACAGACAGATAGATAAACACAGACATACAGATAAACAGAGACAGACAGATAAACACAGACAGACAGACAGACAGATAAACACAGACAGACAGACAGACAGACAGACAGACAGACAGATAGATAGATAGATAGATAAACACAGACAGACAGACAGACAGACAGACAGATAGATAGATAGATAAACACAGAGACAGACAGACAGACAGATAAACACAGACAGACAGACAGACAGATAGATAAACACAGACAGACAGACAGACAGACAGATAGATAGATAAACACAGAGACAGACAGACAGACAGATAAACACAGACAGACAGACAGACAGACAGATAGACACTGACAGACAGATAAACACAGACAGACAGACAGACAAATAGATAGATAGATAGATAAACACAGACAGACAGACAGCCAGACAGACAGATAGATAAACACAGACAGACAGACAGACAGATAGATAGATAAACACAGACAGACAGACAGACAGACAGACAGATAGATAGATAGATAGATAAACACAGACAGACAGATAGATAGATAGATAGATAGATAGATAGATAAACACAGACAGACAAACAGACAGATAAACACAGAAAGGCAGACAGAAACACAGACAGACAGATAGATAGATAAACACACAATGACAGACAGATAAACACAGACAGACAGACAGACAGATAGATAAACACAGACAGACAGACAGATAAACACAGACAGACAGACAGACAGACAGACAGATAGATAAACACAGACAGACAGACAGATAGATAGATAAACACAGACAGACAGACAGACAAATAGATAGATAAACACAGAGACAGACAGACAGACAGACAGATAGATAGATAAACACAGACATACAGATAAACACAGACAGACAGATAAACACAGACAGACAGACAGACAGACAGACAGACAGATAGATAAAAACAGACAGACAGACAGACAGATAAACACAGACAGACAGAAAGACAAATAGATCGATAGATAGACAAATAGATAGATAGATAGATAGATAGATAGATAGATAGATAGATAGATAAACACAGACAGACAGACAGACAGATAGATAGATAGATAGATAAACACAGAGACAGACAGACAGACAGATAAACACAGACAGACAGACAGATAGACACCGACAGGCAGAAAAACACAGACAGACAGAGAGACAAATAGATAGATAGATAGATAGATAGATAGATAGATAGATAGATAGATAGATAGATAGATAGATAGACACCGACAGGCAGATAAACACAGATAGACAGACAGACAGACAAATAGATAGATAGATAGATAGATAGATAGATAGATAGATAGATAAACACAGACAGACAGACAGATAGATAGATAGATAGATAGACACAGACAGACAGACAGACAGACAGACAAACACAGACAGACAGACAGACAGACAGACAGACAGACAGATAAACACACAATGACAGACAGACAGACAGACAGATAAACACAGACACACAAACAGACAGATAAACACAGACAGACAGACAGACAGATAAATAAACACAGACAGACAGACAGACAGATAAATAAACACAGACAGACAGATAGATAGATAGATAGATAAACACAGACAGATAGATAGATAGATAAACACAGACAGATAGATAGATAGATAAACACAGACAGATAGATAGATAAACACAGACAGATAGATAGATAAACACAGACAGACAGACAGATAGATAAACACAGACAGACAGACAGATAGATAAACACAGACAGACAGACAGATAGATAAACACAGACAGACAGACAGATAGATAAACACAGACAGACAGACAGATAGATATACAGACAGACAGACAGATAGACACAGACAGACAGACAGACAGACAGATAGACACAGACAGACAGACAGACAGATAGACACAGACAGACAGACAGACAGACAGATAGACACAGACAGACAGACAGACAGATAGACACAGACAGACAGACAGACAGACAGACAGACAGATAGACAAAGACAGACAGACAGATAGACACAGACAGACAGACAGATAGGCACAGACAGACAGACAGACAGGCACAGACAGACAGACAGACAGACAGATAGATAGATAAACACAGACAGACAGACAGATAAACACAGACAGACAGACAGACAGATAGATAGATAGATAAACACAGACAGACAGACAGACAGATAGATAGATAAACACAGACAGACAGATAAACACAGACAGACAGACAGATAAACACAGACAGATAGATAGATAAACACAGTCAGACAGACATACAGACAGACAGATAGACAGATAGATAAACACAGACCTGCTGGTTTAAGGTTACGTTTAAATAAAAATCCTCTCAATCACTGCTCGCATAAAATTCCGCTCCGTTTCCAACCATGATATTAAAAGTACACGATGAAGAAGAAGGTGGTACGGCAGTGTACCGGTCAGCATGTCCGTCTCACAGCAGGAAGGTCTTGGGTTCGAGTGCTGGGTTGGAGTGTGGCGTTCTTGTTGTGCTTGAATGGGGTTCCTCCAATTGGCTGTTTCAAACCGATCAATGGTGGGAGTGGGAATGTGAATGGTCATGTGTGTTGGCCCTGAAATAGTCCGCCCAGAGGTCCAAGGTGTACCCTGCCCTCTCCCAGTGTCAGTTACGCCTCCCCGTGACCCTCGAAGGTGGTAAAGATTTGTTCAAGAACGTTATTCGGGAGTGGGGTAGAGGTGGCAAGGAGAGAAATTGTTATGTACAGTGAGTGAGAACACTCGTACAGATCTAGACAGGGAGAACGTGTAAGAGTGTCATGGGTACATTTTTACGTGTGGGGCGTGAAGGCGAGTACATCTGGTTTGATACCACAGAAGAAATCCTTCAGCAAAAATGACTGGAAATATGAACGCTGACTATGATAGGGGTCAGAGCACACAGTGTACCTTACTTAGTATGGGGATGTCTAGTCACAGACCAGCCATGTGGTGTTAAATGTTATGGCTAACTGGTGTACTGTCGATGGTACCACCCATTAGATAGACAGATAGAAAGACAAACAGAACCAGGGATCCAGTTGAAGCCCACTTATGACCCCAATGTACAATCTATTTTTATTTATATTATTGAGGTTATAACTGGACGGCAGCGCAATCATGTTTACTTTTGTGGTACGGCGTAACCCAGAAAACCCTCTGACATTTCAAAGGTCAGTCAAGCAGGTCGCTTTTAAGCCAATTGAGCCTAAGGTTACAGGGAGGCTGGTATCCCATCTCAACCGACTCTCTCCAAAGGTGACCTACACCCTGGACAGCTTGCCAGGCCATCACAAGGCCAACACATACACAACCACTCATGCTCATAGCCAAATTAGCCTACTGTGCATATTTTTGGATAGTGGGAGGAACCCGGAGTACCCAGAGGAAACCCATGCATGCACAGGGAGAGTATGCAGACTTTATACACACACACACACACATAAACACACGGGAATCGAACCCAGTCCTTCCTGCTGCAGTGAGGTGGGCATACTTCCGACTGCACCACTGTGCCACTCTTTTAAAAGGTGAATAAACAAATCTGATTATTATTTGCACACATGAAACTAAATGATACAGGAGAGGTGATGCTAAAAGGTCTGTTGGGGGCCCAACCCCAACTTGAACACCTTGACCTTGATGTGTAGTTTCAGTAAGATGGAGCTATGACACACAGCAGGAAAATCATTAGAAGTGCTGAGGGAAATGTTTTCAGATCAGGTGATCACGTGGGGCTACTGGGTATCCACCCCGCCCCGCCCCACCCCGCCCCGCCCTGCCCCACCCCGCCCCGCCCCGCCCTGCCCCTTGTGGTTTTCTCTTTCTGTGGTACCAACTTACACAAGCACAAGTGGATAACCATTGAAACTTAAAGTATTGAGGCCCATAAGGTTGTTATATACAGCACTGGGGGGGGTCGAAGCTGTTTTATCCATGACGGCCTTCAGAAATCCCCGAGAAGGTTGCATAGACCATAAGAGTAACTTTACATGATGAATACAAACTGTATTGACTGGAATTACGAAAATTGTGCGAAAATAATCATTTAATTATCTTTCATAATTTGAAGTTGATGGGCAGTGGTGGCCTGGTGGTCAAGGTGCTGGATCACTGATCCTAAGGTTGGGGGTTCAAGCCCCACTCTCAACAGGTTGCCTCTGCCCCCCCCAGTGCTCGAACTGGGTTATCAAAGGCCGGCCATGTCTCTCACTGTCTATGGAGAGAGGCATGTAAAAGAACCATTGCTGACTTTCGACAAGAGTAGGCTGCAAAGCCGTCAGCGTGTTTCCGCCCTGCGATGGCCTGGCGAGCTGTCCAGGGTGTACTCTGCCCTCGCCCTGAGTTGGCTGGGATGGGCACCAACCTCCCCGCGACCCTAATTAGGATGAAGCGGTTACAGAAAATGAACTGAACAGTTACAGAAAAAGAATTTGATGATTTAATTCTTTATCTTTGAAATGTGGGAGGCTTGACTGGGTCAGTCGGTACCAGGGTGATGCCCAGACAGGGGCGACTTCCAGGATTTTTCTGAAACCAGTTAATTATATAAAATGAATATACTGTAAGGCCGAAACCCAGGTTAACCAGCCTGGTGCGGCCAGTGCCGCTTCAAGACGCACCGCGCCTCCGTCGGAAGCAACGACGATGTGTTACGTCATCGGGAGAGAGGCGGGGCTCTGGTGGTGACACGTCCCTAAACAAGCGAAGACGTCGTCTCGTCCTCTCTCAGTCCACCGAGGAGTCTTTTGTATCGAGCGCTTTCTGTCCGCCGAGAGACGCGCGGTTGGCCCAGCAGTGTCGGGGACAGAAGGACAGGCCCGGCGCCGGTTATCCAGCGATGTGGATTGCGACACTGATCTCTGTGGCGAGGCCGATCGGCCCGGTGGTGGTCGGCATCTCTTTGGGCTTCACCCTCAGCCTGCTTAGCGTCACATGGGTGGACGAGAGCTGCGGTTCCGGCGCCGCCGTCGGAGTGACTGAGGAGGCGCCGGTCGCTGCGCCGGGAGGAGCGCGAGGAGCGCGGAAACCGAGCTCCATAGGAACGGGCAACGAGGATGAGTTCCAGCCCAAAATAGTTCCGTACAACAAACCCGCCCAGGAAGGGCCGCCCAAGAAAGTTTTCAGGTAGGCGGATAAGTAGCACCTCCGGGTGTTCCTGGAGCGTCCATGGCCGAGCCACGGAGAGAACACCGCTTCAACCAGGCTTTAAATACCCTCGAAGCGGACGTGAAGGAAACCAGGCTTCTTCCTTTATTTAGCATCTCTTATTTAAATTGTATAGTACAACTGCACTGTTGTTTATAGCGACTGTTTGATAACGTCTATCTATCTATCTATCTATCTATCTATCTATCTATCTATCTATCTATCTATCTATCTATCTGTGTTTATCTCTATCTGTATCTATCTCTCTGTCTATATCTATCTATCTATCTATCTATCTATCTATCTATCTATCTATCTGTGTTTATCTATCTGTCTCTATCTATCTATCTATCTATCTATCTATCTATCTATCTGTGTTTATCTCTATCTGTATCTATCTATCTACCTACCTGTGTTTATCTCTATCTATCTATCTCTCTGTCTATATCTATCTATCTATCTATCTATCTGTGTTTATCTATCTGTCTCTATCTATCTATCTATCTATCTATCTATCTATCTATCTGTGTTTATCTCTATCTATCTATCTATCTATCTATCTATCTACCTACCTGTGTTTCTCTCTATCTCTCTGTCTATATCTATCTATCTATCTATCTATCTATCTATCTATCTATCTGTGTTTATCTCTATCTCTATCTATCTATCTATCTATCTATCTGTTTGTCTGTCTGTCTGTTTGTGTTTATCTATCTATCTATATATATCTATCTATCTGTCTGTCTGTGTTTATCTATCTGTCTGTCTGTCTGTCTGTCTGTCTGTGTTTCTCTCTCTCTCTCACATATATATATATATATATATATATATATATATATATATATATATATATATATATATATACACACACACACATATACATGACACATACTGCGATAGCCTGGTGAGCTGTCCAGGGTGTACCCTGGCCTTGGAATGAGTCGGCTGAGATGGGCGCCAGCCCCCCCATGACTCTAATTAGGATTAAGCGGTTCAGAAAATGAATGTGTGTGTGTGTGTGTGTGTGTGTGTGTGTGTGTGTGTACACACACACTGGGCCATTTTTAGAAAAAATGTACACTGTGGTAAGGACATCTGAAGAAAGACTGTCTTTTATGCATTAAGTTGAAATACAGAACATGGAATGCATATATGGATGGATTGATAGATTTTTTGTGTCTGTATATAACTGACCAAAACTCTCATAAAATCATACCTTCATTTTGATATTTTTTTTACTACTAATAACGGTGAGGACATTTTTGCAATTCAATTCAATAGGTAACATTGCCTGGGCAGTGGTGGTCTAGTGGATAGGGCGCAGGATCGCTGATCCTAAGGTTGGGGGTTCGAGTCCCCACAAGATTGTCACTGCCCCCCCAGTGCGGATAACTGGGTTATCAAAGGCGGGTCATGTCTCTCGCTGTCTATGGTGTGAGACATGTAAAAGAACCATTGCTGACTTTTGTAAAGAGTAGCTGCAAAGTCGTCAGTGTGTTTCTGTCCCTTGCTCAAAGGTTGTGACAGGAAGGGCATCCGACGTAAAAACCTCTGCCAAATCAAACATGCAAATCAGATGATTCGCTGTGGCGACTCCCGAGAAAAGAAAAAAAACGGAAGAAAGAAAGGAAAATAGGTAACATTGCCTATAGAAAGGATTATTACATGTGCTTGGTCATGGAAATGTGGGAAAAGCTCACAAATGATGAAATTCATGTGCCTCAGTTAGTCATTGTGGTCAACTTGATGCATTAAAGGCAGTTTGTCTTGAGGAAATGTCCTCACATCGTTGTGTGTGTGTGTGTGTGTGTGCTGACCCTGTCAATGGTCTGGTAATCTGTTTAGTGCGTACCCTGCCTTTGCCCAGCTTTGGCTTAGATAATATATATATATATATATATATATAATTGTGTGTGTATATGCATAAACCCAGCCATACGCTCACATCTCTACTGTATATACTGTAAATGTAATGGCATACTTTTATGATAAGGGTCAGCCTTTAACATTAACCCCCCACCCACTTTTGAATTAAAGCTAATAGGAATTTTAGGACTTCCGAGGAATCACTTCAGTCGAGTCTAAAAATGCCAATCACTATTTTGGAGCACCCACGCCCGTCTGCCACAGCCTGAAGGCCACATCTGTTCTTTCTAATTCCACTGCCAATTTTATACATTAGAAGTCGTTTAGAAGCGCGCTACATGGCATATTGTTTTCTGCAAGCATCAACAATCCCTACAGTTTCCACTCTGCTATGATTAAAGACATTTGATCCGACGCTTTTGATGTCTGCCCTCGCTCCTGTTATTAAAAGGAGCTCAGCATCCTGTTGTACGGTATAGTTGTTGGTTTACTTCCTGCTGATCATATTTCAGGCAGAGAATATGCTCGATTATTTCTACTCTCAGACCCTACTGCTTATGATCGCTGGGGTTCTAATCGGGGAAAGAAAAACATTCCATCTGAGTAGCCGGTTATAAATAATTATTCGCTGAAGCCGAGGTGGATATCGATGAACCAGCTGTTCAGATTGGTAAAGTCGGGTCTCTGTTTTGAAATCAATGCTAATGCTACACATAGACATTTAAAGACGTTGACTGTTTTTCATCTGTACATTGATAATCATTGCCATTACTTCTGATAATCTGCGATGAGTTTAGACGTTATACCAAGTTTTTTTTTTTTTTTCATTTAAAAATGAACATAAATTTCGTATAACTCCTTTTTGTTGTTCCTTTTAGAGCCAAGTATGTCAGCACAGAACTCGGTATTCACGAGCGTCTCTTTGTGGCAGTCATGACCTCTAAAAACAACTTGAACACCTTGGCTGTGGCCGTTAACAGGACTCTGAATCACCACGTGGACGTCCGAGTTATCTTTTTCACCGGCTCCCACAACCGCAAAGTCCCTCATGGAATGTCTGTGGTGGCCCATGGTCATGAACATCCTGTGCCCAACATGTTCCAGACAGTGCAGTACCTACTAGATCATCATGTTGCGGAGTATGACTGGTTCCTCATACTTCAAGATGACACATATATTCAGCCTGACAGACTGAAGACGTTGGTGGGTCACTTGAGCATGGATCTCCAGTTGTACATGGGCCACCCAGGGGAGTTCATTGGAGGAGAAGCCCAGGGAGTGTACTGTCATGGAGGCTCAGGTTTCCTCTTGTCTAGGGCTTTATTGCTGAAGCTTCAGCCCTTCTTGGAGCGTTGCAGAACTGATATTGTCAGTATCAGGCCTGACGAGTGGCTGGGGCGCTGCATCATCGATTATTCTGGTGTTACCTGCGTGAAGGAGCATGAGGTAGGACAGATTCATGAAAATGTACTGAATGGGTATCAGGGTTAATAGTGTGGTGGTCTCAAAAACACTGTCAGAAAAATATATTAAATGAGGTTTTTCTGTCAGTAATATACTCGGAGACCTCAAATTCCTGGAACCATATAAACACTTAACTAAGATGGAATGCGCATGACTTGATTTAGATTATTTTTAACTTTGCCTTGGATCTCTGCCTGCAAATGTCATGTTGGTTGAGTTTCCAGCAGCAGTAAATGCAGTCAGTATAAAACCTTGGTTGCACAATTTTGACAAATTTTTCAAGCCTTTGGATCATTAGGCTCTATGCTGTGATGGAAACAGACCTAAGCATGATCAGTTCGGATTGTAATGAGATACGAGGTGTCTCCAATTCTCCGATGCCATTACATCATGAATATGGAGAAGAACTTGTGTAGTTTGTATAGAAGGCCGGGAAATGGGGATAAAACTATTCTAATTGCTTTAAAAAAACAGACTGAATTCATCAGTAATTACTTCTCCACTGAGTGGCATGGTGGCCTAGTGGTTAGCACATTCACCTCACAACTAGAAGGTCCTGGGTTTAAGTCCCAGCCTCAAAAAATAAAAAGGCTTGGGGGGTGTTTCTATGTAGAGTTTGCATGTTCTTTCAGTGCCTGCATGGTTTTCCTCGGGGTACTCAAGTTTCCTCCAACAGTCTAAAGACATGCAAGTTTAGGTAATTGGCTGTTTTAAGTTGACGCTAGCATGGGTGTGTGTGGTTTGTCTCTGTGATAGTCTGTTGAGCTGTTCCGGGCGTAGCTACCCACTCCTTCTCCCAGTGTTGGTTGAGGTAGATGCCAGCCTTCCCTCGACATTAGTAGGATTAAACGGTGTGGTAAATTGGTGAGAGACAGTTTCCCCAAAGGTGTTTGTGGCATCATAGATCAGTGAAATGACTTCACATAATGATGAAGGTATTAACGTTTTCTCTTTTTTGAGCTATAATTCTTAAACACAGTCAGTATCATAACGCTTCCGTCAGTACAGACGCTCCCCGACTTCCATTTTTAATTGGTTCGAGACGGCAAAACGTAAGTTTAAAGTGATCGTAAGTTGTTACAGTGACGAAGAACGTATGACGCTCATACTGTACTATGTATCCATAAATACCATTACCGTATCTCATAAAACACCCCGAAATCAATTATTATAAACATAACATTGTAAAATAATATCAAATATATCAAATAATATCAACATTCATTTCAAATAAGTCACTTATTTATACCGAGTCACTTTACATGAAGCTTAAAACAGCCAATCAACGCTTACAATATGTGAGGCGCTCAAAACCGAAAGTAGTGTACTTGCTGGTTATATGGACTTCCGGTCTTTCAAGTGCGCAAGGGTGCTGTTGAACTTATTTAGAACACAGCCTGCACTGATGTGAATCACTGGGTTTTCATTCATTTTACAACTCTCTTTGCTTAACTGAGTATGCATGGTAGATTGCGCCGATCCGAGCAGATAGTTAATTCATCTCTGTGTATGAGACTTGCACCCATGCTAGTAGGCTTACGCTTCTGACCAACCATATTTGTTTAAGGTTACAAAAGTCCACAAAACAGTGTAAACACAAAGATCACAGAGACAACGTCTTAACACAAGGGTAACACGCTATATAACATATATATATATATATATATATATATATATATATATATATATAAATAAATAACTGAACTGGGAAGAAGGATGGGCACGTTCAGTTTGTCGTTTGTAAACAATGGACGCAGCATCATTACGTAATTTCACCATTACGACAGTGTACTACGTAGGTACGTCGAAAGCCAAAATTTGACTTTTTTTTTCTTTTTTTTTTTATACACTGGGGACGTGTATGACCCTGGGGAACATGCTTTTCTGGAACTTCAGTTCAGTTCATTTTCTGTAACCGCTTCATCCTAATTAAGGTCGTGGGGAGGCTGGTGCTCATCCCAGCCAACTCAGGGCGAGGGCAGAGTACACCCTGGACAGTTCGCCAGGCCATCGCAGGGCAGAAACACGCTGACAGCTTTGCAGCCTACTCTTGTCGAAAGTCAGCAATGGTTCTTTTACATGCCTCTCACCATAGACAGTGAGAGACATGGCCGGCCTTTGATAACCCAGTTAGCTGCACTGGGGGGGAACAGTGACAACCTTGTGGAGAGTGGGACTCGAACCCCCAACCTTTGGATCAGCGATCCGGCGCCTTATACCACTAGACCACTACTGCCCCCTTTTCTGGAACTGTGTACGAGAATTAAGTGTAATTGCACCTCCCCTCCACTAGTTGGCAGTGGCACGCTCATTGTTGCGCTATGGTGTCGCAGTTTTTGCACCAGCAAACGATATGAAGTGCAATAAACAACCCCTCAAGAAACAATTTGCTAACATGAACAAAGAGAACGGTGGAGAGAGCCGGAGATATTAAGACATAAATAAGTTGAATGAGTTTAAGTAAGGATGTATTTTATTTTATTTCAGGTACATTGGTGCACTTTAAATCTTTTAAATTTCAGATTAAAAAACAACGTTAATGAAGTTTTTCTTTATTGTAAGTTGAACTATATTTCTTTCTTTTTTTGTTTTTAATGTTAATAAAGATACAGTGTTATGCAGAGGTGTACTAATAACAATTTTATAGACAAATAATACTATTATAGTCACTCCGGAGTGGTGAAATGTGTTTTTTTTTTCGTTCCGGGTGGGCACCACACAAAATAATTAAGAAGCACTGCCCTAACAGCAAAAAAGTCCTGGGTTCGAGCTGGGTTTAGTCGTTTGTGTGGCGTGCATGTACTCCCCATGCCTATGTGGGTTTTGTCTGGGTACTCTGGTTTTCTCCCACGATCTAAAAAACATGCTCCTGTTCTCAGTTGACTGTGTGTGTGTGTGTGTGTGTTCATGTGTGTTGGCCCTGTGATGTGTGTATAGCTTTGCCCAGTGTTGGTTGAAAGTGTCCCTGGAACCCTCGTAGTTCACTTTGACCATGTTAAGGTTTTTTAGTTTTAAGGGACACCATACAATTATGACTCATAATTTTAATGGTTCCTTTTTTCACTACCCCGTCATGAAGCTATATTCTGTTCCGTACATATTTTCTAATTTTGTTGCCTTCCAACTTGTGTTGCTTTATAGCTTTCCAAATACGCAGTAAGTATTTAAGTAGAGACTGCACTCCCAGCCCAAGACTATCATCTTGAACGTAAAATAGCATCTACATTAGTGTAGTGCTGTATCTGCAAAAGAGTTTGACAGATTATAACGTGGCATGGATCATCGTAGGCCACTCTAAAAGCAGACCAGTGTAGATAAAGCAAACTGTTCATGTTGCTGCACCCCCTCTAAGAGGTTCATGTTTATGTTGGCCACAAGTGACTTCATTTTTCAAGCTCAGCTCTCGTATGTCAGCAGTAAACCACGATGCCCAGACGACCTTGACTCCAATGAGTAGGTGGCTTGTTTTGTGTTGCGATGCCATACGGCAAAGTGCAATTTTGCATCCAAATTATGAACATGTAACACTATTTCAGGGCCAACATCTCTATATTTGATGCTAATTCACTTGCAAGGAAACAGTCATAAGTTTGTAAAGCTTCTCATAGTCTCTCTAGACATGTCCCACAACATACATTGCAATATGTGTGCCTATATTGTTTATAGAGGATGATCTGATTTTCTGCTGATTACCTTAAACTGTATCTCTCCTGGTTCTGGGTGATTTTTACTAATGTGGTGCTGTTCATCACTTGTAACCGTCTTCGGTGTTGGTTTTAGCCATCTTGAGCAACATTTTTCGTGCATTTTTGAAAGGTTTTGCTGCTGACCATATCTACATTTTAACCCTATACAAGTATTACCGTGGCATGTTTGCGCAATAGAATATTATTTTCAATTAATAAATTTGGTAACGGGGTTGCTCTTTAAAAGTGACCTCATCATTCAAACTGAGTAATGTCACTGAAAATACTGTGGTTCTTAAAGGTTTTGAATCCTTTATTATTTTCTCCATACATTATTTAAAACATCAGATTTTTATACATTCTAAAATTAATATGAATCAAAACAGACAAAAAAAATCACCAATTAAACAAACATTGTCTTTTTCTTTCTTTCTTTTTTTTTTTTTGTTTAAAAATGATTCAGTATTACATATCTGTGATTGACAAAAGTATGTGAATCTTTGCTTTTAGATCCCCTTATGCAGTAATAATTAGGGGTGGTTGTCAACGAGCCTTTTTTTTAGTGTGTTTTAATTACCAGTTAAGTTCTATGATGTCACTGAAACGCCTGCTTAAGCACCAGAAAAAGGCAATGAAGTTGGATGTCTCTTCTGAAGAAATAAGACTTTCTCCGGAAGAAACGACAGTTTCCTCTGAAGTCACCTCATTGCTGAAGAGGAACTGTTGTAAAACACTCCACTATTAAAGTCTTTTTTTATTATTATTATTCCAGTACATGACCTCAGGTAATGTTTAAAATGTTTGTGTGTTATATTTTATTTACTGTGGTGTAGCATGTTTCTCATTTTGTTTTGTTTATCCAATTTATTACATTTATTGTTCTTTATGTCCTTTTTGTTATGGTCTGTGTTTTGGGGGACTTGGATTTTGGCGCTGTGCCTCTCACTTACTGTTTACTTTCTGAGGGGCGTAGCTGAGCTGCTCAGAGCACACACACACCTGGATTCACTATTCTCATTTACTCCCAATAAACAAAAGCACGCTCAGCTCTGCGCCAGAGGATTAACTCACATCAACATCACCGCTTCTTTGGTTTGTAAGGCCTCTTACTCTCTAACTCTAAACTTCTGTTTTGTACTCCGGTTGTGGGGGTGTGGCTGAGCTGCTCGGACTTAATGCAGTTAATACCTGAATTCAGTCATGTCATGCCTAATGCAATACAGTACGTTCCTCTAGTGGGCATTTTTGAAAACTACATCGCTGTATGCTTATAAAGAGAATGCACTGAAAGGTGTTTTATGCATATGCTGTATAATGTTTATATTTTAGCATCAATAAATATAACAGTAAAATTTTTTTTAAGTTTTTCTTAATCATTACTACATTTTACTACATTAATACTGTATTAATGAGTAAGACTGTCTATAGAATGTGTTTAAGAAGCATATTTTAGCGTATGTAATAGATACATAGTATTTTACTTAGAGCTGCTCATTCGCCCATTTGACGTAATATATGGGGTTTTACTTCCGGGTACAGAACTCGTGGATTATCTCGATTCGTGGGAGGGCCCAGAACCGAATCCCCGCGAATGTCAAGGGCCTACTGTACTTCAGTCTTATTATTTTGAGCTGGGGCTGAGAAACTGCCCCATATCATGATATGATTGTTACCATGGTTAACGGTGGGTATGATGCTCTTTGGGTGATAAGCTCTGTTATTTTTCAGAAAACATTTACTGTATATATTTTTAGTTTTCCCCAAAAGTCCGAATCAGAAACTTGTGACTCTGGTTTTCTCCATGGTTTGTGAAGCATAGGCAGGAACTATTATTATTTATTATGTTATTATTATTATTATTATTATTATTCCTTCCCTGAGAAAAGTTCCCCACCCACCTTACTTATGCATGAAGACTTTAAGAAATCAAGACCTGGCAACCTGCCTGATAAGTTCAGCCCTGTTAGTAGTGACTTATTTTCTCAACTTGCTGACGATGATTTTCACAGAATTAGATCTACAGTGGTACCTCAGTACTCGATCATAATCCGTTCCCGACGGCTGGTCGAATTCCGAATCCGCTTTTCCTATCACAAATGTAAATGGTCTTAATCTGTTCCGTTGTCTTTTGAACAGAAGTTAACAGTACCGTAACCCATATCGGTCCTCAAATTAAGTGAAAAAAATTATTGAATACAGTACACTATGTTATGGTCTGTGTTGTGAGAGACTCTGATTTTGGTGGCTCTAACTCACTCTCTATGCATGCTGGAGAGGGGTGTGGCTGTCACACGCGGGTGGAGTGCTAAGCTAAGCACACACACCTGATTCCACTTGGAGAAGCCCGGTGATTGCTAACAGTGACTACAGTTTCCCCGTGCTCTTGTGCCTTCCCTGTCAACAATAAAGCTCATCCGTTTTCATCACGCCCTGTCTCCTGCATTTTTGGATCCGGCTGAATGTTCCTGGGATCACAGAAGGGCTAGAAGATTCTGTGACACCAGGAACATTCAGCCGGACCCAAAAATGCAGGAGACAGAGTGTGATGGAGTAGCTTTATTATTCCCAGGGAAGGCACTAGAGCACGGGGAAATCGTAGTCACTCTTAGAGAAGCTGGGTGATTGCTAAGTGGAATCAGGTGAATGTGCTTAGCACTCCACCCGCGTGTGACAGCCATGCCCCTCTTCACCATTGCATGCATAGAGAGAGTTAGTCGCCAAAACCAGAGTCTCTCACAAAAGAGACCATAACACACTAAAATAAAAACCACAGTACAGTTAAAGCATCTTCTTCTTGTTTTCTTTTTGGCTGTTCCCTTCAGGGGTCGCCACTGCGAATCATCTGCCTCCATCTCACCCTATCCTCTGCATCTTCTACTCTTACTCCAACTACCTTCATGTCCACCTTCACCACATCCATAAGTCTTCTCTTTGGTCTTCCTCTAGGCCTTCTGCCTAGTGGTTCCAACCTCAGCATCCTACTACCAATATATTCACTATTCCTCCTCTGTACATGCCCAAACCATCTCAATCTATCCTCTCTGACTTTGTCTTAAAAATCTCTTACATGTGCTGTCCCCTCGGATGTACTAATTCCTGATCCTATCCATCCTCATTACTCCCAAAGATAACCTGACCATTTTCATCTCTGCTACCTCCAGCTCTGCCTCCTGTCTTTTCCCCAGTGCCACTGTTTCTAAACCATACAACATCGCTGGCCTTAACACCATCTTGTACACATCACACCGGACACTTTTCTCCAACCATTCCAACCTGCCTGCACACGCTTCACCGCTTTTCCACACTCTCCATTGCTCTGGATTGTTGAACCTAAGTACTTAAAATCCTCCACCTTCTTGATCTCTGCTCCCTGTAACCTCACCGTTCCTCTTGGGTCCTTGTCGTTCACACATGCATTTTGTCTTACTGAGGCTAACCTTCATTCCTCTCCTTTCCAGGGCATACCTCCACCTCTCTAGATTTTCCTGCACTTGTTCTCTTCTCTCACTACAGATCACAATGTCATCTGCAAACATCATGGTCCATGGAGATTCTTGTCTAACCTCATCTGTCAGCCTGTCCATCACCATCGCAAACAAGAAGGGGCTCAGAGCTGACCCTTGATGCAGTCTCACCTCCACTTTGAACTCTTTTCACACCGACAGCACACCTCACCACTGTCTTACATCTTTCATACATGTCCTGCACCACTCGAACATACTTCTCTGCCACTCCAGACTTACTCATGCCAGTACCACATTTCCTCTCTCGGCACCCTGTCATATGCTTTCTCCAGATCCACAAAGGCACAATGCAGTTCCCGTTGACCTTCTCTATTAACATCCTCAAAGCAAACTGCATCTGTGGTGCTCTTTCTTGGCATGAAACCAAACTGTTGTTCACAAATGCTGACCTCTGCCCTTAGTCTAGCTTCCATTATTCTTTCCCATAACTTCATTGTATGACTCATCAACTTTATCCCTCTGTAGTTGCCACAACTCTGCATGTCTCCCTTGTTCTTAAAGATGGGCACCAGCACACTTCTCCTCTATTCCTCTGGCATCCGCTCACTCTCTAAGACCTTGTTGAATTTTCTTGCCAGAAAATCTACTGCTACCTCTTCTAGACACTTCCATACCTCCACCGGTATGTCATCAGGACCAACTGCCTTTCCACTCTTTATCCTCTTCAATGCCCTCCTCACTTCACCCTTACTAATCTTTGTTACTTCCTGGTTCTTAAGTCATCTCTTCTCCTCTTTTTTTCGCTCTCTCATTTTCCTCATTCATCAGCTCTTCAAAGTACTCTTTCCATCTTCCCAGCACACCTCTGTCATCAGTCAATACATTTCCCTCTCTGTCCTTAATCACTCTAACTTGCTGCGCTGTCCTTCCCATCTCTATTTCTCTGCTGTGCCAACCTGTATAAATCATTTTCTCCCTCATTACTGTCCAACCTATCATACAAGTCATCATACGCTCTTTGTTTGGCTTTTGACACCACTACCTTCTGCTTACGCTGGGTCTCTCTGTACTCCGGTTTACTCTCTTCGGTTTTCTCAATGTCCCACTTCTTCTTAGCTAACCCCTTTTGTACACACTCCTGCACTTTCTCATTCCACCACCAAGTCTCCTTATCTACTGTCCTTCCAGAGGACACACCAAGTATTCTCCTACCTGTCTCCCTGATTACATTAACTGTACAGTAGGCCCTTGACATTCGCGGGGGGTATGGTTCCGGGCCTTCCCGCGAATCGAGATAATCCACGAGTTCTGTACCCGGAAGTAAAACCCCATGTCTGACGTCACACGAGCAGCTGTAAGGAAAATACTATGTATCTATTACATATGCTAAAATATGCTTCTTAAATACATTCGATAGACAGTCTTACTCATAAATACAGTATTAATGTAGTAAAATGTAGTCATGATTAAGAAAAACTTTTCAATTTTTACTGGTATGATGCTAAAATATAAACATTATACAGCATACGCATTAAACACCTTTCAGTGCATTCTGTTTATAAACATACAGCACTGTAGTTTTCAAAAATGCCCACTAGAGGAACGTACTGTATTGCATTAGGCATGACCCGACTGAATTCAGGTATTAACTGCATTAAGTCCGAGCAGCTCGGCCACGCCCCCCCCAACCAGAGCCGAAGTACAAAACAGTTTTAGAGTGATAGAGTTAGAGGTGTTACAAACCAAAGAAGCGGTGATGTTGATGTGAGTTAATCCTCTGGCGCAGAGCTGAGCGTGCTTTTGTTTATTGGGAGTAAATGAGAATAGTGAATCCAGGTGTGTGTGCTCCGAGCAGCTCAGCTACGCCCCTCAGGAAGTAAACAGTTAGTTTGAGGCCCAGCGCCAAAATCAAAGACCCCCAAAACAAAGACCATAACAAAAAGGACATAAAAGAACAAGAAATGTAATAAATTGGATAAACAAAACACAATGAGAAACATGCTCCACCACAGTAAATAAAATATAACACCCAAACATTTTAAACATTACCTGAGGTCATGTACTGGAATAATAATAATAAAAAAAAAGACTTTAATAGTGGAGTGTTTTACAACAGTTCAAATGATTCCTATATTCCTCTTCAGCAATGAGGTGACTTCAGAGGAAACTGTCATTTCTTCTGGAGAAAGTCTTATTTCTTCAGAAGAGACATCCAACCTCATTACCTTTTTCTGGTGCTTAAGCAGGCGTTTGAGTGACATCATAGAACTTAACCGGTAATTAAAACACACTAAAGAAGGCTCATTGCCAACTTGTGCACGAATGAGGAAAAAGGGGTGTTACATCACCTCAACCAATCAGCAGGAAGGAGGACAGCCATTGGCTGAATTTGAATCACGTGCAAGTACAAAACCGCGAATAGTCAAAGGCCTACTGTAGTTGTCCTGTCATCTGAAAGCACTTCCTGACCACCCAAAGCCTGTTTCAACTCCTCCTTGAAGACAACACAACACTATTCATTTTTCAGCTTCCACCACTTTGTCTTCTACTCTGCCTTTGCTTTCTTCACCTTACTCACCAACAGTGTGATTCTGAACACTACCATCCTATGCTATTTGGCAACACGCTCACCCACTACTACTTTGCAGTCACTGACTTCCTTCAAATTACATCCTCTACACAAGATTTAGTCTACCTGTGTGCTCCTACCTCCACTTTTATAAGTCACCCTATGCTCCTGTCTCTTCTGGAAGAAAGTGTTAACCACGGCCATTTCCATCCTTTTTGCAAAATCTATCAACATCTGTCCTTCTGTGTTCCTGTTTTGGATACCAAACCTGCCCATCACTTCCTCGTCCCCTCTATTGCCTGCACCAACATGCCCATTGAAGTCTGCACCAATGACCACTCTTTCACCTCTGGGGGATCTGCATCACTTCATCCAACTCACTCCAGAATCTCTCCTTCTCTTCTAGCTCACATCCTGCCTGTGGGGCATAAGCACTAACAACATTGAACATCACATCTTCAATTTCTAACTTGAGACTCATCACTCTGTCTGACACTCTTTTCACTTCTAAAGTACAGTTAAAACATAAAAATTCTTATCTTTATTGTTGTTAAGTGTACAAAGAAAGTGTACAAGACGGTGGTGAGGCCAGCGATGTTGTATGGATTAGAAACAGTGGCGCTGAAGAAAAGGCAGGAGGCAGAGCTGGAGGTAGCGGAGATGAAAATGTTGAGGTTCTCTCTGGGAGTAACGAGGATGGATAGGATCAGAAATGAGTATATCAGAGGGACAGCCCACGTAAGATGTTTTGGAGACAAAGCCAGAGAGGCTAGATTGAGATGGTTTGGACATGTACAGAGGAGGGATAGTGAGTATATTGGCAGTAGGATGCTGAGGTTGGAACTACCAGGCAGAAGGCCTCGAGGAAGACCAAAGAAGAGATTTATTGATGTGGTGAAGGAAGACATGAAGGTCGTTGGAGTCAGAAAAGAAGATGCGGAGGACAGGGTGAGGTGGAGGCGGATGATTTGCTGTGGCGACCCCTGAAGGGAGCAGCCGAAAGAAGAAGAAGTGGTGGTGGGCAGTTGGCATATGTAAATGTTGGAGAGGAAGCAGATTCCCTTCCATAACAGCTTCAGGTGAATCAGCCAAAGGTGTTTTTTCCCCCTTGTTACTTGCTTTGGCATGGATGACTCTTCTTCAGGATGTCCCTTTCTTTTCTTGAACATGTCTAACATGGCTTGTTTCTGCCTTCTTTTCAAAACCTTACAGAAGTAGTTCATGACCTCATCATTAAAGGTGTTCACAGTGATACATAGTATCACCAACTTCCGGACTTCCCCAGAACGGCTCGAGTTTTATCAAAGTGATACATAGTATCAACAACTTCCAGACTTCTGAAAAGTGTGCCTTTCCCCTCCCTCTCGGTCTTGTTTTTTCTCTCGCGTTTTTAGCGTTCGACTTCTGGATTTTGGTCAACTTCTGGGACAAAAAAACCTTGGATTTTTTTGATCACATTCCGATTTGTTCGACCTCTAAAGCATTCGAGTACCGAGGTACCACTGTCATCTAAAATTATTTTGTGACTCTTTTGAGACCATGGCGTCAGTAATGAGATAAAACTACAATGTTAATATTCTAATGGATAAGCTTTCTTTGGTGACAAAGCTACATCTTTGATGCCAGTTTCTATGAGTTCTTTTGAGCATTAATTCAAATGTGATTGCATACCATTTGAGCATCGTCACATTCCCATATTGCTACATAAAGCTAAAATAATATATTTTTTCTTTTGACATCACAAAAAAACCCTGAAATTGAACATGTTGTACCTGATCTAGCATGTCTGAATGTAGACTGGTAACATGGTAAATAGGCAAGTAGAAACACCTCTTTGCCCTTATCTGTTTGTGTAGGTGGTTGGCTTCATTTGTTTCAAGGAGCCTGGGGCAACTGCAATGGGTTTTCTTCTGTTTATATATTTAACTACTGAATTTCTAGGAATAGGTTGTCTGTAATACAAAAAATATATATAATAATTGGAGCTTAATATATATTCCAAGTGGATAATGATTATATCAAAATGGCAGACATCACTGTTTATTATAAGCAGGCAGCATTATCATTATAATGCAATAAAATGGATAAATAAACCATAAAAATATCTCCTTTGCACAATATACACTAAAAACAGGTTTATGGAGTACTGTTTACTTATGCTTCATGAATTTAGTCTTGTTGTTCTAATTAAAAGGGCTGAACAGACACCAAAGATGCACAGTGCTTAGCCCTGCTCAAAGTGTAAAGCTCACCTGACCTGCCTCCGCCGTGGTTACGATATATAAATAAACTACAGGCAAATACACTTTATTTTGCTTTTTGTGTATCCATGCAGTACATAAAATTAAAACGGAAGTTAGAGATACACCTACTTGGTTATCTGCACTTGGGGATCCATCACGATTTAAAAAGTGTAAAAGGTAAATCATGTAAACTAAGTCCGCTTTCATATTTTTATATATATATATATATATATAAACTGAAGGAAGCTGTGTACAATATTATTTGCAAAGGGCAGGTGTGAGTGCAGGTTTTGACTTCAATCAAGCGGAGCCACACCTTGCCCCTGTTTGAATCACTAATATATATATATATATATATATATATATATATATATATATATATATATATAAATAAAACACCTTACATCCTTACATTAGGGTTTTGATTTTGAAGATGGTGGCAGCCATCTTGGTGAGACCACCTTGCCTTTCAGATCTCAGATTGGATCAGTTGAAAGCAAAGAACAGCTGAAAACTCTTAACGTTGAACTGTTAATGTATACTTTACCAACAGTTTCACTGATTTAGGTCTCCGATTAATTAATTTGTCAAAAAGCTCTGAAAAACTAAGAAAGAACTTGGATGTAATTATTTCCATTTGCCCCATTTTTCATGCTATTTGAGCATTTCAACAGTAATGTTGTCTCACCAGTATGTCTGCCACTCAGACTTAAAATCTAAACATTATGTGCAATTTCGTCTTTTTTTTTTTTTTTTTTTTTTTGAGATTAGTGATTTGAAACAGGTGGAAGGTGTGGCTTCTGCTTGGTTGAAGTGAAAATCTTCACTCACACCAGCCCTTTGCGGGTACGATTGGGCACCTCTGAACTAAAGAAATCATGCACAATGCATATTTGCATTATGCAAACATTATGTCTTCAGATTTAAAAATAAGGACACAGTTTAAATCGGGATAGTGAGACGATTTAATATAACCTCAGTATACAAACATTCAGTTGCCAAACTGCTTAATTCTTCTATGTTTGCAAGGACGCTGGAATGTCCAGCACTATGCAAAGGAGGGGTCCATTCATACTCACAAGTAGGGGCAATTTGGAGCAGCCATTTAGCCTCATGTGTATGGCTTATTACTGTGGAAGGATACTGGAGTACCTAGAGAAAACCTACACCAGCATGGGAAAAGTGCAAACTCCACACCGATATGTCCTAGCTGAGCCTGGGACATGGGCATGCTTTCGTCCCTCCCTGGTTGGGGGTGGTTGTGTGATAGGAAAGGAAATGACTGATGGGTGAGAAATGGGTATGACTAAATCAAGGAGAAATTGGGGGGATCATTCTGCATCCCGGATGATCTGCTGGTTATAAAAGGACTTCTAGTATTTCTCTTGCATCCATAGTCCGAAGGATTTTTGTTGTTGTTGTTGTTATTATCATCATTCCCACCCCCCAATCTTCTTCCTAATTTAGTCGTGTCCAATTCCCACCCATCATGTACTGCGTATTACTTTCCCTATCACGTGACCACCACAAACCATGGAGGGGCAAAAGCATGCACAAGCCCCCTCCATGACTTGCAATGCTAGCCACCTGCTGCTTTACAAACTGCTGCACATGTGTATTTGGGGCGTGGTCTAGCACACTCGGCCAGAAAGCACTACCCGCCCTCTCGTATGAATGAGCTCACAGATGCCCATGATTGGTTGGTGATTGCTGTAAGTGACAGGGAAGTGAGTGCATGCCATCCATCCCTCATGTGAGATTTCGGCCAATTGGCTGCCATGGACTCCCGGTCACGGACAGTTGTGGCATTAACCTAGATTTGATCCTGAGATAATAGTCACATTCCTTTTCAATCTTCTCATATGTTTTTTTTCTTTTTCTTTCTTTCTTTTGGGAAAACTAATTAAATAATAAACTTTTAAATTGTCTTTTTAAGACTTGGAGGTTTGGAAGCCGTACATATCATGAGTCCCTGGATTTTATTCTCTTAAAAAAAGATAATGTTTATTATATCAAAATGTTCTGAGGCAAAAGGGCATGACTGCACATGCAATGTTGGTCGGTATCGACATTGGGGAGCCAGGGGGCACTGGTGTTCTCTTGGGTGCAGTTTGAGCTTGTCAGACACCTGTCATAAACACACCACTCCCAGCACAGGGGTCGTTCCTCGGCTCCAGTGCGAGATTTGTGCGTTTTTGCTCATTATTCTGAAACGCCTCATGTTTGCTTTGCTTTTGTTCCTGATCCCCCCCCCCCCCCCCCCATGTTTCATTTGTAATTTTTTTTTCTTCTGCTGAGTGCTTCAGTCATTAATTTTTTTAAAATGTATTTTCCCACCAAGGACTCTTTTCTGATGTAATCGTATGGCTGGGAGTAAAAACAGTTACATGTTCATTTCTGAAGGAAGATGTAGATAATAGTACTTCTGGTTTTGTCAGTTGATGCAGTATCACATGATCCTATACTGGCCCCACAACTTGCCTTGCATTGGCACTGTGCCACAAAGATTAGGGTTTCAATTTGAATGTGCATGCGCAGTAGTGTTCGGTACAGGCTTGTTATATATAGGTGCGTGTGGTTAAAGGAACTGTCTCATGATTTTTGCCCAAATTAGGTTGTACAATCAGTGTTCAAAATGCCACTCTTTATCAAGTAGCCCTTCAATTTACATGTTTTAAAGTTCTGAACCTGATATGAGCAGCCTGGAATGGATTGCGAAAAGAACTTGTTGAAGGGTAGTGGTGTCTCGGTGGTAAGGTGCTGGATTGCCGATCCTAAGGTTGGGGGTTCAAGCCCCACTGTCAACGGTTGTCACTGCTGTCCCTCCAGTGCAGCTAAATGGGTTATCAAAGGCTGGCCATGTCTCTCACTGCCTGTGGTAGGACGGTCATGTAAAAGAACTATTGCTGACTTTCATCAAGAGTCAGCATGTTTCTGCCCTGTGATGACCCGGCGAGCTATCCAGGGTGTACGCCGCCCTTGCCTAGAGTCGGCTGAGATGGGTGCCAGCCTCCACACAACCCTAATTAGGATTAAGTGGTTCAGAAAATGAAAATGAACGAATGAAGAACTTTTTGAGCCAAACGGTTTTCAAAAGATTGAAATCCCATTGCTAACTCCTTGCAGATGTGCTCTACAGACCCAATTCATGCCCACTATACTTTATTAACAAAATGTCTGTCCATATTAATGATTCTGCTTTCTTTGCTATCCCCACTGATGCTATTTAGGATATTTTCTTCAAATGATTATGACCAGGCTCATTTAACAGGTCTAAACTTAATACAAGCATGCATGCACAGTTTGTTTATTCATATCAAAATGCTGTATGAACACTTCACAGAAAAATAAAAAACAAATAAGAATGCTACACACATGGGGGCGCCATTGTATTGTAAAGAAAGGGAAGAGATGATAAGAGATATAGGTAAATACTGCAGTGCTCTCATTGGTGGTCTAGTGGTATAGGGCGCTGGATCGCTGATCGAAAGGTTGGGGGTTCGAGTCCCACTCTCCACAAGGTTCTCACCCCCCCCCCCCCCCCCCAGTGCGGCTAACTGGGTTATCAAAGGCAGGCCATGTCTCTCACTGTGAGAGACTATGGTGAGAGGCATGTAAAAGAACCATTGCTGACATTCATAAAGAGTAGGCTGCAAAGTCGTCAGCGTGTTTCTGTCCCTTGCTAAAAAGGGTTGTGACAGAAAGGGCATCCGACAAAAACCTCTGTGAAACCAAACGTGCGAATCAGATGATTCACTGTGGTGACTCCTGAGTAAAAGGGAAAAAGCCAAAAGGAAGACAGACTGCAGTGCTCTCATTATAAACCGTTGCCCCCCCCCCCTTCATGTAAACAAGTGGACACCTGTCTGATGTATGTAAATGTAGTGTAGTATAAGGCAGATGTGCCTGCTTTTATTTTATTCAGAAGTTCACATGTTTATATCTGACTTATTAGTTTATTACCTGTATACTGTTGTTTTTGCCACTTTCTTGCCTTACATGAGCTGATGTATCCAGATTCTGCTCTCACAATTTCATGCATGCACCAGAACAAAATGGTGCACTTTTCAAATTGGCTAATGCAAACCATGCAACTTTAAAACTGTAAGGTAAAACCACCTGATGATGAAAACCTACATGAGTTCATGTGTTGTAAGAGAGTTCACGAAGATTGCCTTTTATTTCACTTTTGGGGTGGGAAAAAAATCCAAGTACAATCTGGGCTTTGACAGTTTGTCAAAGCAGTGAAGAGCCAGATGGAGCTTCAGGAAGACGACTAAACATTCAGAAAACGTCCAGTGAATACAAAATTGTGAAAACTTTTCTAAGAACAAGACTGTTTCAGCATCCAGACAGTGAAATTTGGTTTATTTTATCCCTAGACAGACGATGATGTTACCATAGTCGGCCGTTACTGTTTTATGGTTTCTGTTGCAAAATAAGTTTGGGATCTTGGTACTTGTTTGGTAAGTGGCAGTCGGGTTTGTAAAGACGAATGACTAGTCTCTGATGTGTGTAAGCCGAAAGCGAAAGGACTTCCTCCCCTCTAAAGGATGACCTGCTGTGAGTCGTTAAGTTAATTAGGGTAATTAGGATGAGATGGTTAAAGCCACATTTCTGCTGTCAGAAGGGGTTGTATGGACATGAGCTCTTGGCAGAGTTATGTCCTTTTTAAGCTGAACTGTAATTTTGTGTATATGAATGATGCAGAATTATACTTTTAAAGCTCCGTGATTGCGAAATCCTCAGTATTGGGGTTTGTGCCATGTGTTTTTGTGGCACCTGGAAGCAAAGCTGGTGCATCACAGAGGAATCACTGTGCGTTGTTGTCCTTCATCAGACTTCTTTCTAATCCTCAAGCGGTCATCTTATTTTTACCAACTTTCACATAGTCTTATTTAAATCATACTGATGTGCCCCTCCTATTTTATTTCTGCATTTAATTTTGGTACGGTAAAATTTTATTTTAATTTAATATTAAAAAATTATGTAGATATTCCAGAATCAAGCTGATAATTAAGTTCTATTATTTGCCAGCTCACTCATTCACTTTCCGAATCACTTAATCCTTCTTGGGTCACCGAAAAGCTGGTGTCTATCCCAACAGTCACTGGGTGAAAGTGGGGTACACCCGGAACAATTTGACAGACCATCGTAGGACCAACACATAACAATTTACACACACTAACACCTGGGGTTAATTTATAACAACTACTGTACTTTCTGGACTATAAGCCGCTACTTTTTTTTTTTTCACACACTTTAAAAAACAATGCAGCTAATCTATAGATTTTTTTACGGGCTAATGGCCTCCAGGGTGTGCTCTAGCAGGAAGTGCAAGAGCGAGATGGACACCTGCGGCTTATAAAGAGGTGCGGCCTATACATGTACTCGTTTTATTGTTGTTTCGTTGGTGCGGCTTATATTCAGGTGCGCTCAATAGTCTGGAAATTGCTGTAATTTAGTTTGATGTGCGTGTCTGTGGACTGTAAGATGAAACCAGAGTACCCAGAGGGAACCCACATGAGCACAGGCAAAACATGTAAGCTCCACATAGAAATGCCAGAGTGTTTAGTGTTTAGTCTGTTCTAAGACTCAAACCCAGGACCTTCTCGCTGTAAGGCAGACGTGCTAACCGCTACAGCACGGTTTCATCCTCTGCCAGTTCAGATAACTACACTTGGTAGTTATTTTTTGGTAAACTATGTAACTAAATAAAAATCTCCTTCTTTTGGCTTTTTCCCCTTTTCAGGGATCGCCGCAGTGGATCATCTGATTCGCATATTTGATTTGGCATAGGTTTTTTATGTAGGATGCTCTTCCTGAACCAACCCTTTAGCAAGGGGCAGAAATATGCTGACAGCTATGCAGATACTCTTGTTGAAAGTCAGCAGTGGTTCTTTTACATGAACCTATCACCACAGACCGTGAGAGACATGGCCCGCCTTTGATAACCAAGTTGGGGGGGGTGAAAACCTTGTGGACTTGAACCCCCAACCTTAGGATCAGTGATCCAGCACCCTCTACCACAAGGCCACCACTCCCCTGATATTCTCAAATATTCTCAATCCCCTGCTGAACCATGTAGTCCTAGAAGGGTCGCGGAGAGACTGGAACCCGTCTTATCTAACACTGGACGAATCACCAGACCATGACAATCTATCTAACACTGGCGAATATTATTATAAACAATAAATGTTACACATTCTGCTCTTACATGGAGCATTATTTGTCAAAAACTAGATAAAAAATATCTCTCTGTAAAAATTTTAATTAGATAGTGAATTTTGCAGTATTTGGCCCTTTCCATAGCAAAACCTGCACTTTGCTACTACTCCACAAGGGTGTTGCCATCCTTAATCCACAAATCCTCCTCCATCTTTGAATGGATTTTTATGAAGCATTCACAGGGCCTTCGGGAACATAATGCCATTGTGTGCCTCCTCTTTTATTTTTAGCGTTGTTATTATTATTAATGTATAATTTTAGGTGCGAGTGGAAATTGGCAGTGCAGGTGACCAGTCTTCCCAAAACAACCTTATCCATTATAGTATTTTCATTTTGTCTTACAGGGTCTTCAGTATAATTCCTTTGAGATGAAAAAAATGATGGACCTGAGTGGCGATGAAAGCCCAGAATTCCAGGATGCGCTGTCAGTTCACCCAGTGAGCAGCCCAGAGCAGATATATCGTCTGCACAGATACTTCACAGAGCGAGAGCTACAGAAAACCTACGAAGAAATAAAGAAACTTCAGGTGAAATTCTCCATTTCATCTTTCATTCCTTTTCCTATTTTCTTTCCACTGTCATAAGTTTTTATTTTATTTATTTATTTTTTTAAAAAAATTTAAATTTAGAAGTAGCATATGCTACACCCGGATGTAACATATGATGTGCTATCTTGGGATTAACTAGCAGCTATGTGCTAAAAGTGAGCTAGATGTCCCTGAAATTACCAGTATTATTAAATTTTGCGACACCAAGCACCTCCGAGGCAGTGATGGTGTAGTGCATGGGTCCCCATAGCATTTGCTGGAGGCCACATAACATTTTTCCTTTTTTGATGGGGGGCCGAGATCAGTTTGTAAGAGAAAAAGTGTGACGATCACAGGGCTGCCTAAACGTAAACATTGTGTAAACTTGTGTTTGTGACGGGATTCAGAGTGTCAGCGCAGATTGTATTCTTTGAATACTGCCACCGCCTCATGACAGATAATACAAACAATGTTTTCTTTGCATTGAACAAAAAAATAATCGTTTGTCCACTGCAGGTTAAATAGCCTGCATTCTGAATCAGTTTTTCTCTTCCATAACCTTCTCACTATTATTCTGTTCTATTTGACAGGGGTGAGTCTAGGATTTTTGTTTGAATGTCATGTTCTAGGTATGTATTACTCTTGATTGTGCGGCCAGACAGAAAAAAAAAAGAATCATAATGCATCTCTGCTATTGCCCCCAGTGCAGCTAACTGTCTATGGTGTGAGATTCATGTAAAAGAACCATTGCTGACTTTCATCAAAAGTAGCTGCACAGCCGTCAGCGTCTTTCTGCCCTGCGATGGCCTGGCGAGGTGTCCAGGGTGTACTCTGCCCTCGCCCGGAGTTGGCTGGGATGGGTGCCAGCCTCCCTACAACCCTAATTAGGATTAAGCAGTTATGGATGAATGAATCTTATTTGAGCGATTCTTTACTGTCTCTCCCTCACGCCGGTTCCAAGCCCGGATAAATGCAGAGGGTTGCGTCAGGAAGGGCATCCGGTGTAAAACAAATACCAATTAAAACATGCGAGTCAGATCAAGAAAATTCATACCGGATCGGTCGAGGCCCGGGTTAACAACTATCGCCATCAGTGCTGTTAACCAACAGGGTGCTGGTGGAAATTGGACTACTGTTGGTCGAAGAAGGAGAGGCGGGAGGCGTGTCCGTAGGCAGAGAGAGAAGAGGAAAGGCAGGAGTCTAGAACTGAAAGTAGGGACTTTGAATGTTGGAACAGACAGTGGTGAGGTGTGCTGTCGGTGTGACAGAAGAGTTCAAGGTGGAGGTGGGACTGCATCAAGGGTCAGCTCTGAGCCCCTTCTTGTTTGCTATGGTGATGGACAGGCTGACAGACGAGGTTAGGCAAGAATCTCCATGGACTATGATGTTTGCAGATGACATTGTGATCTGCAGTGAGAGCAGAGAACAAGTGCAGGAAAACCTAGAGAGGTGGAGGTATGCCCTGGAAAGGAAGGGAATGAAGGTTAGCCTCAGTAAGACAGAATACATGTGTGTGAACGACAAGGACCCAAGAGGAACGGTGAGGTTACAGGGAGCAGAGATAAAGAAGGTGGAGGATTTTAAATACTTCGGCTCAACAATCCAGAGCAGTTGAGAGTGTGGAAAAGAGGTGAAGAAGTGTGTGCAGGCAGGTTGGAATGGGTGGAGAAAAGTGTCCGGTGTGATGTGTGATAGGAGGGTATCGGCAAAAATGAAAGGAAAAGTGTACAAGACGGTGTTGAGGCCAGCGATGTTTTATGGGTTAGAAACAGTGGCCCTGGGGAAAAGACAGGAGGCAGAGCTGGAGGTAGCAGAGATGAAAATGTTGAGGTTCTCTTTGGGAGTAACGAGGATGGATAGGATCAGGAATGAGTACATCAGAGGGACTGCACATATAAGACGTTTTGGAGACAAAGTCAGAGAGGCTAGATTGAGATGGTTTGGACATGTACAGAGGAGGGATAGTGAGTATATTGGTAGTAGGATGTTGAGGTTAGAACTACCAGGCAGAAGGCCTAGAGGACTAGAGGAAGACCAAAGAGACGATTTATGGATGTGGTGAAGGAGGACATGAAGGCAGTTGGTGTAAGAGAAAAAGATGCAGAGGATAGGGTGAGATGGAGGCAGATGATTCGCTGTGGCGACC
>CM045730.1:9205000-9207500 GCA_024760905.1 Plotosus lineatus | reverse complement strand
GACAATCAGCCTGTGGCACTGCTGAGGTGTTATACAGGCCCAGGATGCTTCGATAGCGGCCTTAAGCTCATCCACAGTGTTGGGTCTGGTGTCTCTCAACTTTCTCTTCACAATATCCTACAGATTCTCTATGGGCTTCAGGTCAGGAGAGTTGGCAGGCCAATTGAGCCCAGTAATAGCATGGTCAGTAAATCGTTTACCAGTGGTTTTAGCACTGTGAGCAGATGCCAGGTCGTGCTGAAAAATGAAATCTTCATCTCCATAAAGCTTTTCAGCAGATGGAAGCATGAAGTGCTCCAAAATCTCCTGATAGCTAGCTGCATTGACCCTGCCCTTGATAAAACACAGTGGACCAACACCAGCAGCTGACATGGCACCCCAGAGCATCACTGACTGTGGGTACTTGACACTGGACTTCAGGCATTTTGGCATTTCCTTCTCCCCAGTCTTCCTCCAGACTCTGGCACCTTGATTTCCGAATGACATGCAAAATTTGCTTTCATCCGAAATAAGTATTTTGGACCACTGAGCAACAGTCCAGTGTTGTTTCTCTGTCGCCCAGGTCAGGCGCTTCTGCCGCCGTTTCTGGTTCAAAAGTGGCTTGACATGGGGAATGCGGCACCTGTAGCCCATTTCATGCACACACCTGTGCACGGTGGCTCCGGATGTTTCTACTCCAACCTCAGTCCACTGCTTCCACAGGTCCCCCAAGGTCTGGAATCGGCCCTTCTTTCACTTTTTCCTTCCCACAGATGTCCCACTGAGGTGGCTTGATACAGCACTCTGGGAACAGCCTATTCGCTCAGAGATTTCTTTCTGTGTCTTACCCTCTTGCTTGAGGGTGTCAATGATGGCCTTCTGGACAGCAGTCAGGTCGGCAGTCTTATCCATGATTGCGGTTTTGAGTAATGAACCAGGCTGGGAGTTTTTAAAAGCCTCAGGAATCTTTTGCAGGTGTTTAGAGTTAATTGGTTGATTCAGATGATTAGCTTAATAGCTCGTTTACACTACCTGAACATGATATGCTAATTTTTTGAGATAGCAATTTTGGGTTTTCATGAGCTGTATGCCAAAATCATCAGTATTAAAACAATAAAAGTCCTGAAATATTTCAGATGGTGTGCAATGAATCTAAAATATATGAAAGTTTAATTTTTATCAGTACATTGCAGAAAATAATGAACTTTATCACAATATGCGAATTTATTGAGAAGGACTAGTGTGTGTGTGTGTGTGTGTGTGTGTGTGTGTGTGTGTGTATATATATATATATATATATATATATATATATAATGTGTCTATGTATGTGTGTCTGTGTGTGTAATTAGGGTAACCTGCGATGGACTAGCGTCTCATCCAGGAGGAGTTGTACTCCTGGTAGCTTTATGCTACGGAAACGGGGATAAGCACCAGCCTGATGCGCCACTAGGCTCAAGTGTAAAAAAACCGTTACCTTACTTAATTTTCCATGTGACAGTATAATATTGAGTGAGTGAGTGGGACTGAGACTTCAATGTGGCGTAAGACAGGCGGGCGGACGAACAGATGGACAGAGGGAAACCTGAAACCGTCTTGAATATGTATCTACTTCCAAAAGCAAAATCCCTGAGTTATCAACTCTACATGAACATCCGTAATGCCTCCTTTACTCTGATGTTGATGTTTTTTTTTGTTTTGTTTTTTTTTTCCTTCTTCTTCTAGGCGGAAATCAAGAACATCAGCCACTTGGCTGTTGATGGAAATAGGAGCACAGCTTGGCCTATAGGGGTCCCGCCTCCTTTCGAGCCTAGGAGTCGGTTTGAGGTGCTACGCTGGGACTATTTCACAGAGGAGCATCTGTTCGCCTGCGCTGATGGCTCGCCCAAGTGCCAGCTGAGTGGTGCCGATCGCGCCGATGTACGTGACGTCATTAAGGTCGCTGTGGCTGAGCTGAATAAGAAATATTCGCCTGTGCTGCAACTGAGTGCTCCACAGTTAGTCAATGGCTACCGCCGTTTTGATCCCACCCGTGGCATGGAATACACGCTCGATCTTCAGCTCCAGGCTGAGACTGAATCCGGATCAGGGCAATTGGTTTCACGACGAGTCCATTTGCTGCGGCCGTTAAGCCGGGTAGAGATCATCCCCATGCCGTATGTGACCGAGGCTATGAGGGTTCACATTTTGCTGCCCCTTACCAGCGCAGATCGTACCACAGTGATCCGATTCCTAGAACGCTGTGCTTCAGGTCTGTTTGAACCAGCTGAGAATGTGATACTTAGCTTCCTTTTCCTGTATGAGCCTGCAGAGGCACAGAAAGTGAGCACCAATGACGTATTTGCGGACGTCAAGGCAAAAGTAGCCGCACTAGAACGCCGCTTTCCTCATGTCAAAGTTCCATGGATCAGTGTAAAGACCGAGTCGCCGAGTCTTCTTCGTGTACTGGATGTTGTATCGAGGAAGCATCCGGCAGACACTCTGTTTTTGCTAGCTACTGCTGGCACGGCGCTCAACTCCGAAT
>CM045730.1:9182500-9200000 GCA_024760905.1 Plotosus lineatus | reverse complement strand
GTGATTTACTGATGTGGGGAACAAGCAAACTTGGAAGGAAACTGCGACGACAGCGCTGTGCTTAACACACCATATCCTTCAAAGTTAATGTGTCTGGCTAGACAGAAAACCTGCACCCATACCGGCTCTTTGTATATAAGGTTGAATACAATCTGCAGTCCCGTATTTCTACTCAGTTAAGAGTAGGTTAAAACTTTGTAAGTTCAAGTCTCAACCCACCACGATACCAATTTGCATACTTGGCCCTTAACCCTAATAAGTTTTAATTGTACGAATATAAAAGCGATATTGAATAAAGTGAAAAGGTTCTCAACCTCCAGTAGAGTATCCTGGATTAAAAGTGTGCAGGATTTTTTTTTCTTTTTTAAATTAATTTTACAGTGATCCCTCACTTTCCGCGGTTAATGGGGATCCGAGACTCCCGCGATCGCCGATTTCTGCGACGTAGGATCGACCCCCCCCTCTGACTAACGTATACGTACATGTATATGTGTATATAATATCAATAAATACATATTCAATGCTATAAATGATTATAATAACAACTAGACATTCAAAAATAATGCTTAAGATGTAAATAAAATATAAATATACACACACACTCAGATGCGCACCTCACATAAAAATGTAAGTCGTTTTGTTGGGGGGGGGTTTGGGGTTTGCACAATAATTGGCCTTTTTTTTTTTTTTTTTTTGATGAATATTTTTGAAAACTCCCCAATGCACTGAAGCATGAAGTAGCAGGGGGTCACTGTAATGGCAACCCCCATCAATCCCTCACCTCGGTGCATCAGCCCTTTAATTTCTTTCTCAGAGTGAGATTTTTACTGCACACAATGAAGGTTTGACAATGGAAACCACTATCCACATAACCATATTTCCACATTTGAGACTGAAGACAAGTTTATTTTATTTTATTTGTGGAAAAAAGTATAAATACTGTATACGACAAGTCATGGACCAGGGACCTGTTTTCTTGCAGTTTTAATCATCTACACTAGATGGCAGGAAACGTAAATACATCAATAAACTAGAAGAATTTTTCCTCCTCCATGCAGCCAAAAGTCTGACTTGGTTATGAAAGTAACTTTTATTATTATTATTATTATTATTATTGTGAATATGAAATTATACCATCATGAAAAAAGGACGAACTGTGAATATGTTGTCATTCACCATGGTAACCTTCTGAAATTGAAAACATTCCTTCACACACTCACTGGCAGAATCGTGTAATTTTACCCACAGCAAGTCTGGAGCATATCTCAGCCACCAATTAGCAGATGCAAGGTACACCCTGAACAGCTTGCCAGACCATTGCAGGGCACACACGCGTGTGCGCACACACACACACGCAGACAGACAGGAAATAGAAAAGCAGATTCGCCTAATGTTCATGTCTTTGGATTAAACATGAAAACCGGAGAACCCAGAGGAAATCGATGTAAACTCCACAAAGAAACACCCTTGCCACGCCTAGGACTCGAACTAAGTACCATGTGGCTGGCAGATATGTTAACCACGGTGCAACCGAAATAATTTCTTACCCCTTGAAATTCCCAAATTTTTCTTTTTTAGGTTTTGAGTTGTGCAATAATTTCGGAAACTCGTAAGTTTGTTTGTTGGGTGTCCTTGTTGTTCTTCATACAAAAAAAATGTATATGTATGTGTATACATATATATGTATGTGTGTATGTATGTATATATATATATGTGTATGTATATATATATATGTATGTATATATATATATATGTATGTGTATACATATATATGTATGTGTGTATGTATGTATATATATATGTATATATATATATATGTATATGTATATATATATATATATGTATATATATATATATGTATGTGTATATATATATATATGTATATGTATATATATATATATGTATATATATATATATATGTGTATATATATATATATGTATATAATATATATATATATATATATATGTATATATATATATATGTGTGTGTATATATATGTACATGTGTATATGTATGTATATATATATGTGTGTATATATGTATATATATATATATATATATATGTGTGTATATATATATATATATATATATAAAATATAAAATTATTTATTTATATTATATTATTCATGTTATGATTCCTTTCTGTAACAGGTTAATCCTAATTAGTGTCGTGGGAGGCTGGCGCTCATCCCAGCTGACTCTGTGCGAGGGCAGAGTACACCCTGGACGGCTCACCAGGCCATCGCAGGGCAGAAACACGCTGACAGTGATGCAGCTACTCTTGATGAAAGTCATCAATGGTTCTTTTGCATGAACCTCACCATAGGCACTGGGGCTTGACCCCCCCCCCCCCCAACCTTAGGATCAGTGATCCAGCCCCTTTACCACCAGGCCACCAGTGCCCCTTAATGTTATGAGTTCTTTAAAAAAAAAAAAAAAAAAACCTTCTTGTTACACACAATCTCATGGAGATGGTCATATCCACAAGCAAGATTTGAGCAGATATTATTTTTTCTTTGATTCTGGAACAGATTGTTTTTATTATTTGGCTCTCAGGGGCACTATAGGCTATAGATTCATTTTAAGAAACATGACACGTGGAAAAACAGTGAAATGATTTCACTGAGCACTTTGCCAACACCCATCAGCCCTGTTTTTGATATGACTGGGATTAACACGAGAACTGCGGTTCCCAGCAGAACGCTATAATAGGTCTGTGTGTATTTATAAGCTCAGTGAGAACGTGTGTGAATAAATGAAATGATACAAGACAGAAAATGGGGATCTAAGTGGGCAATGCAGCCTGTGACAAAACGGTGCGGTAACAATTGACGTCATGACCTTTCTAGTACACAAAGAAAGTTCATACTACAGGCCATGTTAAATGGAATTTAGTCCTTTAATGTTGTCCTTTCAGCAAATTATACAATAAACATAAGATGACTACTGGTGTGCCATCCATGAGGTAAATGCACACTGCATTTTTGTGGCCGGATTGCTTGGGATCATTATTGCTTATTATTTAGTAAATGATTGTAAATGCAACTTAAAAATGGTTCAGTGCATGCAAAAAATGTGACAGATGGACTGCCCTGCCAGAAAAAGGTTTAAAAAAAAAGGTAATATTTTGTTGGAGCACCATTAGCTTTGATTTTAGCCATGGCACTGGTGTTTCAGTTGGTCAGGTCAAGGCTCAACAACGTTATTTTATATTAACTTTCACTTTACTGCTGCTATGCATGCACTGGGTGGTGAGCTGGTAGCACATCAGTCTCGCAGAAAAAGTTGGCAAGGGGGATTCACGGTGGGTTTTGCATGTTCTGTGGGGCCGGTGGCATAGTGGTTAGAGTGCTGGGCTCATGATCAGGAGGTTCTGTGCTCAAATCCCAGTTGGACCCCCACTAAGACCTATAGGCATGGTTTTAACCACCACAAGTGTGGCTCTGTTCACCCAGCAATATAAATGGGTACCAGTAAAAATATACTGGGAAAGAAACCTGCGATGGACTAACGTCTCGTCCAGGAGGAGTTGAACTCCTGGTTGCTTCACGCTATGGAAACCGGGGATAAGCACCAGCCTGATGAGCCACTAGGCTCGGATGTAAAAAGCCCAACAGACTACCTTACCTTGGCATGTTCTCCCACGGCTTGCATGGGTTTCCTCCAGATGCTCCAGTTTCATTCCACAGTCCAAAAACATGCACATCAGGCTCACTGGCTGGTTCAAATTGCCCCAGATGAGCGAGAGAGAGAAAGAGAGAGAGAGAGAGAGTATGTGTGTGTGTGTGTGTGTGTTGCCCTGCAATGGTCTGGCGAACTACTCATGTACTTCACTTTTGCCCAGTATCAGCAGGGATGGGGACCGACCTCCCCGTGACCTTGGTGGAAATAAGCAGTTCGGTAAATGAATGAATGAATAAACATCCTTGTCCAACCATGCATGCAACCATAAAACAAACAAAAAAAAAACCCTTGAGTCATTAATATTGCAATGAAGAATCAGCTGACAACCTGAATGTACTGAATGAAGGTTATCGTGTCAATGGACTTTTTCTTCCTGATGACACGAACAAAAACAAAACAAAACTTGTGGCTCGAATAGTGAAAGAGTGGTTCAGGGAGCATGAAGAATCATTCTCACACATGTACTGACACCCGACTCGTGACTTTAACCATTTTTAAAGTACGGTATTTGAGATGCGCAGGAGAAGACTTTATGGAGTGGTTTGATTTTTCCATCAATAATTCAAGATGTCAGTGAAATAGGAACCCAACTCTGGGTCGAAAAAAGTATTGTGATGTTGCTGAAACAAAGCCCGGGTGATTACACACTGTAATCGGTGCCAAACGCAGAACGACAGGCCATTAAAGTCCATGAAATTTTAAAATATTTATATTTAATTTAATTTTATTTTTTGGCTTGGCAGAATAGATAGATAGATAGATAGATAGATAGGTACAAAGTTAGATGGCTATATCAGAGACATGGACTAAAATTTGGGAATTTCACCTTGCTAGCAAAATAAATAAATAAATGTGTTGTGCTTGTCCTTCTCCAATGAGAGCATTAATCTAAACTTTAAAGAAATCTCTAAAAATACTAAATCGCTACTCTAACTGACGTGCAATGCAAAAGCATGTATGAATCAAATCGGCCTTGTTCCACCAGTTCTTTTGCAAGATGATCCCAATACAACCACATGCTGATGTAAAGGACGCGGTTTGATCCAGTTTGACATCCCCCTCCCTACCACCATCTAGCCATATGTCTAACACTGGCAGAAAAGGGGCGGGTAGTATGAGCTTCCTGTGAGTTTGACTTTGGCTGCAGAGTTTACACATGAGAAACATGATAAATGTCCAATTCCAGTGTGTGGTTCTGTCCGAGGGCCAAAAGTCTAATACGAAATTATTGTAAAGAGTGAAGAGAACGTAAAAAGAAATCATCTCCTAGCAAGCAAAGTCCTGCTGTCCACTGGCTTGTGTGTGATGGTTTGGTAACACTGAAGCTGGATATACACTCTGTGCCTGAACTCTCGTTCCATCACTGGCCTCCTGTGAACAGAAAACACATAATAACTCAATCAACCTGCGTATAACTGGCCTAAACAACTTCTCTCACAGCAAAAACATTCTGGGTTTGAGTCCCAGGCCCGGAAAGGCGTTTCTGCGTGGAGTCTTCCTGTCCTCTCCTCACTTTTGCTGGTTTCCTCGGGGTACTCTGGTTTCCTCCCACATTCGAAAGGCTCATTAATTCTAAATCAGCTCTAGCTTTGAGTAAAGGTTGTCTGTGTGTTGGCCCTGCAAGGGACAGGTGAGCTGTTCTTGGTGTACTCTGATTTCACCTACAGTTGGTTGAAATAGGCTCCACCCTCCCTGCCACCGTATTAGAATCAAGCTGTTTGGCAAATGAATGAAAGAGACTTTATTAGGAATGCTGCACTTTCCATTGGGGATCTGGGCCATATTGGCATGAATGCATGCCATAATTTGCAGCAAATATGCCAGCTGCATCTTCCTAATGTGAAACGTCTAGTCTTCCACGTCCCATAGGTGGACCCAGACATGGCGAGAATTTTTTCTGTTTGGTAAGGCAATGATGAAAGTAGCTATACTGCATAGTAATTCATGTTCAACAAAATAAACACCACATAGTCTGGTATTAAAACCAGATTTCGGTTGATATCTACCGCTTTATCCTTGATGATGGCCAGGTGGCGGCTGAAGCCCATCCCAGCTTACTCCTGGCGAGGGAGGGATACACCCTAAATGTCTTGCCAAATCATGATACAAATATACACCCATTCACATTCACACTCACACTTGGGAGAAAGTGAGAATACCCAGTTAGTCTAATGTGTATGTATTTGGGAGGAAACCGGAGAATCCCAGGGAAACCCACACAAGCAAAGTCTACACAAAACCCACTTTGCCAGTTACAGGGTTCAAACCGAGGACCTTGTGCTGTGAGGCAGACATGCTTACTACTACGATACTGTGATGACACCAAATTGACTGATAATAAAGAGCACACTGTGTCCCTTGTCCAAATACAGTGCTATCTTGACTTACGAGTGTCAGTTATAATAAATTTTCCATGATACGAGCTTCGATCCCACCAAAAATCTGCCCTATCCAACGAGCAAAATTTTGATTTACGAGCTCTGCTGGGGAAATGGCTTTTCTGGGCCAATTAGCCTCGTATTCCTCCGTGCTCCAAGAATGTCTTGTACAATGCTTCTCAATTATTATCCGTGACACCCTTTCTAGGAAGAAAAAAAAACATTTCACCCAGCGCCCCGCACGTGGCTATAAATAGTGTTTACTGCACTTCATATTGTTTGCTCAGTGTTTTTTTCATACACCATAGCGCAACAAAGAGAGCGCCACTGCCACCTACTGTAGTGGATGCACAATTACACTTAATTCTAGTACAGTATGGCAAAAAGTATGTTCCCCAGGGTCATACCCCACCCCACCCCCCCGCATCACACTGCGCCCAAATATTTAAGAAGCACTGGCCTTGTGGGAGCTCGCCACAAGCTTTTTCTCGCTGGCATTCGTAGGGTGCACAGGCACAAAATTCTCCCCTCCTCCCCCTCCTCCTTCTCTGTTAAGCCTCTTGTCTTCCCACGTGACATCTTTGCCAATAAATATTTCATAAAAGTAATTCATGGATATTAACATTAATAATAATTAATAATAAATAATAATTAAAACAAGAATAAACAATAAGTAAACTAACCCTTCTGATTATCGACTTATTGTTTATTCTTGTAGTGTTATTATTTATTATTAATTATTATTAATGTTAATGTACATGTATTATTATTATTAGCAAATATTTATTGTTTTTACGTGTTTACCTTTAATATATTAAGTCAAATAAACGTGTTTGTTTCAGGGTATATGAGTTTGGGAGGGGTTGGAACAGATTAATTGGTTTTCTGTTATTTGTTATGGGAATAATTGGTTCACCTAATGAAGTTTTTGACTTACGAGCTCGCTCTCAGAACGGATTAAATTCGTAAGTCAAGGCATCACTGTATAACATTCACCACAATATTGTAGCCTGAATTTGTGAAGAACGGCATGTTAGGTCTGTGGATTCATGGACTTGGTGCAAAATTCGTCTTCCTGATCTTTCCTATCAACCCAGACCAGCCTGGCCATTCTCCTGTGTCCTCTGTCATCAACAAGCCAGTTCCACCTGCGGAACTGCAGCATAGTTGAAGGATATTTTGTGTGTGTAATCGTTGGGTTATCCCAATAGACCTTCAGGAAATAAGAGCGTTTGGCACTGTATGGAACTAGCAACCAGACAAGTCAGAGCTTGATGTGAATATTAAGTGAGCTGGAATTGTAGTGGTGGTGGAGGGAATGTAACCACCAGTGTGACCCAAATAAAATTTGATTTTTAGGTCTAATATCTAAGCCAAAGGTCCAAAGGTGAAGGTTATGACAAGGTCACAAAGTTTTGGAGATAGAGTGCTTATAAGCTCAAATCGAGTCCTGACAGATAAGCTGTCACTATGAAAGATTAATAGAAAACCATATATGGACTTTCAAATAAGACCATTGACCTTGACTGACCATGAACTATAAAACTACAAGGACCCCTCACTTTCTGCGGTTAATTGGGACCGAGACACATCCCCGCAACCGCCGAATTCCACGAAGTAGGATCACCCCCCCCCTCGACTGACGTATACGTACATGTATATGTGTATATAATATCAATAAATACATATTCAACGCTATAAATGCTTATAATAACAATTATCATTCAAAAATAATGCACAAGATGTAAATAAAATATAAATACACACACATACAGATGTGCACGCACACAGATGTGCACCTCATATAAAAATGTAAGTAGTTTTGATTGGGGGTTTTTATTTATTTTTATTTTTTTAGTTTGTTTGGGGTTTGTTTTTTTGTTTTTTGATTTTTGCATAATTGGCCTTATTTTTGAGGCGTTTTCTTTAACTTTTACCCCTATTCTTCCTTAATTTCCTTATTTTTTTAATTTGATGAATATAAAAAAAAACGTAAAAAAACACGATGCACTGAAGTCACATGAATTGAAGCGCGAAGTAGCGAGGGTTCCCTGTTATTGTAAAATTAGCATATGGGTTATTAAAGCCAAAACCATTATAAACTCTATTAACTACTTAATTCATACTGATGGGTGAAGGTACCTTACACTTCATGAGTGCTCTAGTGCATAGTGTGCTGCTGTACCCTGATTGGCTGAATACATGAATGGGTGTAAAGGTGATTCAAATTTAATGGCAAATGAGTTGAAGTAAATAAACTTGGCGTGCAGACTTGGCATAGAGGAATTATATAAGTGAAAAGAATTTAATATGAGTTGTAGTAATTTGGGGTGGTCATTACTTCAGTTAAAACACTAATGTATAAATATTATGAGAATGGTATATTTGAGGAAATTTAAAAGCGAAACAACCAAAGTTGAAATGAATTCCCTGGACTTACCCTGGGCTTAAATTCCTCTAGTCTGACTGTTGCAATGGTGCTTGGTGTAAGCTGAGCTTTAAGACTCTGATCACGGAGGTTCCTGGTTCTCTGCATCTGGTTCCTTTGGCTGTGTTGGTTCTTGTACTTTTGTGGCCTTAGTAATCTTTTGATCCTATATTTGATTACCTTTAAATAAAACAAATATATAATTAAAGATATTAAACCAACTAAGAAAAAATGATAACACAAGTGAAGACTTGAATACTGAACAATATCAGCAATTTATTCTGACATATTATTTATAATAGAACATTACAACAGTTCATATTAACTTCTGCGCCCAATCTGCCATTGTTGGGACTGGGGTTTGTATATATTTAGATACAGTGGCATGAACAAGTATTCATACTCCTTGAAGTTTTCCTCATTTTGTCACTTTACAACCACAAACGTAAATGTATTTTGAGATTTTAAGTAATGGGCGTGTGCAAAGTGGTGCATAATTATGAAGTACAGGGATCCCTCACTTTCCACGGTTAATTGGGACCGAGATCCCCACGCGACTATCGAAATCCGCGAAGTAGGATCACCCACCCAACCCCCCCCGACTGATGTATACATACATGTATGTGTATATAATATCAATAAATACATATTCAATACTATAAATGCTTATAATAAAAATTAAACATTCAAAAACAATGCATAAGATGTGAAATACATCTTGTGATGTGAAATAAAATATAAATACACACACATACAGACGTGCACACGCGCACGCACGGAGGTGCGCGTGCACACAATCAGATGCACACCTCACAACAATGTAACTAGTTTTGATGGGAGATTTCAGGTTGTTTTTTAGTTTTTGTGTTTGTTTGGGGTTTTTTTTTTGCATAATTGGCCTTGTTTTTGCAGCAGTTTCCTTAACTTTTTCCCCTATTTTTCCTTAATTTTCTTATTTTTTAATTTGATGAATATTAAAAAAAAAAAAAAAAGCGATGCATTGAAGCCACATGAATTGAAGTACGACGTAGCAAGGGATCCCTGTAGTATCAAAAATGGAAAACTGATTTTACAAGTACAGTGTGTATATATATATATATATATATATATATATATATATATATATATATATATATAAATTATATCTTAAAATTAATTATTAATTGAGATATTGGCTATCTCCCAACATCCCGGCCCCCTGGCCTCCCTTTGGCTAGGAGGGATGATGCAGCTCCCTCCCATTGGCTATCTCCCAACATCCCGCCCTGCTGGCCTCCCTTTGGCTAGGAGGGATGATACAGCTCCCTCCCATTGGCTATTATGGAGCTGCATCCCCCATAATACTTTTTGTGTAAAGGACAGAGTTTCCATTTTTTGACTCAGGCTTTTAAACCTTCCATAAACATTTGTAAGATTATAACTCTGCTAAGAAGACATGGTCAACACACACGCGCACACACACATGTGCATGCGCACACACACACACACACACACACACACACACACACACACACACACACACACACACACACACGGCTCGTGATATCGCAAAGGAATATGGCCAAACCTGTTTACCATTGGTAGCATCAGCACCAGGACACGTTTATACACATGACTACCTATGCCACTTTCTTATGGATCTGAAGGCCAAAGCCTCTATCCATTCATTCACCTTATGAACCGTTTAATCCTAATTATGGCGCCCATCTCAGTCAACTCTGGGTGAGGGAAGCACACACCGTGTATAGCTCACCAGGCCATCACAGGGCAGAAATACACTCATGGCTATGTATCCTGCACTTTTCAAAATTCAGCAATGGTTCTTTTACATGAACGTCCCACCGCAGACAGTGGGAGACATGGCCGGCATGACAACTCGTTGATAGTGGGGTTTGAACTCCCGATTATTGGGATCTGTAGTCCAGCATCCTACCAATGAGCCACCACTGCTAAAGCTTTATGTCAGGCCATATTTATATAACAATATCACAGAGGAGGGATAGTGAGTATATTGGTAGTAGGATGCTGAGGTTGGAGCTACCAGGCAGAAGGCTTAGAGGAAGACCAAAGAGACGATTTATGGATGTGGTGAAGGAAGACATGAAGGTAGTTGGTGTAAGAGAAGAAGATGCAAAGGATAGGGTGAGATGGAGTCAGATGATTCACTGTGGTGACCTTCTAATGAGGGCGGCATGGTGATGTCATAATTAGCATGTCTGCCTCACAGTTAGCAGGTCCTGGGTTTGTGTCCTGGGCTTGGCAAGACAGTTTTTGAGTGGAGTTTGAATGTTCTTCCTGTGTTTGCGTCCATGCCTCTACATGTGAATGAATGGATATGTGTGTGTTGCCCTACAATGGTCTGACGAGCTGTGTAAGGTATACCCCATCCTCACCCAGTGTAGGCTGAGATAGGCTTCAGCCTACCTAACCAAAAGGATTTTTACTTCCACTTGTAAATAAATGTGGCCTTTGCTCGACGTTGGCTGACTATTCAAAACATCACGACACTACAGGTATTCTGGGTAATAACCTTCAGTGAAGTGAGGTTGAGTGCATGATTATGGCAGGGGTACATTAACGGAGTAAGAGACACACTTCAAGAACAACACATGAGAATCAGAACACTGTCTTGCATTCCTTAGTGAGGACGTGCAGTTGAGTGCACAAAAGCGCACTTGTGGATATTGAAACAAGGACAGGGGGGGGGGCTATATCATCCTGATTGTAAACTGTTCTGTGAATAGAAGCAGAAGAAATACCAGTTTTATTAAGTGCAACTTTGATGAGATTGTCTATAAATCAAAGTGACAATGCTAGCGAGCGTAGCTAGCTAGCTGATGAGCTATAAAATGAGTATGGATTCTTTGGGATGTATTTCCACTGGTTCTGTAATAAAAAAACATAAAAATAAATGAGGGGGATCCATTATTTTTCCCCTAATTTTCCACCCACTATACAGCTATTTACTATCACACGACAGCTGCCAATCCAGGAGGGCAAAAGTGATCATATGGTCTCTGTAGGGCATATAATACCTGCCTATTGCATGTTGGGATCTTTATGATATAACAACACTCTTAGAGGCCAGCACTATCCTGATGCTACAATCACAGATGCCCCTAAATTTGATATACTGTAATGGCTACCATGATTGTAATTGACATTGGAGTGAAAGTGTATACCGCCCCTCCCTCCCTGAGAGTGTGGTGGATTTTGCCTGCTTGAACCCCCAGCCAGAGATGGCAGTACCATATATATATATATATGTGTGTGTGTGTGTGTGTGTGTGTGTGTGTGTGAGCCACTCCACCGAAAGTAGGCTCTTGCATCCAAAAATGAAAAATGAGGTTTTTAAACAGTCAGATAGACAAGGCCCAAAGCTGTAAAATGCAGCAAAAAGTTTTTCAATACCTTGAAAACTGAGCGAGCTATGCCATTTCTTGTGTCAGCATTCAACTTAAAATTTCAAAACACGTTTTAGAGAAAAATGTGCACAAAGATTGCACTTCTTCCAACATCATTAGTCCTTAGCAACCAAACATTTTTATGCACCTCAGCCATATAAACTTTTAGAAAACATGTCTAGGAAGAGTTTTAGGAAGACATGATAACAGAAACCATCCTCATTTTAATCTGACACGCCCTTTTTTAACCCGTTAGTCACCATGGTAAGCCCCAAAAAATGAACAAAAAAATCGACTTTTTTTTCTGTTTATTCCAATAAGATCAGTATGTATCTTTTTGGCCATTATATAAAGGTTCAAAAGCCTTCAAATGTATCTTTTTGGCCATTATATAAAGGTTCAAAAGCCTTCAAATGATACTGAAAAAAAAAAAAAAAAAAGCACTGTCAGGTTCAAACAATCTCACTGAAATTAAGAAAACTATACATAAGAAAACTACTAGTATAAATCAATTTCTCCCTCTTTAGTTCCCAACCGAGCATACAACTCATCATACGCCCTCTGTTTGGCCTATTGACACCGTTACCTTCGCCTTATGCTGTGTCGCCCTGTATTCCTGTTTACTCTCTTTGGTCCTCTCAATGTCCCACTTCTTCTTAGCTAACCTCTTCCTTTGTACACACTCCTGCACTTCCTCATTTCACCACCAAGTCTCCTTATCTGCTCTCCTTCCAGATGACACATCAAGTATTCTCCTACCTGTCTCCCTGATCACATTAGCTGTAGTTGTCCACTCATCTGGAAGCACTTCCTGATGACACCCAAAGCCTGTTTCAACTCCTCCTTGAAGACAACACGACACTCTTCCTTTTTCAGCTTCCACCACTTTGTCTTCTGCTTTGCCTTTGCCTTCTTCAACTTCCTCACCATCAGTGTCATCCTGCACACCACCATACTATGTGTTTGCCAACACTCTCACCCACTACTACTTTGCAGTCACTGACTTCCTTCAAATTACATCGCCTGCACAAGATGTAGTCTACTTGTGTGCTCCTACCTCTGCTTTTAAAGTCACCCTATGCTCCTGTCTCTTCTGGAAGAAAGTATTCACCACTGCCATTTCCATCCTTTTTGCAAAATCTACCAACATCTGTCCTTTTGTGTTCCTGTCCTGGATATCAAACCTGCCCATCACTTCCTCGTCCCCTCTGTTTCCTGCACCAACATGACCACTGTATTCTGCATCACTTCATCTAACTCACTAACTAACATCTCTCCTTCTCTTCTAGCTCACATCCTGCCTGTGGGGCATAAGTACTAACAACATTGAACATCACGCCTTCAATTTCTAACTTGAGACTCATCACTCTGTCTGACACTCCTTTCACTTCTAGAACATTCCCGACCAACCCCTCCTTCAATATGACTCCGACTCCATTTCTCTTCCCATCCACACTATGAAAAAACAGCTTAAACCCTGCTCCTAAGCTTCTAGCCTTGCTACCTTTCCACCTGGTCTCCTGAACACACAGTATGTCCACCTTCCCTTCCTGCATCATGTCAGCCAGCTTTCTACCTTTTTTTTCATAGTTCTAACATTCAAAGTCCCTACTTTCAGTCCTGGACTCATGCCTTTCCTCTTCTCTCTCCCCCTACGGACACGCCTCCCACCTCTCCTTCTTCGACATCTTCAACTAACAGTAGTCCAATTTCCACCAGCACCCTGTTGGTTAACAGCACTGATGGTGGTCGTTGTTAACCCGGGCCTCAATCGATCCGGTATGAAATTCTTTGTTGTGATTCACATATTTTATTTGGCATTTGTTTTACGCCGGATGCCCTTTCTGATACAACCGTCTGCATTTATCCGGGCTTGGGACTGGCATGAGGGAGGGACACTGGTTTGTGCCCCACCCCCTTCACGGCTGCATTCTTCATCAACTCTGCCCTCATCATTATTATTCTAATCTATATCCTGCTCAGCAGAAAGGATCACATCTCATCCCAAATGCAACAAACTGACTCATGCACACTTTTATTAACAGATGCCTCTTCTTCATCAACATCAAAAGCTTCATCAACACAGCTGTCATCATCAGTTTGTTCATCTGTAAAAGGAATGAAACATTTAAGTATTTTTCAGGTCTTAACCAATTTTCGTACAAAACTAAACTACCCACGATCCAGCATGTCCAGTCCAGACAAGATTACACACAAATCAAATAATCAAAAAAATTCCATCATCAAATTTTGCATGCAGAGAAAAATACTCACCGGTGAAATAATCTTCAAGAACATCAAGCATTCCAGCATCTTCAAAAAGCACAATTCTCGCGTCGAATTTAGCATCTATACCAATGCTACTAGACATCACAGATGACATTTCATTATGTGCATTCACAATCTTATAAATAAATTTAATGACTGTTATTGAAGAGAAAGTCGGAGATAAATTCAGCATGCAGTAAACTGGAAACCAGAAGTTAACACCGGAAGTTAACGTGTAACGGGCACTGTGCATGTGCAAGCCTGAGCTGACCAATCAGTGTGCTCATTTCAGATCTTCCTTAGCAACTAACATGCATTGTTTACGAGCATATCGTCTTCAAACAGCATTTTAATATCAAAACAGTATTCAAAATGGAGAGACCACTTCACAGCCGTTCTTCTGGTGTATGGATTATAGTGTGTCTTGTACTGAACTCGGTGAATAATTTCAACGAAAACCAATAAGCTTACTACTGTTTTTATTTAGTTTTATGAGGGTACTCGCCAGAAAAATGGGGGAAAAAAAGATATGTTTTAGTCGATTTCACGTGAACAAGTGATAGTGAGATACTTGTTTAATAGTTTATGCAAAAATCCGAATTTCAATAAAAATGGACCATTTTTACTTTTCTGGCCTTTAGCTCAAAAGTGGTCTGTGCGACAAGTGCCTACTTTCGCTGAAGCGCTTCACACACACACACACACACACACACACACACACACACACACACACACACACACACACACATATATATATATATATATATATATATATATATATATATATATATATATATATATATATATATATATATTATACTAGTATACATATATATAAAATACAGAATACACAAAGTTGAAAACAGATTGAATATTATTCATTCATTCATCTTCTAAACTGCACAATTCTAATTAAGGTAACAGGGAGGCTGGTGCCCAGTTCAGCTGACTCTGGATAGCTCACCAGGTCATCACGGGGCCAAATATCACACACCCATTCACATTCACACTCACACCTAGGCGCAATTTGGAACAGCTAGTTAATCTACTGTGCATGTTTTTGGACTGTGGGAGGAAACTAGGGCAGTGGTGGCCTGATGGTAGAGGTCCTGGCTCGCTTATTTTAAGGTTGTGGGTTCAAATCCCACTCTCAATGGGTTGTCACTGTCCCCCCAGTGCAGCAAACTGGGTTATCAAAGGCCGGCCATGTCTCTCATTCTCTATTGTTTGAGGTTCATGTAAAAGAACCATTGCTGTCTTTCGACAAGAGTAGCTGCATAGTCGTCAGCATGTTTCTGCCCAGCGATGGCCTGGCGAGCCATCCAGGGTGCACTCTGCCCTCACTCGGAGTCAGCTGGGATGGGCGCCAGCTTTCCTGAGACCCTAATTAGGATTAAGTGGTACAGAAAATTAATGAATGAATGGGAGGAAATTGGAGTACCTAGAGGAAACCCACACCAACACGGGGAGAACATGTGAACTCCACACAGAAACGCCCACGCACGGAATCAAACCCACAACCTTCTTGTTGTGAGGCGGACGTGCTGACCACTGTGCCACCTAAATATTATACTAATGCTTAATTTGGATAATATCTTGTTAGTTTACTCCATGGGTTTCTGACCAGCCCCTCTCTCTCTCTCTCTCTCTCTCTCTCTCTCTCTCTCTCTCTCTCTCTCTCTCTCTCTCTCTCTCTCTCTATGTGTGTGCATGTTTTTCTTTCTCTCTCTCTCTCTCTCTCTCTCTCTCTCTTTCTCTGTGTGTCTATCTCTCTCTCTCTCTCTCTCTCTCTCTCTCTTGCTCTCTCTCTCCCCATCTCTCTTTCTCTGTGTGCCTCTCTCTCTCTCTCTCTCTCTCTCTCTCTCTCGCTCTCTCTCCCTCGCTCTCTCGCTCTCTCTCTCTGTCTTCCTATCTCGCCCCCCTTTCTCTTTCCAGGAGTAAATACAACAACAATTACAATGTTTTCTTTATCAGTGATGGACCCACCAGGCATTTTAATGGTAAAATTAATGTTAATGAACATCTTGAGAGGGTCTCATGGTGGACTAATGGTTAGCGCATCTGCTTCAAAGCAAGAAGGTCCTGGGTTCGAGTTCTGATCTCGGCGAGGACATTCCTGTGTGGAGTTTGTAAGTTCTCCCCATACTTGCTTGAGTCTCCTCCAGTTATTCTGGTCTCCTCCTACAGTTTAAACATCAGCACATCAGGCTACCTGGATGCTCCAAACTGCCCTTGGATGTGAGTGTGAACAGTTGTGTGGGTTGCCCTGCGATTGCCTGGGAAACTGTTCAGGGCTGTATACTGCTTGGTTGAGATAGGTTCCAGCCTCCCTGTGGCCATAATAGGATTATTCAGTGCAGCAAGTGAGTAAGTGAACAGCTGAGTGACCCAAGAACATCCAGATGTTGCTCACAAACCTCCCTCTTGCTCTTTATTTGCCTCTACAGGATTCTGCAGGGAGTTATTGCGCTTACACAACAACAATTATAATCATTACTCTATTATTCTCTCTCTCTCGCTCTCTCTCTCTCTCTCTCTCTCTCTCTCCTTATTGGTTTCCAACTCCTATAGCCGTGGTGTATTCAGTGTTCTTGCTCGTTGGGGTGTAATGACATTTCTAAGTACAATAGGAAAGATTTCCAACCAGACGGGGTCATAAGGATGACTCACAGAGCCTCAGTAACAGCTCATTATGAAATATTATTGAATTTTTTTTGTCCTTCAACTCAGCCAACCTTTTTTATTAAAATTAACAAAAGATTATAAATGTACCGTACTTTAAAAGTGGTTACAATAGGGCGTATCAACAATGATAAACTGTACCTCATAGATGTAATCGAGTATCTCTAATACTGTGAGAACACTGGCTCCAATGAACAGTCCCATCTGGCCTCCAATGTCCCCTGAATGTTGGACAGACAAAAGTAAAAGATTCCCGTCAGGATGAAATGCGAGGCGTTTCATAAAAAAAAAACCCTGAAATTTAACATTTGCTTCCATTTGGTGTTTAAGCATTTTGATGATGTGTATATAATTCAATTAAGCAATTTTGTCTTCTCGCTGGGCAGCACAGTGGCGTACATCAACATTAGCGCATCAGCCTCACAGCGAGCAGGTCCTGATGATATGTGCCAGGGCTCTGTGAGGGCATTTTTGTGTGGAGCTTACTACCTGTGCTTTCACGGGTTTCCTCCGAGTACTCCAGTTTTCTCCTGTAGTCCGAAGACATGCACATGAGGATAACTGGCCATTTCAAATCACCAGAGTGTGCATGTGAGTGTATATAATGTGTGTGTTGACCCTGTAATGGACTGGTGAGCTGTTCAGGGTGCGCCCC
>CM045730.1:9060000-9177500 GCA_024760905.1 Plotosus lineatus | reverse complement strand
TTTTGAACAAAAGAATGATCACATTTTCCTCACAACAAGAAGGTCTCATATTCGAATCCCGGCCTTGGCTTTGGCATTTATGTGTCTTGTCTCTGTGCTTGCGTGTGTTTCCTCAGGGTACTCCCGTTTCCTCTCGTTAAGCTAATCGTCTTTTCCCAGCTTTCCCTAGTTGCATGACTGTGTATATTTTCGGCCTGCGATGGTCTGGCAACTGTTCAGGGTGTACCACACTTCCGCCCCGTATTGGCACAGGTGGGTTCCAGCCTTCCCCTGACCCTAATAGCAGGATCAAGCGGTTTGGCAAAAGAGTCAGTGGGTGAGATGAGAATTTGAAGACAGCACTAAAAATGTTATTCCACGTATGACTAATAGCCTCCCCAGCTCATGCCTCACAAGGTTATTAGCTCGTATCCCATATATATGTATATATACAATGATCAGACAAGAATGATAGAAGAGGCAATGGCAAGTAAAGAGGTCAGGATGCTGAAAGCATGAATGCCAATGAGGTAAGTCATTCTTGCATATGAATGGCTCATCTAAGTAGAAAGCTCATTACATAAATGGCTCCGAAATCCCATTTCTGACAGGGGCTGTGATTGACAAGTGTGAGTATGATTGATGGGTCTACTGATAGAATGCGCCAGTCAATAAGAGTGAGTTTACAGACATGACATGCACATTAATAGCAGTTTATAAAATGCCTGGCTCAGCACACACACACACACACACACACACACACACACACACACACACACACACACACACACACACACACACACACACACACACGCACACACACACACACACCTGGCATATGTATCATCCGACAGTTGCACTCCTTCTGCACCTGGACACTCTCACAGTGCAGTCTGCAAGCACTCACGCTGTAGGAGTCATATCCAGGGATCACTGGCTCCGACGATGCACGGCAGTTTCCCCACGGCTGCGGCAGGTACGACAGCTAATAGGACGATTATTCACAGAGAACATGAAAACACGATATGTCTTACAAACTTAACCTCCTTTACATTTGTCAGATTCTTGAATCTGGACGTGAAGTGATGCACAATCCGTCCCGAGTATCCACAGAGCTTTTAAAAACACCTTCACCAATAAGATCAAGCGGTCATCATCACATACAGGCCGCGCCCACCAAGAGCAGGGTGTTCCTGTGTAATCTCATTGTGCGGCATGCACAGACAAGCACAATTTAAAATGGGATTGAAGCTGTTGGCCAGACAGAGAAGGTGTGGGAAAATTTGGAGTGGATCATGAAAGACTAAAATAGTGCCCCCCCCCCCCCCCACACACACACACACACACACACACACACACACACATTCAAGTGAATTGTTAGTGGAAGAGTGGACTCAAACTGACTCCATGCACTTGAGGCATCCTTAAAGACAGCGCAGGGTAGAGGTTTGCGTTCTCTGAAGAGCCACTAACATCATGAAGCATTCATTTACAGTAAGTGTGGAACACAATGACTCTTCCCACAGTTTACTGTACAGCTGCAGATATTTGTATCTTTCTTTGTATTCGAATTTGAAAGTGGGCACAGATTAAACCTGAATTTAGCTTTTATTTGGATATGAATCCTCACACTCAGCCCCCACAGACACTAAAATAGGTTCCGAATTGGTCCCTCGAGGCTCATCATCAGTCTCATCTATGCACAGAGGTGTTCGGGTTGTGTGGGTTTTTTTTTAGATCCCACTCATGCAGCTGTTATTTATTTATTTATTTATTTATTTTTGTCTGCAGTATTTCCTAATGAACCCTGTGATGGCCCGATGAGCTGTCCAGGGTGTACCCCGCCCTCGCCCAGAGTCAGCTGAGATGGGCGACCCTAATTAGGATTAAGCGGTTCAGAAAATGAATGAGTGAATATTTCCTAATGAATTCAGTTGGTTCTGTTTCCTAAAATATAAACAAAAGCATCACTATGCTGACTCAGCAGTTACTACAGATGAGTGTACAAACCTGATGACTGCATTATTCTGCCATTAATCCTGCTAGGGTTACAGGGGCGAAGTCTGGATACACCCCGGTTAGCTCCACAGACCATTGGAGGGCAACGCGCGCACACACACACACACACACACACACATACACACATACACACACACAAACAAGCATTCACACTCACGTCCACCCAGGGACAATTTAAAACAGCTCATTCATTGAATATGCATGTTTCGGGAACTGTTGGAGGAAACCGGAGTTCCTGGAGGAAACCCATGTAAGGACAGTGGGAACGTGTAAACTCTACACAGAATGGTCCAAGCCAAGCTCGGGACTCGAACCCTAGACCTTCTTGCTGTGATGTGGATGTGCTCACCACTACGCCACCACGCTGCCATATAAAAGATATGTATAGATATAGAAATAGATGATATGATAGAATATAGAAATAATAATAATAATAATAATAATTATTATTATTATTATTATTATTATTATTATTATTATTATTATTATTATAGGACATTGGTGGCCTAGTGGTATAGGGCGCTGGATCCGAAAGTTGGGGGTTCAAGCCCCACTCTCCACGGATTGTCACTGTCCCCCCAGTGCACTAACTGGGTTATCAAAGGCCGGCCATGTCTCTCACTGTCTATGGTGAGAGGTTTCATGTAAAAGAACCATTGCTGACTTTCGTAAAGAGTAGCTGCATGCCGTCAGCGTGTTTCCACCCTGTGATAGCCTTGCGAGCTGTCCAGTGTGTACTCTGCCTTCGCTCAAAGTTGGCTGGGATGAGGATTAGCCTCCCCGTGACCCTAATTAGGATTAAGCGGTTACAGAAAATGATGAATGAATTATTGTTATTATTATTATTATTATTATTATTATTATTATTATTATGATGCCCTGCAACGGCCTGGTAAGATGTCCAGGGTGTACTCTGCCCTCATCCAGAGTCAGCTGAAATGGGCGCCAATCTCCGTGTGACCCTGATTTGGTTCAGAAAATGAATGAATGAATGAATGAAGGAATAATAATAATAATAATAATAATAATAATAATAATATAATGATAATAATAATAATGATAATAATGATAATAATAATAATGATAATAATAATAATAATAATAATAATAATAATAATAATAATAATAATGATAATAATAATAATACTTAGTGCCCTTGTTAACTTGTTTATCAGAAGCGTGTGGCAGGTTGGAGGTGTTGTGGTTAGCATGGCCGCCTCACACCAAGAAGTTGAGTCCTGGGCTCAGCATGGACGTTTCCCTGTGGAGTTGGCATGTTCTCCCTGTGCATGGTGGGTATTCTCTGGGTATTCAGGTTTCTTCCTACAGTCCAAATGTATTCACATTACACTAACTGGCTGCTCCTTATTGCCCCTGGGTATGCATATGCATATTGGCCCTACGATAGTATGGCAAGCTGTTCTGGGTGTACACCCCTTTTGCCCGGTGTTGGCTGAAATAAGCTCCAACCCCCCCCCCCCCACACACACACACACACACACATGACCCCTAAAAGAAGTAAGTGGTTCAGCAAATGAATGAGCGCTGTATATTGTAGAATATGTTCTTGACTGGAGCATACCCTCTGTTCCTGGCAGGACACAAACGTTTGGAATCCTGGTGAGACTCCAAAGCCCAGCTCGTGGATGTAGGGTGGCTCATCTTGACTATGAATCTGGACACGGATCCCAGCCTCCAGAGTGGTCTCATCTGTGGAGCCAGAGTTGGAAAGTCACTTTACTTTCTGATGTATGTAATGTAAGACGCTGAGTGTTGTATAGTATATCCAAATATTTCAACATTTCCACTCAATACATAACACAGCAAATCCGTTTTTTCTTCAGTGCAAAGAATCATATATGAGATAATTATTTATGAAGTTTCGTAAGACTTTGAAGATTTATGAGCACTCAAACAAACCGCGGGAGATTACACAGCAAGCTACAATGCGCTGTGTGTACTGACATATTTATATCATAGTCAGCATTAACAGTTTGTGATACTATTGGCTCTTCTGTGGGCCTTCACTCCCCACGTGCATTAATGAGCCTTGAGCAGCCATGACACTCTTGCAAGTTCACGACCTTTGGTTGGAACTTACCACAGCATACCAGGAACAACCTACAAGACCTGCAATTCTGGTTGATAGAACCAGTTGTTTCACATCACTGCTTAGTATCAAGGGCAGTGGTGGCCTGGTGGTAAAGGTGTTGGATCACTGATCCCAAGGTTGGGGGTTCAAGCCCCACTCTCAACGGGTTGTTACTGCCCCCCCCCCCATCCCCAGTGTACTAACTGGGTTATCAAAGGCCGGCCATGTCTCTCACTGTCTATGGTGTGAGGTTCATGTAAAAGAATCATTGCTGACTTCTGACAAGAGTAGCCGCAAAGCCATCAGCGTGTTTCCGCCCTGTGATGGCCTGTTGAGCCGTCCAGGGTGTACTCTGCTCTCACCCAGAGTCAGAAATAAAAATTAAACCGAATATGAAACAATTTTAAATTTCGATAAAAAGAAAATAACTGCTTTAGTATGTGCCCTGCAGTGGTTTGGTGAGCTGTAAAGGGTATACCTTGCCATCGCTCAGTGTCGGTTGAGAGAGGCTCCAGCTACCCTGCAGCCACATTCAGGAGAAAGCGGTTCGGCAAATGAGTGAATAAGTTGGCTTTAGTATGTTTTCCCAGAAATCTGCATGCAATACAGTTACAGCAAACAACAACCAGCCAATCAGCATTATCAAGTCGATTATTTATTTATTTATTTATTTATTTATTTATTTATTTTTTACTTTGATAAACTGTATTAATCCAGCAATGGAAATTACTGTATTGCCTCTACATTTAAACCATACAAAGTGAGCAGACATACCCACACAATAACACAGAGCGCGCACACACACACACACACACACACACACACACACACACACAGGGGACACCCGGAGAGCAGTTGGGGGTTAGGCACCTTGCTCAAGAGCACTTCAGCCATGAATGTGGAGGAAGGGAAGGTGCAGCTCACTCCCTTATTGTCACACATTTTTCTGCTGGTTTGGGAATTGAACCAACGACCTTTCGGCCCAATGGTGCTGTCTAACCATTAGGCTACCACCTTTAAAAATATCCAAGTATTAAAGTTACGCAGAGGTTAAGCACACCTGGAATGGGGCAGTGGTGGCCTGGTGGTATAGGGCGCTGGATCGCTGATCTTAAGGTTGGGGTTTCAAATCCCACTCTCCACAAGATTGTCACTGTCCCCCCAGTACAGCTAACTGGGTTATCAAAGGCCGGCCATGTCTCTCACTGTCTATGGTGTGAGATTCATGTAAAAGAACCATTGCTGACTTTTGACAAGAGTAGCTGCATAGCCGTCAGCGTGTTTCTGCCCTGTGATGCCCTGTGATGACTCTGCCCTCGCCCGGAGTCGGCTGGGATGGGTGCCAACCTCTCCACGACACTGATTAGGATTAAGCGGGAATGAATGAATGAATAATGTCCACTTCTATGCAAAAAGTTCCAGGCCTTTCTGTGAGGAGCTTGCATGTTATACCTGCACTTGTTTCCACTGGGTTCTCCAGTTTCCTCCCACAGTTTAAAAACATGCACATTATTCTGATTGGATCTTTCAAATTCTAAGTAGGTGTGAATATGAGTGTGAATGGTTATGTGTGTTGCCCTGCAATGGTCGGGACAAGCTGTTCAAGTTGTACCCTGCCTCCACCTATTGTCTGCTGAGATAGGCTTCAGCCTCAATGGGTCCTTATATGTAAGATTACGTGGTTAGGCTAATTAGTAAATGATTTATTCACTAGATATAATGTTTATTTAATTTTCAGACAGCAGACCAATCAGATCGCACCATTCCTGTGCTGGATATAATAATGTATATTTAATGTATATTCAATACATTTAAAAAGTCTGCAGTGAATAAGTGTTGAATATTTAATGCACCATTCACATTTTGTATATAATAGATATCATTTCACTTTATTTGATATTTCATTAGTATGCATGTTGACAGTGTTGGAGAACAAAATTGACGATTCTGTTTCTAACAGCACTGACTCACTGGTCTCTCTCCAGATGGGAAGGTATTCATCTTGTTGTATATCCAGCATCAGCTCCAGGCCGTTCCCCATGCCCCCCTGCCGTGTCCGTTTTGGCGAGTTTTTGTTCCCATTGAAGGTGTAGCACTTCCCGTAGCGTGTGTATACCTGCAATTCAGAAACATACATCAGTCTCACCGTAGTAGATCTTTCTGCTTTCACGGCATAAACAACATAAAATAATCATGATGAAGATTTTGTCGATGAATTTGAATCGCGGTGCATTTCATGTTCAGGCAAAATCGCGTGCCACTTTTTTCATCTTGCACTGGATGCCATCCGAGTAGGAGAGACAATGTTCGCCTCTTCTGTATTGTGATTTTTTTTTTTTTTTTTTTTTTTAGTCTATAAGAGCCAGTAACACTTATGCAACATTCCTCTGTGGCTTTTAATGAATCACACAGCACACTACAGCCCTGGCTCTTTGTGGTGGCTTTATCGCTACAAGTCAGGTTGACACTTAAAAGCAGATATTAAAAGATTGAAAAAAACAAAAAAAATGCATCCCAACACATTCACTATGTAGTGGAACCTAGTTTTCAGCACATACGTTGCATCCTAGTTGCCATAGCAGGCAGTTTGGTTATATTCATATATTGGATATGGCCTATATTTAGGAACCACTACAACCTCGAACATGGCATACATCAAGTACCGCTACTGTGTACATTCCACTTCCTTTTGGTCAGACAGGGACCATTACAGAAAATTACACTCATTATACTGTCTTTTCGTCTTAAAGTGACTTCTGCTGGCTTTATCGACATGAACGGATTGATTTGGTCTTTAAAGGGTCATTTTGTTTCGGGCAAAAATCAGAGACCAGCATTGGCTGATTATAAGTTAATGGGTATGTAACATTTATGCTGCATTACTATAATCCAATAGATTATAGAAAATTCTAATTTAACTTTAATTTAAAGCCAGTGGAGTACTGGCTAGGGTACTGGGCTCATCATGGGTTCGAGTCCCCATTAGACACCCACTGTGTACAAAGTCTTAACCACAAGTATACACCCGTCCACCCAGCAGTATTAGGGGTACCTGAAAAAAAAAAAAAAAAAAAAAAAAAAATATATATATATATATATATATATATATATATATATATATATATATATACACATACATATATATATATGTATGTGTATATATATATATGTGTATGAGTTTATATATATATATATTCTTCTTCTTCTTCTTCTTTTACTTTATTTGCTCCTTCAGGGGTCATACAGCAAATCATCCATGTATATATATATATATATATATATATATATATATACATATATATATATATATATATAAAATAACCCACGATGGACTAACATCCCGTCAAGGGCGAGCTAAACTTCTATTGCTACCTGATAAGAAAACCAGGGATAGGCTGCGACCTGATGAGACAGTAGGGTCGGGTGTAAAGTGTACAGACAAAAAAAGAATATTTATTTCAAGCACAAGAATTCACGGGTGGCATGCTGGCACAGTATGTCTGCCTCACCTCAAGAAGTTCCAGGCTTGATCCTGGACTTGGTGTTTCTGTGTGGAGTTTATATGTTCTCCCCATGCTTGTAACACGCTGTGGAAACCGGGGATAAGCACCGGCCTGATGAGCCACGAGGCTCGGGTGTAAAAACCCAACAGACTTTACCTTTTTACTTACGACGTGCTTGTGTAGGTTTCTTCCGGGTTCTTCGGCTTCCACCTACAGTCCAAAAGCATGCGCAGTAGGCTAATTGGCTGTTCCAAATTGCCCCTAGTTGTGAGTGCATGTGTGAATGGTTGTATGTATATTAACCCCTGCAAGGCCCTGGTGAACTCTACAGGGTGTAGAGCCAACACCCAAAGTCAGTGGAGATGAGCATCCAGCCTATACCTGAATACAATGAATAAACAAGAATCAAGCTGTTGTATTAATAGTACTGTAATAATATTGGCAACACAGTGGTGTACGAATGATCACATCTGCATCGAAGCAAGAAGGTCCTGGTCATGGTTCCTGGGATAGTGTGTTTCTGTGTTGAGTATACATGTTCCCCCTGTGCTTGGTGGGTTTCCTCTGGGTGCTCCAGTTTCCTCCCACAGAAACCAAAGACTTTGGCTATCTTTTTGAATTCATGTGAGGTGCGTTCACTTGCCCTCTACTGAACAAGCCGTCTATGTCTGTGTCTGAGAAGGTTTTCGGCTTTGTGTTAATACATCGTCTCTGTGATTTTTGTGTTTACACTGTTTTGCGGACTTTTGTTACCCTAAGCAAATATGGTTGGTCAGAAGCGTAAGCCTACTAGTGATGGTGGTAATCAGAAAAAGCGCCAAGCCGTCTCGTTAGAAACAAAGATGGCTATTATCAAGAAACTTGATGCTGGTCAAAAACATGTGAATGTTGCACGTTTATTCCAAATGGCTCCGTCGACCATCGGAACCATTTACAAGCAGAAAGACCGCATCATAGATAATGTTAAAGGTTATATTTGATACTGTATTTGAGTGAATTTGATTAAAATTTATCTATTTGAAATTATTTTGCTTGAATTTAATTTATTTGAAACTAATGTTGATATTATTGATATATTTGATATTATTTTACAATGTTATGTTTATAATAATTGATTTAGGGGTGTTTTATGAGATACGTTAATGGTATTTATGGATGCATAGTACAGTATGAACGTCATACGTCACTGAAACATACAGTAACAACTTATGTTTTTTTTTTTTCACCTTACGTTTGGCCATCCGTAACCAAACTAAAATGTAAGTCGGGGAGCGTTCACGGAGGGTCTCGGTCCCCATTAACCATGAAAAGTGTGGGATCACTGTACATGCATCTCATTAACTGTGAGAGGAAACCAGATTCCCCAGAGGAACCCCATATAATAACAGGAAAAAGCATGCAAACGCCACATGGAAAGCCTTTCAGCCAGGATTCAAACCCAGAACCTTCTTGCTGTGGGGCAGCAGTGCTAACCACTTAGCCACAATGTTTTCTATTCCACTTTTTTTTTTTTTACTATTTTAAATATTTATCTGTATCCATGGCACAGGAATCCATCCATTCTGAAACAGAGCTTCTGCTTGTTTTTCTGCTTCACCATGAATTTATGCAAAAAAGAAAGAAATCCCAGAAGAAAAGCATAGTCAAACATGTCCCTTCTCAATCTGATATGCTCTCCTGCTATTGAGTTAGACCTGTATCTCAGCAGATGTTCCGATAAGAAGATGGGATTAAACCTGTACCTTTCCCACCATGGAGCCCAATATAATCCCTATACAACGCAAAGCACGCTGAGCTCACACCCCAGCTTTCCTTCACAAGCTGGTAATGCATTGCTTTACTATTTTCTCCTTTCACATTTTCTTATCAAGCAATACATATGTGGTTACACATAACATAATGACTGCATTATATATATATATGATTAGTGAACATAAGCATCACATGATCAGGGATGTCATTAAAACATAAGATGCAAATGTGTTATATCACTCGTGAGAATTAAAACAAAGGAAAACAAGCAGAAAGAAGTGGACAACCTTTTGCCAATCTCAATAAACCAAAATGCCAAAAATGATTCTTTCTTACAATGTTAAAGAATCTGATAAAAAAAAAAAAGATTCAGTGATCCGATTTCATCTCCCACATCTAATGAAGGCTTCCTGGTTGAAAGCTGCACCTCTGACAGATATTTAATAAAAATTCAGCACATTACTGCACATCTGCGAATAATAGAAGGAACACAAGAGTTACGTGGTGGTGTTGCAGTTAACACGTCCATCTCGCAGCTGGAATCCCAGGCTCATGCATTTGTGTGTGCATGATCTCCCTGTGCTTGCTTACATTGGGTTTCATCGGGGTACTCTAGTTTGCTCCTGTAGTCCAAAGACATGCACATGAGGCTTATTGGCCGTTCCATATCACCCTAAGGTGTTAGTATGAAAGGTTTTGTGTGTGTGTGTGTGTGTGTGTGTGTGTGTGTGTGTGTGTGTGTGTGTGTGTGTGTTTGTGTGTGTGTGTGTGTGTGTGTGTGTGTGTGTGTGTGTGTGTGTGTGTGTGTGTGTGTGTTGCCCTTGCAATTGTCTGGTGTACCCTGCCTTTGTCAAGTGTCAGCTGATATAGACTTCAGTCTCATTGTGACCTTAAAAGGACTTCACAGTTTAGCAAATGACTGAATAGTGCGAAAGCACACAGCTTCTCTCATTAAAATATTAAAGAATCCTTTAAAGAATTCCCGGATCAATAATCTGACCAAGATCATTTCCAAAATCCAACGGCGGCTTCTTCTTTATCGAAAGCCACACCTGTGGTTAAAAAAAAAAAAAAAAAAAAAAAAAATCATGACAATCCACATGTAACGTTTTGCGTAATCATGCTAATAACACGCAAGCCTAACCAAGAACATCATCTGCTTGACCGAGGTAATAATCGTTCATGAGGGCATGATCGAGCACCCCCTGCAGGCAGAAGAAGAGCCAAGTAGAATCAGCAGGTAACACGTTGATGAATTTCACCTGTGTGTAATTCCCCGCAGCTATTTATATGTGTTCGGTGTTTTTAGAGAAGAGACGCTGGTTACAAGAGACAGAACTACTGTCACGAAAAGTGAATATCTGTTTGTAAAGTATGTTATTCCTTCATGTTTAATTAAGTATTATAAAGCGAGGCTAAATATTAACCCAGTTATTAAATGCAGAGGAAAGTGCCATACAAAAATAAATAGAGTGAACTGTCCAGCCGTCTCGGCGTCTACGATATCACAGACCCGAGATCCATCTCAGACATGTAAATTCACCTTTAAGTGTTTTTCATTAGTGATCTGTTTACAGAATACTAGAGCCGTCGCACGCATTTGGGGCAACTGGAATAAAATAAGTGAAAGTGGTTGCCTCAAATAAACATAATTTAAATTTTACACTCACACAAAAATAATGGTTTGTATTTTGTGGTTGTTGATGTGCACAATTCACTCTCACACTCTCACTCATTTGCCGAACTGCATAGTCTTACTTGAGTCATAGATCCTATCTCAGCCGACATATTGTTGAAGACAATTTGCACCCTAAACAGCTCACCAGTCAATTTGAAACAGCCAGTTGTGCTTAATGTGCTTGTTTTCCTCTGGTGTACAATACGGCTAATGGGAAAATATTAGCTATAAATATAACAATATCTGTGTGAACAGTTGTGTCTGAAAATGCATGAAATTAATGAATTGGACGTGTAATACTTGTGAAAGCAAACTTCAATCTGTTTTTGCTCATTACCATGAAGGGTACTAATAATTCTGAAGGGCATTTTCTACGAAATAAGCAGCATAAAGGACAAGGGGTGGTATATAGTAGGTATACGTATGTAACGTTAATTACCTCTGACAGCACAAGTTCCTTATTTTCGCCCATGGCAACTCTCATTATCCTTACTAAATCGTTTTCCTCTCACTTAACGGTGAATGTGACACTGACAAAAATGTATGCACTTGAAGAGCATGCACATCTCTGCGTGCTTAAAACTAATGCTGAGTTGCAATACTTTTTTTAATATAGCCTTGTCAACTCCCTTGCCAATACCCATTATGCCAAATGACTGACACCAATTTAAATAAATACCCCAGCATTTTTTCAACCAGTCAATCTACTGTACATGTGTCGTAAGCGTTTTTAATTTTTTTTTTTTTTTTTTTTTTTGCAAGTTTCCCTGCATCAGGGCGGCATGGTAGCATAGTGTCTACGTGTTTGCTTCACCTCGTTGCAAGAAGGTCCTGGACTTGGTACTCTGGTTTCTGACAACAGTCCAAAGGCCTTCACATTATTAGAGTAACTGGTTGTTCTAAATTGCCCATGGTTGGGGGCATAAATGGCTGTTTTGCTCTGAAATTGTGTGGCAGTTGTTCAGGATGTAATCCGGCTGCACTCAGTGTTGGCTGAAATAAGATTTGTATATATTTTTAATATACTACTTTGCCGTGGGGACTTATTTTTAGTGGGCCTCTGAGAAAGATGACCGCCTCATAGAGTGACTTGTTAGATTAAAGGTCTTCCTCGGTGAAGGTTTCCTAGATTTGCAAGCCACAGGATGTGTTTATATGTGAAGCAGATCTTACAGATTTAGGCATCGTGGCAGCTGGAGGTGCCTCATCACCTTTAGAAAGGCAGTAATGAACCTGTGCATCCTCAGGATGGATGGAGGGATGCTACTGCTCAATAATCCATGAGGAAAGGTCAAGATCGCAGGATATAGACAGTACTCACGGTCCACAGGATAAATTTGACAGCACTGCACAGGAAGTTTCACTTACAGGCAAAAATAGCCCAGATGATGAAGAATATAAATTCCAGATTCAGTTTACTTAATAGCAAGGAGGTCCTGGGTTCAAGTCCCGTGCTCGTCGATGGCGTTGCTGGAAGTGCTTGCATGGGTTTTCCTCTGCGAACTCCGGTTTCCTCTAACAGTCATCCACATTAGGCTAACTGGCCCTTCCAAATTGCTCCTTGCACATTGGTGTTAGTGTGAATGGTTGCGATCCTCTGTCAAATCCTGCGATCATCTGTCAAGATGTTCCGAGTGCATTGTGCTTTTGCACAATGTGTCGACTGAGATAGGCTGCAACAGGAACATGATTGAACGATTCGGCAAATGAGTCAGCGAGTAAGTTTTGTCGCCTACCAAATCCCCTTCATTCCATGAGGGCTACACAGCCATAGAATTTAGTTTGCTGGATTGGTAAATCTTCATGATTCAGTCTGAGGTATCAAACCCTCAGATTCTGACACCATGCCAAATCTCACCTTCCTTCTTGGACACTACACCCTAAGGAGAAAGCGGTTAGAGTGATACCGATCAGTGAAAGGAAGTGAAACCTAGATCCTGCCAGTTATCTTGAGGCCACAATTGTAGCCCCTTGGCCTTGTATATCTATTGCTGTCAGTGATACAGTTGGAGCTTGGCCCACTTATGGTTCTGTGCAAAACAAAGAGAGCAGTTTGACCTATAACATATCTGTCCACCATATTATTGTCTGAATGGACCAGAACAGAGCAATGTTTGATAACTGGCAATAAATGTGTCATGGGCAGGAATTGCCGTCAATTCCAAGTGGTTGATATACAGTACCTTAAAAATGTCCACAAACGGTACCAGGCAGCATCTGTCGTGTGTCTTTCTCCAATGTGGTAAAAACTGGACATGCTCTACACTTCACTGTCAATATGCTAATTACTTTGCTTCCTAAACTGACAGAAGAACAAGTTTTAATAGATTTATTCAGTTGCAGACTGAGGGTTGCCATTACTGAAAGAGCTCACAGATCTAAGGGAATTACTGTCGTAATTGACAGGTGGCTACCAAGCTGAGGTGGCGGGAATAATCATATCTGCTGACACTGAGACAATGGACTGACTATGAAATTCAGTGAACTTTTAAATCTGGTTTATTGTTTTAAAATTGTTGTCCAAGTTCAGTGTGAGTCAAAGTATCACCATATGAGAGAGGGATTGGCATGTTCTGGAAGCCCCTCCCCTTCACTTGAATAGAACACAAGTCAGTAGTCTAGTTAAAATAGTAGCCTCACTCACTCATCACTGACTCAGATGCAGAACTGGTTAATCTCAGCAAACACTGGGCAAAGGCAGGGTACACCCTGAATAGCTCGCCAGGCTATCACAACGGCCAACAGAGACAACCATTCACACTCACACCTTGGGATGATTTGGAACAGCTGATTGTCCAAGCCGACGCATGGGAAGAACATCTAAACTCCACACAGAAATGCCAGAATCTGAGAATCGAACCCAGGACCTTCTCGCTGTGAGGTGGACGTGCTAACCACTATGCCACCATGCCCCCTGAATAGTAACCTAATGGAACAAATTTCTTGAGGCACTGAGGAAGAACAATGATGGTGCTGAGGTATGTAATGCATGAGGCCTTTTGGTGCTTGGCGACCTGCAACATAACAATAGTTTGTCTCCTTGATCTGATGTAGTCACCATGCAAGGAGTGTTATTCCTCTAAGTTGCATGGTACTCTGCTCCTGGATAATTGATGTCTGCTGCCAAGTTGTCCGATCAACCAGAGTAGATGGATTCTTGTAGTGCTTATTAGGTGTCACTGTGTCTGGTCATTTGTAAACAAGATGTTTAGCCTGTGGAGCCTGTACCAGATTCAGGACTGTCAGTACTGTCAAAGCTGGTCAATGCCAAAACAATGGACATATAATTCATACCCCCCCCACCAACCACCCCACACACACACACACACACACACACACACACACACACACACACACACACGCAAAAATTCCAGAATATCCCTACAGAAGAAGATTGCAAATTCTGTACCATTATTATCAATGGTGCTCTCCAATTCTTGGTACAATGTGGACTATGGCAGAAATTCTGTCCAAATATAGAATAGTGGACCTTTTATCATTTCTGAACCTGTTTGTTATTATTAGGGTCACGTGGAGGCTGGAGCCCTTCCCAGCCGACTCTGAGTGAAGCTCACTAGTTCACTGCAGGGCCATAATTGACACACAACCAGAGGCTCACACTCAAACTTAAGGGCAATCATGACTAGCCAGTGAGCCAAACATACATGTCTTTTTTTTTTTAACTGTGGAATTAAGTCAATCACCCAGAAAAAAATTCACACAATCACAGCAAGATCATCCAAACTTCCATAAGCCTTCCCGAGCATGCTGTCAAAAAAGGACCTTCTCACCGTGACATGGAAGTAGTAGCCAGTACACCACTGTGACACAAAGGCCGACATGAGTGTGGATGAACTCCCCATTGAAAATCAGTTCAAATGCAGGTTGCTCAGAATTCCAACTGAGAACAGCAGACTCGGGAGTAAACAGTACATTGCGTGAAATGGAAACGCCAGGTGTGCTGAGCGTTCTTCTTTCTTTCGGCTTTTCCCTTTTTCAAGGGTCGCCACAGCAAATCATCTGATTCGCACGTTTGATTTGGCATAGGTTTTTACGTCGGATGCCCTTCCTGACAACCCGTTAGCAAGGGGCAGAAACATCCTGATGGCTACGGAGCTACTCTTGATGAAAGTCAGCAATGTTTTTTTTACATGAACCTCTCACCATAGACAGTGTGAGACATGACCTGCCTTTGATAATCCAGTTATCTGCACTGGGGAGACAGTGACAACCTTGTGGAGAGTGGGACTCGAACCCCTAACCTTAAGATGAGCGATCAAGTGCCCAAAACCTCCAGGCCACCACTGCCCCATGCCAGGTGTGCTCAGCCTCTGCGTAATTTTAATACAGTACTTCGATATTTTTAAAGGTGGTGAATTGATATTTGGTTAACAGCTATGTAGTAAAAAATATATACAGTAGGCCCTCTACTTACGAAAATCTCTGAATATGAAAAATCCAGGTTACGAAAAACATTTTCCTAAATTTTCGTCCTATTTTTACGAAAACACCCTCTTTTTACGAAAAGCACCAAATGCACCATTCAAAAATTCAAACGCGGCAGTCAAAAATTCAAACAATGCGCGAGTTGCTCTCTCATTGGCTGTCTCCCAAGATTCCGCCCCGCTGGCCTCCCATTGGTCAGGAGGGAACTGAACTGTTCCCATACTTCCTGTACCTATACTTCCTGTTTGTCACATGCGTGAAGGAGAGTTGAACAGAAATGTTGGCTCGTGAGGTTTTTTTTTTGAGATTGATCATTGCAGGGTTATATTTCGTTATCCATCATGGACAAGGAAAATACAGAAAAGCGGAAATACAGTGACGGCGGTGATTATTTCTGAACGATATTGAAGCAGAAGGAGCATGAAAACAGAGTGCTCCGTGGGACAAGACCTCCGATCTCGCAAGGAAGCAAGTTAATATTGAATCAGGACCTCTGATCTTTCAAACAGGTACTATAATTCCACTTTAAATACAACATCCCAAATGCTCAAATGCTCCGTCGGCTGAGCGCTGCGTGTGGGCGGAGCCCGCATTCAGCAAGACACACCAGAGAGAGAGAGTTTTGTGTGTGTGTGTCTGTGTGTGTATGTGTGAGAGAGAGAGAGAGAGAGAGAGAGAGAGAGAGAGAGAGACAGTGTTGTGTGTGTGTATGTGCGTTAATAATTTTTTTTTAATAATGGTATAATTAATAAATATGTTAATAAAATGTTTAAATGGTTTAATAAATAATTTTCTTTTACTTTTAACACCTATTTCATACAAAATTGGTGTACTTTTATCATTTTTAAAGGGTTTATGGGGTAGTCTTTGGAGCCTTTTAACGAATCATGTGTTTTACATGTAAAATGCGCCTCTACTTACGAGAACTCCAGGCTACAAAAAAGGCGCTGGAACGGATTAATTTCGTAAGTCGGGGGCCGACTGCATATATATTTTGAATGGAATCAAATTTTTTTACTGAAATGAATCTTTCTAACTACCAGTGGCATTGTAACTTCTGGTGTAAAATGGGTTTAATCCAACCTGATGTCCCTGCTGGCTTAGCTAGATTTAAAAGTTTCACCAAGCAAACCTGATTCGTTAACAGCTCTCAGACATGACCCACTAAACTTGCCTTTAAAACTATTCTAATAAAGTCAGAGCTAAGGTTCCGTTCAAGTCTCCTGTCATAGCTTCCCTAATTTTTCATCCCTCCTTCATAGATGGTGCATTTCTTCCTTGCTCTGCTCTTCCCATCTTGCCACTCTATCTATGACCAAAGAGTTCACAAAACAATCTGATTGTAGTCTGTGTACAGTAATTACTTTCAGTGAATTGAAATTCATTTGCGAGGAGAGGCAGGATGATAATATCCAATCAGTTCTTCATTTGCTCGATCTTCTTTCTAGGGTCATGGGGAGGCTGTGCCTATGTCAGCTGACACTGGGAGAATGTGATGTATGCCTAGGACAACTTGCTAGTGTCGGAGGGCAACACACACACACACACACACACACACACACACACACACACACACACACTTTCACAACTAGGGGCAATTTGGAACAGTCAGTTAGCCTTATGTACCCTGTATTTGAAATGTAGATGGAGACAATCGTGCCCAAAAAAAACCCAAAACAAACAAACAAATCACCCTCAAACATGAGCGGTGGATTATTATTATTATTATTATTATTATTATTATTATTATTGTTATTATTATTATTATTATTAGGCAACTATCCATTATCTGAACTGTTTATCCACCAGGATCGCGAGGGGAGCTGAGGCCAATCCTGGCCGACTTTGGGATTGCAGAATGAATGATTCTGTTGAGCTACTTATGCTACTTCTGATTTATGATTCTAACCAATCTGCTCTCCAAAACTCTGTGATCCATCCTGATGTCCTATTTCTGGTTGGCATTATCACTGTAGAAAGTCCTCACTCTTGCTCATGCTATTGCTAATGCTCTCAAGTGAACCTAATAATAAACCTCAAACCTGTGAAGATGGCTTAGACTGCTGTTTAAAAAAAACAGTTTTGTTAAATTGCTTGAAACTAAAACACTATTACAGTTTTAAGAAAACAAACCAGACTTCCTCTTAAAACTACAATGAACTTGACAGTGAACAGTGAACTTCCTGCTGCACAGTCTGTACTTTTTAACCACATGATCTGCATTATCCCATTATCGAATGTCACCCAAATGAGGATGAGTTCATTTTTAGAGTCTGGTTCTTAAGATTTGTTCCATATGTCATCTCTGGGAGGTTTCCCTTGCCACTATTGACACAGATAGCAAAAAAAAAAAAAAAAATTACACTCACACCTTTGGGCAATTTAGAAGAGCCATTTGTCTTAAAATGAGAAAACCAGAGTACCTCTGGATTAATTACATGCATGCATTCTAGAATATGCAAATTCTGCAGAGAAAACCCATTGCCTTAGACTCAAACCCCAAATTTACTTGCTGTGAGGCAATAGTGCAACACCATTCTATTTGAATTCTTTTCATTCAGTTGTCGAGCCTCTTTATCTTACTAGGATTTGCAGGAGAATATCTCAGCTAACGCTGGGAAAAGGAAAATTACACGCTCTCTCATCCAGCACACATATATCCATTCCCCCCTCATACTCACACCTGAGGGTAATTTGGAACAGCCAATGAGCATAAAGTCTGTGTGTTGCTGGAGTGTGTAGCGAAGTACTGTACCTGAAGGCAATCCAGTTTGGGGAGAACATGTGAACTCCACATAGAAACCCTCTTACTCAACCCAGGACCTTCTTGTTGTGAGATGAAATTGCTCACCATAATAATAATAATAATAATAATAATAATAATAATAATAATAAAATAATAGTGATTATTATTATTATAAGTGGTAGTAGTAGTAATATGTAGATTATTTATGAGAGAGTAAACCCCTGTGACTCACGTGCATCATTGTTGTTCACTAAATCGAAAAATTATCAGCTGAAGTGCTTTGTGTTCATTTCATATTACAGTACGGTACCGACCTCCTTGAAATATGATATATAAATGTGATACTTGGGCAGTGGTGGCCTGGTGGTACAGGTGCTGGATCACTGATTCCCCCCCCGTGGTGCTAACTGGGTTATCAAAGGAAAGCCATGTCTCTCACTGTCTATGGTGAGAGGTTCATGTAAAAGAGCCATTGCTGACTTTCGACAAGAGTCGCTGTATAGATATAGAAGTGTTTCTGCCCTGCGATGGCCTGCCCTGCTGTCCAGGCTGTACTCTGCACTCGCCAAGAGTCAACTGACATGGGAACCAGCCTCCACGCGACCCTAATTAGAACTAAGCGGTTCAGAAAATGAATGAATGAATGAATATGATACTGTTATACCTGGATTTAGTTAACAATCACCTCCCATCAGAATGCGGAAAAGTTTAAAGGAGAAAAGAGAGTGCTACGTCTTGCTCCCTTGACAGGAAATTGTTTCGCTCACCAAAGAGAATTCAACATGAACAAAGTATAACAACACACTATAAAAATAGACAGAGTAGCATCTCAGAGAATGCTGACATTAAATAATATCCCCACACTGGCGAAAGCATTTAAAGCCCTGAAGCTTATTAGATCCAAACTGACGGTCAGCAGATGCTCGGTTTGCTGATAAATAATGCTTGTAATATCATGCTGTACTCATGTAGTCAAACACAGGAAATAGGAAATTACTGTGCCGTTAAAGCAGAATTTATTGTGTCCACTGATTCATACATCACAAGAGAAGCTTGTTAGGATAGTTCTGCATGCCCACATGGACATGTACTCACACGTATGGTTATTTACATGCCTCTGGGGGTAAAATGGGTCGACGTGATCATCTATCTTCTGTGTATGCTCATAAAACAGGCATGATTTTAGTGACAGCAGCAAGCGACAGCATGATAGACATGTGAATAGAGTTTGTTTTACAGTTCTGTGCAATTTGGGTATTAAAGATTTGAGAGTCGGACTCTTCTCCAGCACATCCTAAAGAACTGAACCACTCTTTTACAATTTGAGCCCAATGAAGCCTGATTTTGTCTTCCTGGAATATGCCTGTGCCATTCGGCATGAAATAAAAATCCATTTGAATTTCTAACCTGGTCATTTAGTAAATTTAGGTTTCGGTTTTATTGCGACATAACCTTCATTTAAATGTATAAAGGCAGTGGGTATTTTCATCTGCACACTACACTATTACAGTACAGTAGGGCTTGACTATTTGCGGTTTTGCACTCGCACCTGCGCATATTCGTGGATTGCCGAGCAACTGTCATGTGATTCAAATTCAGCAAATGGCTATCCTCCTTTCTGCTGATTGGTTGAGATGACGTTTACGCCCCTTTTTCCTCATTCGTGCACAAGTTGTCAATGAGCCTGTTTTTATTGTGTTTTAATTACCAGTTAAGTTCTATAATGCCACTCAACGCCGGCTAAGTGCCCGAAAAAGGTAATGACATTGGATGTCTCTCCTGAAGAAATAACTTCTTTCTTCTGAAGAAATGACAGTTTCCTCTGAAGTGCCTGAAAAGGAATAATCATCTGAAATGTTGTAAAGCACTGCAATATTAAAGTCTTTTTCAATTATTATTCCAGTACAGTACCCAAGTTAATGTTTGGAATGTTTGTGTGTGTGATTTTATGTAATGTGCTGTAGCATTTTGTTCTGTTCTTTTGTTCTGTTCATCCAATTTATTTCACTCTATGTTCTTTTATTTTCTTTATGTTATGGTCTGTGTTTTGGGGGGACTTTAATTTTTTACTTGTTTAGTACTCAATCTACACTTGATGAGTAAGACTGTCTATAGAATGTGCTTAAGAAGCATATTTTAGCGCATGTAATAGATACATGGTATTTTACTTCCGGTTGAAAATTAACGCATGTAATATGATACATGGGGTTTTACTCCTGGGTACAGAACTCGCGGATTATCTTGATTTGTGGGAAGGGCCAGAACCGAACCCCTGCGAATGACAAGGGCCTACTGTACTTGCAAAACTAAATATCATATTTTCAGTAATACCTTGCATGGCAGTGTAATATTATTAACATACTATATAGTACAGACGCTCCCCAACTTAAGTTCATTCTTTTTATGTTTTTACATTTTATTTATTTATTTATTTATTTTTTAAAAAGTCAAATCTTGAGTTTAGACATACCTACGTAGTATGCTGATGTAATGATGCAATTAAGTAATGACGCTGCGTCCATTGTTTACAAACAACAGACTGAACTTGCCCCTCCTTCTTCCCAGTTCAGTTATATATATATATATATATATATCGTTTTATATATATCAGTTTTATATATATATATATATATATATATATATATATATCAGTTATATAGCATGTTACCCTTGTGTTAAGACGTCATCTCTGTGATCTTTGTGTTTACACTGTTTTGCGGACTTTTGTAACCCTAAGGAAATATGGTTGGTCAGAAGCGTAAGCCTACTAGCATGGGTGTAAGTCTCATACACAGAGATGAATTAACTATCTGCTCGGATTGGCGCAATTTACCATGCATACTCAGTTAAGCAAAGAGAGTTGTAAAATAATTGAAAACCCGAATCCAGAAAAGAAAGCGAACTCTCCACTCTGCTGGTGATTCACATCAGTGCAGGCTGAGTACTAAACGAGTATTCAACGGCGCTCTTGCTCACTTGAAAGACTGGAAGTCCGTATAACACATGCTTTGTCTCAAGCACAAACAAGTAAACAAGCGTTGATTGGCTGTTTTAAGCTTCATGTAAAGTGACTCCGCTCAGCTTCATGTAATGTGACTCGGCTCAGTTTGATGTAACGTGACCATCCGTCGACCATCGGAACCATTTACAAGCAGAACGATCGCATCATAGAGAATGTTAAAGGTTATATTTGATACTGTATTTGATATTTGATGAGTGAATTTGATTAAAATTTGTCTATTTGAAATTATTTTGCTTGAATTGAATTTATTTGAAATTAATGTTGATATTATTTGATATATTTGATATTATTTTATAACGTTATGTTTATAATAATTGATTTAGGGGTGTTTTATGAGATACGGTAATGATATTTATGGATGTATAGTCCAGTATGAACATCATACATCACTGGAACATACAGTAACAACTTATGTTCATTTTCAATTTATGTTGGGCTGTCCAGAACCAAACAAAAATGTAAGCCGTGAAGCGTCTGTATATTTAAATGGTGCAATCTGATTGGTACACTGGCGAGTGATGGCCTAGTGGTAAAGGTGCTGGATCACTGATCCTAAGATTTGGGGTTCAAGCGCTACTCTCCACGGGTTGTCACTGAACACCCCCCCCCCCCCCCCCCCCCCCCAGTGCAGCTAACTGGGTTATCAAAGACCGACCATCACTTTCACTGTGAATGGAGGAAGGCTCATGTAAAAAAAAACATTGCTGACATTCGACAAGAGTAGGCTATGTAGCATGTTTCTGCCCTGCGATGGCCTGGCGAGCTGTCCAGGATGCACTCTGCCCTCGGCTGGGATGGGTGCCAGCCTCCCTTTGACCCTAATTAGGATTAAGCGGTTACAAAATGATTGGTCCGCTATCAAGGGATAGAAAAAAAAACAACCCCCCCCCCAAAAAAAACAAAAAAAAAACTTTATCCCAAGTGGATAATGTTGACAATTAAAATGACAAACACTTATAGTTTAACTCAGTCACATGGAATAAGTGACATCATAACTTTTTCGAAAATCCATTTATCCGTCCATTTTCTTTTGCTTATCTGAGGTTAGGTTGTGAAGGTAACAGGTCTAGGAGGAAACCCCAGGCATCCCTCTCCCAAACGGCACTCTCCAGGTTTTCCCGGGGGATTCTGATATATATATTTATAATCCCTCCAGTGAGTTTTGAGTCTGCTCAGGGCTTCCCCTACAGTTATATGAGTTGGAAAGATCATTAAAGCAAGGCAAGCAGGAGGCATCCTAATCAGATTCCCAAACCACCTTGGCCACTACCTGAATCCTATGACCGCAGTTGAAGGTTGGAATATTGATGGACCAGAAAAGTAAAGGTTTTACCTTTAAGCTCAGCTTCCTCTTCAGCATACCCGACCGATGCAGTGTCCTTATTGTTGCTGACAGAGCACCGATTCTTCTGTCTATTTCACGCTCCATAAATGGAAAGATACACCGCATTTCTGTTTTAGTTTCCATTTCTTGTGTGTTTCCACACAGTACAGAGATGAAACATAAATAAAAGCACATCCAAAAGTTCAACTTTTCAGACTGCACCTATTCGGGTTGAAGAAAAGGCTTGAGTCTTGCTGTTAGGCCACAATAGCACAGTTGATGAAGATAGCGCATAACAGTTTTTGAGCTGACTTGGATGTCTTCTGCAATGTCTGTGGGCTTGGAACAGGGATTTTTCTCCACTGCTCCCTTCACGAAATGAAAGCATCTTTCTGAAGGTCCTGGTCGACCATTGAACTTATTACCATTAACAGAGGAATATTCAAATTGTCGGCTATTTGCTGGATATGCTGCCCTCTGACTGACCCACAATTCATTCATTCATTCATTCATTCACTCATTCATTCATTTCCTGAACCGTTTAATTCAATTAGGGTCACAACAAAACTGGCCCCTATCTCAGCTGACTCTGCATGGGCAGAATGCACCCTGAACAGCTCGCCAGGCCATCACAGGGCAGAAACACACTGACGGCTATGCATCCTACTCTTGCCGAAAGTCAGCAATGGTTCTTTTACATGAACCTCACACCATAGACAGCGAGAGTCATGGCCGGCCTTTGATAACCCAGTTAGCTGTACTGGGGGGACAGTGACAATCTGTGAAGAGTGGGGCTTGAACCCCCAACCATAGGATCAGTGATCCAGCACCTTTACCACCAGACCACCACTGCCACAAGTATATGCTGTCTGTCTTCCTTTCGGCTTTTTCCCTTTTACTCGGGAGTCGCCACAGCGAATCATCGAATCATCTGATTCGCACATTTTGATTTTGGCAGAGGTTTTTACGTCGGATGCCCTTCCTGTCACAACCCTTTTTTAGCAAGGGAGAGAAACACGCTGACGGCTTTGCAGCCTACTCTTTACGAAAGTCAGCAATGGTTCTTTTACATGCCACTCACCATAGACAGTGAGAAACATGGCCCGCCTTTGATAACCCAGTTAGCCGCACTGGGTGGGACAGTGGCCACCTTGTGGAGAGTGGGACTCGAACCCCCAACCTTTGGATCAGCGATCCAGCGCCCTATACCACTAGACCACCACCGCCCCGCTTGCCACAAGTATATGCTAATCTCTTTAATTATTTTTATTTTATTTTACTGTATTAATTACAGAAGGGGAATTTTTAACCTTTGCATTTAACCCTTACAAAGTTAGCGCACACACACACACACACACACACACACACACACACACACACACACACACACGGGAAGGTGCAGTTCAGTCCCCTGATACCAAAAATCGATCCAGCGACTTCAAAGTCAATGAGGGCGGGGTCAATGTTGTTGAAATGTTAAAAAAGAAAACACCAGGAGAATTTTTACGACTATTGAAACAAATTCCGGCGGCACATTGGCGTAGTGGTTAGCACGTCTGCCTCACAGCAAGAAGGCCTGGGTTCGATTCCCGGCCTGGGCGTTTCTGTGTGGAGTTTGCATGTTCTCCCCGTGCTTGCGTGGGTTTCTTCCGGGTGCTCCGGTTTCCTCCCACAATCCAAAGACATGCACAGTAGGTTAATTGGCCGTTCTAACTTGCCCGTAGGTTCGCATTGTGCAGAAGGCAATGGCAAACCACTGCAGTAATCCTGCCAAGGAAACCTCCATGAAGATGACAACCAGGGCATTGTCCTTCATAGCGGGTTGCCAATGGTTGTCCTTCAACTCAGGCACTAGATAGATAGATCGAAACAAATTCCAGTGGGGTTAAAATTAAAAAAATTACTCCACATGAAGGACCACCCTACTCACCAGATCATAGCAGGGCCAACACACACACACACACACACACACACACTCACTCACTCACTCTCATTTTTAAGGGAAACAGAACATTAGCCTCACGTGCCTGTCTTTGGACTGTTGGAGGAACCGACAGTACCCCAAAGAAACCCCTGCAAGTACAGAGAGAACATGCAAACTCCTGCACCCAGGACCTTCTTACTGAGATGCAGAAGTGCTAACCACCGCTCCGCCGTGCCACCCTGGTCCAAAAATAATTTCCTAATTAGTTAGTAACCCGGGTCATCAACACGCCAGCTTGTAAACACCTCAGGCAGTGAGCATGAAACCCACTTAGTTAGAAAGATCACTCCATAGCCTGCTCAAAGGAAATAGACCGAACAAATTGCCCAGGAAATCTCCTCAGGAGCTGCATATTCAAATCGAACAGCTCCTTGTTATCCCCCTGAGCTGAAATGAGCCACCTGTATCATGTAGTTAAGTCTGAATGCAGAATAAATCCCAAAATGCGGAATAAATGGCCATCATTTCATATTAGTGGAACAAGTGGACCGTTGCTTTCAAGTATTTTTCATTCCCAATGTTTCCAGTGTTCTCTGAGCCTTGCACTGAGAAAATGGAACAAAGTGTTTTAATGCCGGTAGGAGGATCCTGAGAGCTTTAAGCAAGCAGCTGTGATAAGTAATCTAGAGTGGCAGGATGGTACCCAGGATGATTAGATGTGTGTGCAGATGTGTTATGGAGGCGCAGGAAACATCAACGCTACAAGCCCTGCCTCCAGCGTTTTGTTTGTGAATGAGTTTTCCTAGTTTTAATTAATGTTTCACATTAATTAACAAAATAGACCCCTGCGCCAGCATTTAATCTATTTTTCAATCACATCCATGCCTTGGAGGTCAGGCCAGCTAATGTTCGCTGCAGAAAAATCTTAGATCCGAGCCATTCATCTTTCTGAAGCCACAGTAACTCACTCCATAACTAGAAGGCTCAGGGTTCGAATCTTACCAAAGTCCCTTCATGTGTGAATGTTGCACGTGGGTGTCCTCTGGGTAGTCTAGTTTTAATTTTTATATGCAGTATCCCCCCCCCCTTTTTTATCTTCGTTTGAAAACATATAACACTTCTATTTACATATAGTCATTCATTCATTCGTTCATTTTCTGACCCGCTTAAACCTAATTAGGGGCATGGGAAGGTTGCTGCCCATCTCAGCCCACTGTGGGCGAGGCAGGGTACACCCTGGACAGCTCACCAGGCCATCGCAGGGCGTAAACATGCTGACGGCTTTGCAGCCACTCTTGGCGAAAGTCAGAAATGGTTCTTTTACATGAACCTCTCACTATAGACAGTGAGAGAAATGGCCGGCCTTTGACAACCCAGTTAGCTGCAATGGGGGGGACAAGGACAACCTTGTGGAGAGTGGGGCTTGAACCCCCAACCTTAGGATCGGCAATCCACCAATTCCCTAAGTATATGCTAATCTATTTTTATTTTTTATTATTATTATTTTTTTTTGCTGTATTAATTCCACAAGGGGAATTTTAACCTTTGCATTTTACCCTTACAAAGTGAACACACACATGTGCGCGCGCACACACACACACACACACACACACACACACAGATGTGCATAAAATGTGGGTTGCCACCAACATTCCCTCTAAGCTGCGCAACTGCGCAATGGCGCACCGCTCGAACACTCTCAGCGCACAAGAAAACCGATCAAACGCAGTGAACGCGCTGCAGATTAATTACATACACGGTATAGAACTTTTAGTGAGTGACAGGTGTCCAGCCAATCACACGATGCGATGCGATCACGCTACGCAGCCAATCACGGCACCGTCACGTGCTGCGCTCATACACGCGCCATACTTCACTCAGCAGTGATGCTAATGCTAACCCCGTTATCATGACGAAACGAGCGGCCAGGGAATATGATACGTCGACTCCCCAAACCAAAGTAAAAAAAAAGAACTGCGCAAAGTCTGTGAGTACAGCAGAAAGCTAGCGAAGCAAAAACTATACCTTTCAATTTGTGAACCAATGAGAGAGTGCAGAATGAGACTATGTGTGAGGTTAAAAATGCACCCTGGCACACCCTGATAGTAGATGAGAGCCAGACATGACAGGACACAAAAGCTCGTCATATATTTCAAATTCAGGGAAGAAAATGATGTCATCTATAAAACTGTGTTTAATAAGCCATGAAACTTTCAATAATCCCAGGTGTGATACTGGGCTGTGGCCACAGCAAGCACTTGTGATGTTGCTCACAGTGGGCCTCAGTGTGCTCAGGGAGGTTGTCTGTATGCCCAGACAGAGGAAAAATTACAGGGAACATTGGTTGCCACACAGTGTGGCACCCAGAGAGCACTTGGGGGTTAGGGGCCTTGCTCAAGGCACTTCAGCCATAGAGGAAGGGAAGCTGCAGTTCAACCCCCTGACGCCAAAAACCGAGCCAGCGACCTCTTGGTCCCAAATCCTTCGGCTTCTAACCATTAGGCCACGACTGTCCCTGAGGTTTAAGTATATACTACTCAGAAACATAACAAAAGGCAAACTAAAACAATTACTTATTATTTTAACCATTACAGAGGCACTTCACGTGAGTACTATGGGCTCTGAGAAAAGCGAAAGCTGTGCAGATAACAATGTCTGTTTAGCTTGTTGTAAATCTTGAAAAGTTTAGTGTATAATACTACAAGGAACGTAAACAAACAAAAAACGTCTGTAAAGTTGGTGTTTAGTATATACAAGAGAATTCAACAAAACACTCGAAAAAACAGGTTTCTTTTTCCATTTTAAAGCATACTAATGGCGTCACCCTCTGCTACAAGAGACTATGACAAACTGTGATTGTCTGTTGTTTTGATTTAAATATTATTTACTTGGAATTATCACCATTTTTAATCTCGACAGAGGACTAATCAGAGTGATCCATTCTTATGTCGCGTATTCTAATCACTACTTTTCACGTTTCCTGCCAGTGGTCATAATATGATCAGTGCATATGAAGGGAAAATATGTTTTATAGTTATTATCAAGTTATTCATTCATTATAGGCAGTCAGTGAATGATGGTGCCTATTAGACAGTTTTATATACAGTCCTGGACAAAAAAAAACAAACAAACGAAAAAAAAAACAGCCAACACTGAAATTACATATTTATAGGTGTAGTGGCAAACCTGTGTAACCACCAAGAATCCATCATTTCCAGTTAGCTGGTGTTCAAACGTACCATCACTATTATATATATCTCACTTTCCGTGGTTAATTGGGACCAAGATCCCCCTGCGACTGCCGAATTCCACAAAGTAGGATCGACCCCACCCTCCAGACTGATGTATATGTATATAATATCAATAAATACATATTCAGTGTCATAAATGCTTAAAATAATGCACATGATGTAAATGAAATATAAATACAGACACTCCCTGACTTATGTTCATTCATTTTACGTATGTTTGGATTTTACTTTTTAATTTTTTTAAATGTCAAATTTTGAGTTTAGCGTGCTCTCTGTAGTGCGAGACGTACCTACGTAGTACGCTGACGTAATGACGCAATGATGTAATGACGCTGCATCCGTTGTTTACAAATGACAGACTGAACGTGCCCTTCATTCTTCCCAGTTCACCTCATGTTACCCTTGTGTTAAGACGTCGTCTCTGTGATCTTTGTGTTTACACTGTTTTGCGGACTTTTGTAACCTTAAGCAAATATGGTTGGTCAGAAGAGTAAGCCTACTAGTGATCGTGGTAATCACAAAAAGCGGCAAGCCATCTCGTTAGAAACGAAGATGGCTATTATCAAGAAAATTGATTCTGGTGAAAAACACGTGAATGTTGCACGTTTCTTCCAAATGGCTCCGTCGAGAGGCATGTAAAAGAACCATTGTTGACTTTCGACAAGAGCTGCTGCATAGCCATCAGCGTGTTTCTGCCCTGCGATGGCGTAGTGAGCTGTCCAGGGTGTACTCTGCCCACACCCGGAGTTGGCTAGGATGAGTGCCAGCCTCCCTGTGATGCTTTTAGGATTAAACGGTTACAGAAAATGAATGAATGGTGTTGTGGTGAGCATGTCCACCTCACAGCAACAAGGCCCTGGGTATCAATTCTTTTGCTTGTCTCAGGCATTTCCGTGTGAAGATTGTATGGTCTCCCTGTGCTTGCAATTTTTTCCCTCCCACAATCCAAAGACATGCACATTATGCTAATTTGCTATTCTAAATCTGCCGCAGATGTAAGAGTGAGCCTGAGTATGAATGAGCATGTGTATCGCTCAGCGATGGTATTGCAAGCAGTTCAGGGTGGACCCTGCATTCACTCAGCCTCTCCATCACTCTAGAAAGATTGAAGTGGGTCAACGTATGAGTGAGTGAAGAACTACTGTATATAGGTACACTTTATCTGCTGTATAACTTGATTTATTATTTATTTTATTTATTTATCTGCTGTATAGTATTATTTATGCTGCATTTCTAAGTAGAGACATAAGGTTTGTCTTGTACAATTTGTCTGCCTCCATGTGAGGAACAGTTCAGGATTGCAAAACAAGCTGTGCAGTATCTCTGGAATGGCTTCATGCTGTGTAAATGGATTGTTTGCTCAGTGAGGATGTCTCATTTGCAGTGGAAAAAATGGGATATCCCCTACCGCAACTGGCTCACACTTACTATTCAGTCACACACAAAACAGCAATTTCCAGATATGGTACACACATGACGAGGGATGAGCTCTCTCACACACACACACACACACACACACACACACACACACACACACACACAACTAGCCCTATTCGGTTTGCCTCCTGCACAAAAGGGCAAAAGGAAATGTATTCTGTAGTGCTGTATGCTTATTCGAGCCGTTCTATTTCTTTCTTTGCAGAAATTGCACAGCAGTCTGGGGTAAAAAAGACAATTTTCTTGCTCTCAATCTCACACGCTTTCCCTTTCATCTCTAAATATAACAGTAAACTGAATTCAAATCTATTGTGAAGATTGCCAGTGGCATAAGAACTGGTTCCAATCAAAAATATACACAAGGTAAGAATACATAAATGAAATGTTTCATCTCATTTTTCCCCGCAGACAATCAGTCATTCTTTAGAAGATGTTCTCTGGAAAAAGAAAAACGCAAATGAAAGGGAACGAGAAAACTAAAGAGGCGAAATTTCAGCCAGCGATGATTCAATGGTTAAACTTCAGTCTAACATAACCAGAATTACTTCACGCTAGATGGCGGTGGATGATTTTTTTTTTTTTTTTTGCCTTCTGGAAGTCAACCAACATTATCCTGAAAGTGTTCTGTGCACTCCCTTTTGGAATATGCATTACTTTGCAAACCATAAGGGCGTGGCTTCTATTCACGGAACGTTTGGTCGTGTTAAAAATTACTACGGGTGAAGCACCGGATCAACTCATCCACTTCAAAGCTATGAGAGGTGGACATAAGAATTCTGGATTTCTATAGAGGTAATAATGTACATGGGACAGAGACTGCCACGTATGCATCGTAGCTACCATCAGAAGACGTGACAGCTGCAATGTAGCCATATACTAGTCCTTCTCAAAAAATTAGCATATTGTGATAAAGTTCATTATTTTCTGCAATGTACTGATAAAAATGAAACTTTCATATATTTTAGATTCATTGCACACCAACTGAAATATTTCAGGTCTTTTATTGTTTTAATACTGATGATTTTGGCATACAGCTCATGAAAACCCAAAATCCCTATCTCAAAAAATTAGCATATCATGTTCAGCTACTCGAAACGAGCTATTAACCTAATCATCTGAATCAACCAATTAACTCTAAACATCTACAAAAGATTCCTGAGGCTTTTAAAAACTCCCAGTTTCATTACTCAAAACCACAATCATGGGTAAGACTGCCGACCTGACTGCTGTCCAGAAGGCCATCATTGACACCCTCAAGCAAGAGGGTAAGACACAGAAAGAAATCTCTGAGCGAATAGGCTGTTCCCAGAGTGCTGTATCAAGCCACCTCAGTGGGACGTCTGTGGGAAGGAAAAAGTGAAAGAAGGGCCGAGTCCAGACCTTGGGGGACCTGTGGAAGCAGTGGACTGAGTCTGGAGTAGAAACATCCAGAGCCACCGTGTACAGGCGTGTGCAGGAAATGGGCTCCAGGTGCCGCATTCCTCAGGTCAAGCCACTTTTGAACCAGAAACAGCGGCATAAGCGCCTGACCTGGGCTACAGAGAAGCAGCACTGGACCGTTGCTCAGTGGTCCAAAGTACTTTTTTCGGATGAAAGCAAATTTTGCATGTCATTCAGAAATCAAGGTGCCAGAGTCTGGAGGAAGACTGGGGAGAAGGAAATGCCAAAATGCCTGAAGTCCAGTGTCAAGTTCCCAACAGTCAGTGATGGTCTGGGGTGCCATGTCAGCTGCTGGTGTTGGTCCACTGTGTTTTATCAAGGGCAGGGTCAATGTAGCTAGCTATCAGGAGATTTTGGAGCACTTCATGCTTCCATCTGCTGAAAAGCTTTATGGAGATGAAGATTTCATTTTTCAGCACGACCTGGCACCTGCTCACAGTGCCAAAACCGATGGACGAACAATGGGTTGAAGGCCCTCGATAAGCATGATGGGTATCATGGAGATGCAGCTCCCTCCGAGCCAATGGGAGGCCAGAGGGGCAGGGTTTTGGGAGATAGCCAATGGGAGAGCAACTCTATCACGCCAATTTCAAAACAAAATACAGGATGCTACGAGTGTATTTACGTTTCGGGGGATTTGGGGTGGCTGCAAGGCCGAGTGCGCATTGTTTGAATTTTTGAGATGTCGCGTTTCATAACATGAATTATTTTCATATCCAGAGATGGAAATTTTAGGCAAAAGTGTTTCGTAACTTGGATTTTTCGTTTGGGTTTGTAAGGTGAGGTGTGTGTGTGTGTGTGTGTGTGTGTATGTGTGTGTGTGTGTGTGCACACACTGTAATAGCCTGGCAAGCTGGTGTATTCTGCCCTTGCCCAGAGTTCGCTCCGATAGGCTCCAGCCTCCCCATGACCGTGATCAGGATTATGTGGTTATGAATGAATGTATTCATCAGACAAATGTATTTTCTGAATCACTTAATCCTAATAGAGTTAAGGGAGGCTGGAGCCTATGTTATTCAGCTTTATGTGAAGGCAGAGTACACCCTGAAAAGCTCACCGGTCCATCACAAGACCAGCACACACACAATACCATTCAGACTCGCACTCACCCCTAAGGGCAATTTTGAACATCAACTTAGCCTAATAGAGCTGTGGTGGCCTAGTCGTACACAGCGCTAGATCGCTGATCCTAAGGTTGGCGGTTCGAATACCACTCTCCACAAGGTTGTCACTGTCCCCCCAGTGCAGCTAACTGGGTTATCAAAGGCTGGTCACGTCTCTCACTGTTTATGGTGTGAGGTTTATGAAAGAACCACTGCTGACTTTCAACAAGAGTAGCTGCAAAGCCGTCAGTGTGTTTCCGCCCTACGATGGCCTGGCAAGCCATCCAGGGTGTACTCTGCCCTCGCCTGGAGTCGGATGGGATGGGCGCCATTAATTAGACCCTAATGAGAATTAAGCTGTTACAGAAAATAAACTGAACAGTTAGCTTAATGTGCATGTCTTTGGACCGTTGAAGAAAACAGGAGAACCCCGAGAAAACCCATGTAGCGTTCAAACTCTGCACAAAAAAAACCCTTCACTGAGCCCGCAACTCAAATCCAAGATGTTTATACTAACCATTATACGCCACCGTGCCACTCCAAGTGCATACTTCCTCCATCAATATTTTTGCATGTGACCACCTACATCATCTCCAGGAGTGGACACTGATTGGCTGTGGTAGTCTCAGCAATGGATTTCAGACATCAACCAGGATAAGCCTTTCGGGTCCGGTTGCTCCGAAGTTGGGGTTTTAGGCCACACAATTGCCATGTTGCTACTGTTGGGCCCTTCACCCAATTGTCTCCATAAGAGCTGCATCATGACTGACTTGAGCTTCCTAGCAAGCTGGGGGGATGTTATGATGATGTAATGTCTGAGTTAAAGACAAAGGTGCCTTCTTCTAACTATTTTGTCCTTTATGCATTCACATGCACATTCAGCCAGTGAAAGCAATTTAGTCCAAACCCAGTTCGATCCACTTTGCTCATTCGGATCCATACGGTGTGTTTGTATAGAGATTCCCACGAGCCTAAAGTCACCTGTTTCCCTTTCTGTTTTAGTGAATGCAAAGCGAACAAAGACATGGTATCTGTTCACACTCCTGCTTGATATTTTGCCTAACACATGCTGAGGACAATCAATGTTCCACATCATACTTAATAATCAGCTTGATTGATCTCCTGCCGAGTTCCTGACCTCCGCATCCTGACTCACCCAGACCATGCTGCTTTCATCAGAATCCCCTGCCGCTCTGCGTTTTCCTCTCTTTTCTGTAGCGCCACTCTTTTCGTACATCACTTCCATCTTGATTCATTCACAGACAATCTATGAAATTACCCTGCACTCATTCACACACTAAGCTTATGCTGTCTTTCCTTCGCTTTTCATTCACTCATTCTCACTCGCTTAATCCGATTAGGGCTGCGGTGAGGCTGGAGCCTATCTCAACCAACACAGCCATGATGGCAGGGTACACTCTACACCTCTTGCCAGATTATCGCAGGGCAACACACTCACAACCTTTCACACTAACACTCACACTTAGGGGCAATTTGGAACAGCTCCAGCCTCTCCGTGACCCCAGTAGGATTAAGCAGTCTGGCCAATGTGTGAGTGAAAGGTCACCGCGGTTTCTGTCGTGATGCCCTTTATTTCTGCACTAGAACGCCTTGTCGTGAAGAATAAGTTCACAATGCTTGAATTAGTGGCCATCGTTTGTACAGTAATGTACAGATGATGAATCACGGGATACAGTGAGTCCACTCAGTTTATCATAATTCACACTCTACATTCAGATACCACTTTAGAATTGCAGACTCAGTATTTTTACTGCAGGATATAGTGAAAAGTGAGTGTGTTCACACCACAGGGTCAGTTCACAACATAACTGAAGCTTGTGACATATATCGTTCCATTTTGTTCATGATTAGATCGTTAAATAATTGAGCCAGGTTCTTGGGTTTGGATGGCATGGTTGCGTAGTGGTAGGTTTGAGTCAGAGACTTAACTATTTCTATGTGGAGTTTGCATGTTCCCCTCCCCCTATGGGATGGGTTGGGTTTGGGTTTCCTTTGGATACTCCAGTTTTCCCCCCGCACATTAGGCTCATTGCCTGTTCCAGATTGACCGTAAGTGTGTGTGTGCATGTAAATGGTTGTGTATGTGTTACCGAGCTGTTCAGGGTGTACGCTGTTGTTTTGTCGTGTCAGCTAGCTTCCCCACGATGCTAATAGGAGTTAGCACGTTAGCAAATGATTGAGAGTGTGAGGAAGACAGTTCTTCATTCATTCATTCATTTTCTGTAACTGCTTTATTCTAATTAAGGTCGCGGGGAGGCTGGCGCCCATCCCAGCTGAGTCCGGGCGAGGGCAGAGTACACCCTGGATGGCTCACCAGGCCATCGTAGAGCGGAAACACGCTGATGGCTTTGCAGCTACTCTTGTTGAAAGTCAGCAATGGTTCTTTTGCATGAACCTCCCACCAAAGACAGTGAGAGACATGGCCGGACTTTGATAACCCAGTTAGCTGCACTGGCGGTGGTGGTGGTGGTGGGGGGCAGTGACAACCCGTTGAGAGTTGGGCTTGAACCGCCAACCTTAGGATCAGTGATCCAGCACCTTCACCACAAGGCCACCACTGCCTGGAGAGAGTTCTTGTGTTCCGAATAATTTTGTTAATTGATCTATATTGATTTTGAGGGTTGTCAGGTCATATAAACACAGGGCATGACAAATTTACAGATATAAATAGAATCTCGCTACCTCATGCTTCAATGCATGTGGCTTCAGTGCATCGCGTTTTTCTTTTTAAAAATATTCATTGAATTTAAAAATAAGGAACTTAAGGAAGAATCGGGTGAAAAGTTAAGGAAAATGCCACAAAACAAGGCCAATTATGCAAAAAATCCCAAACAAACAAAAACAAAACAAAACAAAAAAAAAACGACCCCAAACCTCTCATCAAAACTACTTACATTTTTATGTGAGGTGCGCATCTGTGTATGCGCACGTCTGTATGTGCGTGAATTTATATTTTATTTACATTTTATGCATTATTTTTGAATGTTTAATTGTTATTATAAGCATTTATAGCATTAAATATGTATTTATTAATATTATATACACATATACATGTATGTATACGTCAGTCAGGGGGGTCGATTCTACTTCACGGAATTCAGTGGTCGCAGGGGGCTCTCGGTCCCAATTAACCACGGAAAGTGTGATATATATATATATATGTATATATATATATATATATATATATATATATATATATATATATATATATATATATATTTAATAATGACGCTGAAGTTACAGAAAGTTTTAGTCATGATCACAAAAGCATTTCAGTTACAAGCATATTGTGATGCTGAGGAGCTCCTGTGTGGAAATTCATATTCAGCAGAGCCTCAATGCTGCCTTTCCAGTCGTGAAGATGGCAATAATTCAGCTATCAATCTGTCCATATTTGTCACCTAATTTGGAGTGAATGGCCTATTACAGGTTTATGATTTAGGCTGCTTTATGCTGATGCACACGCACGCACGCACATGCAAAGACACATTTCAAGTTCCTTTATGTCGCTAAGGCCAATCATCAGTTCCGGGAATGCAGGAATGTGCATTATCAAGGAAATATGCCTGCTAGTTGTCATTGTTTCAAAAGTCCTGTCTCGTGTGTGTGTGTGTGTGTGTGTGTGTGTGTGTGTGTGTGTGTGTGTGTGTGTGTGTGTGTGTGTGTGTGTGTGTGTGTGTGTGTGTGTGTGTATGTGTGTTTCTTGTCCTTGAGCAGTTGTTTTGAATGTGTAGTTGCAGGTAGCCTTGGGCTGAATCATAGTAGCAGATGCTGCAGTAAAGCTGCAGGGCTCCTCATCTGCTCTCTTTTCCACCTTTTTTTTCTTTTTAGCAAAAGACTACAACTTCCAATACAAACCGCAATTAACATCTGACAGAAGCGAGATTATGATCCGAATATCCTCCCTGACCAAGTTTGTTTATCTACACTTTTAAAATGCCTTAGTCATCATTAAAAGCAACAAAACACTTTCAATTAATTTTTATAGAAAAAAAAAAGGCCACATATTTAATACAATATCATTACTTTCAGCAGCTTGACATAAACTTGGCGAAACTTGAAATTAAAAACATCCTCAGAGGCAGAAAAATTGTTGTTGTATATAAGATAAACCAACGTACAAATTGCACAGGGTAGATTTCATATAAAGTATCGTCAAGTACAAATGCAGATTAAATAGATAATAAATAATATCGATATTCAGGTGCATTAGTGCATGCTAGTGTTCAGCAGGGTTCGCTAACGGCCGAGCTCCCCGGCTGGGAGTCCCGCTTCTAAAAAGTTTTTCTGATAGAAAAATTGCAAACTTTAACTGAAAATTTAGCGGTGTGATTGCTGAAGTTTCCAGGATCATCGACGGAACGTTTTCGGTGGACGAATCTACGTCAACAGCACGGACGATGGCCATTTAACAGTGAATGGTCAAGATGGCGCTTCCACTTCTCAGAGTCAAATTGTTTCTTTCTTTGTTTTAAACGTTGTTTTTGTTCGTTTGTTTTTTTTGGGGTTTTTTTTTTTGTTTTTTTGCACTATGCTCGTCTATGACCATGCAATCCTACTCCAGATATGAGAGCACAGTCCTTTTGGACATTTAGAACTGAGCACACTCATCTCCTATTCTGAGCTAATATGCTACCGCAGCTCAATGCTAGCCGCAGTTAGCAATAGTTAGCAATCCCGGTCATACTGCTTGAAAATGTTCAGTCTCTGCGAAACAAGATGGACGAGCTTCATGCTTGGATTGCAGCGCAGAGGGATCTACAGGACTGCTCCATGCTGTGTTTCTGTGAAACATGGATCGAGGAGAGTACACCTGACGAGGCGACTACACCGGCCGGCTACATGGCCTTCAGAGAGGACCAGAGCGCAGCGGCTAGCAACAAGAACTGCAGCGGAAGAACAGCGGATTCTCGTTAAATAAACCTGGTGTACTGACTGACTGTAGATTATCCCTAAACCTCGCTCTGAGAATGGAGAACATCTAACTTTGAAGTTGCGGCCATTTTGTTTACCCAGAGAACTGTTCATTTTTTCCCAACAAAACAATGGGCATAGTGCAATATAACATAATATAATATAATATAATACAATACAATACAATACAATACAATATAATATTATATAATACAATATAATTTTATTGAACAGCACCCCTAGTGGTCATAAGAAAAATATACAAAATGCGACAGTATCACAGCTAATTTTTTTTATAGCCCAGGCTGTAAATTTATCAGGCTGTCATCCACAGCTACTTTTACTTTTGACTAAAGGTCAAAAGACATCACAACATTAAATAAAATATGTAAAGAATTAAATTAATTACATTTTTAAAATGACATTTACTGGTTACTGGTGTATTGACATGCTTCTGGCATTACAGGCCCTTGCATGTATCCGCTCTCTCTTAACATGAGCAGAATCCCTCCTGGACAGCTCACCGGCCATCACAGGGCAGAAACACATTCACGGTTATGCAGCTCCTCTTGTGGAAAGTCAGCAATGGTTCTTTTACATGAACGTCACACCATAGACAGTGAGAGACATGGCTGGCCTTTGATAACCCTAGTTAGGTGCACACACTGGGGGAATGACAACCTATGGAGAGTGGGGCTCGAACCCCCAGCCTAAGGATCCGTGATCCAGCACCTTTACCACTAGGCTACCACTGCCCAAAAATGACATTTATTTGTTTTAAAAACGTAAATACAAAAACTAAATGGCTGGCATGGTGGTGCAGTAATTAACACTTTGCATCATAGCAAGAGGATCTCCTTCTATTATACATTGTTATTATGGGTGGTACAGTGGGGGTAGTGATTTGCAGGTCTGCCCCATGGCAAGAAGGTCCTGGGGTTGGTGAGGGCATTTCTGTGTGGCGTTTGAATGTTGCCTGCGTTTCCTCCTACAGACCAAAGACATACACATCAGGCTAGTTGGCTGTTTGAAATTGCCTTTAGGTGTACGTCTGAATCGCTCTGTGTCTGTTGGCCCTGAAATGGTCTGGCAAGCTGTTCAGGGTGTACTCCACCTTCAACCAGTTGGCTAAGATAGGCTTCAGCCTTCATATGACCCTAATAGGATTAAGCAAATTGGCAAGTGAGTGAGTGTGACTATGTGATTAAGTCTATTCATAAGAAGGCTTCAATTTCTGAGAATAAATACAGTGGTATCTCACCTTACGAAATTAATTCCTTCCAAACCTTTTTCTTCACCTGGATTTTTCATAAATTGAAGCGCATTTGACATGTAAAACGCGTGATTCGTTCCAAGGCCCCCAATACTACCCCCTAACCCTTTATAAAAAGATAAAAGAATACCTTTTAAGACCTCCTTCTGCTTCAATATCGTACCAATGGTAGATGGGTTTGGCCATATTCCTTTGCGATATCACTCAACTACATGCCACAAGACCACTTCTTCTTTTCACTCGCACTAGAAATCACATGTGTGTGTGTGTGTGTTGACCATGTCTTCTTAGCAGAGTTATAATCTAACAAATGTTTATGGAAGGTTAAAAGTAGTAACTCTGTACTTTATACAAAAAGCATTATGGGAGATGCAGCTCCATAATAGCTAATGGGAGGGAGCTGCATCATCCCTCCTAGCCAATGGGAGGCCAGTGGGGCGGGATGTTGGGACATAGCCAATGGGAGGGAGCTGCGTCATCCCTCCTCGCCAATGAGAGGCCAGCGAGGTGGGATGTTGGAAGATAGTCAATGGGAAAGCAGCTCTTGCATTGTTTGAATGTTTGAATGACGCGTTTCGTAAGGAGAACTTGTTTCGTATACAGAGACAAACAAATTTGGAAAATGTTTTTCGTAACCTGGATTTTTAATCCAGTGAGGTACGACTGTATTATAAATAAAGACTATTTGCTTCAGTTCCCTGTACCGGTAGGTATTCTGGGTCTATCCCATAAACATGCTGTTGGTGGACTGACCACACAAACAGTACTACAACCTGGATTAACCCTTAAAATATTCTTACCTATGAAAACAGTGGATTTTCTGCCATTGTCACTCCATGGGGACAGTGCGATCTGACAGCTTCATTCTTTCTGGATAATACACATTAATATATACTACATGGAAATGGCAATCTATTTGGTTCACTATCTGTTGTTGAATAAACAAGCATTAATTGTGGCAGGGCCTAGGGGTATAGGGTGCTGGATCGCTGATCCTAAGGTTGGGGTTCAAGTCCCACTCTCCACAAGGTTGTCACTGTCCTCCCAAAGCAGCTAACTGGGTTATCAAAGGCCGCCCATGTCTCTCACTGTCTATGGTGAGAGGCTGTAAAAGAACAAAAGAACCATTGCTGACTTTTGACAAGAGTAGCTGCAAAGCCGCCAGTGTATTTCCGACCTGCGGTGGCCTGGCGAGCTGTCCAGGGTGTACTCTGCCCTCACCCAGAGTCGGCTGGGATGGGCGCCAGCGTCCCTACGACCCTAATTAGGATAAAGCGGTTACAGAAAATGAACTGAACTAAAAGGGGGGGGGGGGTGTCACTCGTCTGCGTTTCCTCAATGTTCTCCAGTTTCCTCTCAAAAGTTCAAAGTTCGAAGACATACACCTTCGGCTAAATAGCTGCTCCAAATTGCCCGTAGGTGTGAGTGCATGAGTGTGAATGCCTTGTGTGTGTGTGGGACCTGCGATGGTTTGGTGAGCTCTTCCAGATGTACCCTGCCTTCACCCATATGTCGGCTGAGACAGGCAGCAGCTGACAGTCAGTGAGAATCACCAGACACTTTGGTCGTTCTGTATCTGTCTGCCTTGTCTTTCCTGTTTGCCACCTCACGGTACAATGTATTCTCACTTTTGTTGTTTCATTGCAATTCAATGTGTGTGTGTGTGTGTGTGTGTGTGTGTGTGTGTGTGTGTGTGTGTGTGTGTGTGTGTGTGTGTGAGTGAGACCTGAACACCTTTTAACAGAAAAATATCCATTCAATTCCGTACATTTTGACAGATTTTTCTGCATGGAATCAGACCAGAGAGTGAGATATACGAGGATCTATGCTGCAGAGAATAAATCTGTGGTATTTTGACACTGACCGCAACACTTTGCAGCATTACAATATGATGTCATGCCCTGTCGAGATCAGCCAATCATTCATGACGTCTCAGATATGAGGTTAGAGGTTATGAAAGATGTCAACAAGTCTGTCAGAGCTGGGAGGAAGAGCGTGGGGGTTTGTGTGTGGGTGTTTGTGGCAGTGAGAGAGAGAGAGAGAGAGAAATGAAAATCTTCCCAACAAGCAAGCTATATCAGTCTGTGTGGCATGACTGGATCTCATATGTTTGGCGTAGCGTGTGTATACGGTGAGGAACAGTTTGTGCGTGATTAAGACCGTGAGAGCTCCGTTTCCAGGGAGTGTCAGGTTTCTTTCAGAGAACAATGGCTCGCACACTGTATAACAGATTAGTACTGAGCTGTCAGAGGAAGAAATAGTTGAAAGTGAGTGAGACACAAACAAAAACTATTGGAGAAACAGGACATGTAGCCAAACAAGATTTCAACAATAAAGCTGTTTGTGTTGAGCAGTAATTGGTCAAAGTGCAGTCAGTCATGCTTAGATCAGAGGAATAACAGGTCCGATGGTCTGAATACGGTCAATTACACATTTACATTTATGGAATATGGTCTTATCCAGAGTGACTTACATTTTTCATTGATTAAATCATTTTCTAAGCCACTTAATTCTAATTAGGGTCGCAGGGAGGCCCATCTCAGGCGACTCTAGGCGAAGATAGGGTACACCATGAATAGCTCACCAGACCACTGCTGGGCTGACCATTCCTCACATCCACTCTTAGGGTTGATATGGAACCACCAGTCAGCCTCCTCTCCATGTTTCTGGACTGTAAGAGAAACCCGGCATACCTGGAGAAAACCCATTCAAGCAAGGGGAGAGCATGCAAACTCTACACGGACACCCCCAAGCCTTTCACAGTTGCTTCATGGAGGAACTGGGAATGGAACCCTTTACCTTTGAGTTAGTAACCCATCACTGCCCCATTTTTATGCCATTTATACTCTTAAGAGGGCGAGTTACACTTATCTTTTTATACAACTAGGCAATTCAGGGTTGAGGGCCAACAGAGGCAGGTTGGTGGTAATGGAGCTTGAAGTCCCCGACCTGTGGGTCAGTAATCCGATGCTTTACCTACCACAGCATCCAATATGTGGGGATATTCAGGACATCATGGTGTCATAGTGGCTAGCTCACAGCAAGAAGGTCCTGATTTTGAGCTCAGTGTGGGCATTTCTCTATGTTCTGTATGTTCTCCCTATAGTTGTGTGGGTTTCCTCAGAGTACTTCGGTTTCCTCCGAAAATCCAAAGAATTCCTCGCCAGTCAGTATCAGGACCAATACACACACGCACACACACACACACACACACACACACACACACACACACACAAAACCACTGACACTCACATTCACATCCAGGGGAACTTTGTAACAGCCAATTAGCCTAATGTGCATATCTTTGGACTGTAGGAGGAAATAACCAGAGTACACCCACTAAAGCAAAAAGAAATGCAAACTCCACACAGAAATGTCCATGCCAAGCATGAGATTCAAACCCAGGATCTACTTGCTGTGAAGAGGACATGCTAACTACTACACCTACATGGCCTGCATAGAAAGCAGAAAGATAATAAATTGGAGGAGGAAGCCAAACAGGATAATTAGGATGAGTACATAAAATTAGATAGAGATAGTCGAGCAGCTTCCTGAAGAACTTTGGAGGTTTTTTTTTTTTTTTGATTAAGAATCGTACTCCAGTGCTCCTCTGGAGTCCGAAATGAAAAATTAAAGTCTGACAGTGGGCACAGTCCACAACCTTTAAGTATTTCTTATTCTCATTCATTTTCTGAATTGGTTAATCCTAATTAGGGTTGCACGGAGGCTGGCACGCATCTCACTTGACTCTAGGCAAGGGCAGAGTACACCCTGGACAGCTCATCAGGCCATTGCAGGGCAGAAACACACTGATGGCTATGCAGCTCCTCTTATTGAAAGTCAGAAATGGTTCTTTTATATGAACCTCACACCATAAACAGTGAGAGACACGGCCAGCCTTTGATAACCCAGTCAGCTGCACTGGGTGTGGGGGTGATCACCCGTTGAGAGTGGGGCTTGAACCCCAAACCTTAGGATCGGTAATCCAGCACCTTTAACACCAGGCCACCACTGACCTTATTCCTTCTTATCTTGAGTGTCATGAATAATTGCATTATTATATTATACTGTATACTACAAGCAGACAAAAGAAAAGTGCATTTAAATTCGATTGAAATTTTGATTTTTGTATTTTTATTTTCCATATTAAATCAAGTATTATCCTGAGTTTGTGAGGTGAATAATGTCTTTTACATAATATACTGAATGGGAATGATGTGACATGATTAGTTTTTAGAAATGTGTGTTTTTTGCACTTATGTTGCCTTGTAGTATATACAAAAACAATTATGTATAACCATAACCCTAATGCAAGCAGTGGTGGCCTGGCGGTAAGGTGCTGGATTACCAATCCCAAGGTTGGGGGCTCAAGCCCCACCATCACCTAGTTGTTACTGCTCCCAACCCCCCCCGGGCAGCTAACTGGGTCATCAAAGACCGGCCATGTCACTCATTGTTTGTGGTGAGAGGTTCATTTAAAAGAACCATTGCTGGCTTTCATCAAGAGGAGCTGTGGAGGCCATCACTGTGTTTTTAACTCTGTGATGGATTTGTGAGCTGTCGAAGGTGTATTCTGCCCTCACCCAGAGTCAGCTGAGATGGGCACCAGCCTCCCTGCGACCCTAATTAGGATTAAGCGATTGAGCAAATGAGTGAGTGAATGGTTTATTTTTTTAGACCAACACAGTGTTGTAGTGATGAACATACCCAGGCACAGGCAATAATGTGAGTAGATTGTATGTTCCACCCATGCTTACATGCATTTCCTCCACGTACTCCGGATTCCTCCCACAGTTTATTCCAAATTGCCCCAACGGTGTCTTTTTATTTGTGTTGAAATTGCAACGAACTTGGCAAGGCAAGGTGTTCAGGGCTCCAGCCTCCGTGCAACCTTAATAAGATTAATCAGTTCAGCAAATGAATGAATGAACTTAATATTTATATCTGTATCGAAACCTGAAGTGGGTGTGGCCTAAACTGTACTCCACCAGAGTTCCCCACGCAAGCATGGGGAGAACATGCACAGAAACACCAGAGCTCGGAGCCAAACTCAGAAGCTTCTTGCTAACCACTACACCACCATTCCAGCCTCACAATCCATCATAACCCCAATTTCTTTCATGTTTGAGTTACCAAGTAGCGTTTAAACTACATTTACCAAACACCAATCTGGAAAACACGATGCTCTTACAATCAAGCAAAGTGTGTATGTAGATCCAGGGTATTTACCCAGTGTTGTTCCAGATAACACACAACTCATTAACCACGGTATTCACCAAGAGCTGTTCACTGAATCGAGTGCTGTTTTCATTTCCTCCGTCTTTAACTACATAATGAAGAGTCGCCTACACACAAAAATTGAACACACACACACACTCAGTCTCAGTTCAGTTCATTTTCTGTAACCGCTTAATCCTAATTAGGGTCACGGGGAGGCTGGTGCCCATCCCAGCCAACTCAGGGCAAGGGCAGAGTACACCCTGGACAGCTCGCCAGGCCATCGCAGGGCGGAAACACGCTGACGGCTTTGCAGCCTACTCTTGTCGAAAGTCAGCAATGGTTCTTTTACATGCCTCTCACCATAGACAGTGAGCGACATGGCCGGCCTTTGATAACCCAGTTAGCTGCACTGGGGGGGACAGTGACAACCTTGTGGAGAGTGGGACTCGAACCCCCAACTTTTGGATCAGCGATCCAGCGCCTTATACCACTAGACCACCACTGCCCCACACACTCAGTCTGGTATTCCTAATTTCAGTGGACAATACATGGACTTGCATTAATTTCCTGGAGACATAACTCTAACCCTAGTCATGACCACGACATACCTAACCCCAACCCAACCTCCAAACTTTCCTTCATAACGATTTATATTATGAGTATTTATTGTGTTTTCCCATATAACTGTTAATCAGATTAAGGTCCCTACAACATAAATACCTCAATGTTGACACCTTCCTACACACACACTGCTACGATTGCAGTAACTACAGGAGAATTGATTGGAAGTAGGCAGGCTGAAACCAGATGAAAGTGCTGATCGAAAGTAGCTTGGTGATATGCTTTGAAGTAGGGCACCATTAGAGCGCCGAGAGATTTGCCTTATGATCCATGCTGAGCAAGGCCAAGAAGTTCTTCAGCTCCTGAGCTCTCCTTCAGCCTTCATGTGCACAGCTATTTACATGTTGCTGAGTAAGGTGCAGTGCAGTATTTGTGCCAGGACAACTTCAAAAGGCCCACAGATTTACCGCCGGTCCGGAAATATAATCTCTAAATCCCGTTACCGTGGCCAGCTTGGGCTTTGAAGCTGCAGGCGAAGCAATACACCAGCCATCATTATTAAGCCTCCTTAAACCAATGTGCAAATCTGTTTAATACAACCACAGGGACAGGACAAATCCACAATTTGGGTGGAAATGTCTAAAATGGATTTTGTCTATTGGTAAATTCTAAAATGAATAAGGAAATAAATAAATAAATGAATAAAAGTGCAGCAGTGAACTGACATCCCACCCATGGTGTAGGCTAGGATATGTTCTGGACCCTGACCAGGATCAAGTCATTGCTATAGACTGGACTGAAGAGCGTGGGATGCACTTGCGGATAAAAGTCTTTTTTAATAAAAATTCAAGCAGGTAAATCAAAATAACCTGAGACAAAAGAATAAACAGATAAACACAGCTCAAGGTCATATATGTGCTGCCTGGCAAGAAAAAAAAAAAAAAAAAAAAAAAAAAAACGTCTTGTACTCTAATACAGTATTATGTTGTACCAGCTATAGCCTTGAATACAGCACATAATTCCAATGTCATTGTTTAGACAAACTTCAGCAATATTTGCTCATTCATTCATTTATTCGCCCAAGTGGTTAATGCTATGGTCGCAGGATGGCTGGAATATCTTGGCCTACTCTGGGCAAAGGCAGGGTACACCTTAAACTGCTCACCAATCGATCACAGGAACAACACACAACCATTTACACTCACCCTCACACCCAGGGGCAATTTGAAACGGCCCACTAGCTTAATGTGTATATCTTTGGTCTATGTGACAAATCCAGAGTCTGATACCATGCAGACAGTTACAATAGAGAAAATAGAGTCCAAATTCTGGCAGTGGTGGCCTGGTGGTAAAGGAGCTGGATCACTGATACTAAGGTTGGGGGTTCAAGCCCCACCCTCAACGAGTTGTCACTGTCAATCCGTTGCAGCTAACTGGGTTATCAAAGGTCGGCTATGTCTCTCACTGCCTATGGTGTGAGGTTCATGTAAAGGAACTGCTGACTTTCATCAAGAGTAGATGCATAGCCATCAGCATATTTCTGCCCTGGGATGGCCTGGCGAGCCGGCCAGGGTGAACTCTGCCCTCACCCAGAGTCGGCTGGGATGAGTGCCAGCCTCCCCGTGACTCTAATTAGGATTACGTTGTTACAGAATTTGAATGACTGAACAAATGAGTCAAAATTCTTTAACAAGCCAGAGTCTATAACACAGGTCATCACATATCCAGCTCGAACAGACTGGGGCAACACTTATAACTGGAGCAATACTTATAGAGCGCAAGCTACCTCCCACAAAAATAAAGTCCTTTGGGCTTTTTACACCCAGGCCAGAGTGGCTCATCAGGCCAGTGCTTATTCCCGGTTTTTGTAGCGTGAGGCGACCAGGAGTACAACTCCTCCCGGATGGGACGCTAGTCCATCGCAGGTTACCTTCCCAGTATATTTTTACTGGTACCCATTTATATTGCTGGTTGAACAGAGGCACACTTGTGGTTGAGACCTTGCCCAGGAGTCTTAGCACAGTGGGGGTCTAACTGGGATTTGAACACACAACATGATCATGAGCGCAGCCCCTATCCACTACGAAACTGGCCCCACAAGGCACAGATGAATTATTGGCATAATAATAATGAAATGTCTCCCCCTAGTAGGCATCAAATGAAAAACTTTACGCTTTTTAAAGTTAGGGATTTTCTAACATGATCCCATACTTGGATCACCTTTAACTTTTAATAGGCTTTTTCAAAGCCCAGGCTCCACCCCTCCACCAAGTTTGGTGAAAATCTGTTCAGTAGATTTTTTTTTTTATAATCCTGCTATAGGACAGACAAACAAACAAACAAACAAACAGATGCTGGAAAGTACATAGCCTCCTTCACCTTTGGGAAAAAAAGCTAAGGCATAAATCAAAGTTGATTGCAGAGGTAGAGGTCATCCCTTGCAAACAGGAATACTGTATCAATGTTTATAAGTCAGGTGAGTCAGATTGCTGCTGGGGTTGCTGGGATGTGTAGTGTAATATGGGTACACTACCAAATAGGGTCGTTACTTAAATTTACACTGAAAACAAGTCGTGTTATAAATATCTGCAGTTTATATACCTCAATATATAGTATCTTGAGATGCAGAATCAGTTTCCAAAGTACGTCAATTGCGGATGGGCCTTGTCTTCTTTTTCCCACAGCATCAGTTTTCATCTGAATCACACTCCTGCGAAGTAGCCCACTGCTTGAAGAGCTGCGTGAACAGCTAGTCAAGGGAAGCTTGTGGGTGGTTGGCGAGGTATGTAGAAGCACAGCTCCCTTAGAGACTCTTTTCTTTCCATAATATGTGCTTTTTTTCAACTTCTGCATTGCTGTACTCCTATTTATCTCAATTAGAGATATTCTTTTCAATGAAGAGATGATTAGATTTGAAGATTTATACCATATCTTCCTCTAAAGTTTGAATTTAATTTGTTGGACATTATCCAAGCTGCAGTATGTGGTTTCTGATCTTGATTCTACCCCTTCCGGTTTCATTCGCTCAGACTGGTGATGATGTTGGGCTTATAGTCTTTCTCTGTCCTGCTCTTGAGCTAGAATAATACAACCCCTATCCCAAAACAAAAACAAAAAAAAAAAACAAGTTGGGTGCTCAGTAAAATGTAAATTATTAACAGAATTCATGTATTTTTCCAAATGTAATTGACCCATATTTTGTTAATTTTCTGACAGCTTAATATTAATTAGGGTCAGGGAGAGGCTAGCACCCATCTCAGCTGATTCTGGGAGAGTGCAGAGTACACCCTGGACAGCTCACCATGCTTTTCCAGGGTAGAAAGTTGCTGATGGAAATTCAATGGTCTACTCTTTCAGTTCAGTTCATTTTCTGTAACTGCATTAGGGTCGCGGGGAAGCTGGCGCCCATCCCAGTTGACTTTGGGCAAGGGCAGAGTATACCCTGGACAGCTCGACAGGCCATCGCAGGTCGGAAACACGCTGACGGCTTTGCAGCTACTCTTGTCAAAAGTCAGCAATGGTTCTTTTACATGAACCTCTCACCATAGACAGTGAGAGACATGGCCGGCCTTTGATAACCCAGCTAGCTGCACTGGGGGGACAGTGACAACCTTGTGGAGAGTGGGACTCGAACCCCCAACCTTAGGATCAGCGATCCAGGACCCTATACCACTAGGCCACCATTGCCCTGGTCTAGTCTTTATAAACTATATTTTCAGTAGAACATTGAAAACATAAAAAAATGTTGAAAGTGAGACATTTTACTATTTCATGAAATTATATCAGCTCGTTTGGAATTTGATAGTAGCAGCACATCACAAAAGAAGCTGAGACAGGGCAACAAAAGGCTGGAAAAGTAAGTGGCACTAAAAAGAACCATCTGAAGGGATATTTTTATAACTTTCTTGGCAACGGGACAGTAACCTGAGTGACTACACGAAATGATCTGGACAGAGGGTCACCAATCTACAAAAAACTGTGACTACAAATCATAGAGCTATTTCAGAATAATGTTATTCAACATAAAATTGCAGAGAATGCCTTATAATTGAAACACAATGACATCGTCAGAATATTCCGAGAATCTGGCGAAATCTCTTCGACACTAAAACAGGCATGATTCTGTCATGGAAATCTCTGCATGGCCTCAGGAACACTTCCAGAAATCACCATCTGTGGACACATTTTTTCCCTTAAGTTAGTCCAATCCAAATTCCATCCAACAGGTATTGCCTTCCCTATCATACGACCACCAACAACCAAGGAGGGGCGTAAGCTTGACACCCCCCCCCCCATCACCATGACTCTTGATTGTGCCACCTGTCTATTTGCAAATTGATATCCGCATCCTTGTACAAATGAGCCTAGAGATACTCACGATTGGCTAGTGTCCGCTGTGAGTGACAGGGAAGTGAGAATATTCCGTCCCTCCCTCATCTAATTAGGTTTTATGGCTGATCACGAAAGGTCGTAAGTGATGAGCTAATGGTGGTTCATTGGTGAAGGCTTTGTGTTAGCAATCAAAGGACGTGTGTTAGCTGGAGGACGTGACTGGGGAGAGAGACGTCTGGACCGCTTTGCTTATGTTGCTACCCCCGCGACCTAACCCTGGAAGATGATGATGATGATGATGATGAGGAGGAGGAGGTTGGCGGTTCAATCCCCTGTACCATCAGTGCTTAATTTGAAATTGTTCAGGTGTATATAATAAATGTAAGTCGCCCTCTCATGCTGTAACTGCAAATGTTGCGGAATCAACCTCGAATCAAATCTCCAGGTTGATAGTTGCTCACCTTGTCGATGCGCCACTCTGGAGTTAGTACTGCATAGCAAAATCTCAGGCATTGCAGCAAAACTCATTCGTTTTCTGTAACCACTTAATCCTAATTAGGGTCACGGGGAGGCTGGTACCCATCCCAGCTGACTCTGGCGCGAGGGCAGAGTACACCCGGGATGGCTCACCAGGCCATCGCAGGGCGGAAACACACTGATGGCTATGCAGCCACTCTTGATGAAAGTCAGCAATGGTTCTTTTACATGAACATCACACCATAGACAGTGAGAGACATGGCCGGCCTTTGATAACCCAGTTAGCTGCACTGGGGGGGACAGTGATAACCTTGTGGAGAGTGGGACTCGAACCCCCAACCTTTACCTTTACCACCAGGCCACGACTTTCCTGTTGCAGCAAAACTAGTTTGCATCATTGTTTGGTAAGTACTGGTGTTTGGCTTTCCATCAGAAATACTGTAACGGCTTCATGACTGAAGGATTAATGAGTCAGGCTGCATCTTCTGGCAGCACTTGACAGACGTTTCACACTTAGCTAACAAGCAAGAAATGTAACTAGACAGTAAAAAGGAATGTTTGTCCTAAAGCAATGAAAGCTTTAAAAGTTGTTTCATTTTCCATTTAAAATGAGCATGTTTTGAACGCGTCAGTCAGCCTACACACTGTTTTGAATAGTGATCTCATCTGTTATAGAGTTCCATACAAAAAAAAAAAAATCTTTGTAAAGGAAATTGTGTTTCATAATTGTAGAGATGTGATTGTATTTGAATAGCACACAATTTTTATCCATATCTATGGTTGCATTGTTGGATTTCTGGAAACTAATCCATTAATAAAACACAAAGATAACAGACTTATTATAGTGCGAGAGACTTTACATAATCATGAGCTGGAAGTCGCAGTGTACGCACCATCCTGTACATCCACTCTGATTGGTTTGGCAGGAACCAGAACGATCCCCATGATTGGATTACTGTAGGTGAATGCCCAGAGTGAGGTTTTGTATTTCGCTGAAGTGCTCTAATCTGGCCTGGGGTTCTGACCCATTTTTTGGCTTGCTTTGAGACTTTAGAACTAGTCCCAAATTGAAACAGACACATTGGCACATGCTCCGTTTTGCATATGATAACATTCCCACACTCTCTGTGTGAGTAAATATCAGGAGGATGCAGTTGCGTTGCCAATCCCAAGTCTCGGTGTGCACCAAAAAATGGGTCAGGACCCCAGGCCGGATCAGTGCAACTCAGCAAAGTGCAAATCTTTTCTCATATGACTAATCCAATCATTACGATCATTCCAGTACCTGCCGGGTCAATTAGACTACTTTTTGGGGACATAAGCACTATTATTCATTTTCTATAACCACTTAATCCTAATTATGGTTACAGGGAAGTTGGCGCCCATTTCAGCCGACTTCGGGCTAGGGAAGAGTACACCCTGGACGGCTCACCAGGCCATCGCAGCGTGGAAACATGCTGACGGCATTGCAGCTACTCTTGACGAAAGTCAGCAATGGTTCTTTTACATGAACTTCACACAGTAGACAGTGAGAGATGTGGCCGGCCTAGCTGCACTGGGGGGGGGGGATAATGACAACCCCGTGGAGAGTGGGACTCGAACCCCCAACCTTAGTATCAGTGATACAGCGCCTTGACCTCCAGGCACCTACTGTCCTATAACCACCATTATTTCATGGCAATTTTATGACAGTGGATGCAATCTGATTGGTCAACGCATGGGCAATAAGTCGCTTGTAGACTAGTGCGTGTCTGACCAGCAGCTTATAACCGTTAGCTAAGTGTTCTGTGCACTTTGATCTTTCATAGCTTAACATCAGGGATCTCAGATCGCCACTATTTATCGGAATTTCGCTATTTTTACTCGCCTATTTAGCGGAATTATGCTTTTTTTTCAGCTTCAGGGGCCCTGCGGCCCCTTTGACGCCCAGCTGAAATATTTCATTTCCTCTATTTCTGAACCCATTTCCTCTATTTTTTCAAAATCCCTGTAACATGGGAGAATTTAATATTTTCTAAGTTCCCACTTGCCAAACCGCTTAATACTATTAGGGTTAAAAATCTGCTGGCTAAGCCAACATCTGGCAAAGGCAGGGTACATCCTGAACAGCTTGCCAGACCCTTGCATGGCTAATCTGAAAGAATCATTAGCCTATTGTGCATGTCTTTGGACTGTGGAAGGAATCCATGGTACCTAATGGAAACCCAATATGACCAGAACATGGAAACATAGAGAAATGTTTGTGCCCGAGCTTAAACCCCGAACCTTCATACCATGCCGTACATTTAGCGTTTTTTTTTTTTTGAAGAGGAAGCTTGGACGCTTCCGCAAAGTACCTAATGCTTGTCACAAAGCTGTTGTTCATCACAGAAAGGGAAACCAAAAACTCCCAACACAGGACTCCCAAATTGCGCATTGTCAAAGGTGCGTGACTATTAACCCGGAGATCACGAGTTCGAATCCAGTTTAATGCCACAGCCATCTATTGCTGGGAGTCCATGGGAGGTAATTGGCCGAGCTCTGACGGGTGGGAGGGACTATATACACGTTCGCTTCCCTGTCATAGCATGCAATACTCATTAACCTTGTTTGCTCGGTCTGTACAGCGAAGTGTCAGTCCTTATCTAGTTCATTCCGTACTGAGGACGTCAGGCTGAAATTTCTCTGTGCAGCTCAGTTCATTGATAGTTTATGGATCATTTGCTTTAATGGCATCCACGTATTTTTGTTTGTGTTGTGTTATTCCTTGTCATTTCCACGTTCCCTCGTATACCTGCGACTAGTTTCTCACATGCAACAGTGAAACTGTGACAGCTTTATATGATGGGTTGTTTTAATGAAAAAGGCATTTGTTTTATTCTGGAGAGTTTTTTTTTTTTTTTTTTTTTTTTAACTGGATGGTTTGAAAACCAGAATTCAAGAAAAAATAATCAGGTGTTGCATCATGTATAAACAAAAGAAAAGACATTTAAAAAAAAAATAAAATAAATAAGGCCCAATGACATTTTGTACTCGTTCATTTCCGGAACCGTTTATCCCGCTAGGGTTACAGAAAGGTCGCAGCCTGCCTTCCGCGACACTTGTCGAAGGCGGGGTATATCCTGCATATCTCCCCAGACCATTGTAGGGCAACATAGACAGCCATTCAAGCTCACACCTACACCTAAGGGCAATTTGGAGCATCTACTTAACAGAATGTGTCTGTTTTTGGGCTGTCGGAGGAAATATGAGTACAGAGAGGAAACCTACGCAAGCACGCAGAAAACATGCAAACAAACAACCACATAGATACGCCCTCACCAAGCACAGGAATCGAATCCAGGATTCTCTTGCTGTCAGCTCGACATGCTAACCGCTACGCCACCGCGCCACCCCTGACGAAACTTCTGTTTAGTGTAAATGCTTTACATAGTTTTCAGGATAGAGAGCGGGAGTAGGAGGTGCAAAGACTATAGTGATCCATTCTTAATTTGTATATGGATGAGAACACAGGATTTATTTTTTTTTTAAATGTGACATTTACACAAGTGGCATTTACACATTTCGATCCAAAAGCAAACAAATCTCTGTTTAGCATTCAGAAAATGGCAAACAGGTGCATTAGAGGCACAACACACACACACAGAGAGAGAGAGAGAGAGAGAGAGAGAGAGAGAGAGAATAGCCCTCACCTTAATCAGGGTTGTATAGAACTCATGGTACTGAACGTATGGCCATCTCTGCCTGTTTTTAATTGAGGCTCATTCTAAGCAAATGACCCAGAAAGGTTGTGGCTGAGACCAGGCGGCAGGGAGAAAGATAGCACTGTATCCGAACACTTTGTAGTGTACTAAATTCTGGATCATTTTCACATCTGATTCATCACCAGCACACTTTGCCATCCACAGCGTAGGATGTGTCTAACACCACCTGTGCTTGAGGTTTTTGTACGGCTTATAAAGCACCAGATCCATCACCAGCCCTGCGATTTTCCTCCTGACGTGCCATCCCTGTTTCGTTTGAAAAGACTACGAATCACTGCAGCATATGGAACATCACACAACCCAGCAGTGGACAAATAGTTATCTCCGAATGCCAGGTCAAGCCATGTAATGCGAATGTTTCTAAATAACACAGAACCTGCTGGTCTTGAGAGATTTTCATAAAAATTTGCACAGAATGGTGCAAACAACAAAATAGCACATGGTGAGTGTAAGCCATGTTAACCAGACTTGCTTTAAACTGGCTTGCTTTAAGACCATGGGGAGCAGAAAAGCATCTCACTCATATGCCAAACTGTTGAACACATCCATGGTTGTGAAAAGGCTGGATCCTATCTCAGCCGACTCTGGATGAAGGCGGAGTACACCCTGAACAGCTTGCCAGACTAGAGTGTTGCAGGGCCAACATACAACGATTCACACTCACGTTCACAACTAAGTGCAATTTGGAACACCCAGGTTGCCTAAGGTCCAAAGCTCCAGTTTAATACCACAGGAGTCCATGAGAGGTAATAGGCCGAGCTCTCACGGGAGGGAGGGAGGGAGGGACAGCATATGCTCACCTCTCTGTCACTCACAGCGATCGCCAGTCAGTTGTGAGCTCATTCTTTCCCTCCGAGCGCGTTAGTCCACCCCCAAATACGCATGCACCTCAGGTCGAAAACAGGCAGGTGGGGAGTGTTGTATATCATGGAGAGGGCGTGTGCACACTTTCGTCCCTCACTGGTCAGTGGTGGTCGTGTGATAGGGAAGCCAATACCTGTTGGGTGGGAACGGGTACGACTAAATTAGGGAGGAAATGTGGAAAAATCCAATAAAATAAAATAAAATGCAAAGGTGCCTAAGGTTTCTTAGGACTCTGGGAGGAAACTGAAGTACCCTGATGAAACCCATGTAAGAACAGGGAGAACATCCACACTGAGACTTCCTGCTGAGATTGCAAAATGTATCGTACCGTGAGGCAGATTCATTCCACAGCAAAACCCAGCTTCAAATTCCATTGCTGTCAACCAACAACAGGCATCTACGGCAGGAATGAACTACTAAGCAGCTGAATATACGGAAAGATGAAACAAGCTGCTGCGTGATTTGCTGACTGAATTTTTACATTAATGAGAAGGGGGTACAAAAGCACTTTGATGCTGTCACATGTATAGTCGTATATGTTAAAAAAAAAAAATCTGCATACCCCATCAAGATAAGATTCTGTGATGCAAACAAAAAAAAGAGAGTCCTGGTTCCTGAGTGGCACAGTGACACGATCGAGTGGCGCAGACATACTATTGCATAGAATTTGAAAGTTTGAGCTTCAAATGATCCATCCATGGATGCTAATTCTCTGATCTATCAGAAATAAAGGGATGGCATATGATCTCCTTCCTGTAAATCATACATGACACCAGCCAATCATGTGCGTCTATTAGCTCCTGTATATGAGGGGGCTGGTAGTGCTGCCTTCAGAGTATGATATGCCCCTAAATGTTCGTGCACAGCAATTGAAAAAAAAAAAAAAAAAAAAAAACGTTGGCCTGCTGTCATGTGCCTTGGAGGAATGGATGGAGTCCTTGGATTGAGAAAACACATGTCTGCATTTGGCCACCCTGATTGGTGTGTGTCCTGTGATAGGGAGGTACTCCATGATGAATGGGAACTCAATACTAAATTATGGAGAAGATTTGTGGAAAACAAATGTAAGTCTTGTATGGGCGGAAATAGTATTGCGGTTGGAATGTTGTGGAGCTTTAGTCAAGGATAGAAGGTATTAAAGCCATTCCAAAAAAAAAAAAAACATTAATTATTACAATTATCAGCAAACCTGGGACGCAAAACCACAGCAGATCCTTCTTGGGATGAGGGGGACGTGCTACCCACAACACTCATTATGGATGAGTCTAATGTGTGCGTTGGTTATATAAAGACTTAAAACTTCTACATGAAGTTGGATTTGAAGTTCAAAAATAAAAAATGCAATGACAAAAGCTGCAAGATAAGATATCATATGAAAAAAAAAAAAAATTAAAAGCTGCGGATCTGCATTTAAAAGCCGAGCTGTGTATCGACGTGTATCAACACTTTCGGAACGATAGAAGATTCAGCCTGCAGCTGTTCCTGTTGGATCATATCTGCTCTCATTTTCAACCAGGCTTTGGCAACTGAGCATTATTCAAATGACATTTTTTATATAAGAAACAATAGACGTGATGTGGGGAAACAAATACCTATAATTTGATGTATATTGTGCTATTTATGGTGTTTAGATTTTGTAACTTCAGGATGTTTTAATGCAGCTAACATTTCTATGGGGTTCAATGTGACTTTATTTGCAATTTAAACATCAACCACTTCAACTTCCGTGACTCGTCTCTTCTGACTCAATGTACATTTTTATCAATAGTACCACTGAGGATGGAATTCTGAAGAAATGAATAATCTAGGCTGCCACTCTGCAGTTGAGGATTCAGAAGTAGCAGATACTTGGTAATCTAGTTAAACACCCAGAGTATAAGCATACATTTAGTCCTAAAGTTAAGCAAAGTGCACCAGAATCAACAGCAATATATACATAGATACATATATATATATATATATATATATATATATATATATATATATATATATATATATATATATATATAAATAAAATATGAGTTACTTACTTATATTTGCTCTATGAAAAAGTATTGAGCACTCTCTTACGGAAGGATCTACTCAGAAAATTCTCTCTCTCTCTCTCTCTCTATATATATATATATATATATATATATATATATATATAGATAGATAGATAGATAGATAGTGGTACCTTGACTTAGGAAATCAATCCATTCCGAGGCCGAGCTCGTAAGTCAAAATGTGTTCGTTAGATAAAACAAAAATTCCCACCGGAAATAATAGAAAACTAATTAATTCGTTCCAAACCCCTCTCAAGCTCATATAACCTGACACTAACACGTATATCTGAGCTAATATATTAAAGATGAACATGTAAAAACAATAAATATTTCATAATAATGATACATGTGCATGAACATTAATAATAATAAATAATAATAATACAGTCCGCCCTCTACTTACGAAAACCTCTGAATACGAAATATCCAAGTTACAAAATACATTTTCCTAAATTTTCATCCTCTGTATACAAAACAACTTCTTACGAAAAGCACCAAACACGCCATTCAAAAATTCAAATGCACCATTCAAACAGTGCACGAGTTGCTCTCTCATTGGTTGTCTCCCAACATCCCGCCCCGCTGGCCTCCCACTGGTGTCTCATTGGCCAGGAGGGAGCTGAATCTCCACAGTACTGCACCCATAAAGCTTGTTTGTCACACGCGTAAAGGAGAGCTGTACTGTTGGCTCATGAGTTTCGAGAGTGCTCATTCAGCTTATTTTTCGTTTTTTAAATTTGTTTAATTTAGTAAATGTTCAATAAATGTGGCGCGAAATGTTGGCTCCTATGGACCTCTGATCCCTCAAGTAAACAGGTGAATGTTGAGTACTAAACAAGTGTTCAAAGCACACTTGTCGGCTTGAGAGATTGGAGGTCCGAACAAACCGCGCCCCGTCTCAAAAGCTCCGACGTCAGCTGCAGCAGAGCGCGCCACGGAGCGCGCCAAGTGTGGGCGGCATCGTGACCGACACCAGAGCCTCCGAGAAGGGGCGCGGCTCATCTGGACCTCCGATCCCTCAAGCAAATGAGTGAATGTTGAGTGCTAAACAAGTGTTCAAAGCGCACTTGCCTGCTTGACAGATCGGAGGTCCAGACAAGCCGCTTTCCCCCCAAAAGATCCAGTGCCAGCCACGACGCCTCCCGCACTTGGCGGAGCGCGTCACAAATGTTTAATAATGTTTAATGTTGTTGGATTTGGTCATTAAAAAATTGGTTCATAAAAATGTTTTAACAATGGTTTATTTAATGTTAATAAATGGTTTAATATGTTAATAAAATTTTAAATGGTTTAATAAATAAGTTTCTTTTACTTTTAACACATATTTCCTACATATTTCATACAAAATTGGTATACTTTTATCATTTTTAAAGGGTTTATGGGGTAGTCTTGCGAGCCTGGGAATGAATCACGTAGTTCACATGTAAAATGCGCCTCTACTTACGGAAACTCCAGGCTAAGAAAAAGGCTCTGGAACGGATTAATTTCGTAAGTAGAGGGCCGACTATACAACAAGAATTAACAATTAGTCAACAAACCCTTCTGATCATCGACTGCGGCAGAGATGTCACATGGGCAAGCATGAGGTGGTATGTAACAGAAGAGGAGGAGGACAAGGAGATCTTTTGCATGTGCACACTACGAATGCCAGCGAAGAAAGGTTCGTGGTGAGCTCCCACAACGCCAGTGCTTCTCAAATAGTGGGGGGCAGTGTGATGCCGGATGGGGGCATATGACCCTGGGCAATATGCTTCATGCTTTTTTACCATAATGTACTACAATTAAGTGTAATTGCGCATCTTCTACAGTAGGTTGCAGTGGCGCTTTCATTGTCGCGCTATAGTGTAGGGCAAAAGCACTGAGCAAACGATATGAAGTACAGTAAAACTATTTATAGTCACATGCGAGCGCTGGGGGGGGTGATTATTATTTTTTTCTTTCTATAAGGGGGTGTCACAGAAATAAGTGAGAAGCACTGCACAAGGTGTTCTTGGAGCGCAGAGGAATACACACAGAAGAATACGAGGCTAATCAGCCCAGAAAAGCCATTTCCCCAGCAGAGCTCGTAAATCAAAATTTTGCTCTTTGGATGAGGCAGATTTTTGGTCGGATTGAAGCTTGTATCGTTGAAAATTCAATATAAAAAATACTCGTAAGTCAAGGTACCACTGTATATTAAAAAATCACCACATTTAATAGTACTGTAGTGGTTAGCACGTCTTCCTCACAGCAAGAAGGTCCTTGGTTCAAGTCCCTGGCTCAGCAATAGCATTTCTGTGTGGAGTTTCCATGATTGTACAGGTTTCCTCCGGGTACTCTGATTTCCTCTTACAACCCAAAAACATCCACATTAGGCTACTTGACTGTTCCAAATTGACAGGAAATATCAGTTTGAATTTTTGTATTTGTCTCTTTGTGTGTTGGTCCTGCGATGTCCTTTTTAACTGTTAATAGTGTACCCCGTTTGCTTGGGCTTCCTCTGGTTACTCTGGTTTCTTCCTTCAGCACAAAGACATGCATTTTGGCTAAGTGGCTGTTCCAAACTGCTACTAGTTGTCAGTATGAGTGAAAATGAGTTGTTTGTGTGTGTTGGTCCTGAGATGATCTGGTGAGCTGTTCAGGGTATACCCCACTTGAATAGGTTTTCTCCATGTATTCTGGTTTCCGCCCACAGTCCGAATGTATGCACGTTAGGTTAATTGACTGTTCCACATTTCCTCTAGTCATTAGTATGAGTGTAAATGGTTGTCTGTGTGTTGTTCTGGCAATGGTATGGAGGGGTGTTCAGGGTGTACCCTGCTTGAATGGGTGTCCTCGCATGCTTTTCTCCTACATTCTAATGACATCCACATTATGCGGCTGTAAGTCAAAGGTGGTAGTCTGCAGCACGGGGGCACCGCAGGGCACCGTCCTCTCACCCTTCCTTTTCAACATCTATACCTCGGACTTCATATATAACACAAACAGCTGCCACCTCCAGAAGTTCTCGGACGACTCCGCCATCGTGGGCCGTGTGTCAGAGGGGAACGAGCTGGAGTACCGTTCGGTCATCGTTGACTTCGTGGACTGGTGTGAGCGCAACCACCTGTGCTTGAACACTAGGAAGACGAAGGAGATGGTGGTCGACTTCAGGAGATTAAGCACTCGAACACACACACACACACACACACACTTACTAGTGAACATCCAGGGACAGGACATTGAGACAGTGGACAGTTTCAAGTACCTGGGTGTTCACCTTAACAATAAACTGGACTGGTCCCACAACACCAACGCCCTGTACAAGAAGGGCCAGAGTCGCCTCCACCTTCTGAGGAGACTCAGGTCCTTCGGCGATATCTGAACCTCTGCTCAGGACTTTTTATGACTCTGTGGTAGCCTCTGCAATCCTCTACGCTGCCATCTGCTGGGCCCCGGGCAGCACAGAGCGGGACAGGAAGAGACTGAACAAGCTGGTCAGGAGGGCCAGCTCTGTCCTCGGCTGCCCACTGGACTCTGTGGAGGAGGTGAGTGAGAGGAGGATGGTAGCAAAGCTCACATCCATCCTGTTCAACAGCTCTCACCCACTGCACCAGACTGTAGAGGAGCTGAGCAGCTCCTTCAGTGGACGACTGAGGCATCCTCAGTGCAGGAAGGAGCGCTACCTCAGGTCGTTCATTCCCACCGCTGTCAGACTGTACAACGCCACTTTGTAACTGTCTGTGAAAATACCGGTTATGTGCAATAAAAACCCCATGCACTTTAATCAACCACATCTACCCCACTGACTGTGAACCATATCAACCCATCTACTCCGCCCTCAGATACATTACACTTTAATATAGGCCAGTCTATAAAGTTGCTCCATTCTCTTCTTTTCTTTTATTGTTTATTAATTTATACTATTTATGTATCTATTTATTTATTTACTTATATAATATATATGTACGTGTGTATGTTTGTACTTGTATCTATTTTTGCACACCCTACTGATAGTACCTCAAGAGCCTGTAACAGTGAATTTCTCCATTGTGAGATTAATAAAGCTGTATCTTATCTTATCTTATCTTATTAGCCTAAATGGCTGTTCTAAATTGCCCCTAGTTGATAGAGTGAGGGGCAGTGGTGGCCTAGTGGAATACGGCACTGGATTGCTGATCCTTTTGTTATTGGTTCAAGCCCCACTCACCACAGGTTGTCAATCCCCACCCACACCCCACACCCCGCCCAGTCTCTCACTGTCTATGGTGTGAGGTTTATGACAAGGAACCATTGCTGACTTTTTTTGTCAAAAGTAGCTGCATAGCCGTAAGCATGTTTCAACCCTGTGATGGCCTGGCGAGCTGTCCAGGATGTACTCTGCCCTTGCCCAGAGTCGGCTTGGATGGGCTCCAGCCTCCCTGTGACCCTAATAATTAGGATTAAGCGGTTACAGAAAATGAACTGAACTGTTAGTGTGAGTGGAAACAGTTGTGTTTGGGTTTGGTCTTGCAATGATCTGGCGAAATGTTTATAGTGGGCCAGTGTTGGCCCCGCATTGGCTGAGATAGGCTCGCCCCCATCCAGGATTAAGCAGTTGAGCAAAAAAGTGAGTGAGTGAGTGAGTCAGTTGGATCAAATGTGTCACTGCAGGAGATATCAAAAACTGTCCAGGCTATGACATCACCAGGAGTGAAACCAAGCTCATGGGTGGCTAAATGATTCACAGGCTACCCCAGCAGGGAAGCGTATTCGTCAGTGTGAGATGCCTGTTCTGTATTTTCTTATCATCGTTATTAGGAAATGCTTCCATGTAATGATTTACAATGTCCTAATATTTTCACTTTTCAAATATTGATAGATACACTATTACTTTCCGCCTTGATGTCTAAAATCACCAGCGAATATTACCGCCGAGAGTACAGATGGTTATTTAGATAGTGAAATGCATTAATAGAAATAAAGGGAAAATGACTAAAAAAATTAACTCCCGCGGAGAGAAGAATGAACTCATCTTGTCTCTTCTCATATTGCAAATCAGAATTATTGGTGTCTGGATGGCATCTTTATTTTCAGCCCGCGTGTATATTCCATGCATTTTGTGCTAGCAGAACCGTTATTGGACAGATCCAGAGCTGTGTGCCTGGATTTGTCAGTGTTTACACATACAGCACCTTTGTGTTCTTCATCTGACCCGGGTATGAGTCCCAGACAAAGGCGCGTGGACTGAGTGGAGTTTGCATGTTCTCCACGTGCTTGTGTGGGTTTCCTCCAGGAACTCTGATGTCCTGCCACAGTCCAGAGACGTGCACTTTCTGCTAAACGGCTGCTTCAAATTGCCACTAGGTATGGGTGTAAGTGTGAGTGTGAGTGGTTGTGTGTGTTGCACTACCACGGTCTGATTTCATGTAAAAACGCCAACGCCGAATCCAGGACTCAAACCCGGGACCCTTTTGCCATAGGTTGTGTGTACCAACCACTGCACCACCATGCCGCCCTATTATAGATAGATTCTTCCATCTTACTAGGCCTTGCAAGACCAACACACACACACACACACACACACACACACGCACGAACCATTCACACTCATACCTAGGGGCAATTTGGAGCAACTGTTTAGCCTAATGTGTACGCCTTTGGACTGTGGGAGGACATCAGAGTTCTTGGAGGAAACCCACACAAGCACGTGGAGAACATGCAAACTCCACACAGAAACGCCTTTGTCTGGGACTCCTACCCGGGTCCGATGAAGAACACATAGGTACTGTATGTGGAAACACTGACAAACCCAAACATTATGCTAATGTGCATATCTTTGGGCTGCCAGAAGAAACCAGAGTACCCTGAGGAAACTCACAGAAGCACAGCGAGAACTCCATACAGAAAAGCCCTGGGACCTTCTCACTGTGAGACCAGATGTACTAACCACTGCACCACCTTGCCACTAATTAAGTACTGTATATTCATCCGTCTACTGTATTTGTCGAACCACTTAATCCTATAAGGTTTTCGAGTGGAGGCTCGTGCCCACTATAGGCAAAGGCAGGGTACACCCCAAACAGCTCCCCAAACCGTTGCAGGGCCAAAACACACACACACAAGCATTGACGCTCACAACGAGGGCCAATTCTGAACAGCAAATTAGCCTAATGTGCATGTCTATGGGCTGTCAGTGGAAAACGGGGGGGGGGGGGGGGGAACCCACACGAACCCACACGAACCCACACCCTGGAATTCAAATAGAGGACTTTCTCACTGTGGCTAGGCCGTGCTAACTGGGCTGTTCATGTAAGGAAATAATTCTTACTTGCAGTTCCGTTGCACTGCCGTTTCAAGTCATTCTTTTTAAATAGGAATCTGAAACCTGAAGCAGACGAGTGAGAATTATAATCCTCGTTCCCTGATGCAGAGATGTGATAGCCCGAGGATCATTCGGAGAGAAACTGGGCTTAAATCTATCCTAGCGTGAATACAGCAGGTGGCTCTCAAGTGAATACTTGTGCCGTGTTAGATCTATAACGTGACGTGACGTTTGCTGGTCTGAGCCTGTGATAAGCGATTAGTTAAATCTAGATGTGATGCGTACCTGGACAGAGTCATCCATTACAGCCGCAGCTTGGGAGAGTCTTGATTAATGTTTTACATGACTTTCACTAATTTATGCAGCGCTGCTGTGGAAAATCAAACAGGCAAAATCGTTACCATGCTCAAAGACAGCGGCTGGAGAGAGTATGTTTCCAGTTTCTGGTGACCTTCGGGGGTGTGTGTGTGTGTGTGTGTGTGTGTGTGTGTGTGTATGTTGGTGGTAGGGTGGGGTTGCGTGTTGTTTTTGTTTGTCTCGAAGCATTGTTGTGTGAAGTCACTATTTGCAAAACAGATTGAAACACACACACACACACACACACACACACGCACACACGCGTCATGGATGCAAGCATTAAGCATGAGGCGTTTTGACAAATATCAGCTGATGTTGAAGTCCAATATCGACTGCAGTATGAGATCAGAAAACGTAACTGTTCTCCATTGGCTTGCATGGGTTTACTCAGGGTACGTCAGTTTCCTTTCACAGTCAAAACACATCGCATTAGGTAGTTTGGCTGTTCCAAATTGCCCCTACTGTGGCTGTGAATATTTGTAACGTTTGTTTGCATTGAAGAGGATGAAGAGTGGAAAGGCAGTTGGTCCTGATGACATACCAGTGGAGGTATGGAAGTGTCTAGGAGAGGTAGCAGTAGATTTTCTGACAAGAACATTCAACAAGGTCTTAGAGAGTGAGAGGATGCCAGAGGAATGGAGGAGAAGTGTGATGGTGCCCATTTTTAAGAACAAGGGAGACATGCAGAGTTAGCTCAACTACAGAGGGATAAAGTTGATGAGCCATACGATGAAGTTATGGGAAAGAATAGTGGAAGCTAGACTACGGGCAGAGGTCAGCATTTGTGAACAACAGTTTGGTTTGATGCCAAGAAAGAGTACCACAGATGCAGTGTTTGCTTTGAGGATGTTAATAGAGAAGTACGGAGAAGGCCAGAAGGAGCTGCATTGTGCATTTGTGGATCTGGAGAAAGCATATGCCAGGGTGCCAAGAAAAGATCTGTTGTATTGCATGAGGAAGTCTGGAGTGGCAGAGAAGTATGTTAGAGTGGTGCAGGACATGAATAAGAGATGTAAGACAGTAGTGAGATGTGCTGTCGGCGTGACCGAAGAATTCAAGGTGGAGGTGGGACTGCATCAAGGATCAGCTCTGAGCCCCTTCTTGTTTGCGGTGGTGATGGACAGGCTGACAGACGAGGTTAGACAAGAATCTCCATGGACTATGATGTTTGCAGATATCATTGTGATCTGTAGTGAGAGCAGAGAACAAGTGGAGGAAAATCTAGACAGGTGGAGGTATGCCCTGGAAAAGAGCAGAATGAAGGTTAGCCTCAGTAAGTCAGAATACATGTGTGTAAACGAGTAGAACCCAAGATTAACGGTGAGGTTACAGGGAGCAGAGATAAGGAAGGTGGAGGATTTTAAGTACTTAGGCTCAACAATCCAAAGCAATGTAGAGTGTGAAAAAGAGGTGAAGAAGTGTGTGCAGGCAGGTTGGAATGGTTGGAGAAAAGTGTCCGGTGTGATGTGTGATAGGAAGGTATCGGCAAGAATGAAAGGAAAAGTGTACAAGACTGTGTTGAGGCCAGCAAAGTTGTATGGTTTAGGAAACAGTGGCCCTGGGGAAAAGGCAGGAGGCAGAGCTGGAGGTAGCAGAGATGAAAATGTTGAGATTCTCTTTGGGAGTAATGAGGATGGATAGGATCAGAAATGAGTACATCAGAGGGACAGCACATGTAAGATGTTTTGGAGACAAAGTCAGAGAGGCCAGACTGGCCTTTGGTTTGGACATGTACAGAGGAGCGATAGTGAGTATATTGGCAGTAGGATGTTGAGGTTGGAACTACCAGGCAGAAGGCCTAGAGGAAGACCAAAGAAGAGATTTATGGATGTGGTAAAGGAAGACATGAAGGTCGTTGGGGTACGAGAAGAAGATGCAGAGGACAGGGCAAGATGGAGGCATATGATTTGCTGTGGTGACCCCTGAAGGGAACTGCCGAAAGGAAACGAAGAAGAAGACACTTATAATCCGCACTCAAATGTAAACCGTTGTGGCCTTATCGACATGCTAGCCTTTATTAAATGATATGAAATTGCACAAATGAGCCAGAGTGCTATTTCCTTACTCTCGAGTGGCTGCCGTGCGTGTGGGGGAAGAGATCACTAACAGAGAAATTAGCTAGACTGCAACAAATTTCTGTTTATGTTCACCTTCAGAGAAACAGATGTAAGCAGTTTGATATCCAGGCCTTTGTTAAAATGCTTATTAAACATGAATAATAATAATAATAATAATAATAATAATAATAATAATAATGTGTGTCCATTATCTCACTCTCGCTCTGTTATAACCTTGAGCCAACTATTTCAGCCTGTGTTATTTCTAAAATGCAATAATACAAACTATTATCTCCACTACTGTCATTAGATTGTTTCAAAACCAGGGCTGGGACGATGGTGTAGTGTTGAGCACGTCCTTTCACAGTCAAAACACATCGCATTAGGTGGTTTGGCTTTTCCAAATTGCCCCTAGGTGTGAGTGTTAGCATGAATGGTTTTGTGTGTGTGTGTGTGTGTGTGTGTGTGTGTGTGTGTGTGTTGGCCCTGGGATGGTCTGACGAGCTGTTTAGGGGTACTCCTCCTTCATCCAGTGTCGGATGAGCTAGGCTCCAGCCTCTCTGTCATCCTAATAGGATTAAGCGATTTGGCAAATGAGAGCGAGTGAGTGAGTAATCAAAGCTGTAAGGCGAACAGATAATCTTAAAAAATATAATTTTGCCACAAAAAAAAAAAAAAAAAAAAAACAGAAACAATCCTAGGAAGATCCGTCCTCTGTCTACGTGAAGGGCTTCACATTCCAATCATGTCCGAGCCAATCTAATCCTGACATATGTCTTCGGGAGGATTTCCGAATAACAAGACAATACAGAGACAATGTGTCACACACATGCATGGCTTCATGGAGCGCTGAAGGAATCGAACGTCACATCCAAGTCCGTGACGAAGAATGAAACCTCGTACTGGTCTAATTCTGATTGAGGAGGGAAGAGAACAGATTCACAGCAGGACCAGAATAAACACACATGCACCCCAAAGAATACACGGTACAGGACAGTGCGTTGTTGTTTTTATTTTCTGAAAGGAAAGGAGCAGACATGCACGCACGGTCATTATAATTTCCAGACACAAACATCACGCTTTGCTAAACTTTCATAAGCTGTACAGGCCCATTAAGATAAAACGTATAAATGGATGTAGGCGGTGATGTCACCCCCTTTATCCAGTAGTGGAGAGCAGATGATGTGTTCCATTTGCAGATCATTTTGGATGAATATAAAGGTTTTCTGTCTCTCCTTCACCTGTTCTACATCTTGTTTTGGTTCTGTATCTGTTTACAGTAACAATAACAGGACTGTATGACCAGAGGACCTATCTTACTTACTGCTAAATTTGTAACCATCCTGTTAAGTCAGTAAAAAAGAAAGGAAAAAAAAAAGATCAAACATGTGGTTGGCTCGCAAATGAAGCATAGCCTTGCTGGAAGTCAGAGGGTTATTCATGTGAAATAAGTGGATGACATCTAGAAGACTTACAGAATGGCCAGAAATTGGGACCCGGGTGACGTGCTAGCAACCTCTCGCCAGGGCCCTGACAATGGCTTCTACGTAGCATAAATAAACTGCAGAGCCCAGAAGAGACAGCATGTTCTAATGCAGGCTCCAGTTAAAGCCTAGAAGTTATTCCAGGTCAAACCCATGCCCAAGGCCAACAACATCTCACCTCTACCCAACCACAGTCTATGTGGGAACTTTGTGAGTTTGAAGATAATCATGGTAAACGCTTGTATGGAAATATATATATATATATATATATATCTGTGTGTGTGTGTGTGTGTGTGTGTGTGTGTGTGTGTGTGTGTGTGTGTGTATATATATATATATATATATATATGTATGTATATGTGTGGTGGCCTGGTGATAAAAGGTGCTGGATCACTGATCCTAAGGTTGGGGGTTCAAGTCTCACTCTTCATGGGTTGTCACTGTCCCCCAGTGCAGCTAACTGGGTTATCATAGGCCGGCCATGTCTCTCATTGTCTATGGTGAAAGGTTCATGTAAAAGAACCATTGCTGACTTTTGTCAAGAGTCGCTGCATAGTCGTCGGTGTATTTCTGCCCTGTGATGACCGGTGAGCTATCCAGGAGGGATTCTGCCCTCACTAAGAGAGAGAGTGGATACATGCAAGGTCCAGTGATGCCAGAAGCATGTCAACATAATATATATATATATATGTGTGTGTGTGTGTGTGTGTGTATTTTGACGAAATACCACTCACGAAGAGGTCATGAGGAGCCTGGAGCCTATCTTAGCCAACACTGGATGAACATGTAATACACCATGAACAGCTTGCCAGTCCATCACAGAGCCAACACACACAAACCAGTAACAGTCACACTCACACCTAGGGACAATGCTGATCTGCCCATCTTTGGACTGTGGGAGGAAACCGGAGTATTGGAATGAAACCCATGCAAGAAATAAGAACAGCCGAAAGAGAAATCGATGGAGAATAGGCGTCCAATCCTGGAGTACATTTGTATAGTCACCAAAGATGTACAAGGAAAAAAATATAACATGAAATGCAACGTGAGAAAAAAAATAAAAATAAAAATTGAATTCATCCTCAAAGCGTTAATTCCTGAAAGCAAAGACTCCAATCTAAGCAGAGATATATAGCTGGATAGATAGAAATTAAAATAGATAAACCACGAAGTGTATGCTGGAGCGAACACCCACACAAGCCTGAGGAAATACTGATTTCACTCACTCATTTGCTGAACCTGCTCGGCCAACACTGGGCAAAGACGGAGTACACCCCGATCAACTCTCCAGACCAGAACAGGGCCGCCATACACACACACACACACACACACACACAATCATTTACATTCACACCTAAGGTGCATGTCTTTGGACTGTCGGAGGACGCGGAGTATGAGGAGAATATGTAAACTCAACACAGAAACACGAAGCCCAGGAATCAAACCCAAGACCATCTTGCTGTGTAACAGAAGTGTGAACTATTACACCACCATACCCTTAGGAAATACTAGTGGTTGGAATGTTTTTTCCTTTTTTTTTTTTTGTTTGTTATTAAATAAAGGTTTTTTCAGGACAACTTATCAAACCCTCGCTTGCAGCAATAGCACCAGATGCTCTCATTCCAAAAGGCTGTGCAGAGAAGTGGTCAGAGGTGCAGTTCTGCTCTAAGCTGATTTGCTTAATGCAAGAATCATGTCTCCTGTCCATCTCCTGCATATTTCATCTGTTCTGTGGCCAAAATAACATTCTCCATCAGGAGCGACAAACCGTAACGGAAGAGAAAAAAAGGAAGAGACGGAGACCAGTGGTGAAGAGTTCAGTAAAGGAGAGGAGACAGTTGAGGCACTGGGACTGGAATCCAGTGCCTATGTATTCCTGTATTTACTGTACAGCTTCCCTGCTCACAGCAAGATTACCAAACAGAACACACGGTGAGATTAACTTTCAGGTGCAAAGAGTAATTCAGCACATAATTACAGATAATAATAATAATAATAATAATAATAATAATAATAATAATAATGGCAGCATGGTGGGGTAGGAATAAGCCTCACAGCAAGATTTTTGATTTCAAGTCCTGGGCTTGGTTTGCTTGGGCTGGTCTCTGTGTGGAATTGGCACGGCTTGTGTGGGTTGTTGGTATGCCGGTTTCCTCCCATAGTTCAAACCCATCCACATTAGCCGCACTGGCTGTTCTAAATTCCCCCCTTGGTGTGAGAGTGAATGGTGTGTGTGTGTGTGTGTGTGTGTGTGTGTGTGTGTTGCCTTGGAATTGTTTGATGAGCTGGTTTGCCCTCCCTCCCACCTTCACGCCATGTTGGCTGACAAAGGCTCCAGTCTCCCAGCAGCCCTAACAGGATTAAACGGTTAAGCAAATGAGTGAGTGATGAATAATAATAATAATAATAATAATAATGGGGTGGCACGGTGGTGCACTGGTTTGGTCATCCACCTCACATCAAGAAGGCCTGAGCTTGATTCCAAGCTGGGGGCGTTTCTATGTGGAGTTTGCATGTTCTCCCCACACTTACGTGGGGTTTCCTCCGGGTACCTCGGTTTCCTCCCACAGTCCAAAAACATGCACAGTAGGCCAATTGGCTGTTCTGAATTGCCCCTAGGTGTGAGTGTGAGTGTGAATGCTTGTTTGAAAGTTGGCCCTGAGGTGGCCTGGTGAGCTCTTCAGGGTGTACCCCGCCCTCGTCCAGACTCTGAAATGGGTGCCAGCCTCCATGCAACCTTAATTAGGATTATGCGGCTTAAAAAATGAATGAATGCAAATAATAATTAGAATAATGTTTCATGTAAACATAAATACTGTTATAAATTAAAAGATCATGCTTCATGTAGAACGATGATAAACAGGAGCTTGTTTTAAAGAAAAACTCATTACTCCAGATCAACCTGTCACAAGTTAGCATTTACCAATTTTGTTTTTGATTTAAAGGCATTAATCTGATTTATTCATTAATTTGTTTATATAATGATTTATTATACAATTTCCTCTCGGACAAATAAAGTATTCTGATTTGCCGAACCATCTTCTCTCAGCCGACTCTGGGCGAATGTGGGGCGCACCTCGAACAGCTCGCCAGACCATCCATCGCAAAGCATCACGTATATAACTACTCACTCTCAGCCTCACAACAACGGGCGCAGTGAGGCCACCAATCAGCCTAATGTGCACGTCTTTGTAGTGTAGGAGGACACCGGTGTGTCCTGAGGGAACCCATGCAAGCACAAGGAGAACATGCAACCTTCACACGGAGATACCCGAGCCCAGGACTCGAACCCAGGACGTTCTTGATGCAAGGCACCTGTGCTCACCGCTACGCCACCCTCAGCAAATACGCAGATGCTTTCCAATACGATCCTTTAATCAACAAATCATTTCTCATTACGGTTTGATATTTGGACATTCAGCAACAGGTTTGTTGTTATTGTTGTTGTTATATCTGTGAGTGAAAGTATGATTTAAAAAAAATAATAAATAAATAAATAAAAAGGCATAACCTCATATGTCACTTGCCACAGCCAATAGGAAGGCACCATGCAGTACTCACCACGCTGAAGTCCCGCACCGAACAGTTTTGACCGCTAAAATTGCAACTCTTCAGCATGTCGTCTAGCTGGTGGCCTGTGCGCTGGAAGATGTCCAGCATATCAGGAGGCGGGTACTGCAGCTCGCCAGGTCGGTGCCCACCACGGCTTTTCGGTGGCAACCCGGTCAGGTTAGCCAGGTGGTAGATGTCAGCATCGGTGAGCGCAGAGAAGCGGAATCGGTTAACGTTGCACAGCGTGATGGCAGGGAAGGTGAGCTCACGCCGGGTTTCCTCACTCAGTGCCGTCACGTGAGGGTGTTCCAGGTAGGTACCTGTACTCCGGGACGCTTGGTACAGAAAGAGCACCAGGGACACCAGCAGGGCTAGAGCCCACACTGTCCGTCTCATGCTCGCCCAGCCTGATCCTGATGACCCCAGGACCTGGGCCAGGCCATGGAGGGATGAGGAGCTGGCAAAAGCAGCCAGGTCAGCCATGCCTGTTCCTTTGTCCATAGGGCTGCCACCACCTGCTTTGGGTGGGGCTGATTTGCCCTCATCTCCCTCAGCGAACTTGATTTTGCACACGAACTCGATGGGCATGTGGGCCGCCAGGGCTGCTACACTTCCAGGTTTTCTTTAGTCTTGCTTGACAGTCTGACTCTTCGAGAGTTTCCCACACAACAGTTACAGCTCACGTCCCACTACTTTTCAGTGCATGCACACTTTTTCTTGTCTATTTTTTCCCCAACTCTCTGCCTCCGCTTCCTTCCACGACCCCTCCAGTTTAACACATTCACTTCTTCTGCACTTTCTTTTCCTCCATCCTCTGTACTTATTCTAGTCTCCCTTTCTAAAGCTGGGCTACCTCAAACTCCAGTTAGAGGAGAACTCCTCCAATGGTGAAGAAAAGCCGAGTAGAGAGAGCGTGGCGAAAGGAACGAGAAGAGACTCAGCGCTGTAAGCTCCAGAGCGCGAGTGAGTCGCTGCTTAGCTTGTCAACTCAGATCCACATCTCTCTCTCTTTCTCTCTCTCTCTCTCTCTCTCAACTCCACTCTGCCTCTGACGTAGCCGCTGCCCAAAGTCCTCTCACGCACATTTTCATTGAGAGTGAGCGAGAACCACACAGAGAGACAAGAGACAGCGAGACAATATGGTGACTCTGCACTTGAAGCTGAGTCGACCGGTGCAAAGTGACGAACTCCTCACAACGACCTGATACAGGGGAGATTAGGGACGCTTGGGGAGGGGAGGGGAGGGAGGTGCAGAGACAAAAGTAGGGAAAAGGGGGGGGGGGAGGGGGGGGGTGGGACCTGGGGAGAGAATGTTGTGATTATTTCTCCCTCAGTCGGGGAAACATCATCCACATCACCCAGTTAAAGAGCTTTCTCAATCATTCTTCACACACACACACACACACACACACACACACACACACATCCTACATGCCCCTCCCCCTCCTACACCCCACATGTACATCTCTCACATTGCGCCCGTGCACTCTGGGGTCTGGTGTGAGTGAAGCCGCGTGTGTGTTTGTCATGTGCCTGCGTAAATACCTGAATATGTGCAAATGTTGACTTGAACCTGTGTGTGTGTGTGTGTGTGTGTGTGTGTGTGTGTGTGTGTGTGTGTGTGTGTGTGTGTGTGTGCGCGCCTGAGAGCCAAAGGCAAATTTCATAAGCTGCAGTTGGGTATAGAGCACACATAACTGCAGCAGATTTGTATAGGGTACTGGGATATGTGTGTGTGTGTGTGTGTGTGTGTGTCCGTGTGCTGTGTGTGCCTGCCTGCGTCTGTTAATGCAAGGACAATTCTATAACTACTGTTAGTTATTGTGTGTGTGTGTGTGTGTGTGTGTGTGTACGTGTGTGAGGGAGAGAGACTAATGGTGTACGTAATGAAGACTGAGAGAAGTGTAACGAGCAAGGGGCGACTGTTGATGATCAATCTCCCTCTCAGGCGAAGACTGACAGTCTATTGATCAGACAGACGGGGGAACAAGTGATTATGGAGGAGTGTGACCCTTCAGCTCTGACACACACACGCACACACGCACAAGTATACACACACACACACACACACACACACACACACACACACACACACACACACACAAACACATGTACACATGCACACACATACACATGCACACATACGCACACACACACACACACACGTGCACACACACACATGCACGCACACACACACAGAGTCTTGCTCACTCATACACATGCACACACACACACACATGCGCGCGCACACACACACACACACACATGCGCGCACACACACACATGCACACACACACACACACACACACACAGAGTCTTGCTCACTCACACACATGCACACACACACACACACACACACTTATCATACCTAGTATCAGGGACTCAGTGTATTTACGGTCAGTTGAATACACTCATTAAACACATTTATAGCTGCTGAAACATTTATCATTCATAGCACTGTTCTAGCCACCGCACACAGACACACACACACACACACACATGCACCATCACACTCTACCTGAATTACTCATTCACTCTTTCACTCCCTCTCTCCCTGTCTCCCTCACACACTCACTTCACTCATCCACACACACACATACACTCTCTCTCTCTCTCTCTCTCTCTCTCTCTCTCTCTCTCTCTCTCTCTACCACAATTGCAAAGGAAGACCTTCGGATAATTCACGGAACGTTCACGGAAAGCATGTAACACTCGAGGAACGACTACGGCACTACTCCATTTTAGAAGGAAGAGCTACGGAATTATTGCGTAACAGGGGGAATGAAGGCGGAACGTTCATGTTCAACACGGAATGACTGAGGAATGACCGAGGAATACCCAGCATAACCATGTTTCAGCGAGGAAAAATCTGCAAAGATCAAACGATTTGCTCCTGATTCCGCGTTTCAATACGCGGATTCAACCAAGGAAGCTCATTCTCTCATTCATTCTATATGTTTCTAATATATAATATGTTTATAATTTACAATAAATGTAAAATTTAACATATGTTTGTGATTTACCATATGTTTCTAATGTGCAGTATGTTTATAATGTACAATAAATAAAAAATTTAACATATGTAAATATTTTTAATATCAATGATGTCAATACGTTCCTTTTATTTGCACCTCAATCATTCCAGACTAAAAAAACAAGCAAACAAGTCCAAACCACAGTGATAATAACTTTAAAACTTTATTACATGAACAGAAAAACAGGAAAAATAAAGTGAATGAACTGGAATAATTTACATTGGAAGGGACTTCCTTGATTGTTCCGCAAGTCTTCCGTGTTAGCCGCAACCATTCCGCAAACGTTCCGCATGTATTCCGCAAACCTTCCGTGAGTTTTCCGTGGGGATTCTGTGGCCGCTTTTGATCACCCGGAAGAAGGAGGAATGTTCGCGGAACGTTCACGGAAGACTTGTGGAATAAAAGGAACGATCACGGAATGTTTGCGGAAGGATTGTGGAACGTGAGGGAACACTGTCGGAATTTTTTTCCGAGAATGTGCTTTTGAATATGTTCAAAAGTAAGTTCGCGAAAGATTTTGGCATGACGGAAGAGGAGGAATACCTTTGAAACCGTACGGAAGGACACAGAAGATGACGAAATGACTGAGGAACATTGGAGGATGACTACGGTTTTGCTTCCGCGAGTCTGCTGCGCTCCAGTGAAATGGGGGCATTAATTGCAAAGTCACTCACTCTGTTTCTCACGCACTCATTCATTCTTACTCACTTATTCATACACTCACTCACTCTCTCTCACCCAATCGCTCACACATTCTCACTCGCTCACACATTCTCACTCACTCAGTTTCACACACTCATTCACAGTCTCATTCCTCACTCACACTCAATCACTCACACTCACTGACTCTCAGTCATTCTCACTTTCATTCATTTTCATTCACCTTCTGTAACCGCTTAATCCTAATTAGGATCAGGGGGTGGTTGGCGCCCATCCCAGCCGACTCTGGGCGAGGGCAGAGTACACTCTGGATGGCTCACTAGGCCATCGCAGGGCAGAAACACACTGACGACTATGGAGCTACTCTTGACGAAAGTCATCAAGGGTTCTTTTACATCTCACCATGGACAGTGAGAGACATGGCCACCCTTTGATATCACAGTTAGTGCACTGGGGGGACAGTGACAACCCATGATGAGTGGGGCTTGAACCCCCAACCTTAGGATCAGTGATCCAGCACCTTTTATGACCAGGCCACCACTGCCCCCATTCTCACTTTCTTACTCACTCACTTTCACTTAATCATTCACTCGCACTCACTCGCTGTCATTCACTCTCTCACTCACTCTCCCACTTTCTTTTTCACACTCATTCACTCACACTCACTCATACACTCATACACACTTATTCACTCACTCATTCACTCACTCTCACTATTTCACTCACTCTCAAACTCTCATCATTCTCTCACTCACCCATTCACTCCCTCACTCTCACATTCTCACTCACTCACTCACTTATTCTATCAGTTACTCTCAGTTACTCTCACCCACTCACTCTCCTCCTTACACTCACTTTTTCATTCACTCACTTTCACTCAATCAATCACTTACTCTCTCACTCACTCACACTTGCTCACCCACACGAACTCATTTCCTCACTCACTCACACTCTCATACTCATTCACTGTTGTTGTCACTAAAGATCCAAGATGACATTGTCAGGTGTGTGTGTGTGTGTGTGTGTGTGTGTGTGTGTGTGTGTGTGTGTGTGTGTGTGTGTGTGTGAGAGAGAGAGAGAGAGAGAGAGTGTGCATGTGAGAGAGTGGGAGGGAGTGAAAGTGAGAGAGAACGTGAGAGACTGTGAGTGAGAGAGAGTGAGAGACATTGAGACTGAGAGTGAGACTGAGAGAGCGAGAGTGAGTGAGAGTGAGAGAGAGTGTGTGTGCATGTGAGAGAGTGTGAGAGAGTGAGTGTGAGAGAGTGTGAGAGAGAGGGAGAGAGAGAGAGAGAGAGAGAGAGAGAGAGAGATCAAGTCATGTAATTTGTTCTTAGCTGAAGATCGTAGTATGTTGAATTACAGGTAAATCACAGACGGTCCGAAGTGCCTTTAGGTGACTGAGTTTTAACCTTCAAGCCCACAGGAAAGGGAATGAGCACCTGAGGCCTGAGTAGTCGTGTTCTTCAGTACAATGCAGATCACTTTCCAACCACTACACTGTCCAAATGTTGATCCTTTCTCTTTTCTCGTTATTCTTTTTTTTTTTTTAACAGTAATTTTTTCTCCCTACAAATTCTTCTACACGCTTCCACTTTTTGGCCAGCAAGCTGTTGAAAAGGTTTGAACATGCTCTCAGTCTCACTCCTGACAGACCAAAGATGCCTTTATTATTTATAAAGACACCCAAGAGTTCAAGAAGCGCACTCCGTCTTCTGCCTTTACTGCAGGGTGTGTATCGTTGTGTGCCACATCGAAGTAGAGCACGTTAGCATGCAACAAATGACCTGCCATGCATAGGGAATCTTTTGAGTCTCACTGACTTTCTCATGAATTATTAAAGTCTCCTCAGGTAATGACACTGCAAGACACACACACACACACACACACACACACAAAACCAATCTTGAGTAAGATTTGATATGAAACTAAGTGCTGCGTGACTTCGCCTCCTCTGCTGCGTTGCCCCTGTGCCATTTCCCCTATGACTCTGGAGTGACAGGCTAATTGGGCTGCTCTTGACCAAAAGCTCTGAGGTTTCAGACGCCATGTTGAACTGCAGTGACTCTCTTACAACAATTATTCAAATTCCAAAATGGCTCCATACTGAATGATACATATAGCAAGTGTTACAGAGGGTCAGTATTACTGTTGGGCTTTTTACACCTAAGTCTAGTGGCTCATCAGGCCGGTGCTTATCCCTGGTTTCCGTAGCGTGAAGCGACCAGGAGTTCAACTCCTCCTGCATGGGACGCTAGTCCATCGCAGGTTACCTTCCCAGTATATTTTTACTGGTACCCATTTATACTGCTGGGTGAACAGAGGCACGCTTGTGGTTAAGACCTTGCCCAGGGGTCTCAGCACAGTGGGGGTCTAACTGAGATTTGAACACACAACGTCCTGATCATGAGCCCAGCACCCTAACCACTACAGCACCGTCACTGGGTCAGTATTACACTACATGTAATAAGTGTTGCAAACATTTTTCTCAGGTGTGTAGAAGTGAGACAATCAAGAAACGGCAATCAGGAACTTTGAGAACGTTTGATTGACCAGGCCAATTTGGGATTTCATTAATTCATGCAAATCGATTGCACAAAGGTTTTGTGTGAAGATGGTGTAGGGGAAGCGTTCCAAAACATTTGGCACACAGTGCCTTCAGAAGCTGTGGAAAAATATCTTAAAACAATGCCAACAGGCGTGTAATTTGTTGTTGAAAAATAATTCCAAATGTCAATTGTAATGCTCTCCATTCACCCATCCATCCATTTTCTTGCTTATCCAAGGATGTAACGCAGAGTCAACAGGACTAAAAGAAAAATCCAGTCATCCCTCCCCTCAGCACACTCGCCAGCTCCTCCTGGAGGATCTTGATACTCGATTTCAGACCGGAAATATAATCCTTCTAGCCAGTCATGGCTCTACCCCAGAGCCTCCACCCATTTGGCCAAACCTGAAATACCTCTAAAGGGAAGCAACCAGGAGGCATCCTTATCAGATGACCGAACCACCTCAACTGACTACTTTCAATGCAGAGGAGCAGTGCATCTACCCCCAGATTCTCACCCTGTCTCCTAAGGAAACTCTGTTTGTATCTTCAGTCTTATTCCATATATAGTCTAATGACCATAGGTAGGGTTTCAAAAGTAGATGGTCTGATAAATCAAAAGTGTTTGCTTTTCAATACAGCTCTCTCTTTCCCATGATGAACTGGGGTGTTTTTGTGTGGCGTTTGAATGTTCTCTCACTCACTCGCATGGGTTTCTTTCACTTACTCAGGCTTCCTTCCACAGTCCAAAAACATGAACAATAGGATACCTGACTGCTCCAAACTGGCTCTAGGTGTGAGTGTAAATGTGCACTGCCCTGCGATGGAGCTATTCATACTAGGCCCTGGCTCATCAAGAGGTGGATGAGATGAGTTGCTGTGACCCTAGAAGGATGAACGGTAATTAACTTGTAATGGGTGATGTGGTGATGTGTCCTCGAAGTGTAACTAATTATTAGCATCACAGGGAGACTGGAGCCCATCTCAGTCAACTCTGGCAGGAACAACTCGCCAGACCATCGCAGAGCCAATACAGAAACAGGTTCAAATGTGAATATCCAGTTATTTTAATGTGCATCTACAGTAGTACCTTGGCTTACGAGTGGCCCTTATAACGAATTTTCCATAATACACAAGCTTCGATCCCACCAAAAAATCTCTGCATCCAACAAGCAAAATTTTCGACTTACGAGCTCTGCTGGGGAAATGGCTTTTCTGGGCCGATTAGCCTTGTATTCTTCTGTGTGTATTCTTCCGCTCTAGGATACCACCACCCCCGAGCCTATAAATGAGACTATAAATAGTGTTGACTGCACTTCATATCGTTTGCTCTGTGCTTTTCCCTATGCCGTAGGGAACACAGTGAGAGTGCCACTGCCACCTGGTGTAAAGGATGTGCAATCACACTTAAGGCTGGTCCAGTATGTAAAAAAAGCATCTTCCCCAGTGCCATACTTACCAATTAGCCTCATTAAAACAGTTTAAAAATTTCAAAAATAATTCAATAAATAAATAAATATATAGTAAAAAGAAAATTGGTAATGTTAAGTGCTATTCTTAAGTTGAGACGCACTTATTGTTTTGTCGATTGACATGTTGTTTATTCTTGTTTTATTACTATTTATTGTTAAATACAGTATTATTAATGTTACTGTACATGTGCTATTGTTGTGAAATGTTTATTGTTACATGTTTATCTTAAATATATTTCATCAAAAATGCATGTTTGTGTCAGGTTATATGAGTTTGGGAAGGTGTTGGAAGGAATTAATTGGTTTTCTATTGTTTTCGATGGGAATTTTTATTTCATCTAATGAGCATTTCCACTTACGAGCTCGCCTTCGGAACGGATTAATTTCGTAAGTCAAGGTACCACTGTATTTAGTATGTAGGAGGAAACTAATGAAATATACAAAGGTGGAAACAGGAAATGTAAGAGTGGGGAGAACATATGAGCTCCACAGAGAAACACACAGGACTTGAACCCAGGATCTTCTTGCTGCAAGGCGGATGTGGCAACCACTACATCACCATGCCACATATACAAAATATAACCCAACTTTGCATTGTGTGCAACTGTAAATAAATAAAAGGCATAAAGAGGAAATATCTTCCTATATGTCCCTATATATGTGATCCTCCTAGACCTATACATTTATTTATCTATTTATTTCTAGTATTATAATGCCTGACTGTATTACTGTATAGTACATGATGTTGCTTTAGTTCACCTGGGTTGTTGTTGTTGTTGTCGTTGGGTTTTTTTTTTGTTTGTTTGCAGACTGTAGCATGGGGACAGTGAGGGTTTTGTTATCTAACTCAGTACATCGAGTCGGTATGGAATTTAAAACAATTTCCACCGGTTTGTGCCCTGCAGCGCTATTCCTGATGCTTTTGACTCCTCACGCTACTACAGTGAAGTGTTCTGAAAACTCTTTCATCATTTGACATGCAAAGATGAGGGCGAGATGAAGAGTCTGCAGAGTGAGGGGAAAGTAGGTGACGAAAACAGAGATCATAAATACACACACACACACACACACACACACACACACACACACACACACACACACACACCCAGACAGACCATCCATTCATTCATTTATTGCAAGGAGGCTGGAGTCTATCCCAGTCAACATACAACACTAATTAAACACAGAGTACACCCTGAACAGCTTGCCATACCATCTCAGGCAATACACACACACACACACACACACACACACACACACACACAAAACCAAATCTAGAGGCAATCTGAAACATCCAGGAAGCCAAATGTGCATGTCTTTGTACTGTAGGAGGAAGCCGGGGAATCCAGAGGAAGCCCATACAAGCATAAGAAGATCATGCAAACCATACAGAGAAACACTTATGCCAAGCCTGGGACTTGATCCCACGTCCTTCTTACTGTATGGCGGACACGCTGACCACTATGTCACCGTGCTGCCCTTATACTCTTCTGTATATATTCAGATGAAAAGAAATTCCTTGTTTAATGATTTCCCCCGTACTTAAAATTAAACCATTATTAGCCCATATAAACATACACAGTGTTACCTCGACTTACGAGTGTCCCTTATCATGAATTTTCGATGATACGAGCTTCGATCCCACCAAAAAATCTGCCCCATCCAATGACCAAATTTTTGACTTACGAACTCTGCTGGGGAAATGGCTTTTCCAGGCCAATTAACCTCGTATTTTTCCACATGTATTCCTCCGTTCCCAATAGGAAGAAGAAAAAAAACATCCCCCCCACCCCCCAACACGCACCCTGCACGTGACTATAAATAATGTTTACTGTGCTTGATATCGTGTGCTCAGTGCTTTTTTCCCCCCACACCATAGGGAACACAGTGAGAGCGCCACTGCCATCTGGTGTAGAGGATGCGCAATCACACTTAAGGCTGGTCCAGTATGTAAAAAAAGCATCTTCCCCAGTGCCATACTTACCAATTAGCCTCATTAAAACAGTTTATATTTTTCAAAAAATTAAATAAATAAATAAAAACTAAAAAAAAAAAAATTAGTGTAAGTTAATGTTACGTGCTATTTTTACGTTCAGATGCACTTACTGTATTGTTTATTGACTTATTGTTTATTCTTGTTTTATTATTATTTATTGTTAATTACAGTATTATTAATGTTACTGTACGTGGTATTATTATTAAATACTTATTGTTTTTATATGTTTATCTTTAATATATTAGGTCACATATACATGTTTGTGTCAGGTTATATGAGTTCGAGAGGGGGTTGGAATGGATTAATTGGTTTTCTATTGTGTCCTATGCTAATTTTTGTTTCATCTAACGAACGTTTCGAGTTACGAGCTCGCCCTGGGAACGGATTAATTTTGTAAGTCGAGGTGCCACTATACTTTCAGAGGATTGATTGGAAATAATATGTTATAGTTGAGTATGTGAAACAAAGCATGGCACGGCGATATAGTAGTTCACATGTCCACCTCACAGCATGAAGGTACTGGGTTCACGTCATTGGCTTGGCAATGGCATTTCTGTTTGGGGTTTGGATGTCTCCATGTGCGTGCATGGGTTTCCTCCAGGTATGCCAGTTTCCTCCTGCAGTCCAAAAACATGCACATTGGGCTAAATACCTGTTCCAAAATCGGCCGTAGGTATGAGAGGGGAGTGTTATTGCTTGTGAGTGTTTTGCACTGCGATGTTTTGGCGAGCTGTTTAGGGTGCATCCTATCTCTAGAGCTGACCGGGGTAGGCTTCAGCCTCTCTGCAACCTGAGTAAGAATAAAACATTCGGAAAATGGATGGCTGGTTGAGAAATAGATACGTGCTAATTGGATTTGAGAAAATGGAATAAATAAATAAATAAATAAATAAATAAATAAGAGTTACTATGACATGGGGGGTAATTTAGAGTTTTATCCTTGGAGGCAATTCTGTTTCATCCTTCTCAGTTCCTGTGTTCTTTAATGAGTTCTGATTTATAAGGTCAAATGTCATGCAATGCATTTGATAGAAAATCCAAGCCCAGTAGTAATAAATAAAAATATTTGTTATTAAGTTGCACAGCACGGTGGCTAGTGGTTAGCATATCCGCTTCTCAACAGGAAGGTCCTGTATGGGTTTGAGTTCCGGGCTCGGCAAGGGCACTTCTGTATGGAGCTTGTATGTTCTTCCCATACTTCCATGGGTTTTCTCCAGGTTCTCTGGTTTCCTCCTATAGTCTAAAGTCATGTAACGAATGCTAATTGGTTGTTCTGAAATGCCGCGAAGTGTGAACGTCAGTGTGAATTGTTGTTTGTGTGTGTGTGTGTGTGTGTGTGTGTGTGTGTGTGTTGGCACTCCGATGGTTTGGCCAGCGGCTCAGGGTGTACACTACCTTTGCCCAGTGTTGGCTGAGATAGGCTCCAACCTCCACTCAACCCTAGTAGGATTAAACGAATAGGCAAATGTATCCAGAAATTTATGCTTTCCTATGTTGTAACAGATTCATCTCTCACTCATTTACCCAACCTCTACTATCACGTTCGCAGTGACACTAGAGCCTATGTCAGCCATCACCGGGCGAAGGCAGGGTACACCCTAAATGGATCACCAGAGCATTGCAGGACAACATACAAAACCTGGGAACATAATAATGTGGAAGCTCTTGGACTGTAGGAGGAAGCTGGAGTACCAGGCAGGAGGAAACCCATGCAAGCACCGGGAGAACATGTGAAGTCCACACAGAAACACCCTTGGACCCAGGATTGTCTTGTTGTGAGGCGGATCTGCTAAATATTCCGCTGTGACGGTGTCCATTAAAGTGAACTTTTTCGATAGATATGCGTTTGCTTATACATTCGCAGTTATATTAACGATCCGCCCAATTAGCTGCACGGTAACGCTAATCAAGACAAATCAACAAGTGTTTCTTCCCAATAGCTTTAACACAGCAGACTACATGGTGCAAGCAGTCCATCTGTCTCCAGCAGGATCAAACGCCAGTCAATCCACTTTTATGCCTAAGCTAGTTGGTACGGTTTATTAGCCCCGCGTCTCTCCGAAATAGAGGTGTTTCATATTTATGCAAATGGTTTCTGTTTATCGGCCCGCCTCAGGCGCCCAGGTCTTTAATGAGATGGTGAATGCTATTGTTGATGCTTGCAATGAGGAGAAAAATAATAATAAAAAGGGAGGGGTATGAGGTGGTGGGAAATATATGAATACATTAACTCAGAAATCAACAATCACCATGCGGCCCAATTTAGCTGCAGGCATGCTGTTCGTCTTTCATGCCAAAGAGTGAAAACTCTGTCTGAAGTATGATAGTGTGTTTGATGATTAAATTGAGACTTTTGTTTTTTTAGTGCTATCCCTGTTCTTCACTGCCAAATCAATCGCATTTTCTCACGTTGCAGTAACACCAACAGCAATTTTATAATATCAGAGAATTGCAATTAAACAGGCTTTTATCCTTCAGTTACTGTATAATAAGAAAATTGTGATATACGTACCTTCAAATCATTTTGTTTTAGCAAAATTACTTCCTTTGCTTTTTTCTTCGTTTTGGATCAGGCAGGGTAATGGGTAGGACATCCGCCTCATAGCAAGAAGGTCCTGGGTTTGATGTGCAATGAGGCGGATGTCCTAACCACTACTCTGTCTGATTCAAAATGAAGAAAAAAAGCAAAGGAAGCAGTGGTTAGGACATATTCCTCATAGCAAGAAAGTCCTGGGTTTGATTTGCGATGATGTTTCGATGTTAAGTTTACACGTGCGTACATGAGACTCCTCCAGGTTTCCGGTTTCCTCCTAGAATCTAAAGACATGCACATTACGCTAATTGGTATTCAATAAGAGTGACTCGTTTTGTGTGTGTGTGTGTGTGTGTGTGTGTGTGTGTTGGCCCTACAATTGCCTGGCAAGGTGATCAGTGTTGACTGTGATAGGCTTCAGCCTCTCTGTGACCCTGATAGGATTGAGAGACTCAGCAAATGAGTGACAATGAGAGCTTCTCACCAGGATGGCACTGTGGCGTCATGGTCGACATGGCCACCTGGGTTTGAGTCCCGGGATTGGGTGTTTCTGTGTGGAGTGTGCATGCTTTCGCTTTTTTTGTGAGGGTTTCCTCTGGGTACTCTGGTTTTCTCCCATAGTCCCAACACATGCACAGTATTGTCTGCTTTAAATTGCCCCTAGGGGTGTGTGTGTGTGTGTTGGCTCTGTAATTGTCTGGCAGGTTGTCCAGGACTGTTGGCTGAGATAGGCTCCATCCTCCCCACAGCCCAAGCAGATATGAACAGCTTGGAAAGTGAGTGAGAGTGTGAATGAGCTTCTTCCCATCATTATCGTCACCAGACTGGTCATTCTTCTCAAAACTCTCGAACCAACATGGCATGTCTGCTGCTCACAAGCTCTTTCATTTATTTATTTTTTGCTCTAAAAACTCTTGAGATTATTTGTCAAGCTACCGTGCCTCGCACTGACACCATTCCTCATCAAAGTCACTGAGATCACATAGTTCCTCTATTTTGATGCCCGCGTAGTGTAGAGATATTACTGGAACCTTTTGACCTGCGTCGCCATAATTTCATGCATTGTGCTCATGCAACCTGCTTGTAATGGCTGATGGCGGATAATTGCATAAATGAGCAGGACAACAAGTGTTCCTAATAAAGTTCCTGCTGGATGTGTTGTCCATCAGAAATCATGACAAAAGAATAATTGCAGGATTATCAGGAATAATAATCATCTCAGCCGACTCCAGGTGAGGGCAGAGTACACCCTAAACAGCTTCAAGGTCATCTCAAGGCCAATACTCACCATCCGTGCTCTCACACTCACATCTTGGGGCAAACTACAGCAGCCAATTAACCTACTGTGCATGTTTTTGGACTGTGAGAGGAAACTCACACAAGCATCGAAAGAACATACAAACTCCAAAGAGAAACAAACAGCTGGGAATCGAACCCTTCTTGCTGTGAGGCGGACATGCTAACCACTACACCAACGTGCCGCCCTCGAAATAAATACTGTATTTGAGACACAAACTATAACCAGGGGGCAGTGGTAGCTCGTTGGTAAGGTGCTAGATTACTGATCAGAAGGTTGAGGGTTCAAGCCCCACCATCAACCAGTTCTCATTGCTGCCCATTCTGGGGTGCCTCCCCACTATCCAAACTAGACCTCAGCCTCCCCTCATCAGTAGTAGGATTAACTGGTCTGGAAAATCATCATCATTAATTTTCTGTAAACGGTTAATCCTATTTAGGGTCATGGGAAGGCTGGCACCCATCCCAGCCGACTCCAGGAGAGGGCAGAGTACACCCTGGACAGCTCGACAGACCATTACAGGGCAGGAACACGCTGACAGCTATCCTCTTGTAAAAAGTCTGCAATGGTTCTTTTATATGAACCTCACACCATAGACAATAAGAGACATGGCCGGCCGTTCGTTGCACTGGGGGGACAGTGACAACCTGTGGAGAGTGGGGCTTGAACCCCCAACCGTTGGATCAATCAGCCAGCACCTTTTGGTCAGGCAAATGAATATATGAATGAATTAAACCATAACTGTCCCACCCACAAATTATGTTTTGCTTGTGAGCCCCCCCCCCCCCCCCCCGTGTACAGAAAGGGTAACATAATGCTTAGAATGTCTGCCTTACAGCTAGAAGGTTCTGGGTTTGAGTCCTGGGAGGACTCATTTCTGTGAGGATGTTTTACACTTGTCTGGTGTTTTTTGGTGGGTTTTTTTTTTTTTTTTTTTGGATATTTACGGTTCAATCCCATGCAAATGAGAAAAATTTGCTGTTCCAAACTGCCCTAAGTGTGAGTGTGAATAGTTGTGTGTGTTGGCCCTACGATGATCTGGCAAGCAGTTCAGGGTGTACCCTGCTTATGGCTAAGATAAGCTCCACAACTGTCTTCCCACAACTGTAGTGAACTAATTTTAAAAAACGAATGAGTGATGAGTAAGTGTTCAGTAGGAATCGTAGACTTGATTTAGATATATCGTTTATATTTTTTACCTTCCCGGGAAATCTTCCGCTCCAGAAGAAAACATTTCCATCACTTGGTACCGTGCATGTCAATTCATCAAAAGGGTGATTTATTAGGGTGGGTTTTTTTGGTAAAGAAAGGTAATAGTGGATGAGATGAGAATCATGGCATCAGTCCCCAGAGTTTTTGGCCAGATGAGGTACCTTTGTTTCATGTTTAGTTGGCGGTCTTGGACCTGCATGTTTCTTTCCATCAATTCTGCTCTGAGCTTCAGAGCCAGAGAGATGATGCTTTACTTTAAACTGAGTGAGGATGAAATTGCCCTGCCATTATGACTGTCAGGAGACTTGTCTTGAAATACATTGTGCTGACCTATGTTGCATAGCTACCAAGAGGGAGCTGCAGAATGTCGTGATTGTGAAAATATTTGCGCATTCAACTATTTGTAAAAATACTGAGGGGGCACTGTCCTATATCCAAGAATATTACATAATGACTGATTCTTTCTCTCTTTTAAGTCTATTTATGTAAAAGGCATCACCTCGTCTATGTATATCTCCACCACATATACTTCGAATAAGGGTTCTGTATATTAACAAATATTTAGCCCTACAAATGGGATCTGGATTCAGTGTTGCTTAACATGCTGTTGGATCATAAATCAAAATTAAAACATCAGCATCATTTAAAGATTTATACAAACACTCAAAGGGACATTAAACTTAAACTTCATAAATGCTTGCATGCATAGTTTATGTCTGTTTCTATAAAATCACTTTTATATCGAGAGAAAAATCAGCAGTGCCCCCCTCCCCATATTATGGATTTAATTTGTATTGTTTTCTTTATGTATATTTGAACTCTTGATGTATGTAAAGTGCACATGATTTATATTTGTGCCTAGTTTGTAAGTTCAGTAGTTTATAACTGAGTAACATATTTGTTTAATATCTGTATACTGTTAGTTTTACCATTAACTTGCCTTATATGAACTGAAGGACTCACGTCCTATTTTTTATAATATATATTTGGTATTCTAGAATGCAGCCATGAGGCGGGGGGGGGGCGACTAACCAGTGTCTCTCCCCCTTATGCCAGTCCCAAGCCCGGATAAATGCAGAGGGTTGCGACAGGAAGGGCATCCGGCGTAAAACTTCTGCCACATTTAAAAATGCAAATGATCAATACAGAATTCATACCGGATCGGTCGAGGCCCGGGTTAACAACGACCGCCATCAGTGCTGTCAACCAACAGGGTGCTGATGGAAATTGGACTACTGTTGGTCGAAGACGTCGAAGAAGGAGAGGCGGGAGGCGTGTCCGTAGGCAGAGAGAGAAGAGGAAATGCGTAAGCCTAGGACTGAAAGTAGGGACTTTGAATGTTGGAACTATGCAAGGAAAAGATAGGGAGCTGGCTGACATGATGCAGAGGAAGGTGGACATACTGTGTGTTCAGGAGACAAGGTGGAAAGGTAGAAAGGCTAGAAGCTTAGGAGCAGGGTTTAAACTGTTTTATAATGGTGTGGATGGGAAGAGAAATGGAGTAGGAGTCATCTTGAAGGAGGGGTTTGTCAGGAATGTTCTAGAAGTGAAGAGTGTCAGACAGAGTGATGAGTCTCAAGTTAGAAATTGAAGGCGTGATGGTCAATGTTGTTAGTGCTTATGCCCCACAGGCAGGATGTAAGCTAGAAGAGAAGGAGAGATTCTGGAGTGAGTTAGATGAAGTGATGCAGAGTACCCCCAGAGGTGAAAGAGTGGTCATTGGAGCAGACTTCAATGGACATGTTGGTGCAGGCAACAGAGGGGACGAGGAAGTGATGGGCAGGTTTGGTATCCAGGACAGGAACACAGAAGGACAGATGTTGATCGATTTTGCAAAAAGGATGGAAATGGCTGTGGTGAATACTTTCTTCAAGAAGAAACTGAAGCATAGGGTGACTTATGAAAGCGGAGGTAAGAGCACACAGGTAGACTACATCTTGTGTAGGCGATGTAATTTGAAGGAAGTCAGTGACTGCAAAGTAGTAGTGGGTGAGAGTGTTGCCAAACAGCATAGGATGGTGGTGTGCAGGATGACACTGATGGTGAGAAATGTGAAAAAGGCAAAGGCAGAGCAGAAGACAAAGTGGTGGAAGCTGAAAAAGGAAGAGTGTCATGTTGTCTTCAAGGAGGAGTTGAAACAGGCTTTGGGTAGTCATGAAGTGCTTCCAGAGGACTGGACAACCACAGCCAATGTGATCAGGGAGACCGGTAGGAGAGTACTTGGTGTGTCCTCTGGAAGGAAAGTAGATAAGGAAACTTGGTGGTGGAATGAGGAAGTGCAGGAGTGTGTACAAAAGAAGAGGTTAGCCAAGAAGAAGTGGGACATTGAGAGGACCGAAGAGAGTAAACAGGAGTACAGGGAGACACAGCGTAAGGCGAAGGTAGCAGTGTCAAAGGCCAAACAGAGGGCGTATGATGACTTGTATGATAGGTTGAACAGTAAGGAGGGAGAAAATGATCTATACAGGTTAGCACAGCAGAGAAATAGAGATGGGAAAGACGTGCAGCAAGTTAGAGTGATAAAGGATAGAGAGGGAAATGTATTGACTGATGACAGAAGTGTGCTGGGAAGATGGAAAGAGTACTTTGAAGAGCTGATGAATGAGGAAAATGAGAGAGAAAAAAGAGTAGAAGGGGTGACCGTTGAGGAGCAGGAAGTAGCAAAGATTAGTAAGGGAGAAGTGAGGAGGGCATTGAAGAGGATGAAGAGTGGAAAGGCAGTTGGCCCTGATGACATACCAGTTGAGGTATGGAAGTGTCTAGGGGAGGTAGCAGTAGATTTTCTGACAAGAATATTCAACAAGGTCTTAGAAAGTGAGCAGATGCCAGAGGAATGGATGAGAAGTGTGCTTGTGCCCATTTTTAAGAACAAGGGAGATGTACAGAGTTGTGGCAACTACAGAGGGATAAAGTTGATGAGCCATAAAATGAAGCTATAGGAAAGAATAGTGGAAGCAAGACTAAGGGCAGAGGTCAGCATTTGTGAACAACAGTTTGGTTTCATGCCAAGAAAGAACACCACAGATGCAGTGTTTTCTTTGAGGATGTTAATAGAGAAGTTCAGAGAAGGTCAGAAGGAGCTGCATTGTGCCTTTGTGGATCTGGAGAAAGCATATGACAGGGTGCCGAGAGAAGAACTGTGGTATTGTATGAGGAAGTCTGGAGTGACAGAGAAGTATGTTAGAGTGGTGCAGGACATGTATGAGAGATGTAAGACAGTGGTGAGGTGTGCTGTCGATGTGACAGAAGAGTTCAAGGTGGAGGTGGGACTGCATCAAGGGTCAGCTCTCAGCCCCTTCTTGTTTGCTATGGTGATGGACAGGCTAACAGACGAGGTTAGACAAGAATCTCCATGGACTATGATGTTTGCAGATGACATCGTGATCTGTAGTGAGAGCAGAGACCAAGTGGAGGAAAATCTAGAGAGGTGGAGGTATGCCCTGGAAAGGAGGGGATTGAAGGTTAGTCTTAGTAAGACAGAATACATGTGTGTGAACGACAAGGACCCAAGAGGAACTTTGAGGTTACAGGGGGCAGAGATAAAGAAGTTGGAGGATTTTAAGTACTTAGGCTCAACAATCCAGAGCAATGGAGAGTGTGGAAAAGAGGTGAAGAAGCGCGTGCAGGCAGGTTGGAATGGATGGAGAAAAGTGTCCGGTGTGATGTGTGATAGGAGAGTATCGGCAAGAATGAAGGGAAAAGTGTACAAGACGGTGATGAGGCCAGCAATGTTGTATGGTTTAGAGACAGTGGTCCTGGGGAAAAGACAGGAGTCAGAGTTGGAGGTAGCAGAGATGAAAATGTTGAGGTTCTCCTTGGGAGTAACAAGGATGGATAGGATCAGAAATGAGTACATCAGAGGGACAGCACACGTTAGATGTTTTGGAGACAAAGTCAGAGAGGCTAGATTGAGATGGTTTGGACATGTACAGAGGAGGGATAGTGAGTATATTGGTCGTAAGATGCTGAGGTTGGAACTACCAGGCAAAAGGCCCAGAGGAAGACCAAAGAGAAGATTTATGGATGCGGTGAAGGCGGACATGAAGGTCGTTGGAGTAAGAGTAGAAGATGCAGAGGATAGGGAGATATGGAGGCAGATCATTTGCTGTGGCGACCCCTGAAGGGAACAGCCGAAAGGAAAAGAAGAAGATATTTGGTATTCTAGCAAAAGTGAAGCCGAAGCTTTTTTAAACTTGCTAATGCAAACTATTAAATGGATTTTAGCAGACAGCAACTGTGAGACTATAACTCAAACCCACCTGATAATGAAAATGTTGATGTGTATCAGGGGAGTTTGCCTCTAGGTTTGGTTTATCATTTCACTTTAACACTGATTTTATCCAAAAATTATAATATAGGAAGACAATAATCATGTACAAAATATTGTATACAAAACTATTCATTTTTTTCATTCATTTTTTTTAAACTGTTTAATTCTAATTAGGGTCACAGGGAGGCTGACATCAATTTCTGCTGACTCTAGGTGAGGGCATAGTGCAACCTAGACAGCTCACCAGGCCAGCGCAGGTATACAAAACTAATATATATATATATATATATATATATATATATATATATATATATATATATATATATATATATATGTATTTGGTCCCACAAAGATAATTGGCACCTTGTACTGTATTATATTAAATGATCTCGAACAGTCACGGAGCCAAATCTTATTATACTGGCACTTTTCCCGAGAAAATATTGAATATATATATATAAACATTTAAACATATGGATAAGTGCATGCACTTAATCCTACATGAGCTGACCAGGAGGCTGACTCTGGATGATGGCGGGGTACAACCTGAACAGCTTGCAAGTTCATCAAAGCGCAAACATACACAACCATTCACACTCACACTAAGACCTGGGTCAATTTGGAATCACTTTGCCTCTGGACTGAGGGAGGAAAACAGTATCTGGAATAAATCCACGCAAGTCTGGGGAGAATATGCAAACTCCGCACAGAAACAGGACCCAAGACCATGCTGTGAATCAGATGTGTTGACCACTATATCAGCTCCGTCTCCATGTCACCCTTAAATGGGTAAGCTGTGTTTTTATATTTGAACACAAAATTGCCATCTTTGCATTTAAATATTTGGTGAAAGCTTCTCCCGAGAGAATCACAGCATCGGAAGTTTATTCATAACATCAATATTCTTTTTTTTTTTTTCTTGTCCGTACTAACCATTATCACACGGAGTAATCTACATGAATAATAAATCCAGTTCGCAAAGTGGTGGCAGAGTGACATCCACCTCAAAGCAAGAAGGTCCTGCCTTGAGTCCCAAGCTCGGCCAAAGCTTGTCCAGAGACAAGGCGGTTACAATTTGCTCCTAAGTGTAAGTCTGAGTGTGAATGTTTGTGTGTTTTGCCCTACAAATGGATTGACGAGCTGTTCTTGGTCTACCTCACTTTCACCCAGATTTGTCTAAGATAGACTCCAGCTTCCGTATGACCCTAGTAGGATTAAGCAGTTTAGAAAATGAATAAATGAGTAAATAATAGTTCAACAGGATGCTTACTGTATTATCTTCAATCTTCCTTGCATTCTATGAAAATCAAGTTTCTTTTAAAAAAAATAAAGAAAGAAAAGAACAAGAAGCCAAACAGTGGTTGTGGTGGCCCAGTGGTCAGGTGCTGGATTACGGATCCTAAGGTTGGGGGTTCGACTCCGATTGTCCACGGTTGTCACTGCTGTCACCCACATGCAGCTAACTGGGTTATCAAAGGCCGGCAATGTCTCTCACTATCTGTGGTGTGAGGTTCATGTAAAAGAACCATTGCTGATTTTTGTCAAGAGTAGCTGCATAGTCGTCAGCATGGCCTGTCGAGCTGTCCAGGGTGTACTCTGCCCTTTCCCAGAGTCGGCTGAAAAGGGCGCCAGCCTGCCCGTGACCCTAATCAGGATTCATCGGTTCAGAAATTGAATGATGAATGAAGAAGTCAATCATTGTGTAAAACAGAATGGAGTAGCTTACATGATTGCTACACCTCTGTTGTATCAGACTTTACAAGAGATTTTAAGGACCGAATTAATGAGAGCTGGAGGGGTATAGCAAATAGCTTGCTTTTCTGCATTGTAGGTACAGTGTGTAGTGACACTTCATAGCATTGTGATCAATGCTCCGCTTTCTCTAGTGGTCAGGATATAAATGTGTGGCCTGAATAATGAGAGAGTGGTTCAGGGAGCATGAGGAATCATTGTTACACATGTTTTGGCACCCCAGAGTCCAGACCATAATCCCACTGATGTGCTGGCGAAGACTTTATGGAGTATTTCGGTTTTCTCATCATCAATTCAAAATGTTTTTGAAGGATGAACCTAACCCCGGGTTGAAATAAATGTTGTGATGTTGCTTTAGTTTGTCAAAATAATACCATGATGATTATGTGCTGTAATGAAGACTAAACTTAGTCCATCTAATTTTTTGGGCAGTGGGTTGAGTGTTCTATGCAGCACCAACAGCAATGGACTTGCGCTTTAAAGCATGACATCATGTAAATGTTCAGTGATAGTACACAAATCCAATATTATATCATTCATCTTTTCATTCATAGATATTTGTTAAACAGTTGTGATTACTTACTTATCCAGTAAAATATTGAATATGGATGGATGGATGGATGGATCTGGATGGTTAGATAAGTGGATGAAAAGATGGGTGATTGGATGAATGGACAATTGGATAAATTGAAAAGATGGATGGATGGATGGATGGATGGATGGATGAGTGAGTGGATAAGAAGATGGCTACACATTGTTTCATTCATTTATTCATTCCAACAGATGGATGACTAGGTAGTCGAATGGATGGGTGAATGGTTAGATGGGTGGGCGTGGCTGGATGGACAGATGGATCAATGGATGAATTGATGGGTGGCTAGATAGATGCATGGATGAATGGGTGGTTGAGTGGGTGGATGAAATGAGAGTTATCCATTTATTCATTCATTCATTTGTTCATCTATTAATCTCCTGCATTCTGGTGGTCATTAAGCATGATTGAAAAATCCCTATGGAAAGACATAAAAGGACATAGTCTTCCTTGCCCATGCCTCACTTACGGGTCACCAGGGTACCCCCTGGAGCCAAGCCTGGGGGAGGTGCTTGAAGACAAGCACCTAGCGATTGGGCTTCTGCCCATGGAGTCCGGCCGGACCCAGCCCAAAAATGGGACATGGGTCTGCCCTCCCACCACCTGTGGGAGGAGACATAGGGGTTGGGGGTAGCGTGAGTTGGGAGGCAGCCAAAAGCATGGGCTCTGTCGGACCGATCCTTGGCGACTGACTGTGACTATTGGGACATAGAATGTCACCTCTCTGGTGGGGAAGGAGCCTGAGCTTGTGCGTGAGGTGGAGAGATACTAACTAGATATAGATAAGTCAGACTCACCTCAATGCATGTGTTGGGCTCTGGAACCACCCATCTTGAGAGGGTCTGGACCTTATTCCATTCTGGAATTACTCATGGGGAGAGGTGGCGAGCCAGTGTAGGCATCCTTGTTGCCCCCCCCCATTTTGGTGCCCACACATTGGGGTTCTCTGAGATTGACAAAAGGGTAGTTACTCTCTGCTCTCTGGTGGGGGGATGAGTCCTGACTATTGTATGTGCCTGGGAGGCTTCAACACCCATGTTGGCAATGATAGTGTGACATGGAAAGGTGTGATTGGTAGGTACGGCCAGTCTAAACCAGAATGATGTTTTGTTATTGGACTTCTGTGTTCATCACAGTTTATCCATCACAAACACCATGTTCAAACATAAGGGTCTCCCCATTAGTGCATTTGGCACCAGGACACCCTAGGCCGTAGTTTGATGATTGACTTTGTAGTCGTGTCACCAGACTTGCAGTCGCATGCTCTAGACACTCGGGTGAAGAGGGGAGCTGATTTGTCAACTGATCACCACCTGGTGGTGAGCTGGCTCCGATGGTGGAGAAGGCCACCCTTCAGACCTGGCAGGCCCAAGTGAGTAGTTAGGGTCTCTAGGGAATGTTTTGCAGAGTCTCCTGTCAGGGGAACCTTTAACTCCCACCTCTAGCAGAGCTACAACCATTTCTCAAAGGAGGTGGGTGGCATGGAATCCAAATGGGCCAAGTTTCATGCCAGCCCAGAGCTGTGGCCAGAAGGTCACTGGCCCCGGTTATGGTGGTAACCCTTGAACCAAGGTGGTTTACACCTAGAGTGAAGGGGGCTGTCCAGCTGAAAAAGGATGCCTATCTGGTCTTATTGATCTGTGGGACTCCCAAGGCAGCAGACATGTACCAGCAGGCCAAATGTGCTGTAGCACGAGCTGTTGCCATGTTTGGAGGAGTTTGGTGAGGGCCTGGAACGTGATTATCGGTTGACTTCAAAAAGGTTCTGGACCACCATCCAATGCCTCAGGAGGGGGAAGTAGTTCTCCACTAATACTGTTTACAGTGGAAGTGGGGGCTGCTCACATCAACTGGTGATGTTGTTGGGAGGTGGAAGGAATACTTCAAGGACATCCCGAATCCCACCAACATGCCCGCCACGGAAGAAGAAGACCCTGTGAGTTTGGATGGAAGTCTACCCATCACTGAAGCTAAGGTTACTGACGGAGTCAAAATGCTCCCGGGTGGTCGGGCTCTGGGAGAGGATAAGTTCCACCCTGAATATCTCAGGGCTCTTGATGTAGGAATGTCTTGATTCACACATCTCTGCAACATCGCATGGTCACCAGGGGTGATACCTCTGGATTGGCAAACTGGGGTGATAGTCCCATTTTTGAAAAGAGGGACTAGAGGGTGTGTTCCAATTATCATGGAATCACCCTCCTCAACCTACCTGGGAAAGTCTGTGCAGGGATACTGGAGAGGAGGATCCAACAGATAGTTGAACTTTGGATTCAGGAGGAACAATGTGGTTTTCTTTCTGGCTGCAGCATTTTCGGACAACGCTGTATGCTCTAAAGGATACTAGAGGGAGCATTTGGGATTGCACTATCTGTCCACATGTGTTTTGTGGATTTGGAGAAGGCTTTCAACTGTGTCCCTCGAGCAATCTTGTGGGGTGTGCTCCGGGAGCACAGTGTACCAGACCCATTGCTACCGATGGAACAGGAGATCAACAGGTGGATTGCTGCAGCCTCTGCTGTAAAGAAGTGCTTGTACCAGTCCGTCGTGGTGAAATGGGAACTGAGCCACAAAGCAAAGCTCTCAATTTACCAGTCTATATCCTAACCTTCACCTATGATCACAATCTTTGAGTCGTGATAGAAAGAACAAGATTACGGATACAAGCAGCTGAAATGAGCCCCTGTCACCTGGTGGCGGGGGTCCACTTTAGAGATAGGGTGAGAAACTCAGCCCTCCAGGACAAGCTCGGAGTAAAACCACTGCAGGTCTCCATTCAGAGGAGCCAGTTGAGGTGCCTTGGGAATCTAGTTAGAATGCCTCCCGAATGCCTCCCTGTTGTAGTATTTCGGGAAGAGACCCCAGGGTTGACCTAGAACATGCTGGAGCGATTATGTTACTCGGCGAATCTGGGCGCACCTTGGTGTCACCTGGAAGAGCTGTAAGAAGTGGCTGAGGAGAGGACCATCTGGACCTCATTGCTTAGGCTGATGCCCTCGCAACCTGACCCAGGATTAAGCATAGGAAGAAGAAGAAGATGATGATGATGATGATCATGAACGTGATGATGATGATGATGCTGAGAATTATTAAGTATCAAGTTTTTAACAAGTCTTGTATACAGTAACTTACAGCAGTAGTAATAATGATAATTTGCACTATGTCGGTCACATTATATTGGGTTAATGTGTTTTTCATGCTGTCATGGTATCTGTATGGGGTTCCTTTGGTTCTCCATTTTCATAAAGGTAGGTTTACTATGGTAAATTGCTTCCTGGTGTGAATGAGTGGATGCGTATCTGAAAATGTTTACGTGTGCTTGATGGCTTAGAATTTATTAGCATGTCATCCATCCAGTGTGCACCTAAAGCTTGACTTTTTGCCTTCTGCCCTCTTTTACCTCTCAGCTGAAGTCTGTAAACATGACACTAGGTCAACTTCAACTTGACAGCTTCCATCATCACTGGTGTCTACGAGTTTGTCCTTTGGTTACTTCCAGGACAGGTACTGACAGCTTGTTGGCTAAAATTTCTTAAAGTTAAAACACGGTCCATTAAAAGGCAGATGTGTGATGCCAGTGGCTATGTCACTAAAGATTATTTTGTATAGATTTCCGAATACTTTGTTTACATGTAGATTACAAATGATGAATGAAAGCATAAACAGTACTTTATAAATACACATCTTTATTCATTCTTAAGGGTACATGAATTCAAAACCAGAAACTTATCGTTCCCTCCCCCACCATTTAAAGCTTTGTGCATACTTAACGGTTGGATACTACACCAATTTTCATCTTTATTTTTCATTTCAGAAACCAGTGACACACCAAAGTATGATTCCTTATCCAAAACACTCAATGGTTCTTCAGGAATCTGCTTCCCACTGCCCCTGAAACACTGATTTTGAATGTGCATGCCTGATATCTTGTTTGGCTTCCTCCTCCCATTTACGGTCTTTCTGCTCATTGTGCCTGCTTTCTTCTGATTTGATTGTATTACAGAAACTTTAAGAGTGCACTGGGATGTAGACTGGGATAGACAGAGATACCAATGTGCATGGGGAGCAGTGGGGGTAGGATAGCAAATCAGAAGGCCAAGCACACTGTGACATACTAGTGTGCTCCCCCAAAAAACAGCAGTGTTTATTGCCACCAAAATCAGCCCAAAGTGAAATCTTATACATGCACTAATCCTTTTATTTGATACACTGGCGCCTATCACACAGCTATACAACAACACTGTGAAAAAGGTATAATATCTGCCCTTTAAGCTCATCTGCATCATTCATGTAATGAATGAATCCACATTAAGTGAAGCAGGTTTGTTGATGGTGTGTTAAGTGAACATTCCTGGAGCCTGAGATTCTTGATCAGTACATGATTGACCCCGTCCATTATCCCTCTGTTCGACAAAACATATATGTTCTTCTGAGCTGATTCTAGATCAGTGAAGACCTCTCAATGCAGCAAAGTGTTTCTTTGGCTTCAGGCTGCAGATAAGCCTGCCATCATCCACAGTAATGAGTTTGACACTGGGTTCAGGCACACAAATAGGACCTTAAAGGCAATGTTTGCGTAGCTTCGTACTTGTCCACTTCAATACCACTATTTCTGCTGTAGAGGCAGGCACATAAGCATTTATTCTAAATTTTAAACTACACAGGGGGAAAAAATAGTAATACTAGGGTCATGGTAACAGGATCCGGCATACTACTACAATATGAAAACATCCACGCTTCTATTCATAGGCGTATAAAATTCGATAACTGCTATCGTCGTGCCATTTTTCAAAAAATAGAGAGTCAGTGTGATCTACCTCGCTTCTTGGGATCTTTTATAAGAAGCATGGTATGATGGAGAGGTGCAGAGGTGGGAGTGAGAAATGGAGGGATAGGAAGATGATGTGAGATGTGCACTGAGGCTGTTTTTTTGTTTTGTTTTGTTTTTTTTGTTTTTTTTCCTGGGCTTTCTTGCTCTAAATTGCTAGCATCAGTTTGCCAGTCTTCCGTTCAGCCTTCTTTGCAGCATGGTGTGACATTTAAATCATTCCATGTTGGCGAAAATGTTTTGAACATTACAGGGTCCGTGTGAATATGATATTCTCAGTAAAAGAGCACTCTTCACTGCTTAGACAGCGTATAACAAAATCCTTATTTTACCTCGGTATATCCAGTATGTGGGACCAGTGGTGTGTAGTGGTTAGGGTGCTGTGCTCACAATGGAGAGGTCATGGATTTGAATCACTATTAGACCCCCTGGGCAACGTCTTAACCACAAGGCTGCCTCTGTAATAATCTGAACCAATTTTAAAAAAAAAAAAAAAAAAAAAAAACTGTGACGGACTATTTTGTTATCAGGCTCCAGCTTGGGTGTCACCCAACAGACTTTACCTTCACTACCTATATGCAGTATATATTGACAAAACAGAGAATTCAAGACAAATCTTTGCATTTGCTGTTTGCATGAGAGTAAAAATCGAAGCAGATATGAAAAAGGCAGGTATTTGGCACAGATATTTAATTCTGTCCTTATCTCCCTACACTACCTCATGCTCTGTGCTCCTATTGGGAGATGGTGCCTGTGTGTCGCTTCATTGACTAATAGAGACCCACACTCCGCACCGAGCCCTGTCCTGACTGCTAAACAGTCACAGAGAACAGGGCCAGTATCGATTTCCTGTCACAGCGACACCCAAACATTGCCATGTTATTGGTTCGGTGACTGATGGACACCCTCAGGTGCCTAGAAAGCCCAGTGATTTCAGACACCTGCATACGCATAGACATACATACCTGCTGCCTGGATCATACTGCATTTTTTATTCATTATGACATGTGTTCAACAGCTATATAGCAAAAAGTTATTATTATTATTATTATTATTATTATTATTATTATTGAATCATGGCCCAAGGAAAAGCTATTTGAAGCCTCTACAAGGACAAACATATGATAATATGACATTTCATTTTTGCCCTGTCAACGGAATCGTTTCTGGCATTTGCGATGAAATGTTAGGCAAACAGATCCCTAGACAAACCTATCCATATTAATAAAGTTGTATCCTATTAATTAATTTGCTTGTATTGCCACTCCTCCAGATGAATTGAGCTTTACCTGGAATGATAATTTGATGACACAAGTCAATTAAAAGGTCACTGGTGTGCTTTTTATTTTTTAATCAGTCATAATAAGCATTCTAAATACAGCCTGAGGGTAATGACAATGTCCCGCAAATTGATTTAGTGATCGTGGAAATGAGTGATTGTTTCACAAGACAAACTAAAGATGTGATGATTGGCTGCAAGGCTATCTCAGAGTTAGCCTGCAAAAAAAAAAAATATATATATATATATATATGTATATATATATATATATATATATATATATATATATATATATATATATATATATATATATATATATATATATAAAATATGTATTATAACTACTCTACTAATGGTATATTTTAGAATGTGCAAGCTCTTGTCAAATATAAAGTCATGAGAAAAAATATGGACGTGAGATATAAATTCATTCCACTATCCTAATACAGACGCTCCCCAACTTACGTTTTAGTTTGGATCCAGATGGCCGAACGTAAGGTGAAAAAAAAAAAAAAAAAAAACGTAAGTTGTTACTGTATGTTCCAGTGACATATGACATTCATACTGTACTATACATCCATAAATACCATTACCGTATCTCATAAAACACCACTAAATCAATTATTATAAACATAACATTATAGAATAATATCAAATATATCAAATAATATCAACATTAATTTCAAATAAATTAAATTCAAGCAAATTCACTCATTAAATATCAAATACAGTATCAAATATAACCTTTAACATTCTCTATGATGCGATCTTTCTGCTTGTAAATGGTTCCATTGATCGACGGAGCCATTTGGAAGAAACGTGCAACATTTTTCACCAGCATCAATTTTCTTGATAATAGCCATCTTCGTTTCTAATGAGATGGTTTGCCACTTTTTCTGATTACCACTATCACTAGTAGGCTTACGCTTCTGACCAACCATATTTGCTTAGAGTTACAAAAGTCCGCAAAACAGTGTAAACACAAAGATCACAGAGACGATGTCCTAACACAAGGGTAACATGCGGTGAACTGGGAAGAAGGAGAGGCACGTTCAGTCTGTTGTTTGTAAACAATGGACGCAGAGTCATTATGTCATTACGTCATTATGTCAGTGTACTACGTAGGTACGTCTCGTACTACAGCGAGCACGCTAAACTCAAAATTTGAATTTTTTTTTTTAAACATAAAATCGAAAATACGTAAAACAAATGAAGGTAAGTCGGCGAGCGTCTGTATGCATGTTTTTGGATTGTGGGAGGAAACCAGAGTACCCAGAAGGAACCCAGGCAAGTACGGGGAGAACATTCAAACTTTTATTAATTTACTCATTTTCCCAACCGCTTAAGCCTAATTATGGGTATCGCAAGACAGACTATGCTGGTACTCTTTACGAAAGTCAACAATGGTTCTTTTACATGAACCTCTCACCACAGACAGTGAGAGACATGGCCGGCCTTTGATAACCCAGTTAGGTGCACTGGGGGGACATCAGTGACCACGGTTTTCAGTCGGGTTTGAACCCCAACATTTGGATCGTAGTCCAGCACCTTACCATCTGACCACCACTGTTTGTGCTTTTTACACCCGAGCCTAGCAGCTCATCGGACTGGTGCTTAGTCCCGATTTCTGTAGTGTGAAGTTCATCTCCTCCTGGATGGGCTGCTAGTCCATCGCAGGTTACCTTCCCAGTATATTTTTTTTACTGATACCCATTTATACTGCTGGGTGAACAGAGGCACACTTGTGCTTAAGACCTTGCCCAGGGGTCTTAGCACAGTGGGGGTTTAACTGGGATTTGAACACACAACCTCCTGATCATGAGCGCAGCAGCCTAACCACTACACTGCCAGCCCCTCAAAATTGGAACTTTTTATTAGTCACTAAATAAAATATATTACTTTTCCACAATGAAACTTTAAAATCAATGTAGATCTGATTTTAGGCAAAAATTAAAAATGCTGCCTGGACTTAGAGACTTTGGAATCTATAATTTTCATGTATTTCTTCTGATGAGCCATAAGATTAACACCACCTGAATAGGCTGACCCATATCCATCAAGCTGGTGTGTGTTCGGACTTCTTTTTATCATAGGCAGCATTAACAGCTTTAGCTCTTCTATGGGGCCAGACCCATATTGTACGACCCTACACTCCCCCTGTGCATCAGTGAGCCTTGGGCACCCATGACACTCTCGCTAGGTCACTGGTTATCGATCATTGGCCCACCTTTGGAATGTATTTCCCACTGCATAGCAGGAACACCCCCACAAGACCCGCCTTTTTGGGTGACGAGTAAATCTGGTCGCTGTTCTTAAACATAAAGTTACGGAGATTCTTATACTAGCCCAGCCCATTCTTCCTGCTTCCAACACATCAAGTTTCAGAACTGACTCCCTTTACTTGTAATACCTCCCAGTGCTGGCCAGATGCCATTCTAATAGTATAATCCATGGTATTCACTTCATCAGTCTGTGATCATGATGTTTTTAATGTTATGGCTGATCGGTGTACTGTAGGTTTTATTACTGTCCTACAGGCTGATGAGGTTAAAAACTAGACTGAACGTTGACGTAATCATATTGAACCCTAAAAATCATGAATAGCCTCTCAAAATACTTAAAAATAAATAAATATAACTGCCTTTAACCAGTCACACACTTCCTTGTGACTCGACCTCCAGCTCACATCACAATAAAGGCCTGATTGAGTTACAGAGAATTACAGGCCAATTTCGGATGGCCTCCAGGTGTCGAAACTAACACAGACTCCAAGAAATTAGGTTTTGTGTGCTTGAACACTGTCGCTAACACCCCAACCCCAGATTGTCCCTGCAGGCTATTGCCTCATCCCGTTTTTGCCACCTACGCCTTACTGAACGTTAAAATAAGTAATGATGTGGGAGGAAATAGGATTTACACTCCTAATCTAATCTTTTGTATTTACAACCTGCAGCAAACACTAAGTGCTCAGTGTCCTGGATTCCCCCCCACCCCCCACCCACCCCACACGCACACTTAAATGCACAGAGTTTGATCACACCAAGCACTAGCTAAAGACGCACCTTATTTCCATTATTTTCTATTCACATGTGTGAAATTACAAACTACCTTCCAGTAACCTCTATCTCACGCTGGCACAAGAACACAATCATTACACAGCAAGCAGAGAACAGCACAACAGAAAAGGCTGTTTAATTGGCGATTGTGATTGTAGGGTGATAGAGGCTAAACGCTAGCAGCTAATTATACACAGGGATAGAAGACCCTGCTGTGAAGTGCTGTTCAACGGAATAAGTTAACAAGAAAGCACGATGCCCCGTTGTATGACTGATAAACAGATTTAATTCATTAAAAGTTGTCTTACCTTAGAAAGAATTTTTTCACCTACAGTGGTATCTCACCTTATGATAGTCCCAGCAAACGAAAAATCCAGGTTACAAAAAACATTTTCCAATTTTTTTTGTCTCTGTATACGAAACAAGTTCTCCTTACAAAATGCGCCAAACATTCAAACATTCAAACACGCCATTCAAACAATGCACGAGTTGATCTCCATTGACTATCTCCCGACATCCCGCCCCGCTGGCCTCCCATTGGCTAAGAGGGATGACGCAGCTCCCTTGAGCAGTTCAGTTTCGTTGATAAAAGTTATGCTTTTATCATTTTTAAAGGGTAGTATTGGAGGCCTTGGAACAAATCACATGTTTTACATGTAAAATGAGGTTCAATTTACGAAAAATCCAGGTTACGAAACTGCCTCTGGATATTCCCACTTTACAAATGAGATGAGTGCAGGAGTGTGCACACACTGTTTACGTACATCCATTGGGTATTTAGGAATTGATTAAGTCATGATGTGTTGTGATTATTGATCAGCTGAAAGATGTCTCTGTCAGCAGTATTTAAAGCAAACACAGCAAAGTAGATGCTGCTATATTCAGTAATCAAGTGATACTTGATTCGGCCACAAGCCGCAGACAGGTAAAAAATGGATTAAAAAATACCCGGTTTCTCATCAGCGTTCACGCCTGTAAATTAGAATCATGTCATTTTTTTTACATTATACTTTTTTTTTTTTTTTAAACCATGCTCAATACAGCGGAAAACACCTCAGACACGGTAAAAACTACACATGGCACGACTCCGTGTTAGATGATGAGATTGTGATTCTGAAATTGGTTTATTGTTTTTTTTGTTGTTGTTGTTTATTGTTTGGGTTTTTTTTGTTACTGCAAGGCTTCTGTTCAATCCACCATTGTTTAAAGTCTCAGGGTTTAATATATGTTAAACTTACAGGTACATGTAAAGCATATCTGGTCATACCAGCTGTATTGTATAGCTCAAGTTACTTTACCTACATTTAGCTTTAAAGGATATGGGCATTGACATTCACCCCATTTCTCTATTTAAAAAAAATATGCCATATTTATTAATTTTCTGTAACCGCTTAATCCTAATTAGGGTCTCAGGTAGGCTGGTGCCCATCTCAGCTGTCTCTGGGCGAAGGCAGAGTACACCTTGGACGGCTCGCCAGGCCAACACAGGGCAGGAACACACTGACGGCTTTGCAGCAACTCTTGTCGAAAGTCAGCAATGGTTCTTTTACATGAACCTCACACCACAGACAGTGAGAGACATGGCCGGCCTTTGACAACCCAGTTATTGTTATGGTCTGTGCTGGCTGGCGGAATTAACTCTTCTTTAATCATTGCAGGTGCTGGCGAGGGGCGTGGCGGTGGCCGGTAGGCGAGTTCCAAGCAGAGCGCACCTTGTCCCTATCTGCAATCAGCCGGCTATAAATGGGAGTGGTACGCTTCCCTCCGATGTCAGAAGATTGTTTTCCCTGTGATTCTGCTTCTTGGCTTTCTCTTTGACCCCTGGTTCTTGCTTCATGCTCGACCAGTTCCCTTGACTTAGTATTCCCGTAATTTACTATCCCTAGTGTTTAATAAATTGTTTGAACTTTCTTTTGGTCTCCTGCATCTCTAGGTCCTACGCACACACCCCAGGCTTAACAGTTAGGTGCACTTAGGGGACAGTGACAACCTTGTGGAGAGTTGCACTTGAACCACCAACTTTGGGATCAGTGATCCAGCGCCTTTACCACCAGGCCATCACTGCCCGACATGCCGCCTCTTTTCACCGCAAATGGCTTGAACATTTTTGTTTGTTTGTTTGTGTTTTGGTCATGTGAATATACATCCAATCCAGCATTTCAAGCCTGTAGGAGAACTTTTCAAAAGCTGGTACATGACAATTTAGAGCAAGTAATGAGAAAAAAAAAAATAATAAATAACAATGTGCTGAATAAGATGATGTCAACCGATGATTATAATCATGGTTTGATCATAAAGCAGCAACCAAGAAAGGCCGCGTCTATCAGCAGCAAAGCCTCCTCAGTTTCTCAAATAGTGCATTAAAAATGATTGGAATGTATTTGCTAATCCTTTTAGGGTCACCAGGAGTCTGAACCCTATCTCAGCCAACCCTGTGTGAAGATGGGGTACACCTTGAACAGTTCACCAGATTATTGCACATAAGCAATTATTCACACTCACACCAAGGCGCAAAAAGTGCAGAGGGTAGTCACATAGACAGATAGATAGACAGACAGACAGAGACACAGACAGATAGATAGATAGATAGATAGATAGATAGATAGATAGATAGATAGATAGATAGATAGATAGATAGATAGATAGATAGATGGATGGATGGATGGATGGATGGATGGATACTGTCAAACAATCCCTTTTTTTCTGGTGCCAAGAAGTTACCATCTGTATTCATCATGATCGCTGAGAGGAAGTGAGCCGTATGTATATAGTTTAAAATACATGGGAAATCAGATGTGGTGGATGTAAAATTCATACAGCTGAAACCCCGACTGCCGGTACAGAGATCGATGGCCTTTCTAGTAGCACAAGCAGATAAAGAATTGTGGGCCACCTGAATACTAAAAGCTGTTACGGTGGCTTACAAAGCATATAATAATAATAAGAAGAAAATAAAGGGGAAGAAAAATGCATGTAGTGCCTTTCTCACACCCACTGTCACTTTTGGCCGACCAAAAATAAACAAACAGAAATATAAAGTCCCCCACAAGCTGTGAGGATAAAACTCCAGTGGAGTAGCAGCACACCAGCTCACAAAAAGTAACACACAGGCTTTTTCCACACAGCGTGCATTTCTGAAATTGCCCTGGGGCAATAGCGTACAGAATACCGTGGTATGGATCCATGATGTGAGCACAGAAATCTTGCAGGGTGCTGGGCACCCCCCCGACATTAACAAAAGCAACAGTCACATTAATAATCAACAGGCACAACCTGGGCCATAGCAAGCAAAAAAAAAAACACTTATTACTCATGGCGGGCCAAGGCCTGGGGAACCCAATCACTGTTGATATTAATATGAAAGGAAAGGTTGACTTTCATCGATGCCATTGCCAAAGGCTCATTAAAACTCATCTACCTGCTTGTGGTGCATATGCACTACACTAGTGCACAGATTCACAAGATACTGGATGATCCCCTGTCCTTGAATGAACAAAGCGTATTAAGCAGCAGGTCATGTGTGGGGACCTACCTACAGTCATTGGAGTTTCAAAACCTGCTATGGCGGATAAAAAAAAAAGTTTTCCACTGTCAAACATGTGCCACTTTGTACGATGCAACCCTACTGAGCTCAGGTTGAGATGACACCAGTGTTGTCGGTCAAAGTATGGTTCCCTGGAAGTAGAGCTGGAGAACACCCCTAGAGGTTAAGTGAATACATAATCAAGGGGGGGGGGGTTTCAAAAATGTGGCAACCAGTAAGAGAGTCCTTGGTTCGAGTACTTTGGAATTTCTGTGTAAACTTTACTCTGAGTTTCCTCCGGGACCTGCGGTTTCCTCCTACAGGCTAACTACATGTCTATTAGGCTAACTGACTATTATAAATTGCCCCTAGGTGTGAGTGTGAATGAGTTGTGTGTGTGTTGGTCCTGCAATGCTATGGTGAGCTGGTCAGGGTGTACCCCACACTTGGCCACTGTTGGCTGAGATAGACATCAGCCTCCCTGCAACTGTGGTCGGATTAAGTAGTTTGGCAAATGTGTGAGTGAGTGAGTCAGTCCACTGGTGTCCCAATAGTCTATATTGACCATTGAAGTCCCTGCTGGACAAATCTGCAATAAGAAATACAGTCGGCCCCCAATTTACGAAGACCCCTGTGTACGAAATCCCCGTGTTGCGAAAAATATTTTCCTGAGTTTCCGTCCCCGAGATACGAAACAACCCCATCTTACGAGAAGAAATTCAAAATTCAAACGCGCCAATCAAAATTTCACGAGTTGCTCTCTCATTGGCTGTCTCTCAACATCCCGCCCCACTTGCCTCCCAGATAGAGACAGAAGGAAGCTTCATTCTTTAGTTTTTAGTTTAGTTTTTAAGTTGTTTTAATTCAGGAAATGTTTAATAAATGTGGGTGCATTTGAGCTCATCTGGAATTCCGATCCCTCAACGAATCAAATTAAACTCAAGTTTGTCAAGCAGGGAATGCGCTTTGAATTCAAGTCTTGTGGGCGTGGCCCGCAGCGCACGCGCGAGAGAGACCGAGAGAGAGAGAGAGAGAGAGAGAAACAAAGAGAGAGAGAGAGAGATGTGTGTTAATAAAAAAATGTTTAATAATGGTTTAATTAATAAATATGGTAATAAAATGTTTAAATGGCTTAATAAATAATTTTCTTTTACTTTTAACACATATTTCATACAAAATTGGTGTACTTTTATAATTTTTAAAGGGTTTATGGGGTTTATCCAGTCTAACGACTGGAGCCTTGGAACGAATTAGGCATTTAACATGTAAGATGCGACCCCTACTTACGAAATCCCCGCAATACGAAAAGGACTCTGGAACGGATTAATTTCGTAAGTTGGGGGCCGACTGTATACAGGGATCCTTCACTTTCCGCAGTTAATTGGGACCAAGATTCCCTCGCGACCACCGAATTCCGCGAAGTCAGATCACCCCCCATCTGACTGATGTATATGTACATGTATATGTATATATCATATCAATAAATACATATTCAATGCTATAAATGCTTATAATGACGAGTAAACATTTAAAAAATATGATGCAAATAAAATATAAATACACACACATACGGACGCAGAAGCGCGTGCACAGAAATGTAACTAGTTTTGATGGGAGGTTTTGGGTTGGGTTTTTTTTGCGTTTGTTTAGGGTTTTGTGTTTTGTTCTGTTTTTGTTTTTTTGTTTTTTGAGGGGGGGGGTTGGGGGAGTTGCATAATTGGCCTTATTTTTGTGGCATTTTACTGAACTTTTCCCCTTTTCCTCCTTAATTTCCTTTTTTTTTAATTCATTGAATATTTTTTAAAAAACGTGATGCACTGAAGCCGCATGAATCGAAGTGCAAAGTAGCGAGGGATCACTGTATTTGAACCCAAGAACATGTATGTTTTCTTTTTTTAGTTCCAAATAAAGAAGGGAAAATCTGACTTTTTAAATTTCAGAGGTGGAAGCCCCCTGCTATTTAATATGCTGTGCATACCACATGTGGTGCAAGTGGTGAATAAATATGACTGGCTTATATCCATAGTTCTGAAAAATGCAAATTTGAAATATGGATGATTTCTTCACTTCTGCGTGAGGTGGGTGACATTCCCAATTCCGAAATCCTTCCTACTGCATTAGGTGTAGCATTCATAGTGCTCGACAAATTGTACCCTAGTCACCCTAGAGCGTACCGCGTGAACGTTGCTGTCTGAATGATTTGCTGCTATGCAGATACACTCAGCAGCAAGTGACAAGACAGATGGAGCTCCTGATTTCACATCTGGAAACTGTGAAACTAGAAGTCAATCATGAGAGGAACTATACTAATTCTGCACAGGCCATACAGTCCATTGGCAGATGTCCACCGTTTGTCTCTGAAAGCTCCCTACCAAACAATGTGTTGTATTCAGAGAGTGGATGTACTGTCTCACTGCAGATTTACAAAGAGGTGTTGTCACTAATTTGGTACACCTATGGTGGACAGGAAGTCAATAATGTTTGCAGAACCAGCAGACAAAGTACTGTCCAACATGGTACAAAGCCAAAATATAAACCAAGCCACTGGACCAAGATATGCACATGCACTAATTGGCAAACTTAAGGACTGTCTTTTTTTCTTGCTAGAACTATTACTGATGCACCACAAAGCATCCAACAGCCTACGTAATTGGTAATGTTGCTAGCAATGAAAATACCAGGGTTCCAGATGTTATTCAATTAATTTTCTGAATCGATTAATCCTAATTAGGGTCGCATTGAGGCTGGCGCCCATCCCAGCCAACTACGGGTACGGGCAGAGTACACCCTGGACGGCTCGCCAGGCCATCGCAGGGGCAAGAAACACACTGACGGCTATGGAGCTACTCTTGTAGAAAGTCAGCAATGGTTCTTTTACATGAACCTCACAGCATAGACAGTGAGAGACATGGCTAGGCTATGATAACCCAGTTAGCTGCACTGGGGTGACAGTGACAACCTGTTGATATTGGGGCTTGAACCCCCAGCATTGGGATCAGTAATGCAGTGCCTTTACCACCAGGACACCACTGCCATTCCAGATGTTCAGTTCATTTTCTGTAACCGCTTAATGCTAATTAGGGTCATGGGGAGGCTGGCGCCCATCCCAGCCAACTACGGGTATGGGCAGAGTACACCCTGGACAGCTCGCCAAGTCATCGCAGGGCGGAAACACGCTAACGGCTTTACAGCTCCTCTTGAAGAAAGTCAGCAATGGTTCCTTTACATGAACCTCACAGCATAGACAGGGACAGACATGGCCAGGCTATGATAACCCAGTTCGCTGCACTGGGGGGACAGTGTCAACCTTGTGGAGAGTGGGACTCAAACCCCCAACCTTAGGATCAGCAATCAAGTGCCTTTACCACCAGGCCACCACTACTCCATTCCAGATGTTAATTATGTTAATCGTAGCACTTTTTCAGAGCCTCACACACTCATGGGCCAAACTGCTTAATATTGTTCGCGTTGCAGGGAGGCTGAAGCCTATCTCAACTGGTGTTGGAGGCTGAGGTCTATTTCAACTGATTGGTAGGTTACACCTTGAACAGCTCACTAGACCATCACAGAGCCAAGAGACATATACAACGATTCACAGTAACAGTTACACTTATGGCCAATTTTGAACAGCCAATTAGCCCAATGTGCATTTCGTTGGACTGTAGGAGTAAACTGGAATACCAGGAGGGACTCCACACAAGCATGGGAAAGAACATGCAAACTCAACACAGAAACCCAGAACTCGAACCCAGGACCTATTTTCTGTGAGGTGGACGTGCTAACCACTAGGCCACCTTGCCGCCTAGAAGTACCTCTGTCTAGTCAAAACATTTCTTAAATCTGTACAATGTCTCTGGCAATGTCAGCTATTCGATTTAGTCGACCTCCAGTAGGACATGGGCATTGGGTTAGACGATAAAGGGATAAATTAAGACAACTTTTTGGCAGCACTATTCGCCAAATGGTTGATTTGGATTTAAACTTGCTTGGATGTACCAATCTATCTGCACTTGGTGACGAGATTAGGCTCAGGTTCATTCTGTGCTTGGAGGAGAACCACAAATAACCTCACTATGTCACTCACTTAGATACTTACTGACCTGCTTCATCCTACCACTAGGGTTGCAGGGATGCTGGATCCTGTCTCAGTCACTTGAATATCGAATGTAGGCAGAGTACACCCTGAATCGATTGCAAAACCATCGCAGGGCAAACACACACACACACACACACACACACACACACACACACACACACACACACACACACACACACACACAAAACCATTTACTGTCACACCTAGGGGGCAAACTGGAACATCCAGTTAGCCTAATGTACATGTCTTTGGACTGTGAGAGAAAACCGAAGTAGTCAGAAGAAACCCATAAAGCATACGGAGAATGTGAACCCAGGACCTTCTTGCTGTGAGGTGGACATGCTAACCAGTATTCCTTCCCATTTCAGTAATGAAAATGCGGGTAGTGGTAGAATTGTGGGCCAAGGTCCCAAGGTAGGGGGTTCAAGCCCCACTGTCAACGGTTTCCACTGCTGTTCCCCTCAGTGTAGCTAACGGGGTCATCAAAGGCCGGTGATGTCTCTCACTGTGAGAGGAATGTAAACAAACCATTGCTGGCTTTCTTCAAGAGATATCGCTCCATAGCCATCAGCGTGTTTCTGCAATGGCCAAGGTGCACTCTGCTCTCGTCCAGAGTCGGCTGAGATGAGCGTCAGCCTCCCCGTGACCCTGATTATTTAAGAATCTGAAGACGTCTCTGTACACGGATGCCTTGATCTTTAGGCCCTCAGGCAGCATTGCATTAAAAATAGGCATAACTCGAGCTTGGAAATCACTGCATGGCACAGGGCTACGTACCTCCAGGAATCCTTATCTGCATTGTTAGGTTATCTAGAAATGGCGATGTATCTCAAATGTTTATCTAGAAATGGGATGTATCTCAAATGGGTTATTCTGGTTAATGAGATTGACAAGAGGGACATCGTAATTCTGAGGGTCTATTTAAGGGTTCTGTACCTGAGGCCATGGTTTCAAAGTGACAGACTTGTTATGCATACTTTGAGTCGAAACTGGATGCATGGGAAATCCCCACTAAAATTGCATAGTACGACTGTACTGCTCATGTGTCTGTCACAATTATACAATTATTACTGTGTTATTACATGGCTGGCAAATCTTTGATCGGAATATCAATGCATGGAAGTTGTGGAAATATTTGACATATTCCTCTCTCATACTTTGTTGCCCCCAGGCAGGATGTACAAATTAGGCATGCTGCAGCAACACCAATGTTCTGAGACTATTCTTCATGAAGAACCCAATACTAATAAAAAATGCAATTTAAATTGTTATATGGTAATGAATTTGATTCTTCTTTCAGCAGGCTCTATACTGAAGCACTATAATTGCCCGAGTCAAAACAATGACCCCATAATAAATATTTCAGTCATTTATTAACATTTAATTCAATCAAGAATATTTTTTGTACCTTAAAAAATTCTCCCTAAATGTGTTTTACAATAATTTACATAATTTTGTGATCTAGACATGAAGTAAGCATTTTAATAATTATTTATAATGTTATGATTATATGTTATGATTATAATATATTATTTTATTATGTATGCAATGAATGTCTATGTTCGACCGGGCTAAGAAAAGAATAAAGCAGAATTAGTACTCTCAGGGAATGATAGTCAGGGTGAGACAGCATTTAGTGATGAGAATGATGATGAGCAACTGTAAATGAAGATAAGAGAGAGAGAGAGAGAGAGAGAGAGAGAGAGAGAGAGAGAGAGAGAGAGAGAGAGTTGGAACAAAGATACTGACAAGAGTGAATATGATTGTGAAGTGATACACTGATGAATTGAATTAATGATGAATGTGGTGGTGTTCTGATGATGATAATGATGGTGGTGGTTATGATGATGATGATGAGGATGATGATGGTTATGATGATGATGGTGGTGGTGGTGGTGGTTATGATGATGATGGTGGTGGTGGTTATGATGATGATAATGATGATGGTTATGCTGATGATGATGGTGTTGATGATAACTATGACTTTCGTAAAGAGTAGCTGCAAAGCTGTCAGTGTGTTTCTGTCCCTTGCTAAAGGGTTGTGACAGAAAGGCCATCTGACATAAAAACCTATGCCAAATCAAATGTGCGAATCAGACGATTCACTGTGGCGACTCCCAAGAAAGGGAAAAAGCCGAAAGGAAAAGAAGAAGAAGAAGAGATGTTGGTGGTTATGATGATGATGCTGCTGCTGCTGCTGCTGCTGCTGCTGATGATGATGATGATGATGATGGTGGTGGTGGTGGTGGAGGAGGTGGTGATGATGGTCACTATGATAATTATGCTGGTGATGATAATTATAATGACTATGAAGATAATGATCATGATGCTTGTGGGGGAGATGATGATAATGATGATGATAATGGAAATGATCACGGTTATGATGATGATGATAGTGATGATGATGATGATGATGAAAGTAATGATAAGAAAGATGGTGGCTATGATGATGCTGGGGATGATAATGATGGTGATTATGATGATGGTGAAGATAATGATCATGATACTTGTGGGGGAGATAATGATGATGATGATGATGATGATTATGATGATGATGATGGTAATTATGATGATGATGATGATGATGATGATGATGAATGTAATGATAAGAATGATGGTGGCTGTGATGATGCTGGTGATGATAATGATGGGGATTATGATGATGATGAAGATCATGATCATGATACTTGTGGTGGTGGTGATGATGATGATGATGATGATGATGAAGATGATTATGAAGATGATGATGAAGATGATGACGATGATAAGAATGATGGTGGCTATGATGATACTGGTGATGATAATGATGGTGATTATGATGATGATAACGGTGATGACGGTGATGGTGGTGGTGTTGGAGATGATGATGAAAATTATGATGATTTCTGGTGGCTATGGTGATGATGCTTTTGGTAATAATGATGATGATGATAATAATGATTAATGATGATGATGATTATGATGATGATGATGATGATGATGATGATGATGATGAAGGTATGTATAATAGAAGTCAAGCTGCAGGCATGATTAGAGTGTAACATTTTACTCTTTAACATAATACATCATATTTTAAATTAATGTTTAAATGTTTTTGGGTTGTTGTTTTTTTTTTTTTTTTTGCATGAAATTATGGAATATTGCTACATTACAGAAAATCCCATTAAAAACGTAATGAATTCAGTTATATAATATTGCATACCATAGAAGGGTTTAATTTAATGGACCTACAGATCCTGGTTCATGGCCTCACTGTTCTTCCTGCATAATCAAATCGTATTTTAATCAGAGTCAGTAATTAATTTTAATGAAAATAAGTACCACAGTGAAGCCATGGTGAGCTCAGTTGAACCTACAGTACTATAGTCAGACTACGAGAGTATCACAGTTCAGAATGTTAGACACACTGACCCTCGGAAAGGTTAAAAGGTATTTTTGATTAATTGACACTGTGACCCAGTTTCGACAAGCTGGTAGGGTGGGCCATAGGGACTGTTTAATATAAATAGAAAATAAACCATTAAAAAATCATCACTGCTAGAGCGTTAAAGGAAGTGTCGGAGGTGGATGCGGCCTAGTTTTCAGCGAACATCGTGTGAACACATAGAACCTTGGACGCTTTGAGGGATTACAACTACAATAATTGGACATGTTTGCTCCCAATCAAACTCTCAAGAAGGAAATGCAACCTTTTAAATTATGTAATTAATTCAGAAATAATAAAAGCGTTGCCATAGTGACACATCTTCACATATCTGCCTCACATCAAAAGGGTCCTGAGTTCAAGTCCTGGGCTCAGCAAGGGTGTGTGTAGTTTGTATGCGCTTCCCTTGCCTGGGCGGGTTTCCTCCAAGTATTGCAGTTTCCTCCTAACGTCCGAAGACATGCACATTAAGCGAATTCATCATTCATTTTTTTGACTGTGTGATCCAGCACCTTTTCCACCGGGCCACCACGGTCTCATTAGGCTAATTGGCTGTTCAAAGGTGCTCACAACACACACACACACACACACACACACACACACACACACACAAAACCACTCACTCATAAATCCACACCTGGGGCAAATAAACAGCCAATTAGTATAATATGCATGTGTTTAGACTGTAGTAGGAAACCAGGTTGCCCGGAGGGAGCCCACACAAGCACAGTGAGAACATGCAAACTACACAGTGCAATGCCTGAGCCCAGGATTCAAACCCAGGACCTTCTAGCTGTGCGGAGGAGATGCCGTCCAGTATAAGGAGAGAAAATTCTTCGTCTGTAATATAAGGTGCTGGAGACTGCAGGGAGCGAGGCCCGTACAGAACAGACGCTGGAATTAAGAGTTTAAAAAAGAAATTTTTAGGTCACCCTTCGCCAACGGCGCATGTTCACTAAAAGCTGACCATTATTACAGAGACGGATTTTGTTAGGAAGAAAGGATTTTAAAAATGCTGTGAAATCAGAAAGTGTAGGAATAAAATAACAACAGGTTTCGTCATTACCGCACGTTCGCGTCCGTGGCATTTAACCAAGCACCCGTTCCTGACTTGCCTTTGCTCGAAAGATTTCGGGTGATTTCATCAGCAGCCACCTTTACCTGCCAATAATCATTAGTTCCGGTTTAAAGGAGAAAAAAGGGGAGTGTGACGATAGGGAGTGAAGCAGATTGGACAAAAAAAACAGCAAAGTGAACATGTAACAGTAGAGATAAAGTTATACACAACATGATTATGAGACAACACTGTGTCAGGTCATGCAACCGGAGGCCTTGGACTCCCAGACAGGTTAGTCATGTAAACGCTTCCACTAAAGTACAGTCGTGTGAAATTTATGAAAAATGATTCAGAAAAAATATACGCATCATTTCAATCTAAGTTTTGTTTTATTGCGTGTAAAATTAGCATGTGAAATTAGAATGTGAGCAGTGGTGGCCTGGTGAGAAAAGTGCTGGATCACTGATCCCAAGGGTGTGGGTTCAAGCCCCACTGTGAAAGGTGGTCACTGCTGTACCCACAGTGCACCTAACTGGGATATCAAAGGCCGGCAATGTCTCTCACAGTCTATGGTGTGAGGTTCATGTAAAAGAACCATTGCTGACTTTCGACAAGAGTAGCTATATAGCCATCAGCAGCTTCTGCCCTGCAATGTCCTGGTGAGCCATCCAGGGTCTACTCTGCCCTCATCCAGAGTTGGCTGAGATGGGAAGCAGCATTCCCCTGACCGTAATAAAGATTAAGCAGTTACAGAATATGGATGAATGAAAAAAATTAGCTTGTGTGGTTTTCATGTGATTTCTCATGAGGAAATCATAGCATGTGATGTTTTCGTGTGATTTCTCATGAGGAAATTAGCATGTGAGGTTTCTGTGTGATTTCTCATGAGGAAATTAGCATGTTCAGTTTTCGAGTGATTTCTCATGAGGAAATTAGAATGTGAGGTTTCCGTGTGATTTCTCAAGACGAAATTAGTATGTGAGGTTTTTGTGTGTTTTTTCATGAGGAAATTCGCATGTGCAGTTTTCATGTGATTTCTCATTTTCTCATGAGGAAATTAACATGTGAGGTTTTCGTGTGATTTCTCAAGAGGAAATTAGCATGTGAGGTTTCCGTGTGATTTCTCAAGAGGAAATTAGCATGTGAGGTTTCCGTGTGATTTCTCAAGAGGAAATTAGCATGTGAGGTTTCCGTGTGATTTCTCATGAGGAAATTAGCATGTGAGGTTTCCGTGTGATTTCTCAAGAGGAAATTAGCATGTGAGGTTTCCGTGTGATTTCTCAAGAGGAAATTAGCATGTGAGGTTTTCATGTGATTTCTCATGAGTAAATTAGCATTTGAGGTTTTGGTTTGATTTCTCATGAGGAAATTAGCATGTGCGGTTTTTGTGTGTTTTCTCATGTAGAAATTAGCAAGTGCAGTTTTCATGTGATTTCTCATTTTCTCATGAGGAAATTAGCATGTGAGGTTTTCGTGTGATTTCTCAAGAGGAAATTAGCATGTGCGGTTTTTGGTGATTTCTCATGAGGAAATTAGCATGTGCAGTTTCCGTGTGATTTCTCGTGAGGAAATTAGCATGTGAGGTTTCCGTGTGATTTCTCAAGAGGAAATTAGCATGTGAGGTTTTCATGTGATTTCTCATGAGGAAATTAGCATTTGAGGTTTTGGTTTGATTTCTCATGAGGAAATTAGCATGTGCGGTTTTTGTGTGTTTTCTCATGTAGAAATTAGCAAGTGCAGTTTTCATGTGATTTCTCATTTTCTCATGAGGAAATTAGCATGTGAGGTTTTCGTGTGATTTCTCAAGAGGAAATTAGCATGTGCGGTTTTTGGTGATTTCTCATGAGGAAATTAGCATGTGCAGTTTCCGTGTGATTTCTCGTGAGGAAATTAGCATGTGAGGTTTCCGTGTGATTTCTCAAGAGGAAATTAGCATGTGAGGTTTTCATGTGATTTCTCATGAGGAAATTAGCATTTGAGGTTTTGGTTTGATTTCTCATGAGGAAATTAGCATGTGCGGTTTTTGTGTGTTTTCTCATGTAGAAATTAGCATGTGCAGTTTTCATGTGATTTCTCATTTTCTCATGAGGAAATTAGCATGTGAGGTTTTCGTGTGATTTCTCAAGAGGAAATTAGCATGTGCGGTTTTTGGTGATTTCTCATGAGGAAATTAGCATGTGCAGTTTCCGTGTGATTTCTCGTGAGGAAATTAGCATGTGAGGTTTTCGTGTGATTTCTCATGAGGAAATTAGCATGTGAGGTTTTCATGTGATTTCTCATGAGGAAATTAGCATTTGAGGTTTTGGTTTGATTTCTCATGAGGAAATTAGCATGTGCGTTTTTGTGTGTTTTCTCATGTGGAAATTAGCAAGTGCAGTTTTCATGTGATTTCTCATTTTCTCATGAGGAAATTAGCATGTGAGGTTTTCGTGTGATTTCTCAAGAGGAAATTAGCATGTGCGGTTTTTGGTGATTTCTCATGAGGAAATTAGCATGTGCAGTTTCCGTGTGATTTCTCGTGAGGAAATTAGCATGTGAGGTTTCCGTGTGATTTCTCAAGAGGAAATTAGCATGTGAGGTTTTCATGTGATTTCTCATGAGGAAATTAGCATTTGAGGTTTTGGTTTGATTTCTCATGAGGAAATTAGCATGTGCGGTTTCTGTGTGTTTTCTCATGTAGAAATTAGCATGTGCAGTTTTCATGTGATTTCTCATTTTCTCATGAGGAAATTAGCATGTGAGGTTTTCGTGTGATTTCTCAAGAGGAAATTAGCATGTGCGGTTTTTGGTGATTTCTCATGAGGAAATTAGCATGTGCAGTTTCCGTGTGATTTCTCGTGAGGAAATTAGCATGTGAGGTTTTCGTGTGATTTCTCATGAGGAAATTAGCATGTGAGGTTTTCATGTGATTTCTCATGAGGAAATTAGCATTTGAGGTTTTGGTTTGATTTCTCATGAGGAAAATAGCATGTGCAATTATGTGTGTTTTCTCATGTAGAAATTAGCATGTGCAGTTTTCATGTGATTTCTCATTTTCTCATGAGGAAATTAGCATGTGAGGTTTTCGTGTGATTTCTCATGAGGAAATTAGCATGTGCAGTTTCCGTGTGATTTCTCGTGAGGAAATTAGCATGTGAGGTTTTCGTGTGATTTCTCATGAGGAAATTAGCATGTGAGGTTTTCATGTGATTTCTCATGAGGAAATTAGCATGTGAGGTTTTCATGTGATTTCTCATGAGGAAATTAGCATTTGAGGTTTTGGTTTGATTTCTCATGAGGAAATTAGCATGTGCGTTTTTGTGTGTTTTCTCATGTGGAAATTAGCAAGTGCAGTTTTCATGTGATTTCTCATTTTCTCATGAGGAAATTAGCATGTGAGGTTTTCGTGTGATTTCTCAAGAGGAAATTAGCATGTGAGGTTTTTGGTGATTTCTCACGAGGAAATTAGCATGTGAGGTTTCCGTGTGATTTCTCAAGAGGAAATTAGCATGTGAGGTTTCCGTGTGATTTCTCAAGAGGAAATTAGCATGTGAGGTTTTCATGTGATTTCTCATGAGGAAATTAGCATTTGAGGTTTTGGTTTGATTTCTCATGAGGAAATTAGCATGTGCGGTTTTTGTGTGTTTTCTCATGTAGAAATTAGCATGTGCAGTTTTCATGTGATTTCTCATTTTCTCATGAGGAAATTAGCATGTGAGGTTTTCGTGTGATTTCTCATGAGGAAATTAGCATGTGAGGTTTTCGTGTGATTTCTCATGAGGAAATTAGCATGTGCAGTTTCCGTGTGATTTCTCGTGAGGAAATTAGCATGTGAGGTTTTCGTGTGATTTCTCATGAGGAAATTAGCATGTGAGGTTTTCATGTGATTTCTCATGAGGAAATTAGCATTTGAGGTTTTGGTTTGATTTCTCATGAGGAAATTAGCATGTGCGTTTTTGTGTGTTTTCTCATGTGGAAATTAGCAAGTGCAGTTTTCATGTGATTTCTCATTTTCTCATGAGGAAATTAGCATGTGAGGTTTTCGTGTGATTTCTCAAGAGGAAATTAGCATGTGCAGTTTTTGGTGATTTCTCATGAGGAAATTAGCATGTGCAGTTTCCGTGTGATTTCTCATGAGGAAATTAGAATGTGAGGTTTCCGTGTGATTTCTCAAGAGGAAATTAGTATGCGAGGTTTTTGTGTGTTTTTTCATGTGGAAATTAGCATGTGAGGTTTCCGTGTGATTTCTCATGAGGAAATTAGCATGTGAGGTTTCCGTGTGATTTCTCATGAGGAAATTAGCATGTGAGGTTTCCGTGTGATTTCTCATGAGGAAATTAGCATGTGCGGTTTTCATGTGATTTCTCATGAGGAAATTAGAATGTGAGGTTTCCGTGTGATTTCTCATGAGGAAATTAGCATGTGAGGTTTCCGTGTGATTTCTCATGAGGAAATTAGCATGTGCGGTTTTCATGTGATTTCTCATGAGGAAATTAGAATGTGAGGTTTCCGTGTGATTTCTCATGAGGAAATTAGCCTGTGATGGCAGCATTCGTCTCCTGAAAACAGGAAGGTTCTGGGTTTAAACCTCAGGGCAGAGTTTGAATGTACTTTCTATGCCTGTGCGGTGTTCCTCTGGTTTCTTTCTATAGACCTGCTGTTGAGGTAACTCAACAAAGAGGACACTGGGTGTAGGCCAGGTCAAAGTACACACTGAACATCTCGTTAGACCATTGCAGGGCAACACACAATCATTCACGCTCTCACCTGGGGCAATTTGCATCAGCCAATTATCCGGAAGAACATTTCTTTGGACTGTAGGAGGAAACTGGAGTACCAGGAGGAAACCCATGTATGTACAGGGAGGACAGAGAAACACCATTGTTGAGCCTGGGACTCAAATCCAGGTCCATCTTGTGGTGAGGCGGCTGTGCTAATCACTATGTAACCATACTGCTTCCTGACCACTACGTCAAGGGTTCCGACCGTGGTGCTGCAGGACTAGCTTTCTTTTTCGTGTTTTCTCTGCTCAGCCACACATTCTAGTGTTTTCGCTGCTTAGCCCCATCCACTTCAGGTCATGAAGAGATGCTAAATAGCTCAATACTTAAATTAAGTGGATTGAGAACATGGAACACACAATGAACTGCAAGGTAGGAGATTCTTCAGAACCAGGGTCCATTTACTCTCACTTGATTTCTCACACGATTTCTCACACAATGTTATTAGCTCATAGTTATGCTTTGCCATATTATTCAAAAATGTTTACCTGAAATATTTCATGCATTATAAGACAGCTAGATTACTGGGATGGTCACAACACTGGCACTAATGAGCCCTGTCTCATTCTCTGTGATAAGCCATAGATGATCATTTTCCTGCCTGTCACCACTTTTCCTTTTAATACTCTCATTCTGTGAATCAGCATGCTACCCTCGACATCCTAAAGATACCAGCAAATGCTGCTGTTTCTGAAAATGAGGCACAATGAGCTACATCATCTAATCATAATTATAAAATGTTTGGAATGGGAATCATCCTGAGAACATTCATTCATTTTTCAAAGACATTTAATCCTAATTAGTATCAGGGGGAGGTTGGTGCCCATCTCAGCTGACTCTGGGTGAAGGTAGGTGACACCCTAGACAACTCGCCAGGCTATTGCAGGGCAAACACCCACACAACCATTGACACCTAGGGGCGATTTGGACCAGCTAAGTAACCTACTGTGCATGTTTTTGGACTGTGAGAGGAAACCAGAGTACTGAGAGGAAACCCACACAAGCACGGAAAGAGCATGAGAACTCCACACAGAAACGCCTGAATTGGGAATTGAACCCAGGACCTTCTTGCATTGTGGCAGACATGCTAACCACTACACCATCGTGCCACCACTCCCGAGTGCACAAATTCGAAATTATTTCCTAAGAGTATTGTATTGGCGTCTTCTCTGTCACAATTCGTCATTCATTCATTCATGTTCTGAACCGCTTAATCCTAATTAGGGTCATGGGGA
>CM045730.1:9047500-9055000 GCA_024760905.1 Plotosus lineatus | reverse complement strand
CATGGGACTTCAAATCTTGTCACACAACCCCTCACCCGTTATAAGATTTCCTATCAGCTGGCTGCGCATTCAAGTGTAATTTGTGACTAAGTGTTCAATTAGTACGAATCTTTGAGCCAAGAATTTACACTCCTTTAATCTCTACAAATAGTTTTTTCCTAAGAGGTTTAAACAAACTAAAGATCTGTTGGAAAAGTATTTGGCGAAGTTCTAATGTTGTGAGAGCAACTTGGGGGAAAATCAATCTGCTGTTTCTGGGACTGAATGTGTGTGTGTGCGGGGGGGGGGGGGGGGGCAGTTCAACTCCTCCTGGATGGGACACCAATCCATTGCAGCTTACCGTCCCAGTCTATTTTTACTGGTCCCCATTTATACTGCTGGGTAAAAAGAGGCACACTTGTGGTTGAGACCTCGCCCAGGGGTCTTAGCACAATGGGGGGTCTGTCTACCTGGGATTTGAACACATAACCTCCCGATCATGAGCGCAGCACGCTAACCACTACACCACCGGCCCCTTGTTGAGTGCGAAGGTGATTGTGAATAGTTGTGTCTTGTATTTCCCTGACATGGTCAGGCAAGCTGTTTAGAGTGTACCCCGCCCTCACCCAATGTTGGCTGAGATAAGTGCCAGCTTCCCGCGACCCTAGTAGACATTAATCAGTTCAGCAAATAAGTGATGGACTGAGTGAGAGGAAAACCAGAAATGTTGATAGCTGCAGCCAGCAGACTCACACTTTCCTTTGTGTCATTAAACCAGAAAATGGAAGAATTTCATGGCTGGCTGGCTGATCTTTACTAAGAATTACAAAGGCGTGTTGCATGAGACACAAAAAAAAAAAAAAAAAAAAAAATCCATTCATGCACTGTTTTCTCAGACATGATATGATTCAAGATGACGAAAGCATATTTATTGCATTCCTATAAATGCAGTTTTAATGTATTATGTGCTCAGACTTGTAGAGAAATCGTTAATATTTCATACTACACAGACCTGGTTGTTAGTAAATGCTGAACGATGTCACTGATGATGAATCCATGAGGTTTTTACTGGACACGTTATCATAGGCTTTCATCCAACGCTGGTCTCACCCTTCACATATTCGCCTGATAAAATGCTTTGAATATGTTAAATCTACATTGTTATTCTGTCTAAGGACGGACCAACAGATTCTTAGACTTAGTGCGAGCGAATGTGACCGTTCGAGCCATTACGAGGGCTAGTGAGTGGGCAACGTCTGCACTTAACGCTTCATTTTAAATCCCTCAACGCGTTGACATATGCAACGGCGAACACCAGGGCCTTTGTTCTTCCCTTTTAAGACAAATCTTTCCAAGAGTTATTAATTAGGGAGTTTCATTTGTACTTAACATTTACCTTCGGACTTAATGTTCGAGCTGGTTCCGCTAATGGTAATGCTGAGGCAAAACGCTGTCTGAAAGCAACGCGCCGTTAAATGTAACAGTGTACCGCCCAAACAGCCGGGAACCTATCAGTGCTCTGGCTGAGTAGACCAGTGGGGTGCCAAAGTGCCACAGCATGCCTCATTAGATTGAATTACACTTTGGTTTTAGCTAATTAAAGCCCCCTTGACTCATCAAGATGGCACAAAAATAGCTTTAGTTTAACACGTTGAAGTATTCAACTTACACGGCGAATCAAGGCTGTGACCCAAATCGAAATGGCGCCCCAGGGATTGGACCTGGGGGGGTGGGGGGGTGGAGGTGGGGGTGTTTTCATTAATTATAGCGGCATGTTATGCTGATTTTGGGAACTGGTAAAACAAACCCTGATAACGAGGTCGTCTCAGATGGCGGGTTTAGCTAATGCGCCTGTGGATGCAAAATGTGCGTTCAGACAAGACGGCGTGTCTGCGTATCATGCCACGCTGATTAATCAGGACATCCAAACGCAATCGGACGAGAAATCTAATTGACTGTGTCTGTTCCGGATGCAACGATTCTTCATTTTACCCGAAGCAAGATGGGATCCGGATGAAATCAGGCTAATCACGTAAAATTACCGCCGTATTACTGATTTGAGTTAGGGAGAGAAGCTCGGAGGCAGAGGTCAAAATAAACATGACGCAGGACACATTATCAGACTGGGCGTGTTGATGTACATAGGAATCAGATTAAGTATCATGTGTCTGCTTATCTAATGCAGTTAATATCATAGTGTGTGTATATCAGTAACGGTTCTGCCCAAAGAGTTCGAGTTCAAGTGTGCTGAGTTCACCATAACGATAAAGCATCGCATGCAGCCAGCTCTCTATTACTTCATATGCACACTCACTGCACAATTTAATAGGAAATCCTTGGATGACTCCTTTCATGGTTGCTTCCTCTGGTTGCCTGGGGATTTTCTTAGCCACTATCACTACAGGCTTGCTGATTTGGGATGTATCGGATTAAATAAAAAATGTTTACAATTATGTCTAAATTCTTCAAAATATTTTACGATGTAAAGCTCCTTTATTCGTTTGCTGAACCGTTTGATCCTACAAAGTTTCATAGTAAGGGCTGAAGACTATCTCAGCCAGCCCTGGATGAAGGCAGGGTACCCTGAACTGCAAACCAGTCCATCGCACACACAACTACGACAAAAACTCACACCTGTGGGACAATTTAGCAACAACCAATTAGCCCAGTGTCAGTTATTTTCTGTGGCGCCCCCTCTAGGAAGAAAAAAACATTTCACGCCCCCCACCACCCTGCGAGCGACTGTAAATAGTATTATTTGTCTATGAAATTGTTATTAGTACATCTCTGCATAAAATTGTATCTTTATTAACATTAAAAACAAAAAACAAAAAAATATAGTTCAACTTACAATAAAGAAAAACTTAATTAACATTTTTAATCTGTAATTGAAAAGATTTAAAGTGCACCAATGTGACTGAAAAACTTGTGGTTGAGACCTTGCCCAGGGGTCTTTGCACAGTGAGGGTCTAACTGAGATTTTAACACACAACCTCGCAATCATGAGCGTAGCACCCTAGCCACTACACTGCCAGCCCCACAGGAACCCAGAGTACCGTAAGAAAATCCATGCAGGAAACTGCAGGCTCCATATAGAAACACCTTCACGGAGCATGATTCAACGATGACTTGATATGAGCTGTCAACACATGAAACAATATCCCATCATAAGCACAACCCGTCATGTAACTAAGACTGGTGTAATTGTAGCTGGGAAATGTACTGCGTAAAGCCACGCAAATGGGCTGTACATGTGACACACACCCACAGCTTTCCAACAGAATGTACCTAAATTTTTGTCATTAAACTGTTGTATGCCTGTTGTAGGAAATATGAGACATGCTGTAATAAAACAATCAGAATGGTAAGTTAACAGAAAATACAGTGATCCTTCGCTACTTCGCGCTTCAGTGCATCGTGGGTTTTTCAAAAATATTCATTGTTTAATAAAAAATAAAGAAATTAAGGAAAATAGGGGGAAAGTTAAGGAAAATACCACAAAACAAGGGCAATTATGCAAAAAAAAACAAAAAAAACAAACAAACGAACAAAAACAACCCAAAACCCCCCAACAAAACTACATACAGTTGGCCCCCTTCTTACGAAAATCCCTGAATACGAAAAATCCAGTATACGAAAAACATTTTCCTAAATTTTTGACCTCTGTATATGAAACCAGTTTTTCTTACGAAAAGCGCCAAATTCGCCATCCAAACATTCAAACACACCATTCAAACATTAAAAGACGCCATTCAAACTTTCAAACAATGCGCGAGTTGCTCTTTAACTGTCTCCCAACATCCCGCCCCGCTGGCCTCCCATTGGCCAGGAGGTCGCTGAATCTCCATAGTACTGTACCTATAATGCTTGTTTGTCACACGTGTAAAGGAGAGTTGAACTGTTGGTTCATGAGTTTCATGAGTTTTTTGAGAGTGCTCATTGCAGCTTAGTTTTCGTTTTTTAAGTTGTTTAATTCAGTAAATGTTTAATAAATGTGGCGCGCTCCACTGAATGTGGGCAAAACACAGCTCATCCAGACCTTCGATCCCTCAAGCAAACAGATGAATGAAGAGCACTAAACAACTTTTCAAAGCGCTCTTACCTGCTTGACAGATCGGAGGTCCGGATGAGCCGTGCCCCGTCTCAAAAGCTCCGGCGTCGGCTGCGACGCCGCCTGCATTCGGTGGAGCGCGCTACAGAGCACGCCACAAATGTTTAATAATGAATGTAAAAATGAATAAAAAATTTTAACAATGGTTTAATTAATAAATATATTAATAAAACCATTTAATATGTTAATAAAATGTTTAAATGGTTTAATAAATAATTTTCTTTTACTTTTAACACATATTTCATGCATATTTCATACAAAATTGGTGGAAATTTTTAGAGGGTTTATGGGCTAGTATTGGGAGCCTTGGAACGAATCACGTGTTTTACATGTAAAATGTGCCACTACTTATGAAAACTCCAGGTTCCGAAAAAGGCGCTGGAACGGATTAATTTCATAACAAGGGGGCTGACTGTACATTTTTATGTGAGGTGCGCATCTGAGCGTGTGCGTGCACGTCTGTATTTGTGTGTGTATTTATATTTTATTTATATCTTATGCATTATTTTTTAATGTTTAATTGATATTATAAGCATTTATAGTGTTGAATATGTATTTATTGATATTATATACACATATACATGTACGTATACGTCACTCAGGGGGGTTGATCCTACTTCGTGGAAATTCGGCGTTCGAGGGGGGGGTCTCAGTCCCCATTAACCGTGAAAAGTAAGGCTTCACTGTACAAGCAAAGCTTGGTTTCCGACTACAATTCATTCCAGAAGGTTGTTTCGAATAGCGATTGGTTCGATTTCCGAATCTATTTTTCCCATTACAAATGATGACACTAGAAACCGACCTTTTTTTAAACATAATATGTTATTTCATAATGTCATTTGCATATCAAATTGTATATTAAATGTGAAACGAGATCAGTAACATGCACACCTGATTCATATCTAGCTATCAATTCTTTCTTAAATTCCACAGTTTTCCGCAGAACTGACCTTTTCTCACTAGATTTAGCACTTGATTTCTTTGGAGGCATGTTTATGGGCTAATGTACTGTAATCACGCAAGCACATAAAATATGGTCCAGTTTGTAGAACACAAACAATCACATCCACACGCGACAGTGATTGAGTAGAAACAAAACAGAGCATTTTCCGCAAAGCATGCATTTTCCCTCCCTCACGGTCTCGTTTTTTTCTCGACTTTTCTTGACTTTTCTCTCGTTTGGTGTCTCTCGTTTGTTTCGCATTTAGCTTCCGAATTTTGTTCGACTTCTGTGACAAAAAAATTCCATATTTTTTGGTTGAATATTGATTTGTTTGATGTTTAAAGCGTTCGAAAACCGAGGTTTGCTTGCATAAAGTATCCATATGTCTATATATAATCTATAGTAACTCAAATGTCTGTCTTTCTTTCGGCTTTTTCCCTTTTACTCGGGAGTCACCACAGCGAATCATCTGATTCGCACGTTTGATTTGGCAGAGTTTTTTACGTTGGATGCCCTTCCTGTCACAACCTTTTGTAGCAAGGGACAGAAACACGCTGACGACTTTGCAGCTACTCTTTACGAAAGTCAGCAATGGTTCTTTTACATGAACCTCTCACCATAGACAGTGAGAGACATGGCCCGCCTTTGATAACCCAGTTCGCTGCACTGGGGGGGACAGTGACAACCTTGTGGAGAGTGGGACTCGAACCCCCAACTTTTGGATCAGCGATCCAGCGCACTAGACCACCACTGCCCCCTATATTATAATAAAATATAATATCTATAGTAAGTCAAATAATCAGTCTTTATTTACAGCCACGGTAAACATAAAAGCAACTCAGAATGCACAACACTTAAACTCTACATGATGGGCTACAACAGATCACGACTTAGCAATGACCTTTGTCCTGCTTGTGGCAGCCACAAAGTGAAGTCCAGTACAGCTTATTAAGTCCAGCTGAGTTGAGCTTGCACCTGAATAACTGTTGACTTCCTGTCAGCATGAAGCGGTCTGAACATTTACCTTTAACCTCTTCTTTAAAGAAAGCAGTTAAACTCACTGGATGGTTTTGTTGTATAAACTCTTCAGTGGAAACACTTTTGACTGTTGAGTGAAAATCCCAGGAGAGGTTGGGTAATTGCGTGATGTTGCATGGGTACAGGTGGGTTTTTTAAAAGTCTTGCTTCTAAATCTCTTCCAATTAAAAATAAATTGGGAACCATGTGCTCCAAACCAATAAAAGAAGGACAGATGAGGATTTATGAGAAGAACTAAACAGATCCCAATTATAATGAAAATGAATAAAATTAAAAAAAAAAAAAAAAAAACCACGACGATAAGATTTAGATTAAAGTCATATACATTCATCAGGGTGTATACATCGCAGTCTCAGTCAATCAAGTCACTCACTTATTTTTGCTGTACTGTTTAATCCTATTCCGGGTCGCAGGGATGCTGAAATTTATGTCATCCATCACTGTGCGACGGTACAGTACACCCTGAACAGCTTGCTACACACTAACTAGCAGCAATTTGGACCAACCAATTAGCCTTCTGTGTATACCTTTGGACTATGGGAGGAAAACGGAATACCCAGAGAAAACCCAGGCAAAGTCCAAATGCCCAGCACTTGAACAGCGGACATGCTAACCACTATGCCACCGTGCTAGGCAACCGCACCTCACAAGCAAACTGCATCAATCATGTCCCAGTGTGTCTCTGAGAGGGTAGCTGGGAGCTATGAAGCAGTAGTTCTATTAATTTGGTGAAGGTATGCATTGCTTTGACCCAATTACTTCAGGAGTCGGAGCTGCACCACAGTCATCAATGTTGCCATGGACACAAGACAGGGATTCATGGGAAATGTTTCCTAAACGTGACAAAGCTTTTAGTTTATGCATTATAGGGGTTTTTTTTTTTTTTTTTTTCGTTGTTCACTGGTAATTCAGAGCGCCCGTGGTGGACATCTTATTTTGTCGCTCTGTTCACTAGTCCTGGTGGAAGTCTTGAATGGAGAATAAAGCTCTTTCTCTCTCTCTCTCTCTCTCTCTTTCTCTCTCGCTCTCTCTGTCTTTCTCTGTCTTTCTGTCTCTCTCATATCATACAGTCTGTTGTAGATCAAACAACATTAAACCCTGACATAACCGAAGGATAATAAAAGTTTGTGTTTCCCAAATGTACTCTCAACACTACAATAATATAAAAAAGACATAAATTTAATGTAAGTAAATATCATTTTTAGAGATATAAATATATTTTTTCTTTAAGTGGAAGATGGAGAAACTTGCTCAAGTGCTAGACTATTAAACCCACACTTTAACAATATTTTTAAATCTTTTAATAAGTGTGAAAGCCTTCACTGGATTTACAACATGTTAATTATGCCAGTAGCCACCAAGAGCCAAAGCATTTCAAGAGCTGGGGGTCTCGGAATGCTAAAAATAAATGGTCTTTTAGGTGCTAATA
>CM045730.1:9032500-9045000 GCA_024760905.1 Plotosus lineatus | reverse complement strand
GATCCCAGGGCTAGGGGGTTCTGCTGTCCCCCCCAGTGCAGCTTACTGGAACCCTGGTTATCAAAGGCTGGCCATGTCTTTCACTGTCTGTGGTGAGAGGTTCATGTAAAAGAGCCATTTCTAATTCTTGTCATGAGTAGCTCCATAGCTGTTAGCGTGTTGATGGCCTGGCAAGCTGTACAGGGTATACTCTGCCCTCACCCGGAGTTGGCTGAGAAGGGTATCAGCCTCTCCATGACCTTAATTAGGATCAAGCAGTTCAGAAAATGAATCAAAGAATGAAGTTTGTAAGAGACTCCCTTGAAATCCCCCGGAATGGCTACGGTAGTCTCACCCATAGACCTGAGACACACTTCCAGACTCAAACGGGAAATCCTAATTTTTCCATTAATATAGAGATTTAAATGCTATCTAAAGGCAGAGCTCACAATACATATATCTGGTGATAGTTGTCCGAGGCTGGTGCTGCTACTTTAAGGGCTTTAAAACATGTTCTCCACTACATTTCCCGACTACGGTCTGGAGTGAAAGAAGGAAAAGGTAACAATGAGTTTCCCTTTCTCTGCCTTTAACCTGATGATTTCTGCCTTCATTTTTATCCAACCCTGGGGCCTGGTACTAAGGTGCTTTATTACTGATCCCATGGTCAGGGGTTTAAGCAGCACTATCACCGGGTTGTCGCTGCTGTCCCCCAGTGCAGATAACTGGGCTATCAAAGGCCGGCTATGTCTCTCACTGTCTATCTCAGTGCTTCTCAATTATTTTCTGTTACGCCCCCCCTAGCAAGAAGAAAACAACTCGCGCCCCCCCACCACCCACTTTCCGCCGCAACTATAAATTATAACTTTTTTCTATAATATAGTTACAGGTATATCTCTTCATTATATCGTATCCTTGTTAACATAAATAAAACAAAAAGAAAGAGATATAGTTCAACTTACAAGAATAACTTTTTTAACATTTTTATTAGTCTGTAAAAGAAAGTGCATCAATTTGCCTTAAATTTAAAAATAATAATATCCTTGTTACATTTTTGACAAACTTACCACACCATTTGCTGCTGAAAATAAAATCAATAAATAATTAATTCAAATTGACTTCAGAAACATTAACTCAGGAGCACAATATATAAACACTTTAACCTACAAAACAAGAACAAATAGAACAATTTGTGCTGATTTTTTTTCTCAAAATGAGGAAGCCAAGATTAATGGCTACAATGAGCACGTTTTGCAGCGCACAGCTTCTCAAAGCGAGGTTTGAAGCATGACACTGCAACTCTCAGCTCCTGCTCAATGTGCAATGAGGGCGCCACTGCCAACTACTGGAGTGGATGTGCAATTACACTTTCTTGGAGTCCGGCGGAAAAAAAGCATGTTCTCCTGGGTCACACGCGCCCCCACTATTTGAGAAGCACTGGTCTATCTTAAGAGGGTGTAAAAGAACCATTGCTAACTTTCATCAAGAGTAGCTGCATAACCGTCAGCGTGTTTCCGCCCTGCGATGGCCTGGCGAGCTGTCCAGAGTGTACTCTGCCCTCGTCCAGAATCAGCTGGGATGGGTGCCGGCCTGAACGTGACTCTAATTAGGATTGAGCAGTTCAGAAAATGAATGAATGAATAAATAAGCCAGACCAATCGCTATGGTTTGTATGAAATGCCTTCCAGTAATATCATACTGATATTTATTTAAAATTGTTTTCCTTTTCAAGAAAGAAAATCATACCAATGATTGAGTCAGGGAACGATATCATTTGTCAGTGCACTGCAGACACAGATGAAGCAGCAGTCTGCAGCAACTCTGCCGCTGTTTTCCATCAGAGATTCTAAACGGTCCCCTATCATTTGAGCGCCAGCTCCTTATCACACTAGACACCAAAAATGAATCTCATAGTTTGTGATCGTCCTTAGTAAACGCTGAATGAAATCTTTTTCACACAAAGCTATTTTCTTTTGTCAGAAGGTTTTTTTTTTTTTCCTTTCTCAGTTTTTATCTCTTTCCATTCCTCCTTCCTGCTTTGATCTCTCATGGGCTTCTCATTACAGTACTGTAGGGTGTACAGTCACTTCTACTCCAGTGTGAACCCTTTGGAAACCTCTCCCAAATTAGCTGTCAGCTGTGGAGCTCTCAGGAGTGTGTTTGTTCCCTTTCTCAAATAGCAGGATATTGTAATTGCATTAGTAGCGCGTGTCTCCCATCACTTCCCTCGTCTGTTGTTTCGGAACTATTAATGGACAGATGACGTCCAGACAAGACTTTAGCTTTGAATGCAAAACTTGTACATGGTTTAGCTTAATCATCAGGGAACTGGGAACCGAGTCCTTTTAATACCCCAGACGTCTGAGGAAAGGATTCCATACAGCATAACTAAATGTGTTCTTCGGATGGAAGACGTGGCTGTCTCGTAATACTGCAAGCGTATTAAGATAAGATGTGGTGCATGTTCTAATACAGTGCCTTGTATTAGAACCCTCATCGCGCTTTTATACATTTTATACAAAAAAATTAATTCAAAATATACTTAACAGGGATTTCTCTTAAGTTAATTGTTTAATATAATATGTATATACAGGGATCCCTCACTTTCCGCAGTTAATTGGGACCGAGATCCTCCAGCGACCGCCGATTCCACGAAGTAGGATCAACAGACCCCCTGACGTATACGTACATACATATGTGAACATAATTTCAAAAAATATATATTCAACACTATAAATGCATAAATGCTTATAATAACAATTAAACATTCAAAAATAATGTATAAGATGTAAATAAAATATAAATACACACACATACAGACGCGTGCGCACACATAGATGCACCTCAAATAAAAATGTATGTCGTTTTGATGGGGGGTTTTGGGTTGTTTTTTTGTTTTGTGTATGTTTAGGGGGTTTTTTGTTTGTTTTGTTTTGTTTTTTTTGCATAATTGGCCTTGTTTTTGTGGCATTTTCCTTAACTTTTCCCCCTATTTTTCCTTAATTTCCTTATTTTTTTTATTCGATAAATATTAAAAAAAAAAAAAACGCGATTCACTGAAGCCGCACGAATTGAAGCGTGAAGTGGCGAGGGATCCCTGTACTCTTATTGTGACACTAATCTTAAGTAAATTGAAAACAATGTTTGCAAGAAGGTCCTGGGTTTAAGTCCCATACCTGGCAAGGGCATTTCTGTGTGGTGTGTGTGTGTGTGTGTGTGTGTGTGTGTGTGTGTGTGTGTGTGTGTGTGTGTGTGTGTGTGTGTCTGAATGATGGTGTGTTGACCAGACAATCACAGGATCAACACACACGCTACCATTTACACTCACTCGCACACCTAGGGGGAGTCTGTAACTGCCAATTAACCTATTGTGCATGTATTTAGACTGTGGCAGGAAATCGGAGTACCCGAAGGTACATTGTTTTTTTTTTTTTTTTTCAAAGCCGCTGTACAGTATAATTTATTAGTGTTAAAGGGAGGCTAGAGCCCTTCCTAGCCAAATCTGGTAAAAGGCATTGTGCATCTTAAACATTTCAGAACATTTTGAAAGAGACCATTAACCTAATGTGCATGCATGCCTTTGGAGTGGGAAAGGAATTCCAGATCATCAGGCCAGGTCCCGAATCCAGGACCTTCTCTCCCAACAAGGGGTTACACCCTGAACAGCCATCGCACGGAGAACGCTGTCCAGGGTGGACCCCGCTCTTGTCCAGGGTTAGCTGAGAAAGGCACCAGCCTCCCCATGACCCTAATTAGGATAAGCAGCTTCGAAAATAAATGAAAGAATGACAATGTTTGGCTCAAATTCCTCCAATAATTCTTACAGGTTATGTTTGTGTCTATATTCGAGTGACTGAATCCTTGTAGGCATTTTGGCTCATTTTCCTCGGCACCATCACGAAAGTACCGTCCAACTGGAAGAAGACCAACAGCAGCAAATTTTCATTCTTGGCACAGATTTTTAATTGAGATTTGTTGCGATATGACTGGGCCAGTCTACCATATCTTGATTTTAAATCTCTCCAGTGCAATTCTAAAAATATCCTGATACTTGTCCTGTTGGAACGTGAACCTCCACTGAAATTATTTTGTAGACTAGAACAAGTTTGGTTTCCTAAGGCGGCCTTATATTTATGTAGGAAGTCTGTTGGGCTTTTTATACCTGAGCCGAGTAGCTCATCAGGCTGGTGCTTATTCCCAGTTTACATAGCGTGAAGCTACCAGGAGTTCACCTCCTCCTGGATGGGACACTAATCCATCGCAGGTTACCCTCCTAGTATATTTTACTGGTACCCATTTATACTGCTGAGTGAAAAGAGGCACACTTGTGGTTAAAACCTTGCCATGGGGTCTTAGCAGAGTTGGGGTCTAACTGGGATTCAAACACACAACCTCCTGTTCATGAGCCCAGCACCCTATCCACTATGCCACCAGACCCACTGCCTTGTATTTAGCTTGAATATTTAGCTTGAGTCCTGTCATCCTTCGTTTCATCAGTGAAGGATTCTCCAGTTAAAGAATGCTTGCACATAACATGATGTTACCAACACCATGCTTTACTGTGATTGGACCATTTCTTGTACTTTTTTTTTTCAACAGATCATAAATTATTTTCCATAATTTTATGTCACCAACATTTTATGCTTTTCATGTATTTATTTATTTTTGTTGTATTATTATAGGTGGTGGTGTCGTGGTTAGCACATCTGCCTCACAGTAAGAAGGTCCTGGGTTCGATTCTCAGCTTGGACATTTCTGTGTGGACTTTGTAAGTTCCCCCTGTGCTTGTGTGGCTTTCCAAAAACATGCACAGTGGGCTAATTGGCTGTTACAAATCTATCCCAGCTGTGAATGTGAATGGTTGTGTGAGTGTTGGCCTGGCAAGCTGAACAGGGTGTACCTCGCTGTAGCCCCGGAGTTGGCTGAGAGGGGCAACAGCCTCCACAGAACCCTAATTAGGATTAAGCAGCTCAGAAAATGAGTGAATTGTTATACTTTTTTAAAATTACTCTCGCAAGGGAATTTTGTCTCAGCATATAAACTCATCGAACGTCAGCACACACTCATACAGAGCAGTAGGCCGCTTGGACCGCAATTAAGCGTTAGGTGCCTTGCTCAAGGGCACTCCATGAAAATGGAGAATGAGAAAGGTGCTGCTCATGTCCAGTTCTGTACAATAAACCCTCATTTTACTGGAGCGCGGCAGACTCGCGGAAGCAAAACCATAGTCATCCTCCAACATTCCTCAGTCATTCCGTCATCTTCCGTGTCTTTCCGTACAATTCCGAAGATATGCCTCTTCTTCCGTCAGTCCAAAATCTTCCGCGAACATGCTTTTAAACATGTTCAAAAGCACGTTCACGGAAACATTTTCTGACAGTGTTCCCTCACGTTCTGCAGTCTTTCTGCAAGCATCCTTTCCGCAAACGTTCCGTGATCATTCCTTTTATTCCGCAAGTCTTCCATGAACGTTCTGTGAACATTCATCCTTCTTCCGGGTGGTCAAAAGCAGCCACAGAATCCCCACGGAATACTCACGGAAGGTTTGCGGAATACATGCAGAATGTTTGCGGAATGGTTGTGGATAACACGGAAGACTTGCGGAATGCTCAAGGAAGTCACTTCCACTATAAATGTTAAATTACTCCAGTACATTTTTTCTGTTTTCCTGTTCATGTAATACCGTTTTAAATTTATAATCACTGTGGTTTGATCTTGTGTGCATGGTTTTTATTCTTGAATGATTTAATGAGGTGCAAATAAAAGGAACGTATTGAATTATTGATATTATACATATTGACGTGTTAAATTTGAAATTAATTGTAAATTATAAACATTTTGAACATTAGAAACATATGGTAAATTACAAACATGTTAAATTTCTCATTTATTGTACATTATAAATATATTATAAATTATAAACATATAGTATGAATGAGAGAATGAGCTTCCTTGGTCATTTGGCATATATATAGGCGGAATCAGGAGCAAATCCTTTGATCTTTGTTTATTTTTCCTCGTTGAAATTGGTTACGCCGGGTATTTCACGGTCATTCCTCAGTCATTCCTCAGTCATTTCGTGTTGAACGTGAACGTTCCGCCTTCATTCCGCCTGTTCCGCCATCATTCCGTGGGTCTTCCTTCTAAAAAGGAGTAGTGCCACGGTCATTCCGCCAACCTGCCGTCCTTTCTGTGAAAGTTCTGTGAATTATCCAAAGGTTTTCCTTTGTTGTCGCACTGGTGATCCAACCGCTTTTACGCATGTATTCCGACATTGTACCGCGGTCTCTCTGTGTCCTTTATGCACATTCCATGATCGTTCCGAAGGTGTTCCGAAGGTGCAATTTTCCATAAGTTTTTGACCGATTTTCCGTGTAAAAATGCCGAAGCTCCTCCGTAGAGTGCGTTCCGCACCTTTCCGCCATAATCAGTGCATTCCGCGATCCAGTGAAATGGGGGTAATATCTACATCACAACAGCTTCTCCTATCTCCTGTCTAGCCAACGTCTCTCCAGCTCTTTCAGAGTTACTTTTAAACACTTTATCTTCAGCTTATCTGTCAAGTTCCTTCCCAAGTCAATGTCTTTTTGTGTCAATCATTACCAATAAACCACCTGAGTGATTTCCATCTTAATTATCTGTCTCACTCAAGAAACTGCTCTTGGACCGTACATAACCAACACGTAACGTGACACTTCTCAAGTTTTCATTTGCTCCCCAGAGGCAGTGAGCTCTTCCAATCTCTTTAAGAGAGGCTCCTGAGGTAAAGTACAGTGCAATATTCTCAGGGTGACGTTGAATCAGGTTAAGCTCATTTCAGACAATATATTTGGTTGCATATTGTCTGATAAAATCAGAAATATTATTAACATGGAACGAATGATGGATAGGCAGGATTTCTGAATAGCGGTTTAGTCTGTAGGCTATGAATAAAGGCTTGCAGAAAATCTGAGATCTTCACGGTCATGTTTATTAACTTTATATTTTATTTATTAAATTTTAAATGTAATTCAAAAGTTATAAGCATTTATTATTTTATATAAGACAGTGAATATGTAGAATTGGGTTGCAAGTAGGCTGGAGGCTGTCTCAGCAAACTTTGGAAAAAGACAAATAATCACAAGCCCAACACAGCCAGGTAGTCTAGTGTGCTTGTCTTTGGACTGTGGGAAGAAATCAAAGCTCTCAGAGGACGCACATCCAGCACTAGGGGAACATGCAAACCCCACAGAGAAATGTCCTTGTTGAGCCTGGAATTCCAACCCTGGGCCTTCTTGCTTTGAGGCAGCCGCACTATCGACAACACAATAGCTAATGAACCGCCCTTTATTTACACACACACACACACACACACACACACACACACACACACACACACACACACACACACACACACACACATTCACTTCTATCTACCTACTTCTACATCCAATCACGAGGAATGGACGTCGATCCCTGAAGCTTGAAATGATGTGCATACATAGATTGTCATGGCTGTGATCACAACGATCTACCGGTCGCCAAGCCACATACGGACTCACTCACACCTACGGGCAATTTGGAACTGCCAATTAACCTACTGTGCATGCTTTTGGACTATGGGAGGAAACTGGAGTACCCGGAGGGAACCCACACAGCAAAGGGAGAACATGCAAACTCCACACAGAAAAGCTAAGGCCTGGAATTGAATTCAGGATCTTCTCGCTGTGAGGCGCCATTCAAACATTCAAACGCACCATTCACACATTTAAATGCGCTATTCAAACATTCAAACGTGCCATTCACACATTCAAATGCACCATTCAAACATTAAAACAATGCACGAGCTGCTCTCTCATCAATGACGTTCAAACATCCCACCCCGCTGGCCTCCCATTGGCTAGGAGGGATGACGCAGCTACCTCCCATTGGCTATTATGGATCTGCATCTCCCATAATGCTTTTCGTGTAAAGGACAGCGCTACTGTTGTTTCATGCTTCATTTCTTGACTCAGGCTTTTAAAATTCCATAAACATTTGTAAGATTATAACTCTGCTAAGAAGACATGGTCAACACACGTGCACACACACACACACACACACACACACACACACACACACACACACACACACACACACACGCATGTGTGATTTCCGGTGCGAGTAAGAAGAAGAAACGGGCTCGAGTGATATCGCAAAGGAATATGGCCAAACCCATCTATCACTGGTACGATATTGAAGTAGAAGGAGGTCTTAAAAGGTATACTTTTTTAATTTTTAAAGGGTTTAGGGGGTAGTATTGGGAGCCTTGGAACGAATCACACGTCTTACATGTAAAATGCGGTTCAATTAACGAAAAATCCAGGTTAGGAAAAAGGCTCTGGAGCGGATTAATTTCGTAAGGTGAGGTAACACTGTATTATTATGTCTTTCAGAAGCCACCACACAAACTCATTCACCTTTTAACTTCACTATAAAATGCAAAACCTTGCAATATTTCCGTTGACTCTACCTCCTAGATCCTGTTGTAAAAGGTGAACAAATGTCCTAATGGTATTACCGTTCTCCAGGACAAAATTGGCAGCCAAGAGAGGCGGGATCTGGAAGCTACTGCCTGTAGACTGCCTTAATAGAGTGTGTTGACAACAAGCACATCTGTTCTTGTGTCACAGCGACCTAAACGGAAATGAACACGAGGCGGGCGAAGCCACATCTATAACCCGAAATTTACAGCAGTAATTAGCATGTCATTCATGTCACTACTGTTCGTGTAGTGACAGCAAGGGAGGTTATGGTAATTTAAATGGGGCAAGTAGCAAGAAGCAATGCGCCGTGTGTTCTGACTCCTTTCTATCATATCCATCGTGCACGGTTTCAGCAGTGATATCACAACGGACTTGGTCTCACGCTCCAAACGCATCAGTGAGCCTTGAACACCCATGACACTCTTACCAGTTGGATGGTTGTCCATTACTGGACCACCTTTGGTGGGCACGTTCCACTGCATACTGCATACACACACAGTACCTCCTGGTTTGGAGATGAATAGACCCCAGTCAAGTTTAAAAACACTATGACCACTGGCAGGTGAAGTAAATAATATTGATTTGTGTACATTCCACAGGAACAGCGCAATCTGATTGTTCCACTACGGTATTGGGAGAGTTAAAAAATCATTATCCCTAGTGGATAATACTTAAATCAATTGACGTGTACTCACAGTTTGTCATTGTTACATCATTATCACACATAAAAATGGGGAAAATAAACAAAGGGCTTGTTTTAATAGTTTTATTCTGTGCGTTTACACGGTACACTTTGCTTCCGTTTCCATGTACAGTAGTGCGTACTAACTCCAAATGAGGATTCTGGAACAGATGCTGTTAGCTCTACAGTGCTTATATTTAAGGCTTAGGGTAAATCCACAACCTTCTGTTCAGCAACCCAACACTTTAACCCCGGACCAGCCACAGCCGTTTGCACAAACTCAGGCGCATTACCTAACAACATAAACTGAAACCAGGACTGGATGCTTTTCTTGTATTTTTCCATGTCGAATGGAAAATAAGGACTCTAATTGCAAGTAGGAACTGAACTGTTGATGAACTGAACTGAATGACGAACTGTCAGGAAATGAAGAGTGTACTACATTTGCAAAAGATCAGCGGACTGATATTAGCCAGTTGTTTGGGTTTTAATTAGCACAGCATTGAGAAAAGCTCAAATCAGAGTCTGGTTAAATTGTTTATTGGCTCCAAAATGCACATGAATGAATGAATGGTTGGAAAAATAGATGAATGGGTAGAGTGAAGAAAGAAAAGATGGATGGAATGAAGCAGTGGTGGCCTGGTGCTAAAGGTGCTGGATCACTGATCCTAAGGTTGGGGGTTCAAGCCCCATTCTCCACAGGTTGTTACTGTCCCCCTCAGTGCAGCTAACTGGGTTATCAAAGGCCGGCCATGTCTCTCACTGTCTATGGTGTGAGGTTCATGTAAAAGAACCATTGCTGACTTTCGTGAAAAGTAGCTGCAAAGCCGTGAGCATGTTTCTGCCCTGAGATGGTCTGGTGAGCCAGCCAGGTTGTACTCTACCTTCGCCCAGAGTCGGCTTGGATGGGTGCCAGCCTCCCCACAACCGTAATTAGGATTAAGCGGTTACAGAAAATGAATGAAGGACAGATGGATGAATGGTGGATGAAAAGAAGGAGAGGTGGATAGACACATGGATGGAGGGAGGCAAATATGGATGAAAGGAAGAAAGAAGGAAGGAATGGATGGATGGATCTATGGGAGGAAGGAAGGATGGATTGATTAATGGATGGAAGGAAGGGAGGGTGGTTGAATTGATGGTCAAATTAATTGATTAATGGATGGATGGATGGATGGAATGTTCTCGCTGCTTTGTCATGCCAATTTATGAATGGATTAATGATCCCTAAGCTGTCATATTAATTAAATCTAGTGGCCTCAACTCAGTCAAAGCAGGAATTGTGTCTAAAACCCTGATATAAGACCAGGGATCAAGGGTGACCCAATGAGACAGTGGTTAGAACATCTGACTCACAGAAAGAAGGTCTTAGGTTCAAGTCCCAGGTTTACCAAGGAACACTTTTCCTTTTGGAGTGTGCAGGTTCTCCCTGTTCTTGCATGCATTTCCTCTGGGCAATCCAGTTTCCTTTTACATGCACATTAGGCTAATTTGCTAATTGGGCTAAAATCGGCTAAATAGGCTAATAGGCTAATTGTCTCCAGCCTCCCTCATAGACTGAAGAGGTTCAGTGAATGAATAAATGAAAGAATGATTAAATGAGTGAGTGAACAGTCATAAATAGACTCGTTTAAATGCAACAATTGTATTGCAGTGCAAACCAAAGTTTTGTTGTTGTGTTTCATCCTGTGCCGTTGTGTCCTGGACCAAAGGCTTGCACTTTATCTTAATAACCTCACTGGTTACTTCATGCTGCACCTGTAAGCAAAATGCTAGTAACGACTGCTCATTACGCTTCTGGAACTTTCCTTTGATCCTCTCGACATTTTTAAAAGTCAGAAAAAAGTTTGCGTACATTCTTTTTGATGAGTCCAGGTTGCAGACTTATCAACTTATGAATTTAATTCAAATGATCAAGGCTGGGCCGTATAAAAAGGGAAAGAATTTTTAATCAACAATGATTGTGGTCATCTTGAATAAATTTAAAGAAAGCTTTAGGAAGCTGTAAGTGTTGTATTGAATTTGTAATTCTGCGTCTGTCTTTTGGGCCTCTGGTCTCTGATATGACCCATTTGCTTCAATCTGTTCTCTTTCCTTTTTGACTTGCTGTGTCTTTGATCTGAGGTCTATCCACAGTCTAAGCCATTGTTGTGCGATGTTGCATTTTCATGAAATAGTGGCTGAAACCGATGGAAATGTATTTTGAAGTTGGATAAATAGACCTGGAAGCAGACCCAAAACAGTGTTTTCCATTATAATACAAAAACAAGCACAGGTCATTACCAAGCATAATCATGAGAATCCAAATTCGTATTAACCAGAAATGAGAACAATAGCCGAAACCTCTAAGAGGTTCTCACTCACTCATTCATACATATCCGGGGGGGTTTCTGCGCTGAATCCTAATTAGTGTCAATGGAGACTGGCACCCATCTCAGCTGACTCTGGGCGAGGACAGAGTACAACCTGGAAAGCAGGCCAGCGCAGGGCACAGACATGCTGAAGGCTATGCAGCCTACTCTTGACAAAAGTCAGCAATGGTTCTTTTACTTGGCTCTGACTATAAACATGAAAGGGAGAGCCAGCCTTTGACAACCCAGTTAGCTGCACTACAGGGACAGCAGTGACAACCCATTTATAGTGGGGCTTGAACCCCTGACCTTGCGATCAGTAATCCGACACCTTACGACCAGGCCACCACTGCCTCCTCACCCATTCACTCCTTTGCCATTTCATTCACTCTATCATATATTCGCTCATTCAACACTATCAGGCCGGCCCTCCTTTGTGAGAAGCTGATAGTGATGCAGGTGGAGGTCTTGTGTCCTGGATTGTGGCCTACCTGACCAGAAGACCAAAGTACATGTGCCTGCAGCACTATGTGTTGGACACAGAGCTCAGCAACAGTGGCGCACCACAGGGGACTGTCCTCTCCCCTTTTCTCTTTACCTTCGACACAACTGATTCAGCTACTGCACTGAGACCTGCCATCTTGGGAAATTTTCTGATGACTCTGTTATAGTTGGAGGTATCAGTGGAGGTGATGAGACGGAGTATTGGGCTGAGGTGGATTCCGTCATCACATTATATGAGCAGTTTAATGTGACACAGATCAAGGAACTGATTGTGGATCTTAGGAGATCTGACACACCAGTAACCCCTGTTTCCATTCAGGACAATGATGTAAAAATGGTGGAGGATTACAAATACCTTGAAGTTTATAGTGAAAATAAACTGGACCAGGTTTAGAACACTTCCACACTTTACAAGAAGGGCCAGAGCTGTCTGTATATTTTGAAGAGGTTGAGATCATTTAACATCTGTCACGCACTGCT
>CM045730.1:9000000-9030000 GCA_024760905.1 Plotosus lineatus | reverse complement strand
CGGCATGAACGACAGCTCAGTTGTTAGCCAATGGGAGGCCAGCGGGGCGCAGGATGTTTGAGTGTCATTGATGGGAGAGCAGCTCGTGCATTGCTTGAATGTTTGAATGGCGCATTTGAATTTTTAAGATGGTGCTTTAGTTTTCGAATTTTTAAGATGGTGCTTATATATATATATGTGTGTGTGTGTGTGTGTGTGTGTGTGTGTGTGTGTGTGTGTGTGTGTGTGTGTGTGTGTGTGTGCGTGTGTGTGCGTGTGTGTGTGTGTGGCAATGGTATCCTGGTGGTAAAGGCCGCTGGATTGCTGATCCTAAGGTTGGGGGTTTGAGTCCTCCTCTCCACAAGGTTGTCACCCATAATCAGCCAAGACCAGAAGCTTAAGCACCCAGACTTAAGGCATAGTCCTATGTATGTGAGCTGGATTAGCCCTATGATAGTCTGGCAAGCCGTACAGGGTGTATCCACCCATTGTTGGCTGAGACAGGCTCCAGCCTTCCTGCAGCCCTTATTATAGTAGGATTAAGCGGTTCAGCAAATGATTGCGTGAATGAGGGAGTGAGCATAAAAGTAGCTGGAGCTCATGAGGAGTTACGGACTTAGGTTGACACACTCAATTGAGTCCCAAAAATTTGGACAAATCTCAGGGCCCTTCTTGACAGGATAGACCCTTGAATTTGGTAGGATAGCACATGAGACAGAACCTCTACTTTTAATAACAAGATCTTTTCGTATACACGATTCTGTGTAGCTGTATCTTCATACTTTTCCTATATCTCCTTCGTACACACCCGCATTCAGCACGCTATGGACCCACGCCGCAAAAAGTCAGGTCCATTTTATGAAATCTGTATAAAGGCCGAGTTGACACATCAGCAAAACACAAAATACAGCAAACAAAGGACAAGGAAAAGCCCAAGACATTCATAAAATGGCTGGTAACTGCTGTAGTCACCAGTTGGTAAGTTTTAAGGAATTTTAAGAATATTACATTGTTCAAGATGATCCCAGAACAATCTGGACCAGGTTATTTAATAGAGTGTGTGATTGTGAGCTTATATATTAAAGAATTCTAGTGAGAGGCCTGTGATTAAAGAAAATTACTTGCTGACGCCATCAATCAGGCTTTACCGAAAGTTGCAATAAATAGAGACATTCTTCAACTTGAGGTAATAATGCGGTTTCAGTATGAACTCCAAGGTATTTGTAATGAATGGAAACAGGGGTCGCTGACGTTTTGGATCTTCTAAAATCCATAATCACTTCCTTTTTCTGTGTCACATTAAGCTGCAGATGTTTCTGCTCACACCATGTGATGAAGGAATCCCCCGCAGCCCAATACTCCATCTCATCACCTCCACTGATACCTCCAATTACAGCAGAGAGATCAGAAAACTTCTGAAGATGGCAGGTCTCAGTGCAGTAGCTATAGTCCGTTGTGTGGAGGGTGAAGAGGAAAGGGGAGGGAACGGTCCACTGTGGCGCTTTGGTGTTGCTGATCTCCGTGTCCAAAACACTCGTGGATATTGTTACGTGTTACGTCCTTCTTGGACCCACTCTTGAGTCGTCCTAATCAAATATCCAGGCTAGCCAAGCAGAAAGTCCTCGCCTGAGTGAAGGACAGTTCAGCCCTGGAATTCACCAAGAACCCTTGCAGATTCAAAGTGCTGCTTCTTCTCCTCTGTCCGCAATCCAAGTTGTTCTGGTTTCCCCCAGCAAGTTGTTTTTTTCCTCAGGTACAAGCCTGAACAAGCCCATGCAAGCTCAGACAGGCCCCAACATGTCTGTGTTGCTCCTCCCCCTCTGTTGGATTGCGCAACTCCAGTCCTTTATGGAAAATTACAACCTCCCACAGCTGAGTCACACCACATGACTCTCTTCCATTGTGTTTATATTTACATTCACCCAAATAGGTACATACTCATAACAGATATGCTCTTGCCCAGCCTAGAACCTAAACCCAGGACCTTCTTGCTGTGAGGCAGATGGGCTAACCACTACACCGCTGTATTGCCCTACGTAGAAATATCGACTATTGTTCGTTCATTCATTTTCTGTTACTGCTTAATCCTCATTAGGGTCGCGGGGAGGCTGGCACCCATCCTAGACGACTCTGGGCAAGTGCAGAGCACACCCTGGACAGATTGGCAGGCCATCGCAGGACAGAAACATGCTTGCGGCCATGCAGCTACTCTTGTCGAAAGTCAGCAATGGTTCTTTTACATGAACCTCACACCATAGAAGTGAGAGACATGGCCGGTCTTTGATAACCCAGTTAGCTGCACTGGGAAGGGGGGGGGGGGGTGACAGTCTGTTGACAGTGGGGCTTGAGCCTACAACCTTAGGGTCAGTGATCCAGCACCTTTATTACCAGGCCACCACTGCCCAATATCGAATACATATAATTATGTATACCTATTCTAGCACACGCCTAGAAATTTTAACAGTAATGTATACAATATTTCAGACTCCATAGTAATACAGCAGCCCATGAGGAAGCCAATCAGATTGAGCTAGTAGACCACGGTCTCAGGAAGTGGAAACAACGCTGTCTATTCATGAGCATTTCTGAGCCCATATCTTAGAAGGTGGGAGGATAGCAGCTTCCTCAAAGAGTGTTACGCTGTTTCTGTTGTTACATCAGCAGCAGTTTGAAAAAAAATTTACTTGCTGACATCGCATGTCTTCACCATCCCTGGTTGGTAGTGTCATGAGACAAATGATGAGATGTGTATGCACATTACAACTAAATGGGGGGGGGGGGGGTCAAAAATTGTCTGTTTTTGGCTTGCCAATTAGCATGTCACGCTATGTATTCCAAGGCAGCTGATCTTATGGTGGAAACTCTTTAGTGAGTGAAACCAGAATTTCAAAACAAAATTAAACGAGTCAAAAATCTTGCCAAAGAAATAATTTATTCAAAGTCCATCTTCTTCCGCTTAATCCTGGGTCTTTTCGCGGGGGCGGCAGCCTAAGCAATGAGGTCAACTGTCCCTCTGTCCAGTTACTTCCTTCAACTCTTCTGTCGGAATACCGAGGTGTTCCCATACCAGCCAAGAGACATAATCCATCCAGCGTGTTATAGGTCGACTCCGGGGTCTCTTTCCGGTTGGATATGCCCGAAACGCCACACAAACCATTCTAACCAGATGCCTGAGCCACCTCAACTGGCTTCTCTCAATGCGGAGGAGCAGCAGTTCTAATACGAGCTCCTCCCGGATGGCTGCGCTTCTCACATTATTTCTAAGGGAGAGCAACGCCACCTGGCAAAGGAAGCTCATTTCACCCGCTTGTTTCCATGATTTTGTTCTTTCGGTCACTATACAAAGCTCGTGACCGTAGGTGAGGGTTGGAATGTAGATCGCCTGTTAAAATGAGAGCTTTGCCTTCCGTTTCAGATCCCACTTCACCATGATGGACCGGTACAGGCTCCGCCTTACAGCAGTTCCACGTATTCGAAGTGAGAAACAATTTTTTGAGAACCCTGTGCAGCTCTTCTCAACCCCTCATTGATATACCAGTTCGAAGACCTTTTTTTTTTTCCAATTGAACACCTTTCCAGTATTGGTAAGAAACAAAGGTGGGCAGTGGTGACCCGCTGACAAGGTGCTGGATTACCGATCCCAAGGTTAGGGGTGCAAGCCCCACTGTCACCAGACTGGCACTGCTGTCCCCCTAGTTGCAGCCAATTGGGTTATCAAAGGTCGGCCATGTCTCTCACTATCTATGGTGAGATTTTCATGTTAAATTACCACTGCTAACTTTTGTACTGTAGCAGTAGCTGCATGGCCATCAGCGTTTTTCATGCAATGGCCTGGCGAGCTGTCCAGGGTGTACTCGAGTACTCCAGAGTTGGCTGAGATAGGCGTCAGCCTCCCCGTGACCCTAATTAGGGTTAAGCAGTTCAGAAAAATGAATAAATGATGAGAAACATAAATGGTGTGAGTAATGTCAAGACACATAACACTGGGGTTGTTGATACTTCGTGAACTAAATAATAAAGGTTTGGGCTAATACTTCAGTATAAAAGCACATATTAGCATGGCTATTATTTTGTTGTTGTTGTTGATATTGATGTTGTTAATCCTACCTCAACTTGTCCATCAGAACAAAATTTATCCCTTAATGGTTTATTTGCTATAGTGTAATAATGACCTTAATTATTTTAAATGATAATGAATGTCATGTGATGAATTAATTAGTAGGGTAATGCATTGCTGAATCCATTTCTGCCATTTTACCCATTTACTTGTGTATAACCCATACAAGTCATTTAACTATTTATCTAACCATCAGCCAAATGTACCAGCTGCATCCATCTGTTGATGGACTTTAATGCAACATCAGACCTCGTTTTTATCTCCAAAACATGCCCAGATGATTAGAACACTCAGACACACACACACACACACACAGACACACACACACACACACACACACACACACACACACACACACACACACACATTTTACTACAAAGCCAGGAGACTTTTAATTAAATTTCCAACTTGGCTGTAGGAGATAAAATGTCTTCAGAACCCAGAGGTCTGACAGGTGCTAGCACAGCAAGGGCGGGCTAAATGCTAAGCTAAGATTTCACTAAAGAGTAGGGTTCATCTATTCTGACAGTTTCTAATCTCGAATCAAGGAGGAGACAATTATAAATATCCAGATGAAGAGAGATTCTGCTTCATTATTCAGAAACCCCAAGACTATAGGATTGATGTGGACATGATGTGGAATTGTATCTGATGGTACATGGGGAAAGAGCTAGCTCAACAAAACTACACATAGAATCTAAATGAGGATCACTTCTCTTAATGGGCCCAAACTCTTTAGATCAGTGTAGCTTGAATAAGGGCAAAGGAAGTGTGAGGAATGCTGAGCCCTCAAAACAGAACTATGTAGATGTGGACTTGCTGATAGAATCCAAATGCTGACAATATGCTAAAGTTCGTCCAACACAGAGTTGCATCAGCGATACTACATACCAAAGGACCAGGTGCTACTTTTATGTTTCTTCTCAATAATATTATTGCTTTATCCTACTGGAGTCTTGGAGAGGCTGGAGCTTATATGAGCCAACCCTGATAAAATACATGGTGCACCCTAGACAGCTCACCAGTCCATCGTATGGTAACACACACAAGCATTCACTCCTACAGTCACACCCAGGGGTCATTTGAAAACACCAATCAGCCTAATGTGCATGTTGTTGGACTGTGGGAGGAAACCAGAGTACCCAAGAAACTCCTGGGCCTAGGACTCAAACCCAGGACCCAGCATGTGAGGTGGATGTGCCAAACAATTCACCATAGTGCTGCCTTTAGCCTTTCGCCACATGCTTTATTTTGATTGGATCCTAAAATTAAATCACAGTGGTACCTTTACTTACGAAATTAATCCGTACTGAAGGGCAAGCTTGTAAGTGGAAACATTTGTTAGATGAAGAAAAAAATCCCATCGGAAACAATAGAAAACCAATGAATTCGTTCTAACTCCCTCCCAAACTCGTATAATCTGACATAAACATAAACATTATATATATATATATATATATATATATATATATATATATATATATATATATATATATATATATATATATATATATATATATATATTTGGCCAAAAATATATTAATGATAAACATGTAACAATAAACATTTCACAATAATAACACATGTACAGTAACATTAATTACTGTAATTAACAATAAATAATAAAACAAGAATAAACAATAAGTCAATAAACAATACAGTAAGTGCGTCTGAACTTAAGAATAGCACTTAACATTAACTTACACAAATATTTTTTTTTTAAACTCTTTATTTATTTATTTAATTTTTTATTTTTTTTAAACTGTTTTAATGAGGCAAGTTGGTGCGTATGATCCTGGGGAACATGCTTTTTAAACATACTGGATCAGCCTTAAGTGTGATTGTGCATCTTCTACACCATGTGGCAGTGGCGCTCTCACTGTGTTCCCTATGGTTTAGGGAAAAAGCACCGAGCAAAAGATATGAAATGCAGTAAACACTATTTATAGTTGCGCACAAGGCGCTAGGAGGCGTGAAATGGTTTTTTTCTTCCTATAGGGGGCATCACAGAAAATAACTGAAAGCACTGCACAAGGTGTTCTCGGAGCACGGAGGAATACAAATGGAAGAATACAAGGCTAATCGAACCGGAAAAGCCATTTCCCCAGCAGAGCTCATAAGTTGAAAATTTTCTCATTGGATAGGGCAGATTTTTTTGGTGGGATCAAAGCTTGTATCATGGAAAATTCATTATAAGTGACACTCGTAAGTCGAGGTACCACTGTATTTTAACTTTGCACATACTAGTTTTGACTAGATTACGGTCTTCCCTGATTAAATGCAATTCTGTACCAGTGATGAAAAATGACTTTTTTTTGTAAATAAAGCTGTTAATATATAATAAATGCTAATATATTCACCTGAGCTGAGAGTTACTAACTAAAATCAAGTGAAAGTACAATGGGGTTATTCAGCAACATCCACAGCTAACAATTTATGCTTTAATCTCGTATCTCACGAAGCAGAGAATGCTAATGAAGGCTGTGACTTTTTGAATTTGCCAACTTTTCTGTCAAATGTGGGTGAAAAGCGTTCACATCTGTCACTTTAATAATACATGTAATAATAACATATAATAACTCTATTGTCAAAGTACATTATATACACTGAAATTTGCTTTGTGCTCTGGGCACCTGTCACCACTGTGCAGCGCCAGTTATTGTGTTGTTCTATCCTTTGATGCTGAGTGCTAAGCAGGAAGCAACAACTACCAAATTTTAACGTCTTTTGGTATGATGCGGCCGGATTTGAACTCCGACCTTCCAGAGGATAAAGCGGACGCTCTACCAACTGAACTAAATCCCCAGTATTATTATATTATTAGTTAAGTGACAGTTCGCAACATTTGCTCAAATTTTTTCGAAATCATTTATGAAAGACAGTTGGCAGACATTAGCAAATGTTAGCGTTTATTTGCGACTTTTTTTCCAACTCCACAGCATTGTGTTCCCTATTTGGTGAATACAAAAACAAAACAAACATAAACTCAGACGAAGCCCAAAACTATGTTTGTCAGCATTCACTGCTCTTTGAGATATTGGCTTTAATAGCGTAGCTGCAACATTGCACAAACGTTGTGATATGTTATTTGTCGTCTCCCAGAAACATAAAAATGTTACAAGGATCATTTTCATTAAATGTTTCAAGAATGTTCTCAGAAAATGATACGGTAATAAGATGTAACAACAGTGTGCATATGTTCTGTGGTTTCCTTTTCGGTACCTTTGGGCACAGTCCTCCCATGCTAGATAGCGCTATACTGGGGGCCTCGATGCGCGAGCCATTTTGGCAATGTCATGTACATGTTTTCAGTAAACGTTATGGTTTGACATTATGGCAACTTTCAGGTCACATTTTGTGCAACATCGCTAGTTGTGTATTAGCTGGCCACATTGCCTTCAGTATATACAGTAATTGGTAAATATACTATACTGTATAAACAGGGCAGTGGTAGCCTGGTAGTAAAGGTGCTGGATCACTGATCCTAAGGTTGGGGGTTCAAGCCCCACTCTCAACAGGTTGTCATTGCTGTCCCCCTCAGTGCAGCTAACTGGGTTATCAAAGGCCGGTCATGTCTCTCACTGTCTATGGTGTGAGGTTCATGTAAAAGAACCATTGCTAACTTTCGACAAGAGCAGCTGCATATCCATCAGCGTGTTTCTACCTGCAATTGACTGGTGAGCTGTCCAGGGTGTACTCTGGCCTCACCCGAAATCGACTGGGATGGGTGCCAGCCTCCCCACAACCCTAATTAGGATTAAGCAGTTACAGAAAATGAATAAATGACTATACAAACAATAGTTCCAGGCAGCATAGTAGCGTAGAAGTTAATATGTCCGCCTCATACATGGCAAGAAGGTTCTTCGTTTGAATCACGGGCTCAGACGGTCCTCTGTGGAGTTTACATGTTCTCTTAATGCTTGTGCGGATTTCCTCCAGTTTCCTCCCACAATCTGCAGACATGCTCATTAGGCTAATTGGCTGCTCTAAATTTCCAATAGGTGTGAATGTGAGTGCAAATGATTGTATGTTTGTTTGCCCTGAGATGAACTGGCGACTGTTTGTCCAAGGTGTATCCAACCTTCGTCCAGTGTCGCCTGAGAAAGCCACCAGCCTCCTCATGTACTGAATAGGGTAAAATGTAATACGATAATGTAATACAATAGTTCTGAAACCTGAAGGCTTTCCTGAATACGGTATCTCTCTTTGCATGTTTCTGAATCATAAGTAGAGTTAAGCATCTGTGAAGCAAATGACCCCAAAAGGAATCCGTTAGTTCATTTTCTGTAAATATTTAAACCTAATTAGGGGCTGGCGCCCATCCCAGCCAACTTCGGGCGAGAGCAGAGTACACCCTGGACAGCTCGCCAGGTCATCGCAAGGAAGAAACACACTGACGGCTTTGCAGGTTCTCTTGTTGAAAGTCAGCAATGGTTCTTTTACATGAACCTCACACCATAGACAGTGAGAGACATGGCCGGCCTTTGACAACCTGGTTAGGTGCACTGGGGGGACAGTGACAACCTTGTGGAGAGTGGGACTCAAACCCCCAAACTAAGCATCAGTGATCCAGCACTTTTCCCAGCAGGCACCTCTGCCCCCCCCCAAAGGAAAATTAAAGTAATTTCGGTAAAAGTATTTATTATAATTTTGCTTGAAATTAAATTATTTTATTTTTAATGTATCCACAGCAACATGAAGCAGGTTATCTCGACCCATCTAACGTACAACTGTTCTGCTGTAGACTTACTGTAAATACTGCTATGAATTTATGAATATTGTCTCAGACTGTTTCTCGTTAAGAAATCATTCCATCATAATGGATAAAAAAACGAGATCTTGTACTACATTGCTGTAAAAACCTATTTAATCCACATTATATCCACATATGCTGGTAGGTCATTTCTGTAATGCCGAAGATCATCATCATTACCATTAACAAGAGTGAAACACAGAGAAAGGGGGCGGGGCAGTAAACAGCTCTTAACTATTCCTCAATAAAATCTAATAAAATGTTCCTTATTAATACTTTACAGTACTGTATATCTACAATAAAATCACATATATCTGTTATACTTGCATCCAGTTGTGTAAAAAAAGAAACAAAGAAAGAAAGAAAAAAAGAATACCCCAACCCATTAAATAGTCAACTCTTTACTAAGATATGTTCACATGATGATGTCCCATCTTGTTTTTATTAATTCATTCATTCATTTTCTGAACCATTTAAGCCTAATTAGGGCCACGGGAAGGATAGTGCCCATCTCAGCCGACTCCGGGCGAGGGCAGCTCCTCTTGTTGAAAGTCAGCAATGGCTATTTTACATGAACCTCCCACCATAGGCAGTGAGAGACATGGCTGGCCTTTGATAACCCAGTTAGTGCACTGGGGGGGGGGTCAGTACTGACAATCGTTGGCAATGGGGCTTGAACTCAGAACCTTAGGATCAGCAATCTAGCATCTTAACACTGGGCCACCATTGCTTTTGCTTTTATTTATTTATTTGGAAAAGAAAGTGATTTAGTTGTAATTAAACAATACAAATTAACATATTTTTACCGATCCATTCATTCATTTTCTGTAACCGCTTAATCCTAATTAGTGTTGGATGGGGGGCGGGGCTCATTAGGCAATGGTGGCCTGGTAGTAAGGTGCTGGGTCACTGATCCTAAGGTCAGGGGTTCAAGCCCCATTCTCAATGGGGTTGTCACTCACTCCCCCCCCACCCCCACCCCACCCCCACCCCACCCCACCCCCACCCCCCCGTGCAGCTAACTGGGTTATCAAAGGCCGGCCATGTCTCTCACTGTCTATGGTGAGAGGTTCATGCAAAAGAACCATTGCTGACTGACAACAGTAGCTGCATAGCCGTCAGCATATTTCTGCCCTGCAATGGCCCGGTGAGCCATCCATTGTGTACTCTGCCCTCGCCCGGAGTCAGCTGGAATGGGCGCCAGCCTCCCCGCAACTCTATTTAGGATTAAACGGTTACAAAATATGGATGGATTTTTACTCTTCAAATAAAGGATATAAACAGCCATGCATATTTCAATGGAGAAAAAAAATTAGGACACCCCGCCCCTATTCAGAAAATGGATGGATGGAATCACTCACATTAAAACCAACCGGGATTTACTCACTCACGCATCTGCCTATGTTCCTCGACACTGGGCGAAAGGCAAGATTCACCCTGAACAGCGCAGCATACCATCACAGGGCCAACAGATACAATCCGAATTGTATGCATTATTATTATTACTGTATTTTAAACCAAAAGTCCCTGTCTGCATCATTTCATTTTTTTTTTTTTTCCCCACACTGGGATTGTAAACAGTGTCTGAGGAAGGCAAACCTGCTGAGAGGCCTGGCACAAAAGGGCCATTAAACCCTCTTCAGCTCCAATCTACACATGGAATAGCAACCATGTTTACAGAAAAGGAGTGGGAGGTTTTCATCTCACAGAATGACATATTATCTGCCTGGCAAGATTGCATTATTTCCTGTTTAGGAGGTACTCGGCAGGATTAACAGAGAAAAACGAAAAATTGTACTATCCACTCTCTGGCTTTGAGTGACTCTTCGGCTGCCTGTTGTAATATAAGGAGGCTGCATCCTGCTTTCTGTTCAAGATTTGTAATTCTTTCTTTTTAAATGTCAAATCGAGCTTTCAGATCTTTTTTCTTTGTCTGCGTGCACGCTGCCCATTTTGATCGTAAACGTTTTCAGTGATAACAATGTTAAGATATTTTCTGATGTTTTATTCTCCTTATTTTTTTTTTGTTTCCTGGTCCACCAAGAGGCACAGTCTTACAGTAGCCCTAATGTAGCCATGCAATTAAGTGTATTTGACTGAGAATACATTCCCAAGTCACGTTATTAACAAATACCTCTGTACTTGTTTATGCATGTAACTATTAAATTATAAAATGCGAGACATGGAGTAGGGTGGCAGGATGGAGGCATAGAGTTTTCCCACGTCTGTCTCACAGCAAGAATGTAATGGGTTTGAGCCCTGGGCTCAGTGAGGGTGTTTCCATGTGGAGTTTGCATGTTCCCCCAGTGCCTGTGTGGGTTTTCTCCAGATACTAAGACAACACTGGATTCCAACATGAGAACTGTATCCCATCTGTGAAATATGGTGATGGAAAGTATCAATGTTTTAGCCTGTTTTGCTGCCTCTGGGCCAGGACATTATTGATGGACTAATGAATCCAGATTAAATTGACTATAGAAATGAACTACATTCACAAAATATTTACAAGTTTATCATAATTTGCTGTAACCCCTTAATCCTAATTACGGTCGCTGGGAGGCTGGCGCACATTCCATCCGACTCCGGGCAAGGGCAGACTACACCCTGGACAGGTTGCCAGACTATCGCAGGGTAGAAACACACTGACGGCATTGCAGCTACTCTTTAAGAAAGTCAGCGATGGTTCTTTTACATGAACCTCTCACCACAGACAGTGAGAGACATGGACGACCTTTGATAACCCAGTTAACTGCACTGGTGGGACAGTGACAACCTTGTGGAGATTGGGACTCGAACTCCCAACCTTAGGATCAGCGATCCAGCACCCTATACCACTAGACCACCACTGCCCAGGTATTTACAGTTTATATACAATATATATGAAGTCTGCATGTTCTTCCTGTGACTGTGTGGGCTTCCTGCAGTTTCCCCCCAAAGTCCAAAGACATGCACTTGAGGCCAAGTTGCTGCTCCAAGTTACCCTTAAGTGTGACTGAGAGTGAATGGTTGTGTGTGTTGGCCCTGTGATAGATCGGCAATCTGTTCAGGGTATATTTTGCCCAGTGACAGCTGAGATGGGCTCCAGTTCCAGATTAATTCAAGTTCCAGTTCCAGATTAATTCTAGTTATGGTTGCAGAGAGGCTGGCGCCCATCTCGGCCAACTCTGAGAAAGTGCGGGGTACACGATGTACAGCTTGCCAGGCCATTGCAGAGCCAACATTCACATAACCATTCATACTCACACACACATACAGGTGAGTGGGAAACAGCCAATTAACCTACTGTGCATGTTTTTGGACTGTGGGACGAAACTGGAGTAACCTGGAGGAAACCCATGCAAACACGGGGAGAGCAAGCAACGTCCACACAGAAAAGTCTGAGTTGGGAATCAAACCCAGGACCTTCTTACAACAAGTTTAGCAGTTGACAAATAATTGTACAAAACAATAATGAAACAAAACAACCTGTCAGTGATAGTTCTATGAACTTCCATCGGCTGATCGCAAGTGAATGACAAGCTGATTAAAGCTGAGAGAAAGACACTACTTTTTACATCCATATTGAGCAGAAAATCATGTGAGAAAGCAAAAAAAAAAAAAAAAAAAAAAAAACATCAAACCCTGAATGTACTGAATGACCAAATTATCCCACCAATGAATTTTTTCCTTTTTGAATGGCTTGAATATAAAATCGTGTGGAGGAATTATTTTCACACATGCATCGGCACCCCACAGTCCAGACCATAACCCTATTAAAAGTCTTTGTGATGTGCAGGAAAAGACATTTTGAACTAATTAGCGCGTACTCGTTAGCACGTCCGTCTCACAGCAAGAATCTCCTGGGCTCAGCGAGAGCATTTCAGAAAGGAGGTGGTACAGTGTGTTGTCCTCCTCCTTACATGCGTTTCCTCGGGGTACTCCAGTTTCCTCCGACAGTGCAAAGACGTGCACATTAGGCTAATTGGCTGCTCCAAATTACCCCTAAGGTTTGGGTGTGAGTGTGCATGTGAAGGGTTGTGTGTGGGTGTTGTCCTGTGATGGACTGACGAGCTGTTCAGGATATTCCCTGCCTTCAACCCAATGTCGACTGAGATAGGCTCCAGCCTCTATGTGACCCTGGTAGGATTGATCAATGAGTGAATGATGATTTCTAGTAGTTTCTTTCGAGTTACAGGTAGGACCTTCACCTGGTATAATCTTCACGGGTTATATTCATTGTTTATATCCAAGGTGAAAGAGGTAAAGTCCGTTCGGCTTTTGACACCCGAGCCCAGTGGCTCATCAGGCCGGTGCTTATGCCCGGTTGCCGTGAAGCGACCAGGAGTTCAATGCCTCCCGGACGGGACGCTAGTCCATCACAGGTTACCTTCCCAGTACATTTTACTGGTACCCATTTATACTGCCGGGTGAACTGAGGCACACTTGTGGTTAAGACCTTGCCCAGGAAGGGCAGTCGTGGCTTAGTGGCATAGGGCACTTGATTGCTGAGCCGAAGGTTGGGGGTTCGAGTCCCACTCTCCACAAGGTTGTCACTGCCCAACCCCCCCCCCCAAAAGAATCTGGAGAAACCTCAACAGTCAAATTATGGTCAAATGGTGTCAGGCCTTTTATTTTATCAAGTTAAAATTAAAAATGAGCTGATATCTTGGGGGCAGTGGTGGTCTAGTGGTATAAGGCGCTGGATCGCTGATCCAAAAGTTGGGGGTTCGAGTCCCACTCTCCACAAGGTTGTCACTGTCCCCCCAGTGCAGCTAACTGGGTTATCAAAGGCCGGCCATGTCTGTCACTGTCTATGGTGTGAGGCATGTAAAAGAATCATTGCTGACTTTCGACAAGAGTAGCTGCAAAGCCGTCAGCGTGTTTCCGCCCTGCGATGGCCTGGCGAGCTGTCCAGGGTGTACTCTGCCCTTGCCCTGAGTTGGCTGGGATGGGCACCAGCCTCCCCGCGACCCTAATTAGGATGAAGCGGTTACAGAAAATGAACTGAACTGATATCTTGGAGGGCAGTGGTGGCCTAGTGATATACGGCGCTGGATTGCTGATCTTAAGGTTGGGGGTTCGAGTCCTACTCTCTACAAGGTTGTCACTCCCCCACCCACCCACCCCCAAGTGCAGCTAACTGGGTTATCAAAGGCCGGCCATGTCTCTCACTGTCCATGGTGTGAGGTTCATGTAAAAGAACCATTGCTGACTTTCAACAAAAGCAGCTGCAAAGCCATCAGCATGTTTCTGCCCTGCGATGGCCTGGTGAGCTGTCCAGGGTGTACTTTACCCTCACCCAGAGTCAGCTGGGATGAGCGCCAGCCTCCCCGCAACCCTAATTAGGATTAAGTGGTTACAGACAATGAACTGAACCTCGCCCAGGGGTCTTAGCACAGTGTGGTGGGGGGGGGGGGATTATGGCCTATATACTAACTGGGATTATGGGACATGATCGCAGCACCCTAACCACTACACCACCGGCCCCACCAGCCCCACCAACCCAAGGTGAAACCATAGTGTTTATTCAAGGGCACCTAAAGGGTTAATTTATTCTGCTGTCAGGTCATTTCACCAACGAGATTTAATATCAATTTCAATCCGCTAATCAAAAGTGAACTGTCGTCTTCGGAAAGAGAAGCTAACAGTATCGTAATTGCGTTTACAGATCAATAAAAGCGGTGCTTATGAAAAGAAATCTATGTTATCTGCTGAACCATCAGCCACCTGACCTCTCTGAAGAACCATCAGGAACGCTCCGTACATCAGGAATAAGTGCTTAAGTTAATATGTATGTATAAAGAGCACGCAAAAGTAAAGTTGGTTGCGTTACAGGATTTTTGCTAATGATGTGACTTTTGGAAGCAGCGCTGTGTTATTTAGCCTGTGGTGCAAAGTGTACGGAGCTCTAGATGCGGCTGTCGCTTTGACGCATCAAGGCGGAAGAAATCCACTTAATCTGCTCTTCTTCGCTAAACTTTGTGGAGTTTCTTCTTCATTCTGCCACCCACACAAATGCATTCGAGAAGTTAATGTCTTAGGCGGTGTTCTCTCTCTCTCCCTCTCTCTCTCTCTCTCGCACACGCGCACACACACACACACACACACACACACACACACACTTTCTGTCTTTCTGATTTAGATACACAGTGTTTCAGGTTGGTGAGCTGCAGGCTTTACATGATAATTGGATTGTATTAAACCCGAAGAAAACCAAGTTGGCAGAGTTCAGATTGGTGGAACAGCCCACAGCAAGACCAGGGGAAAGATCAATTAGCAATGGCAGTGCAGCTCATTCTGAGATAAGGTCGAACTCCGAGACAGTCTGGGAAAAATATTTATTCATTCATTTGCCAAACCACTTAATCCTACTAGGGTCACAGGAAGGCTGGAGCCTATCCCAGCCGACTCTGTACACACCGAACATGCAGCACGCTGAACAGCTCATCAGTTTTCACTCACGCTAAACCTAGCGGCGATTTGGAACAGCTAATTAGTTGAAATGTGCATGTTCTTGACCTGCCCGAAGAAACCGGACTACAAAGAAGAAGCCCATGCAAGGACAGCGAGAACTCAAACCGATGACCTTCCTGCTGTGAGGCGAACCTGCTGCCACTGTGCTGCCCAGCCAAAATATTGTTTAATCTCAATCTGAAGCATTTCTGGGATGGTACAGTGGTGTAGTAATTATTAGCACGTTCGTCTTACAGAAAGAAGGTCCTGGGTTTGAGTCCCGGACTTGAGCATTTCCATGTGGAGTCTGCATGTTCTCATTGTGCTTGCATGGGTTTCTTCGGGGTACTCCAGTTTTCTTCAATAGTAGTACAAAGACATGCACATTAGGCTAACGGAGGGTTACAAATTGCTCCTAGGTGTGTGTGTGTGTGTGTGTGTTGTCCTGCAATGGTCCGGCAAGCTGTTTAAGGTGCAACCTTGCCCTTGCAATCGCCCACTTTTGGCTGAGATAGGCTCCGACCTCTTGGCAACCCTCAGATAAATTAGCAGTTCAGCAAGCAAGTGAGAGAGTGAAACATTTCTCAGTGTACTATGTATAATATGTTTTTATTTTTATTTATTTATTTAACAAAACCCGTCAGCCAGATCTTAACCAGACACAACAACACCGTTGACTACCGCTCTAGAACCGTCTTTGAAATCTGTTCACCCATATGGCTTCTGCCATTCTCAAGCTGCGGCAGAAGTTTGGAATAAACCAGCAACACGAAGATGCAGCGGTGCATTTGACTCCGATGTGTATTATTTGTTTATTAAAGAAGAAGAAAAAAGAAGACAAAGATAAACACCAGGCTGTACAATCTGTTCGTCGTGTGCTAAAGCTAATGAAAAGCATTCTATAAACTCTGAGGAAGTGACTTTATGCTGGAGATACAGTCAGAGAAGTTCAGGTAAAGACCAGCACTGCATTCCGACGACACGTGCAACACATTCCCATTCACATGCAGCTTTCTGAGTTCACGTAAACGTCCGTATGAGAAACAAGGACCTTCTGTATCCATAAATCCTTCAGCAGCACCTTCATTCAGTGCTTGGTGACTTGTCTGCTCATGATGACTTGGAGACCCGAGAAATATTTGACAGAACATACTGGGAATATCGCTCAGGATTTTGTGACAAACAGGTTATAGAAATGGTGGCAGTGGTGGCCTGGTGTTGGATCACTGATCCTAAGGTTCGAGGTTCAAGCTACACTCTCCACAGGTTGTCACTGTCCCACCAGTGCCGCTAACTGGGTTATCAAAGGCCGGCCATGTCTCTCACTGTCTATGGTGTGAGGTTCATGTAAAAGAACCATTGCTGACTTTCGTCAAGAGTAGCTGCATAGCTGTCAGCATGTTTAAGCCCTGTGATGGCCGAAGAACTGTCCAGGAGGTATTCTGCCCTCGCAAAGAAAGAGCGGGATACATGCAAAGGCCAGTGGAGACTCACTCTCACCTCACTCGTTTGTTTACAGAACCACTTAATCCTTTTAGGGTTTACAGCAACACCCACAGATGGTGGGGTGCACCCTGAGCAGTCCGCCAGTCAAACACACACACACACATCCCACATTCAGCCATTTAGCGTAATGAGCAAATCATTGGATTGTCAGAGGAAACCAGAGCACCCCGAGGGAACCCCCACACACACACACACCCGCACACACACACACACACACACACACACGGCGAGCACATGCAAACTCCACACAGAAGTGCCCGAGCCTGAGCTCAAAATAAAACTCCAGAAACTTCTTTGCGCTTGGCATCCATGCCACCCACCCATATGCCACCGTACCACCCTACCATTCGATTACAATAATTAACCTGACAGAGCACACCAGTAGTAAACCCACACCAAAGACTGACATGCAATGTTGTATATACAGTGGTACCTCACTTTACGAAAGTCTCACCAAACGAAAAATTCAGGTTACGAAACGCATTTTCCTAAAATTTTTGTCTCTGGATACGAAACAAGTTCATGTTACGAAAGCGCCATCTTAAAAATTCAAACATGCCATTCAAACATTCAAACAATGCGCGAGTTGCTTTCCTATTGGTTGTCTCCCAACACCCCGCCCTGCTGGCCTCCCATTGGCTAGGAGGGAGCTGAATCTCCATAATACAGTACTGTACCCATAATGCTTTTCGTCTGCCTTCGACCCATTGTCCGACACACGCGTGAAGGAGAGTTGTGCTGTTGGTTTGTGAGTTTCGTGAGTTTTTTTGAATGTGCTCATTGCAGCCTTATTTTTCGTTATTAATCATGAGCCCCAAGAAAGTGATTCCTGGTGAGGCAGAAAAGAAGTAGCGGGCTCCATTATCAATAAAAGTAAAACAGGAGATGATAAAAAAAAAAAAATATGAAAGTGGGATTCGGTTGAGTGAAATCGAAAAGGAGTATGGCCGAAACCCCGCTACAACCGGGACAATATTGAAGCGGAAGGAGGCATTAAAAGCGGAGATACAGTGACGGAGGCGATTATTTCAGAAAAAGAAACTGCTATATTTAAGGACCTCGTGAAGGAGGGTGGGGGTGAGGGTTCTTCGAACCAGCAACCCCCGGACTTTAAAGCGTCGCATGGGTGGTTCGAGAGATTTAAAAAAGGTAAATAATTTTCTTTTACTTTTAACACATATTTCATACAAAATTGGTGTACTTTTATAATTTTTAAAGGGTTTAGGGGTAGTATTGGGAGCCTTGGAACGAACTTTTACATGTAAAATGCTGTTCAACTTACGAAAAATGCAGGTTACGAAAAAGGCGCTGGAACAGATTAATTTCGGATTAATTTCGGATTTTCGGATTAATTTCGGATTAATTTCGTAAAGTGAGGTACCACTGTAATATTAAAAATGTATATTTTGTACAATCATCCACCTCATGGCAAGAAGGTTCTGAGTTCGAGTCCCAGGCTTGGTGAAGTTTCAATGTGCCCCATGTGCTTACATGGGTTTCCTCCAGCTGCTCCGGTTTCCTCCACCCACAGTCCAAAGACAATTTATCCATTAGGATAAATTACACCTAGATGTGAGTGTGAATGTGAATGGTTGAGTGTGTTGGCCTTAGAATAGTCTGGCTTGCTGTTCAGGTTGTAGATCGCCTTCATCCAGTGTCAGCTGAGGTAGGCTTCAGCCTCCCTGCGACCCTAATAGGATTAAGCGGTACGGCAAATGAGTGAGAAACGGAAATTTGAAGAAGTAAAGTTGACTGTTCAAGGAGCATTTGAGGATCACAACGAGGCAAGACGACACATAGTGAACACCATGTGATCTCCCGACAAGAGGTTCTCTAGAGGATGATCTGGTTCTTGAAGCTCCTGTTTAGGTCCTTGTGAGGAAGTACGATGGAGTTTCGAATGATGACTTCTGATGGAATACTCACATTGCAACCTGAGGAAGAAAAAGTAAAAAAGAAAAAACATCCCATCAGAGGTTTCAGATTGCTTCTGAAATGCTCGACCGCCACACCACGACGTCTGGATGGACACCGACTGCCTGAAAGCAACGGCTCCATCTACTGGAAACACTTCGGCTACTATAGTTCAGTGAATTTAGTTAGGTTTCTAAATCTACGGTTTATTCTTTCCCATATTTCAGCATTGACCTCCGGTGTGTGTGTGTGTGTGTGCAAAATCTTAGAGTGATAGCTGCAATTTGACAGATTTTATCGGTGGGTATTTAAAAACTGTCTTAGAATGATGACATCATCATGGCCCACATTACAAACAACTTGAAAATATCAATCCTGGTCTAGAGATAGTTTTCCACTGCACAGACAATTATTGTAATCTGAATCTTTTCACACCTCCAAAAAATTCTGTCAAATATATAGTATAAATGAATAAAAGTCCTACACATGCTGACTTGGGACTCGATGACATCATTATTCTGGGACTCGGTTTTCGAATAACTGCCAATAAAATTGTTAAAACAGAAGCTATCCGCCTCAGATTTTGCACACGGAAAGAGATTAATCTTTTTACTGGAAGTGGATTAACTTTTAACAAGTGCTGTTTTCTTTAATAATCCCTCGTCCATTTTATTCATATTTAATCAGCAGAACCACGGACAGTGGCTCCAGCTGCAAGTCCGATCAGAAGTCTAATATGGTATCGGTTTCATGGAAGAGAATCATTTGCAGGTACTTGTATGGCACTCAACATAAAGAGATTGCACAGATCCATTCATTTAAAGTTCTGCTTAAACATATTCGGGTGACATGGAAGCCGGAGCCTATCTCAACCGACTCACTACACTTTGAACACACACAACTATTCGCACTCACACCTAGGGGCAACTTGGAACAGCCAATTAGCCTAATCGTGTGCATGTTTTCGGACGGTAGTAGGAAACCAGACAACGAGGAGGAAACCCAAACAGACACAGAGGGAATATATACAGGAACTTTACACAGAAAGTCCCTAGCAGAGCCCAGAAGTCAAACCCATTACCTTCTTGCTGTACCACTCTGCCACTGTGACGCCCTTCTGTATTATCCCCGCAAAATTATTGCCGCCCATCCAACGTGAGCACACACCGGAGCAGTGGGCAGACAGTCACATTGTGGCACGTGGAGAGCAGTTAGGGGTTAGGTCCCTTGTTCAAGGGCACTTCAACAATGAAGATGGAGGACGGAGATGATGCTGCTCACTCCCCCTGCCAGCATACGTTTTTCCTGCTGGTTTGGGACTCGAACCACTGACCTTTCAGACCCAAACCCGTTTTTTTCTAAACATTGGGCAATGGCTGCCTCCTCAGGGTGAAGCAAGAGCACTCTGCTCTGCATGAAGGCGTTGATCCCTCCGTCAGGGTTGATTTAGCCATAATGACCAGGGCAGGATTTAAAGTGCATATGTGCGGCGCTCCACCGAATGTAGGCGATTGTCGCAAGTAGCGTATGGTGCTTGTGAGACGAAGCGCGGCTTATCCGGACTTCCGATCTTTCAAGTGAGCAAGTGCACGTTGAATACTTGTTTAGTACTCAACCTTCACATAACTGTTAAACGAGTGCCATTCATTAGCCCTGCTTTTGCGACGGAGAACCATATACAGACTTGGGCAGCATGGTGATGTCATGGTTAGCACACCCGCCTCAAAGAAAGAAGGCCCTGGGTTCGAGCCTGGGTTCGAGGGGGCGATTCTGTGTGTTTGCATGTGCTCCTGTTGCTTGCATGGGTTTCCTCTGTGTACTTGTGTTTCCTCCTATAGTTCGAAAACATGCATATTGGGTAATTTTGGTGGCTCCTGAAGTGTAAATGTGAATGATTGTGCGTGTACGTGATGTGATGGACTGGTGACCTTCTTCCAGTGTCGGCTGAACTAGGCTCCAGCCTCCCTGCGACCGCAGCAGGATAAATCATTTCAGCAAATGAAATGAATGAAGATACAGACTTAAAGTGAGGCTGATACCTTTGACCTTGGGTAACCTTAAAGGTCAAACCCCAAACATCAGGCAAAATCTTTAAGTAAGACGGGGGTTCCCCTGCTAATTTATTGCCGTCTCCGTACTATAAAATAATATATAAGACAACGACATGACTAATGTAAACCAATACCCTTATATATTATCCCTTAGACAGCAGTCCTGATGAGATCTTGGTTTTTGGCAACACAATCCATATATTCCTGCTTTACTAAACTCGCACTTGGCACCTCACTGTAGTCTGTGTCATTAATTAGAGGAAGAAAATGTTGGCGCCTTACCCAGTATTGTAATAGATGGAGTCAAACTTCCATCCCTGAACAGAGTCTCGCTGTCCATTTTAGCGTAGGGGTCGTTGGGGTTGGGGTCACTTGGCGTCCCCTCTATTCTCGCCCACTTTCCGATGGTACTATCCCAGCCTACGATGCTGTTAAGCACACAGCAGTGATCCTGAAACACAAGGCCAGGACAAACCAGTTATACACATGATAATATAGAAAGAAATAAATAAAAGTGTGGAGCAAGGAACACAAAACTAATCAAACAAATCCAATCGGGTGCGTGCACTCTGCAGCGAAGGGACACCGGGCTCCTGTACCTGTAGTGTAGCGCCATGTAAGACGATCGATTCTCTCACTCGAACTCCTGCACCGATTATTACACCTTTCCCTATCGAGACGTTAGGACCCAGCTGAAGAGGTATTAAAAAAACAGTTATACAATAACATAATACGCCTTTGACGCTCTTCAGGCTGATGCTCGGAGATTGCTGTAATATACTTACAACAGCCGAGGAGTCAATATTAGCTGTGTGATGGATGAAGACGTTCCCTGCGGGTGGGAGGAAATTATTATTCAATACTTATCTACCAGCATTCAATCAACACAGATTAACATTCAATAATGATAATAATAAGAAGAATAACAACAACAACAACAACAATAATAGCAGTAATGATGATAATGATAATAAGTATAACAATAATAATATTGATAGCATTAATACTACCGGCCATTACTAGCCATAGCCTAACGGATAGAGAAGCGGCTATGGGACTGAAAAGTCACTGATTCCCGAACCAGCTGGGAAAATGTTTTGCAGTGGAGGAGTGAGCAGAACTTTATCCACTACATATTGTTCCTCTATCCTTCTTTCTTTTCAAATTTCAGGGCAGTCATAGCCTGAAGGTTAGAGAAGTGACTTCGGTGCCAAAAGGTCACTGGTTCGATTCCCAAACCAGCAGGAAAAATGTGTGGTGGTGGTGGTGGGGGAGTGAGCTGCACCTTGCTTTCTTACACATGAGTAGTTGAAGTGCCCTTGAGCAAGGCAGCTGACCCCCACCTGCTCTCTGGATGACCCCACTGTGTGTGTGGCAGCCCATTGCTCCGGGTGTTGTGTGTGGCAGCCCATTGCTCCGGGTGTGTGTGTGTGTGTGTGTGTGTGTGTGTGTGTGCGCGCGCACTCACTTTGGACGGGTTAAATGTTCATTTCATTTCATTTTCTGAACGCTTAATCCTAATTAGGGTTTCGGGGAGGCTGGCTCCCATTTCAGCCGACTCTGGGCTCGGGCAGAATATACCGTGGACAGCTCGCCAGGCCATCACAGGGCGGAAACATGCTGATGGCTACGTAGCTGCTCTTGTCGAAAGTCAGCAATGGTTCTTTTACATGAACCTCTCACCATAGACAGTGAGAGACATGGCCGGCCTTTGATAACCCAGTTAGCTGCACTGGGGGTGAGTTAAATGTAGAGGAAATAATTTTCCTTGCGGGATAAATACAGTATAGCAAAATCAATAAATATAACAATAAGAAGAGGGAAAAGGATAGTAAAGATAAACATTATATAATAACGATAATGATACATTAGTACCTTGACTTACAAGTGTCTTTTATAATGAATTTTCCATGACACGAGTTTCAATCGACCAAAAATCTGTCCCATCCAACAAGCAAAATTTTGATTTACGAGCTCTGCTGGGGAAATGGCTTTTCGGCCCGATTAGCCTTGTATTCTTCCACTTGTATTCCTCCGCACTCCAAGAACACCTTGTGCAGTGCTTCTCAATTATTTTCTGTGATGCCCACTATAGCAAGAAAAAAAAAACATTTCACGCCCCCTCAGCACCCTGCGCGCGTCTATAAATAGTATTTACTGCACTTCATATCGTTTGCTCGGTGCTTTTTCCATACACCATAGGGAACATAGTGAGAGCGCCACTGCCATCTACTGTACAGGATGCGCAATTACACTTAATTCTGTTACAGTATGGCAAAAAAGCATGTTCCCCAGGGTAATACGCGCCCCCTCGGCATCACACCACGCCCCCCCCAAGGAGGGCATGCCCCACTATTTGAGAAGCACTGGTCGTGTAGGAGCTCACCATGAGCCTTTCTACGCTGGCATTTGTAGTGTGCACACGCAAAGAATTCTCCTCCTTGTCTGTTACGCACCACCTCGTGCCTGCCCACGTGACATCTTCGCCGCAGTTGTTAGTTGACTTATTGTTCATTCTTGTTTTATTATTATTTATTATTAATGTTACTGTACATGCATCATTATTATTAGGAAATATTTATTGTTTTTACATGTTTATCTTTAATATATTAGGTCAAATATACGTGGTTGTGTCAGGTTATATGAGTTTGGGAGGGGCTTGGTACAGATTAATTGGTTTTCTATTATTTCCTATGGGAATTTTTGTTTTACCTAGCAAACATTTTGACTTACGAGGTCGCCCTCGGAACGTATTAATTTCATAAGTCAAGGTATCACTATAATAATAATAATAATAATAATAATAATAAGAAGAAGAAGAAGAAGAAGAAGAAGAAGAACCTATTATTTTCGGGAGTCCTTCTTCATTTCTGGCCAGTCTTTCCGGATGTGTCTCATTATACTGGTTTAGGTACAAACGACTGGCATATATTGCAGAGCTGTCAATCAAATAAATAGCCAGTCAGAGAAAGTAATCGAAATGATACAGTCTGAGTTAAAGCAATAGACTGATGGAGAGTGTGCTTGTGTGCCTACCCTGCTGATTTAATCTGGCTCCAGAAGTGCTGCGTTTTGTAGACATAAAGCTGCTTTTGTGCGGCCAGCATTGTAAAGACGTCCTGCTCCAGGCCGATCACCTCGCACATCTGCCTGCTGCATGGAGGCTCCTCTCTGTGGAAACGTACCAGTTCAAATTGAACTTTATTTCAGGGTCATCATTTTGCCATGCTGGTAATAGTAATGCTGGCACTGCACGTGAAGTGATTCAAGGTTTATTAAAGCAATTTTATATTGTTAGAGAACTAAAAATCACAACCCACGACTATCAAAGTGCGAATACACCGATCAGCCATAACATTAGAACCACTTCACTGCTGTGCGGTTTTAGAGCCCTATACATGGCAAACTGCAATGCATTGTGTTTTACTGACTCCTTTCATCTTTCTGTCACAGCCAGTATTCACATTTTGTGCTACAGAAGCTCTTCAGTCAGATCAGAACCTCTTAATCCTACTAGGGTCACAGGAAGGTAAAAACTTATCTTAGGTGACTCAGCCGCAACAGGGAACACCCCGAACAGCTCACCAAGCCATTGCAGGGCCATCACATACAACCATTCACACTCACCTTCACACCAAGGGGGCAATTTGGAACCACCAATCAGTCTACTGTGCATATTTTTTGGATTGTTGGAGGAAACCAGAATACCTGAAAGAATCCCACGTAAACACAGGGGAAAAACATGCAAACTCCACACAGAAATGCCCTCGCCAGGCCCGCAACCCAGGACCTTCTTGTTTTTGCTGTGAGGTGGACGTGCTAACCTCTACACCACCATTAATTATGATAATTACTTAATTAGACTTTGGAGATGATCTGGACATAGAATTTTTTAAGGATCCTAAAGATTAAAAATGTTGAACTCAAGGATTGCGCTCTTGTTTGCCTGTTATTTTTGCAAACCTCAGCTATAAATTATACTTACAGCAGCCTTTCTTCTTGATTTCGTTGAAACACTGTGCCAATATGGGTGAAAATCTCTGGGGTGAATAAGTAGATGCCACAGTTGATAATATCACTCACAAAAGTGCTGGGTTTCTCCACAAAATGAAGCACCTGCCCAAGAAAAACAACAAAAGGAAGAAGCAGACCAAGAAAAAGACTGATTAGTAAATGCGAACCCAATATTTTGTCATTGTGATCAGACATATCTCAGTGCCCTCTATACCTCATTTGTCTCCTGATTCTCCACAATACACCCATAGTTCAAAGACTGTTTCCTGTTCGCCTGGTGAAACGAACAACAGAGGGGTCATTAGTCCTACAGAACCTCAGAAGGACCTCACTGGATCCATCTCTGTAATCATAGTAATCAAAAAGGCTTCTTCAGCTCATGGTCATGTTTACCGTAGTTCCTAGAATAATTCCGCAGTGAGAGATGCCACGCTGGTGGTGGAAGCTGAGCATATCCCGCAGGGGAAATTCAGAGCAGACGTCGGCATTCATAAGGATGAACGCAGAAGGACCTCCAGACAGAATCTGGTCTCGGAAATGGTAAATGCCACCACCCGTGCCCAGTGCTGCAAACTCCTGCAGGTATCTAAACATGGTACCAAAAGATGAAGGTTTGGATTTTTCCATAATCATAAAAATATATATCTTCACAGAATCTGCCTCCAACAGGGCTTGGTGAGGGAACGACTGTTTTGGACACATTCATTCAATCATATTCTACATATTAATTCACCATTCAGGAAAAGGAACAGAAACAAAGATTATGGGCCGTGATGGCACGCTTTGGCGCTTTCTCAAAAACAAGGATTTGTTAAAGGGCAGCTGTCTCTTTGCTTAAAACGTAAGATTACTGACTCATGCAGAACATCTGCTATGACATATGCATCAGAAACCTAGGCTATGCTCGAAAAGATGGAAAATAAACTGGCTGCCACAAAGAGAAGACTGGAAAGAAGCATTTTTGGCCAAGAATTGGAACTAGGAACCTTGGACGCCAGGACAAAACACAACAAAATCAGATCCCCTTGTTTTACAAAAACCGGCAACTGGTACCATGTGCTGAGGACACAGTTGAAATGAAAACAGCAGAATAATTCATCTTAGCCATATCCATCTTCCATCACCATCTTGATGTTTCTCTTCCTATAACAGTATATCTGTCATGTTATAGTCCTTAAATATAAAGTTGAAGGGTTATCCCAGATTACCTTATTGAAAGTTTAAACTCTTGCTGGGCAGAAGCTATGAAGCGGTTCAGCTCCTCATTCGGCTGGTAAAACCCAATCAAGATGATTTCCTTCATACTGTCCAGCTGTAGAGGAAGACCAACAAAATGTTGCAATGTTTTTTTTTTTATTTAAAAATTCCAAGTTTGCACATTAAGACCGTCTGGAGCAGGGCTGGTGGTGTAGTGGTTAGGGTGCCCGGCTCATGATCAGGAGGTTGTGTGTTCAAATCCCAGTTAGACCCCCACTGTGCTAAGACCCCTGGGCAAGGTCTTAACAAGGTCTTTTAAAGAATTAATGATCAAAGAATTTCAATTTCCTGAAGTCATCAGTGTGTACACACACCTGTCTGTTCCATACTCTCAAAGTCTGTTGGGCTTTTTACACCCGAACCTAGTGGCTCATCAGGCCGGTGCTTATCCCCGGTTTCTGTAATGTGAAGCGACTAGGAGTTCAACTCCTCCTGGACGGGAATCTAGTCCATCGCAGGTTACCTTCCCAGTATATTTTTACTGGTACCCATTTATACTGCTGGGTGAACAGAGGCACACTTGTGGTTAAGACCTTGCCCAGGGGTCTTAGCGCAGTGGGGGTCTAACTGGGATTTGAACACACAACCTCCCGATCATGAGCCGGTCACCCTAACCACTACACCACCAGCCCTGCTCCATACTGTCTTAATTATACATAATTTCACTGTAGAGACTCAATAATAAGCTTTACATAAATATCTGAACAACATGGTGGGGTTAAAAGGGATTTTAGTCTCTGTAGAAACACATGCTACTTATTAACCCACTCGGAGGTCAGTCCAAAGAAATTCCAGACAGGCTTTGGTGTGCTGACTGAGCAATAAGAAGCAATCAGTGCATCACTGCTGAGGTCTGGAATTTCCTTGTACTGACCAAAATACACTTATACCTCGACTTAAGTCATTTTGAGTTAAGTCGTTTTCAATTATATGTTTCATTTTCAAAAAATATATGGAAAAATAAAGAAGTAAATAAAGTTTACATCATTGTAATCACATAATCGCGCTCCACTATTTGAGAATCACTGAATGAGCGGCAACCCAGCAAATTATACATGTGCATCATCACGACATTACTGGCATGTAATTCAAATTTAGCCAATGGCTGAGAGCTTTTGTTTCTCCCTCCTGCTGATTGGTTTACAGATGATGTGTACACCACTTTTTTTTTCCCCTCCTTCACGCACATGTTTTCAAGGTGTTGGCTTTTATTGTGAATTCACATTTTTTTAGTGTGTTTTTAATGATTATTTAAGCCCTGTGATGTCACTCAAACACCCTGCATGTTCTCTAGCTTCTGGTAAGGAGACTAAGCACTTTATTTATTAATAAATATTATCACAGTGCAAAATAAAAAAGTTTTAACTGAATCATTACTACATTTTACTGTATTATTACTGTATTAATGAGTAAGACTGTCTATAGAATGTGTTTAACAAGCATATTTTAGCACATGTGATATCATACATAGGGTTTTAAAACCACGTCAATAACTCATGGCTTTCCAGGATCTGCGGGTGGGGGAGGAACGTGACCCCTGCAAATAACGGGGGCTTTCTGTATATTATATACATTTAGTATTATGTGTGTTATATTGTAGTATTATGTGTGTAGTATTATATTAAATATTATGTGTGTACATATATATATATATATATATATATATATATATATATATATATAGAGAGAGAGAGAGAGAGAGAGAGAGAGAGAGAGAGAGGATTTTCTGAGTAGATCCTTCCGTAGGAGAGTGCTCAATACTTTTTGGTAGAGCAAATAACAAAAGGACAGGACAAAGACTTTCTATTGAAACTCCATTTATCACTACAGATCTGTTTCGAGGGGTGGTGAAACCATCCTCTCTCTTCAGGTGATTATAGAAGAATTATAGATAATTAAAGAATTATATATTCTTCTATAATCACCTGAAGAGAGAGGATGGTTTCACCACCCCTCGAAACAGATCTGTAGTGATAAATGGAGTTTCAATAGAAAGTCTTTGTCCTGTCCTTTTATTTATATATATATATATATATATATAAATAATATTATACAAGTAAATTTGGTGTAGTCTAACCTAGGCCAACCCAGAAACAAGCTAATTCGAGTTAAGTCGTTTTCGACTTGCGTCGTCTCTCCTGGAACCAATTAACCACGGAAGCCGGGGTATACCTGTATCGACTAATAAAAATAATACATCAGAAATTGATACTTCCATCTGGTAACCAAAGGCTCCACTGGATGTAAACACACCGACTCCCTTTCATGCTGGCTGTGAAATACTTGTAGGGATGAGCAACAGAGGAAACAACTCACACCGCATAGGAAATGGCTCTCAACATCCTTTCTCCGCGAGAGCGCACACTATAAACACGATATCTGGGTTGTTGAGCCGATAAGTCTACAATGTCCATGTTTTCTCTCTGATAATTGGGCCGGAGTGTCCGCATAAGCATACGTGTGTTTTTTGTTTTTTTTTTGCCGTGTTTTTGTATTTTTGATCTCAGATAAACTCTTTCTGGCTGCTTTTTTCATATTTTCAACATCAACAGTGTTTTTTTTCTCTTAAATCAAGCCCTCCAGGATAAAATTGATTGGCTGAATGCTCGTCATCACTCACTCATTTTCCAAACTGCATAATCCCTTTTGAGTTGCGAGGAAGCTGCCGCTTATCTCGGCAGACATTAGGTGAAGACAGAGCGCTCACCAGAACATTAATCGCCAACACACATTCACATTCGGGGCACCTAGGGGCAATGTCGAACAGCCAATTATCCTAACGTACGTGTCTTTGGACCAAAAAAACGGCGTATGTGGAGGAAACCTATGCAAGCACACGGAGAACATATAAACTCCATACAGAAACAGTCAAGCCTGGGACTCGAGCCCAGTGAGGTAGACATACTAACCAATTCACCAATTGTGAATCTAATGCTACTTTTTTTTTTTTTTTTAATTGAGTGCAATAGAAGAAAGAAAATAAAAAATGATTAACTTTATTTGTAGTTTATGTTTGGGTCAAGTGCTGGCAGCCTGAGAATAAAGTTCAAGAAATTCCAGAACACTCAACAGCCAATCAGATTGCGTGTACTGTGGTTGTCATAGTATTAGACTTTGGTTACTGTTTTTCAGAGCACGAGTGAATGTTTTCTTACCTTGGAACAGGCTTCAATGTGGTGTTGAAGCATGGGAACACCAGCCACAGGGAACAGAGGTTTGGGCACCTCAAATGACAATGGCCGGAACCGAGTTCCTGGAAATAGGCACAAATTCACACTTCTATATGACCAAATCAGTTAAAGTTAAAAGATGTTTTATTTATTAGTAAAATCTGGCATTTCATGTTGATTTGCTATAAATAAAAAACTCCGGCTTATTGTTGTTCAGGTAAAAATGCACTTTGATTGATGTGCCTATTTATTTATATTATTAACGCGACATCTCCAGGGGCGTCCAAGATTTATTTAGTCATTAAATTATCAGTTGACTTTTGTATTTTTTTTTATATATTATTTAAACAGAAGAAAATAAAGACGAACAAGAAATGTTAAAAAATAACAAAGTTAGCTAATGGCATTGTGTCCTTTGCACTTTTTAACATAATGCATTTATTTATTTATTTTTGACTATTTTTATTCATTTAAATTCTTAATGAAAGACTGGGTTTGATTCCCAGCTCGGATGTTTCTGTGTGTAGTTTGCATGTTCTCCCCGCGTTTGCGTGGGTTTCCTCCGGGTACTCCAGTTTCCTCCCACAGTCCAAAAACATGTACAGTGGGTTAATTGTTTGTTCCAAATCACTCCAAAGTGTGAGTGTTGGACCTGTAATGGCCTGGAAAGCTGTCCAGGGTGTACCTCGGCCTCGTCCAGAGCTGGTTAAGATGGGCACCAGCCTCCCTGCAACCCTAATAAGTATTAAGAGGTTCAGAAAATGAAATAAATATATATACACACACACACACCTAATGCCTGTTCGT
>CM045730.1:8955000-8997500 GCA_024760905.1 Plotosus lineatus | reverse complement strand
TAGAAAATGGATAATAATAATAATAATAATAATAATAATAATAATAATAATAATAATAATAATAGTTGTATAAAATGGTGGGGTGCTGTCAGTATGTCCAACTGACAGCAAGAAGGTCCTGGGTTCAAGTCCCAGGCTCGGTAAGGGCATTTCTTTGCAACAGTTTCCTGGGAGTAATCCAGTTTCCTCCCACTGTCCAAAGAAATTCACATTAAACTAATGTACAAGTTGTGCTGACATGTGAGGGTGTGTGTGTGTGTGTGTGTGTGTGTGTGTGTGTGTGTGTGTTGGCCTTGCAACGGTCTGGTGAGTTGTTCAGGGTGTACCCTGCCTTCACCCAGTTCAACAAATAAATAAATGACTTTGTATTGATTGGCATATGTTTTATGTAACATTTTGTGCGTGCTAGCGTAAAGAAGGCCAGCCAGCGTGTTTCGTTTTGTTCTCACTGAAGACTCCCCAGGGGCCAGAGTGCCTGGCCAGTAATCCTTCCCTGTTCACATCCAGCAGAGTTGAAATTAATTGAAGCAGCAGATTGCAGCCTACTCTTGCCGAAAGTCAGGCCTGGTTCTTTTACAGGAACCTCTCAGAACAGACGGGATCCTTGGGATTGGTAACCCAGCACCTTGTCACCACTTCCCCGAGAGAGATTTTGAATTAAAAATAAAGTGTCTCACAGAAGTTAGAAAACCTTCAATGAGCCCGAACATGGAAAAATGGATAGTGCTGACTCTACACATAGCAGGCTGCTGTAACCTGATTGATCAGGAGGAACGGGTCTGTCTATGTACATATATGGTACTGGTGTCGACGCTGAATGGACCACACATGACGTCTAAACACTGTTCTCCACATTCGTCTCTCCCAGGCTCAGACTCTCCTATCATGAACCTACTTGTTCATTTTCCTCACTGCACTCCTGACACAAGTTATGCACTTTGAGTTATGGTACATATTTGGGCATCCCCCCATCCTCAGACTCCGCCCCCTTCAGCTGGACTTCACTGTAATCATATTTTTTTTCTGCCAAAAAAACACTGTTTAAAAATAACTTTCTTAAGATCCATCCTATTTCAAAATACGAAAGTATTAGCACCCACGCTTTATACACCGTACAGTTGAGCTCGCGAGGCCAACACAGGGCCGACACACACAACCATTCACACTCACAACAAGAGGAAATTTATAGCAGAGTCAACGTAACGTGCACGTCTTCAGACTGAAGGAGGAAACTGGGGTACCCGGAGAAAACCCATACAAGCACAGGAAAATAGATAAACGCCACACGAAGATGTCCTTTCCAAGCTCGGGGACACAAACCTGCGACCTTCTCGATGAGAAACAGATGTGTTGACCACGATGTCTTTTCCAAATAATCACCACCAAATGATCTCCCCCAACCTTAGGACGAGTGATCCAGCATTCATTCATCTTCTGAACCGTTTAATCCTAATTAGGATCGCAGCGAGGCTGGCGCATGTCATCTTAATCCGGGCGGCATGGTAGCATACTGGTTAGCACGTTCTCCGGGTTCTCTGGTTTCCTCCCACAGTCCAAAAAACATGCGCAGTAGGATAATTGGCTGTTCCAAATCACCACTAGGTGTGAGTGTGAGTGTGAATGGTTGTGTGCGTGTCAGCCATGCAATTGCCTGGCAAGCTGTCCAAGGTGTACCCCGACCTCGCCCAGAGTCGGCAGAGATGAGGCGCCAGCCTCCCTGTGACCCTAATTATGATTAAACGGTTCAAAAAAATGAATGAATGAACAAATGATCTCCCTAATGCTCCAGCTCAGCTCCATAGACCTTTAAATCTCCTGACTAGCAAACTCGTCGCTAAATCTGGCTAATCTGGTTAGCAGGCCACCGTCAAAATATTACCTCCTGACCATCTTTGAGCGGCACGCCAAACATTTCCACTCAGTTTGCCCCAAGTTTCACCAACCCCGCTTTCTTTCTGCCAGGCTCAGTTTTTCTTTTACTCTTGAAAGTTTATTTACTACAATCCGAAGACATGCACATCAAGCTAACTGGTTGTTCCGAATTGCCCTGAAGTGTGGATTGTGTGAATGACTGTGTGCGTGTTCGCCCTACGATGGTCTGGTGAGATATTCAGGGTGATCAAATACATTTCGATGGCAAACCATTGTGAAAGATTTTAAAATGCAAGCAGATATAAAACTGATAATCATCCGCTTGTAGATGTTAATCTTTTCCAGTTTGCTAGCCCCCATAGTCTCCGTAACATTATGACCACTGCTTGATGAAGAGCATCTCACTTCTTGGATGAAAGAAAAATGAGCAAAGATCTGATGAACTTTGAGGTTTCATTGACAAGAGCCACATCCAAAAACAGCAGAATATCTGGGGAGTTCCTGATATGCATTGGTAAGTACCGAGCAAAGATGGTCCTTCTTCTTCTTCCTCTTCTTCTTTTACTTTCGGCTGCTCCCTTCAGGGGTCGCCACAGCAAATCATCCACCTCCACCTCACCCTGTCCTCCACATCTTCTTTTCTGACTCCAACGACCTTCATGTCTTCCTTCACCACATCCATAAATCTCTTCTTTGGTCTTCCTCGAGGCCTTCTGCCTGGTAGTTCCAACCTCAGCATCCTACTGCCAATATACTCACTATCCCTCCTCTGTACATGTCCAAACCATCTCAATCTAGCCTCTCTGACTTTATCTCCAAAACATCTTACGTGGGCTGTCCCTCTGATATACTCATTTCTGATCCTATCCATTGAGCAAAGATGGTCCAAAGCAGGACAACCAAGAAACTGAGAAGAGTGTCATGGCTGTGCAAGGCTTAGTGACGTGAGTGGGGCGCGAACACTAGTACATCTGGTCTGATCCTACAGACGCTACTGTAGCACAAACTACTGAAACTGTTAATGCTGGTTATAATAGAAAGGAATCGATACACAGGGTGCTGCAGATGGCCGCCGATAGGACTATCTAGCCCACTTTCGAGGAATAGTTGGCATTTATAGCAAATACCATGATGAGTGTCTTATCATGGGCTCATCAAAAAAGTTTTCTCTGTCATACTCCTACTGTAAGGTAAAGTCCATTGGAATTTTTTCACGCAAGCCTAGTGGCTCATCAGGCCGGTGCTTCTCCCCGGTTTCCGTAGCGTGAAGCGACCAGGAGTTCAGCTCCTCCTGGATGGGCCGCTAGTCCATCGTAGGTTATCTTCCCAGTACATTTTTACTGGTACCCATTCATACTGCTGGGTGAACAAAGGCACACTTGTGATTGAGACCTTGCCCAGGGGTCATAGCACAGTGTAGGTCTTACTGGGATTTGAACACACAACCTCCAGATCATGAGCGTGGTACCCTAACCACTACGCCACCAGCTCCACATATTCCTACTGTGCGGGTGGTTATTTAACTGAGATGGTTACAGGGTTTACGAAACAAGGTTTGTGTTTGTTGTAGCAGTTCAGGGTGTACCCAGTCTTCACCCAGAGATGGCTGAAATAGGCTTACCCTAGTGAGATTAAGCAATTGGATAAATGGATAGATGGAAGATGGGCAGTGGTGTCCTGGTGTTAAAGGTGCTGGATAGCTGATCCTAAGGTTGGGGGCTTCGAGTCCCACTCTCCACAAGGTCGTCACTGTAGCCAGCCACCCCCCCCCAGAGCAGCAAACTGGGTTATCACAGGCCGGCCATGTCTCTCACTGTCTATGGTGTGAGGTTCATGTAAAAGAACCATTGCTGACTTTCAACAAGAGGAGCTGCAAAGCTGTCAGCGTATTTCTGCCCTGTGATGGCCTGGTGAGCTGTCCGGGGTGTACTCTGCACTCGCTCGGAGTCGGCTGGGATAGGCACCAGCCTCCCCACGACCCTAATTAGGATTTAGCGGTTACAGAACATGAACAATGGAAGGATGGAATGTGCTATGGCTGAGTTCTGCAGTGTGATGAATGTGTCTACAAATACTCCATTTTAAAAGAAACACTCCGCCCACACACACCCCACCCCCACCACCACCACCACCATCACCACCACCACCACCCCACTCTAGCTTTAATGCATTCAGCTGATGAAAAACACTAATTTAAGTTGAGTTATTACTTTTCATTATACAGTGGGTAATTGGTTGGGAATTACTGAAGCAATCCGTGCAACAGAATGGATTAGCTTTCCTATTAAGATGGAGAAAAGATTGACAGGTGGTGAGACGGTTGAAATGAAACACGTCCTGGTTGGATTAAGGTAGGGGTGGATGGTCAATCTCAGCACCTCTGCAGCTCAACGTTCAATATTATGATAGATCTATTATGATGTGGATGTGCAGGGGACTATACATAACAGTACATTAATTGTTTGTTGACGCTTGTTTATTAGTTCTGTTTTGTTGTTTATGGGATGCACGCCATCATTATCGAGTGATTGACCCAATTCTGAGCTTGGCCAGGCATTTTTATGGTTGCATTGCACTCCGCATGCTTGTGTGGGTTTCCTCCGGGTACCCTGGTTCCCCTTCACAGTCCAAACGATGCACTTTAGGCTAATTGTTTGTTATAAATAGGCACTAGGTGTTAGCGTGAGTGCATATGGTTATGTACGTGTTACCCTGTGACGGACTGGCGAGCTGTTTCAGGGTGCCTTCACCCTATGAGATAGGCTCCAGTGTCTCTATGACTACGGTCGGAATAATCAGTTTGGCAGCGGACTGAGTGAGTGTATTCATACCAGAACTATTGTTATTATGGATGTGAGGTGGCGGGCAGTTGTGGCCTGGAGGTAAAGGTGCTGGATCCCTGATCCCAAGGTTGGTACTGATCCCAAGCCCACGCTCAACAGGTTGTCACTGTGCACTGGGGGGACAGTGCCGTCCATGTTTCTCACTGTCTATGGTGTAGGGTTCATGTAGAAGAACCATTGCTGACTTTCATAACGAATAGCTGCATCGCCGTCAGCATGTTTCTACCTGACAAGCTGTCCAGGGTGTACCCTGCCTTTGCCCAGAGTTGGCTGAGATGGGTGCCAGGTTCCCTGTCGCCCCAACAATATTTATTCATTAATGCAATCATTTTCTTAACAGTTTAATCTTAATTAGGGTCGCGGGAAGCCTGGCGCCCATCTCAGCCGACTCTGGGCGAGGACAAAGAACACCCTGGACAGCTTGCCATTCCATCGTGGGGCAGAAACATGCTGATGCAGCTACATTTACAGCATTTTGAAGACACTCTTATCCAGAGCAACTTACAATTATCATTTTTATACAACTTGAGCAATTGATGGTTAAGGGCCTTGTTCAAGGGCCCAACAGTGGTGACAGTGGAGATTGAACTGCTGACCTTCGGATTAGTAACCCATTGAATACTACAGCTACTCTTTACGAAAAAAAAAAGAAAACAGACAGAGCGAGAGAGAGAGAGAGAGAGAGAGAGAGAGAGAGAGAGAGAGAGAGAGAGAGACATGGCCAGACTTTGATAATCCAGTTAACTGCACAGGAGGAACCCCGACAGCACACTGTTAGTAGTTAGCACATCCACTTCACTGCAAGATGGTCGTGGGTTCGAGGCCCGGGCTCGGCTGAGGAGTTTCCGTGTGGAGTTTGCATGTTCTTGCCATGTTTGTGTGGGTTTCCTCCAAGTACTCTGGGTTCCACATTAGGATAACTGATTGTTTCAAACTGTCCCTGTGAGTGAGTGTGAATAGTTATGTGTTGGCCCTGCGATGGTCTGTACATCGCGTTTTCCCAATGTCACCTGAGAGGCTCTGTCCTCCCTGCAACCCTAATCAGAATTAAGTGGCTCAATAAATGAGTGAGTGAGGAAATAACACGGTCCGATGGTGGTGCAGTGGTGAGAACATCTGTCTTACAGCAAGAAGGTCCTGGGTTTGAGTCCCGGGCTTGGGACTTGGGACAAGGTTGCTTCTGTGGACAGTGCTCCAACAGTGCAAAAGCATACACATTGTGTCGGTTGAGCTAGGCCCCTAATGGACGCACCCCTAGAAGCATTAAGCGAATCGGGGAATGAATGAATGACTGAAGGAATCGGAGACGTTTCATCATGAGGATGGATGTGAGATGTCTTAGAGGCCCATGTGACTCCTGAGACTGAAAGTAATTCAAGCAGTCATTTAAAATGACTGCTTTTGGATTTTGCCGAGGACATCCATGAGAGATCAGGGAAGAATGAACTGCAAAGCCTGTCTCAGCCAATATGTCATCCTTTCCAAGCCTTGACTTTTTAATGAGACAACATACGAGCTTGTTCAGAACAGCGTTATATACTGAACACTGCGTGGGAATAAAAGTGCACTTGTGTGTGTGCTTAGATAACTGGCCAAGTGAGACACGAGCAGTAGACTGTTCCGGAATAAAAGCCGAGGAAAAGGTGCAGTGTCTGACAGAGAAAAATGAGACACACGCTGTCTGCTTAGTCCCTTTTGTCTGGGAAATGTTCTGCACTATGGCACCAATACACTCTTTTAAAAGGAACATAAAGGGGAGAAGTTTGGAAATGTTATGGATGGGAGACTCGGGCCAAGGCCCTGGTTTTATACCCACCGGATAATTTTTTGGAACACCAAAAGAATCCAGATGGCTATTGAACTCGGGCATTTTGTATATGCTGGTAACGCTATAAATTTGACTGAGGAGACACTGGAGACGATAAATGGAGGATCTATAAACTGAATCAGTAATATTATATGAAATAGTAGCCAAAATGTACCAATCTACCAAAGGAACTATAATAAATTATCCTTTCTAACTTCCAAACGGTTCAGGGTGTACCCCGTCCTCATCTAGAGTCAGCTGATATGGGCGCCAGCCTTCCTTCAACCCTAATTAGGATTAAGCAGTTCAGAAAATTAATAAATGAATGAACGTAGACATAATAGTAATTCAAACCAACTTTAATTATATATATATATATATATATATATATATAAAATATATACACACACACACACACACACACATATATATATATATATATATATATATATATATATATATATATATATATATATATATATATATATATATATATATATATTTATATATATATATATATATATATATAAATATATATATATGTGTGTGTGTGTGTGTGTGTGTGTGTGTGTGTGTATATATATATATATATATTTAATATATATATAGAGTGGCAGTGGTGTCCTGGTGGTAAAGGTACTGGATCACTGATCCTAAGGTTGGTGGTTCAAGCCCCACTCTCAACAGGTTGTCACTGTCCCCCTAGTGCTCCAACTGGGTTATCAAAGGCCATGTGTTGTGTCTCACTGTCTATGGTGAGAGGTTCCTGTAAAAGAACCATTGCTGACTTTCGTAAAGAGTAGCTGCAAAGCCGTCAGCATGTTTCTGCCATGTGATGGCCGGGCGAGTTGTCCAGGGTGTACTCTGCCCTCACCCAAAGTCGGATGGGATGGGCGGCAGCCTCCCTGCGACCCTAATTAGGAATACTCGGTTCAGAAAATGAATCAATGAATGTGGCCTTGTATGCAATTTTTTTATGTAACATTTAATTTTGTGCAAGAACACTAACGTTTGGAAATCTAAATGGTTTTGTACTGACTCAATAGAGTCATAAAATAAAAATCTATATACTCTAAATAAACAGAATATTTATATCATCAAGAGATTTTCTCGTGGTGGTGCATCGGAACCCTTGGAATTCCTGTTATTTCCTTGACTGGACCTTGGTAATTGTCCCGTTTTCCTTTTATAAAATTGTCTGTTTATCATTTTTGGAATCACTTCCTTTAATTTTTTTTTTTTGGTGCTACAGTTTACAACAAAATGAAACTTGCACTTGGGTCTGTGTCCAACATATACATGGAAAATAAAACATAAAACCATTTTTATATTTAAAGAATCTCAGGTCAAGAACATCAACTTTTAAAATGCACACTATGAAAACTTTTTAAATAGAATATTAATGAGAATTGGTTTTAAACAAATAGTAAAAAAGAAAAAAAAGCCTCCAGTACACAAAATACAGGGTCTCAGTGATGGTGGCAAGAGACTATTAAGCATACACACAGGAACATAAGTGTTAATTAAGTTCCCTGAGCCTGTTAGCATAATGTTGGTAATAGCCTCCTTGTTCACACCAGAAAAAAAAAACACATTTCTGTTGTTTCAGTGTTATGCATGCCAAGTCAGTTCACGTCCAACTTTTCTTCCAAATGCATTCAGAAAAGTGTTTTATAATTAGGTAATTTTAATGAAAAAACTCCACGTGCTTATTATACTGTATCATTAAACTGGACTTGACATACATCTTCTCAACCACTGCTGCTGATGGACAGTAGTTTAAGTAAATTACCCCCAGTGAATACTAATTCTTGGGGGTTACTTTGCTAGAGTAAAATCACTAAAGATAATTGTAAACCTTAAGTCTGGGATAGAAAGAACTCAGTCCCAGCTTCTATGTAATATAAATACAGTAGGCCCTTGACTATTCACGGTTTTGCACTCGCGGCCCCGCATATTTACGGATTGCCGGGTAACTGTCACGTAATTCAAGTTCAGCCAATGGCTGTTCTCCCTCCTCCTGGTTGAGATGATGTATACACCCCTTTTTTCCTCATTCGCACAGATTGTCTCACATCACGTCCCTGCTTCCTTGTGTTCTCTCTGGCTCCTGGTTCCAGTATTTAATGTTGTTGGTGTTTTTCTTCATCATCAGTACAGTATTTAAAGTGTGTGCGCTCTGCTTAAGTGCTTTCCCTTTGAATAATAAATCCACTCTGTGCCACCTCACACTGCCTCCTGCATTCTGGGTCTTGTTGAAAGTTCATTACGTCATTATGTCACACTTTTATGTTCTTAATATACATTATATAATGTAGTAATGATTAAGTAAAAACTTTAATTTTGTACTGTGATGTTTATTGATTTATATGTAATATATTTATCAATAAATATTATAGTACAAAATTAAAAAGTTTTTAACTTAATTACTACAATTTAGTACATTAATACTGTATTAATGAGTAAGACTCCATAGAATGTGTTGAATGTGCATATTTTAGCGCATGTAATATGATACATAGGGTTTTACTTCCGGGTACAGAACTCGCAGGTTATCTTAATTTGTGGGAGGGGCCAGAACCAAATTCCGAGGGCCTGCTGTATAATAATGGATGTTTATGTGGAGTTGGCTTAACCTCCAGTCATCCGGAAAGGTTTTCCATTCAATTTTTAGATCTGGGGCTTTTGCCTCTAGGAGGAATCTGGAGTACCCACAAGTACGAGGCGAATTCCACCCAGAAAGACTCAAACCCAAGACCTTCTTGCTGTGAAGTGGATGTGCTAAGCACTACACCACCATATGCTCAATTAGCTAACATGGTTCCCAAGTTAAAAATTTGAGTGCCATTTTGCTTTCTTTGATGAGTGTTTTTATCTTTCTCAATGAGGTTATGTTTTTTTTAATGCAATTTGCATCTTCACTAAAACGTAATCTGTGGAAATTAACAAAATTTCTACCAGAGGTTGGGCTTTGGATAATTCAATTTTAACGATGATCAAGATCGAGGTTTTTAACATTGTGTAATAGGACAATTCTTTACATTTTGGTTCATAGCGATGTGCTTGGTGGAGGTTTGCACTCTCCCAAATCCTCTTGTTATTGTTGTCTTGTTACTTCCCAGGTGAAATCTGACCCAGGTTCTTATTGTTTTATGATTAATTCCATTATTGGATCTTGTTCCCTGAGACAGGCAACATGGAGATACTACAGATTTTCACTCTATTTATTACCTTCATCAGGCAACACATACGGGAGCGCCAACTCACAAAATCGAAAACATACACAACATTTAATAAACAATATTTAGGGTTTTTTAAGTGGATCTTAAATAGAAGACTAATGACTTTAAATTATTTTGTATAATTAGTTCCACGTGTGCCTGTTTAAGGGTTAATTTTATGTGGTCTAGCTATGTTTATTGGTTATTGCATTTACATGTATGGGATTTTGGCAGACACTTGAGGTTTCAGGTTGAGGTTTGAGGGCCTTATTCATGTGTTTCAGTGGCAGCTTGTGAGGTACTGGAACTTGAACCCCAGACCTCAGTAACACAGAGCATTAGGAACTGTTTATTTATCTTTATGTATCACCACTACATTATTGTTTGTGAGAAACTTAAACAAAAAGATAAAACTGTGGCTTTTTCCACCAGAGCCTAGTGGCTCTTCACAGCCAGAGCTTAACCGCAGTTTCTGTAGCACGGAGCGAATAGAAGCTCAGCTCCGTCTGAATCTCATGGAAGTCCATCACACGTTACCTTCCCAGTATTTCTTTGCACTTGTACACATTTATTCTACTGAGTGGACCACGACACAGTTATGGTGAAAAACTTGCTCAGGTAGAGTTGGGGTAGAATAGGGATTCAGTCCCATGACCTCTTGATCTTGAACCCTAACCATTACACCTCCCACCCTTTAAATTGAGGCAATTATTTTTAATATTCATTCATCCACTTTCTGTAACAGCTTAATTCTAAGTAGGGTCACGGGAAGGGTGGCACCCATCCCAGCCGACTCTTTGCAAGGGCAGAGTACAGCCTGGATGGCTCGCCAGGCCATCGCAGGTCAGAAACACGCTGACGGCTACGCGGCTCCTCTTGTCGAAAGTCAGCAATGGTTCTTTTACATGAACCTCCCACCATAGACAGTGAGAGATATGGCCGGCCTTTGATAACCCAGTTAGGTGCACTTGGGGGGGGGCAGTGAGTGACAACCTGTTGAGAGCAGGGCTTGAACCCCCAACCTTAGGATCAGTGATCTTTGACCTTTGACCTTTGACCCAGGATCCGTGACCTTTACCACCTGGCTACCACCACCGGATTTTGAACATACTATTAAAAAAAATTATTTGGGATGATCAAGTCCATAATAAAACTGATCTGGGCTGTAAAGGATGGTTTGAATTCCCTGAAATCTGCCACGTGAGTAATCAGAACATTCCTGTTCTTTTTGGGATAATGGAAATTTACTAACAGCTTGCTATGGAAATAACACTGCTGACCCCAGATGATAACTCGAGCCAATAATCATTTAGTGTCCTCCTTTAACCACTCTTCGAGCACACACACACACACACACACACACACACACACACACACTCATGCACACACACCAAACTGTGTACCACAGATGTTTATGACCATGTAAGGCAGCCGATGCAACATTTCTACATAAACTGTGTTAGACATGTGATGCAGTGCTGATTGGTGGAATGCCTCGCCAACTGGTCCAATAAGACTCCCGTTTATGGAGAGGTCAACAGGTTAGGCACATCCAAACAAACAGGGGTGGAAAATCCAGAACACTCCTCTTCTGGTTTCTGTCCAAGCTTCAAGAAAGCAGGGAATCAGATCACTCCATCTTTCTTATCTCTCCCTCTCTTTCCCTCCAGTGCAAGTGATATATTGCTTGGCTAACTCTTTGTCTCCGTTCGATTTCCTCCTGTTGCGCTGCGTTCCCAGTTCTCAGGCTTCCACAAGAATGTCTATATCAGTGTCTGTATCTCAATGTCTGCTAAAAATGTTGATGTTGATTCTCATCTGTCTCTCATAAACATTGCCCACTCTTTCTCCCTCTGCCTTGGAGCGCCTTTAGGCTCCGCCTTGAAACCCCCTCCCCACCCCCACCAGATTTCATCTGATCTTTATTGAGCTCGTGAAACTATTCCCTTGATCCACATCCCTTCCCATCATCTCCGAGATGCTGATCCTAAATCAGTCGCTTATAATTTTCCTTGGGCTATTTATCTCCCATTGCTGTCCTGTTGCATGGGTGCCTTTGCACTGGAAGTGTTCTCCTAATATGGGAACAGAGGTCCCCACTGATGCCATGCAGACATAGAAACATGTCCCCGTCTCTAATTAACCTATTATAGAATGGAGACTAAGCTCTCAAACAATCCATCCCCCTCCTCCTCCTCCTCCTCCTCCTTCTGTATATCCCACTTGCTCAATATCATTCTCACTCTTTTTGTCCTCTCGCTCTCTCTCTCTCTTTCTCCTCCCTCACTCTATTCCAGGGCATCTGAGCCAGTATTGGCTCAACCAGAACAGCAGGAAGCTTCACACATAAAAGGACCTCCACGCCATTCTTTAATAACCAGGATCTCCCCAAAACCCGCCGCAAAGGAGGAGACGTCTGCGGCCGTCCCTAGCAACTAAAAAGAGAAACTTCCAGAAGTGTTCTTGCTTCAAAGAATAGTGGATAATAGTGGATAAGGAGGACAGATGGACTTCAGGCCAGCCCTTAAGCCCTGTGCAGGGCCTAAGCCGGGGTCAGAGATCAAGACAAACACCCCAGCCAAAGTAGACTTTCGGTCAGTTTTGGGGAAGAAAGAAGGACGCTCGCCGAAAGCTCCTCCACCAGAACCGAATAACAGCAGCGCACCTGCAGACTTCAGGTCCGTCCTCAATAAGAAGAAGAACGTAGAAGAGAAGCCTAGCACAAAAGACGCAGGTCCGACCCCTGCAATCGTTGAGGACAAACAAACGAGCGTTAACGGTGTCAATGTAGCCACCGACAACAAACAGAACAATTTAGACGAAAAGAAAAATGATGCAGGAGCGTCAAGAAAGGAGCTCAGTCCATGCACCGAAAAGAAAGCTGATGGTGTGATGGTGGAAGCGAAGGACAAAAATAGGAGCATCGGTCAGAAGAAAGGCAGCAACATGGACGGGGAAAGTGTGGCCAATTCCATGGATGATGGAGATGATGGTAAGAAGAAGGGGAAAGGCAAAGCACCTGTGTTCACGCAGCCTCTGAGCGATTTGACAGTTCTGGATGGAGAGCTGCTGCGGTTAGAGTGCACCGTGACCTCCGACCCTCAGGCTGTCATCACCTGGACACTTGATGGAAAAGTTGTGAAGCCATCCAAGTTTATTGTCTTATGCAATGAAGGTATGATCACTTTAATAATCCCTTGAGGGGAAATTTGGTTGTTATAGCAACAAAACATATATATATATATATATATATATATATATATATATATATATATATATATATATATATAAGGTGCAATTTGAAAAGAACTAAAAAAATAAAATAAAATTGTACGTCCTCCGCGTTCTTTGGTGTACTTCGGCACATTAGGCCAACTCACGGTTCAAAATTGTCCCTCGGTGTGAATGTACAGTAATCGTAAATGGTTGTGTGTGTGTGTGTGTGTGTGTGTGTGTGTGTTTGTTTTGGCCCTGAGATGATCTGGCGAGCTGTTCATTATGTACCTCACCTTCACAAAGTGTTGGCTGAGATAGGCTCCAGCCACTCCACAACCCTAGTAGGATTACATAAGTCTTTTGCTATCGGTTTTTTTTTTTGTTGTTTTTTTTTTTTTTTGCGAATGTGTAGCTTTATAATTCAAATTTCAGAAGACACATGGCTTTACGCTCGTGACTCAAGGAGTCACTAAACCAGCCTCGTGAAGCTTAAACTAAATTCTCAGACCCTCCTAAACAGGTCATAGATCACCGGGCTCGTAAATCAGGGATTGAGCTTCGCGTGGATGCCTTTAAGTTCTTGCTGCTATTTCAGCGCTTTTAGCTCATCCGTACTGAGTCATCTGATACAGGGGGCTCAGAAAGCGCTGACCCTCTGTACAATCACAATGCAGCCAAGCTTCTCAGTCTCCTTGGCTCGGTTTCCAATGTTCAAAAATAGCATTGAAGGATTTCCCAAGTCTAGTCATGCCAAGTGATTAGAGACATCCTGTATTGTTGTGTGATCCGGTACTTTGGACACACTTTGCTTTTTAACCAGCGCTGTAAACAAATTTCATTGTTTATTAAGAATATAGAAGACGTCTACTATTGCCAAGTAAAGATGAAGTCTATAAAATTAAATTCGGGATGAATTGGGTTCTTCCATCTGAGTCATACTCCAACAATTTAATTGATGGCTCTGTTCTTCGAATTTAAAGATAGTGAAGAGTTATTTCTCCTCGCCTGCGCTGAGTATTTTTGTATAGCGAGAGACAGTTCGCGCTGGCTGATCCCCGCTCTCTAGGCCTAGGACCCTTCCACCGAGGCTCAGCTGGCTGAGACAGCTGTGGTGGTTCCTAGACTGACAGAAACATGCTGACGGCTTTGCAGCTACTCTTTACGAAAATCAGCAATGGTTCTTTTACATACCTCTCACCATAGACAGTGAGAGACATGGCCCGCCTTTTATAACCCAGTTAGCTGCACTGGGGGGACAGTGACAACCCTGTGGGGACTCGAACCCCCAACCTTAGGATCAGCGACCCTGCACGCTATCCACTAGACCACCACTGCCCAACAATTTATAATAGGCATGTTGATGATGATGATGATGATCATCATCATCATCATCATCATCATCATCATCATCATCATCATCATCTATTAATAATTTATTATTTATATATTTGTATGTAATGTAAAAATGTAAAAAGGTAATGTGATGACAATAAATTATATTTTTTAAATAATACAGTTTATTATTATTATTATTATTATTATTATTATTATTATTGTTGTTGTTGTTGTTGTAATCTACAGTAGTAATTTTATATTTATATATCAATACATGAAGTATTAAAGTAATTTAAAGTATTTTTTATAATTTAAATAATCGTCATTATTATTGTTCATCCATTCATTTTCTGAATCGCTTAAACCTAATTAGGGTCAAGGGCCGGCCGGCACCCATCTCAGCCGACTCTTTACAAGGGCAGAGTACACCCTGGACGTCTCACCAGGCCATCACAGGACAGAAACACACTGGTGGCTTTGCAACTCCTCTTGTCGAAAGTCAGCAATGATTCTTTTACGTGAACTTCACGCCATAGACAGTGAGAGACACAGCCGGCCTTTGATAACCCAGTTAGGTGCAGTGGGGGGACAGTGACAACCCTTTGAGAGCGGGGCTTGAACCCCCAACCTTGGGATCAGTGATCCAGCACCTTTACCACCAGGCCACCACTGCCCTCATTATTATTATCTATGATATCTATGACTATCTATGATAATATTAATATATTAAAAATTTAATAGTGTAATATTTATACACAATGTAATATTGTAATTTAGATTTTTTTTATTGTTTAAATAATAGTTATGAATTAATAATTGATTGAATAATTTAACGAAATAATTAACTACAAATATTTTATTAATAAATTCGTAGATTGTCCCTGCCAGTGCTCATGAGTCATGTGTTTTATTGCTATGATTAATTTTTATTTGTGTGCTCATGTTGCTTTATTTTATTTTATTTATTTACTTTTAACATTAGGAGGCAAGTGTTCGCTCACCATAGATAAAGCCCTTCCCGAGGATGAGGGGCGCTATTTGTGCAAAGCGGAGAATGGTGATGGAAAGGCCGAATGCTCCTGCATGGTTCACGTGGATGGTCAGTGTTAAAAAATATTCCTCCTTTGAAAAGATTTTGCTTATTTGCTTTATATATATATATATATATGAGGGGCGTTAATTTTACAGCCGCCCCACCATCACTGGCAGATGTATTGTGATGAATTGTTTGTTTTTCTTTTTATAGATCCTTCAGATGCATCAGCAGAAAAGAAAAACAAGAAAAGCTCGTCTTCAGTACCTGCAACAGAGAGTAGGTCCAATAGTCACGTTGTTGTTTGTCAGATTTTTCAGCGAGGAGCATTTATGTCAGGCTTCCTGTTATCAGGATAAATTCCATGTTCCTCTTGGAACTAGACGTCCAAGAGAATTCTCATGGAGCACAATGCACATTAATATGGAGATATTTCATTTTTAAAAACGTATGCAATTTGATACACTGAACCCATAAAGTGGCAGCAGCCAGGCAAAAAAATGGCAGCAACATGACTGCTTCATGCCACCAGCTGAGAAATTTAGCTGCTTCCTTATTTGGATTGGACAATGTTGGAAGTTTTTTGGTCATTTGTTCATTCTTTCATTTATTCGTTTGCTGAACTGTTAAATTCACTTGAGGTTGCGATTACAAGTGGCAGGAGCCTATCTCAGCAGATTCTGGGTGAAGGCAGGGTACACCCTGGATATTATCGTGCCATTACACACACAACTGCTCAAGCTGACATTCACCCCTAAGGGCAATTTGTAAGTAATGTGGGTGACACAATGGTGTAGTGACTGGCATGTCTGCTTCACATCAACAACCTCCTGGGTTCAAGTCATGGGCTTGATGAAGGTGCTTATATACGGACCTTGCACTTTCTTGTTGTGCTCGCAAGGGTTTCTTCGGTGTACTCCAGTTTCCTCCGACGGTTCAAAGCCATGCAAATGAGACTAACTTTTTTTTTTTAATTTTTTATTTTTTTATTATGGCTATTCCCTTTCAGGGGTCACCACAGCGAATCATCTGCCTTCATCTTCATGGAAGTCATATTAATGATTCGCACATTTGATTTGGCGTAAGTTTTTTTACGACGGATGCCCTTCTTGACTCAACCCTTTAGCAATTGGCGGAAACACACTGACGGTTATGCAGCTACTCTTGTCAAAAGTCAGCAATGGTTATTTTACATGAACCTCTCACCATAGACAGGGAGAGACATGGCCGGCCTTTGATAACCCAGTTTGGGACTCAAACCTCCAACCCTAGGATCAGCGATCCAGCACCTTTTACCACCAGGCCACGAATGCCCTTCAAATGAGACTAACAACCTGTTCCAAATTGGCCCTCGGCGTGAGTGTGAATGATTGCGTGTCCTGCAATGGTCTTGTGTTGGCCCTGCACTGGTCTGGAGAGCTTTTTAGGGTGTACCTAGTCTTCGCTGAGTGATGACTGAGATAGGTTGCAACCTTCGCGTGACCCAAATCAGATTATAAGCCTTCAGGCAAATGAATGAGTGAGTGAGTGAGTAAACAAATGAGCATGGCGTAATGCTCCTCGAAATTAAACGTCAGGAGGAAACCGGAGTACCCAGATGAAACCCGCGCAAGCAAAATCCACACAGAAACGTCCTTAACGAGCTCAGGAATTGAACCCAGGACCTTTGTGCTGTGTGATACACCACCGTGCCACCCCAATTAATGAATGTAAGATTTAAAAAAAAGAGAAATACAAGCAGGCTAGATATCGTAGCTTCTCCTTAACACATTGCTGATCTAATAACGGTGATTCATAACAGGGATCGTTTTTATTAAATCCGGATAAATGTCTTTATACCCACTAGAGGAATCCAACTCAGGAAACATGAGAAATCGAATTCATTGTGAAGTTTACTTGCGAGTTCTGGAGTCGACTCAGAAGTATCTAGTATTTCAAAAGCACAGCTAGGACTTCCTGTTCCAGCCATATAACCTGATTACATGCAAAATGAAGTGTGAGCAGTGTCTTCAAAAAGCATCGGCACCACAAGTCAAAAAGGATTGACTTAAAATGGATTAAAACTCCCTCGGTCTACGTCTTCACACTCCGCTTAAGCATCAGTGAGGTTTATACTGCTGCATTGTTTCTTGACGGCTATCAAAGATAGAATAAATATTGGGGCGCGACAGCCAGCACCATTTCCTGGATCCTCGGGCCCCTATTTTTAGTGTGTCCATAAAAGGAGAATTCCAGCAGGCGGTATCCATAAGGCAAGCCTTCTCTCCGAGATGCTAAGTGGTTGAGGCAAGACTTCTGTAGAACTCCTGCACATCCTCACAGGCACTTCAGAAGAAATGCTGACGAGTACATGTGCACCTCAAGTATAGATCCTCTACTATGACCTCCAGAGGGACAGGGTTCCTCCATTAGTCCATAATGTTTAGATGCAGGTTCTGAAGCGTGGACTACCTCTTTATGCTGTCAAATTACTGGATGGTTTTCACCTTCACCAATTATCAGATTGGTCATGTGTGTCTGTCTGTGTGTGCGTCTGTGACCGAAATAACTCAAAATGAAATGGACGGATCTTCACAAAATTTTCACCAAATATGGATCTCGAGCTGACAATGAAGTGATTGGATTTTGGAAATGATTTCCTCTCCAGGACGGGTTTGAAGGATTTTTTTTTAACATTGTGCAACAGGGGAGAGGGCAGAAATCATTCATTCATTCATTCATTCATTCATTCATTCATTTTCTGAACCACTTATTCCTAATTAGGGTCGAGGGGAGGTGGTGCCCATCTCAACCGACTCAGGGCGAGGGCAGAGTACACCCTGGATGGCTTTCCAGGCAATCGCACTGCAGAAACATGCCAACGGCTATGCAGCTACTCTTGTCGAAAGTCAGCAATGGTTCTTTTACATGAATCTCCCACCATAGACAGTGAGAGACATCACCGGCCTTTGATAACCCAGTTAGTGCACTGGGGGGGACAGAAATCACCCATGACAAAAAAAGACTGAGCTCAACAATAATTTCAGAACACAACCACATGTGGTCACCATAATTCTATATCATCTGTCACTATAGCCCATGTAAAGAAGAGATTGCACTACCTTGGTGCAGGTTTGCGCTCTTTGTGTGCATTTCTAGTTTGTCTTAACTTTATACAAAATGTCTGGTTGTATGTCATGTTATGAGGTGATACTCGCATATAAAATAATCAAATGTGATCCCTTGTAGCACATATTCATCCTCACATGGCATTGTGTGTATTATTCAGATGAGGCGAGGATAAAGAAGAAACCTGCACCGAAGTCTCCCACCAAACAAGGTAAAATATTTTTCAAATACATTTCTTTGCATGAGATCTGCACAAATTATAAAGTAGCACATTACCGGTGGAGCCGGTGCTATGTGGAGCCGGTGATGTAGTGGTTAGAGTGTTGTGCTCATGATCGGGAGGTTGTGAGTTCGAATCCCACTGAGACCCTCACTGTGCTAAGACCCCTGGGCAAGGTCTCAACCACAAGCGTGCCTCTGTTCACCCAGCAGTATAAATGGGTACCAGCAAAAATATACTGGGAAGGTAACCTGCGATGGACTAGCGTCCCATCCAGGAGGAGTTCAACTCCTGAGTGCTTCACGCTATGGAAACCAGGGATAAGCACCGGCCTGATGAGCCACTCGGCTCGGGTGTAAAAACCCAAACAGTTAATCAATCAAAACATTACCATATCTCATAATAACTATATTTGATTCATCTCCATAAAATGAGTCAGAGGTCATCTGGAGCTTGTCTCAGACTCTAGGCGAAGGAGGGGTGCAACCGTAACAGCTCGACAGGTCACCACAGGGTCAACACACACAACCGTTCACATTCACGCTCACACTTTGAAGCAATTTGGAACAGTCAATTAGCCTAACGCGCATGTCTTTGGATTGTGGGAGGACCCAAAACAAACCCATGCAAGCAACCGGAGAAAACATAGAAATGCGCTCACCAAGCCCAGGACTCGAACCAAGGACTTTCTTGCTGTGAGATTGGATGAATATAATTTATCTCAAATTTAATGAATTTTCTCTGAAATCTTCCAGCAACATTTTTCTCTGGTGGATTAAGACTCATTTTGTGCTTATGGGTCACTTTAAAATACTGGGGAACTTTAAAATATTAACCAGGAACACGATATAAATAGAATGCTCAGCGAGCAACCTCATGTTCCTCTCCACTTGTGTAGGTTCTCCTCCCCTGGTTCTTCAGTTCCCCGGGGATCTCAAGATCAGAGCAGGAGAGAAGGTGGAGCTTCTGTGTACCTTTGGAGGAACTGCACCCATTACCTGTAACTGGCTCAAGTTCAAAAAACCGGTAAGAATAACCAGATGAAGATTATGAGAAAGTAATGTATGGTTGGAGGCTCAATTCCCAGTAGCACCACTGTTAGGCCCTATCACTCTGAATAAGAGTGTCTACCAAATACAATAAGTGTAATGGGCAGTAGACTGAGAGTGTAAAGAAGAGAAGAATTAAAATAATATGTGATCCATCCACACAAAATTATTTTATCAAATTGATGGATTATGAGTAAATTTATTAAACTGGGAGACAGCGTTTGTGAGAGCTTGCCTGATCTTTCATTTCGGACACCAGTGGCGCACCAAAGTGCGATTCCAAATGCAGAAAGTACTCCACAGTTGTTCAGGGAGCTGCTTCACCACGTCCACCTCCACATGAAACACTCATTTCAAGTGCAGGTTCTGAACGGCTTGTTTGGCTTCATCCTCTTGTTTATTGTATTTCCTCCTCTAGCTGCCTACTCTGGTCTGATTGGTTGATTTTCTACACTTTGTCACATTGTTTCAATGCGCCGGGAGGCAGATCGGAATGGGTGGAACTCTTGCTGTGCATGAGGGAAGAGGGGGAGGCCGGCTAATCAGAAGGCGCAGCTTGCCTTGAAACAAAAAGAATTGTCGAAATCTTTGTGTTTACGGCCAGAGGGAAAGTTAAACCTGCTCCGACCTCTTTTCGTGACGTTCTGGCATCATTAATCATGGCCTGTGAACACTAATAACATTTATGAGTGAGAAAAGTAAGGAGAAAGCATCATATCTTCCCTTTCAATTTTTTAAAACTGAAAGTGCCGTATGTTTGGTGCATTGAGACCCATTTTGTGTTGATGGCTCACATAGAATGTGCACTGTGGCTTCTTTTGAAGATATTTTTTTTTTTTTTAAATAGCACTTTATATTTAATGCTCCTAATGTGCAACGTGATTTACTGTTGTGTATTAAATATTTCAGATTCCAGATACAGTGGTCCGTCACTCACAGCAGTGACTTTCTCCAGATTTCGGAATCATTAGCATTTGCATGCAAACAGCAATGCTGTTGTTTCCTTTCTCAAGTTTATGGCTCATTTATATCCGTGCTGCTTCCTCTCCCCCCACTCTAGATCCAGACAGGAAGTGGCGGCATCACTATAGAGACCTCAGAAAACAACAGTCAGCTGACGATTGCAGCCAGCGACCAAGACCACTGTGGCTGCTACACGCTAGAGCTGCAGAACAAATATGGCACCAAGCAAGCCTCGCTCAACCTCACTGTCGTAGGTATGCCATTCGGTTAGAGAATGGAGACCCGACATACATCATCCAGACTGGAAATAAAAAATAAGCCGTTGTATACCCTGAATCATACTTTGCTACGGAGGTAAAATCAGGTAGGGATTCTGTGGGGAACGGTTGTTAAGGGCAACACAGTGGTGTAGTGGTTCCATCCTAAAGTCCTAAGATAGTCACATAAGGATAATTCATTCATTCATTTTCTGAACCGCTTAATTCTAATTAGGGTCGCGGGGAGGCTGGCGTCCATCTCATCTGACTCTGGGGAAGGCAGACTACACCCTGGACAGCTCACCAGTTCATCGCAGATCAGAAACACGCTGACGGCTATGCAGCCTACTCTTTACAACAGTCAGCAATGGTTCTTTAACACCCTCTTACCATAGACGGTGAGAGATGTGGCCGGCCTTTGATAACCGAGTTAGAGCACTGGGGCAACGGTGACAACCCATTGAGAGTGGGGCTTGAACCCCCAACTTTGGGATCAGTGATCCAGCGCCTTTACCACCAGGCCACCACTGCCCATAAGGATAATTGACTGCTCCAAATTGCCCCTAGTGTGAGTGCAAATGATGATGGGTGTATTTCCCTGCAACGCTCTGGTGAGCTGTTTAGTCCGGTGTTGGTTGAGATAGGCTCCAGGATCTTGATACTAAGGACTAAGTAGTTGAGCGATTGAGTGAGTGTGATACATTGGCGTCCAGCCAAACACTTCAGCATAATTAGAGCGTCTTTTATTCATCACTAAACTGACAGTCAGACAAACAGGATTTTATTCGAGCATTCCTTCTCAAGAGTTCGTTTCCTGTAATGGAGACTTGTAAACAAAAATAACCTACATGTGTGCATGATGACACACCCAACATGTTTCCCCTTCGGTTTTTTTACCCTCCAACATGCATTATTTTGTGAAAATTGCCCAGAGCACTGAAGAGTTCAACAAAGCTAATTCAAAGTTATAGGAGGACAGGTGTACAGTCCAACATCAGGAAACAATATATGAATTACGAGATAGATAGATAGATAGATAGATAGATAGATAGATAGATAGATAGATAGATAGATAGATAGATAGATAGATAGATTGGTTGGTTGCTTGGTTTATTAACTGAATAGCTGATTGGTTGGTTGGGTGATTGATTGAGTGATTGATTGGTTGATTGGCTAAATGTTTGGTTGCTTGAGCAAAGTGAGCACACATACACATAAGCAGTAAGTGCAAACATTAAATACAACATCTGGTGTTATAACTGAACAAAATTAGGAATAAATGCAAGAAGAAATACACTTCTCGTCCAAAAAGGCCACACATTGTAATAATATATTGTTCTTGTTTCGCCTTGATTACGGTGGAAATCTATGGTATTGTTTCAACAAACTTAAGCAAGATTCAATCATTCATTTTTCTGAACCGCTTAATCACAATTAGGGTTTCGGAGAGGCTGGTACCCATCTCAGTCGACTCTGGGAGATTGCACAGTACACCCTGGACAGCTCGCCAGGCCATGGCAAGGTAGAAACACATTGACGGCTATACAGCTCCTCTTGACAAAAGTCAGCAATGGTTCTTTTACATGAACCTCTCACCACAGACAATAAGAGACTGGGCCAGCCTTTGATCACCCAGCTGGTTGCACTGGGGGGGCAGCAGTGACAGCCTGTTAACAGTGGGGCTTGAACCCCCAACCTGGGGATTGGTAATCCAGAACCTTACCACTGTGCCACCAAGCAGCATTCATTCATTCATTTTCTGAACCGTTTAATCCTAATTAGGGTCGCGGGGAGGCTGGTGCCCTTCAGCCGAGTCTAGGGGAGGACAGGGTACACCTCGTACAGTTCACCAGGCCATCACAGGGCCAACACTCATACAATCATTCACACTCGCACTCCCACCTTTGGGAGATTTGGAACAGCCAATTAACCTACTTCGCATGGTTTTTTTGGACTGTGAGAGGAAACCGGACTACTCGGAGGAAACCCACACAAGCACAAGGAGAACATACATGCAAACTCCACAGAGAAACACCCAGGCTAGGATTCAAGCTCAGGACCATCTTGCTGTGAGGCGGACATGCTAACCACTACGCCATTGTACCACCCTTAAGCAATATCGCAATATCGCAAGTTATTTCCATCCAGTGTTTGGTTCTTTTTTTATTGACATCTTGAATTGATAATGGAAAATCTAACCACTCCATAAAGTCTTCACCAACACAACCCAAAGACTTTCAATATGGTGAAAGTCAGGACTCTGGGGTGCCAATACTTCTTCTTCTTTTCCTTTCAGCTTTTCCCTTCAGGGGTCACTACAGCAAATCGTCTGCCCCCATCTCAGCCTATCCTCTGCATCTTCTACTCTTACTCCAACTACCTTTATGTCCTCCTTCACCACATCCATAAATCTTCTGTTTGGTCTTCCTCTAGGCCTTCTACCTGGTAGTTCCAACCTCAGCATCCTACTACCAATATACTCACTATCCCGCCTCTGTACATGTCCGAACCATCTCAATTTAGCCTTTCTGACTTTATCTCCAAAACCTCTTACATGTGCTGTCCCTCAGATGTACTCATTTCTGGGGTGCCAATACATATGTGAAAATGATTACTTGTGCTCCCTGAACCACTCTTTTAATTATTTATACATCAATTTTATATCTATCGTGTTCGGGGCAAAAAAGTCTTCTCTTGAGATAACCTGATCATTTAGTATATTCACGAAATCAGCTGACGTCATGTTATTGCCACATTAATGTTGCTGAGCCTTGACCAGTCAATATAAAGCCGGAATTCCAAGGCGATTATGCACTGTAATCAATGTCCAGGCAAAAAACTTTGAAGTAAAGTAGCATGCAGTGCAAAACAGTGTGAACATAGAAAATATTGTAAACATGCTTAAAATACTTCTATAATCTTGTAGTATTTAATATTTCATCCTCTCTCACTCACTACTCATGGCACATTTTAGACAAGCCTGATCCACCAGCCGGAGTCCCGGCTGCGTCAGATATCCGCCGTTCCTCGCTTACCCTCTCCTGGTATGGACCCACATATGATGGTGGCAGTATTGTCAAGTCGTACAACTTAGAGATATGGAACTCCCTGGACAACACGTGGAGTGACCTCACTTCCTGCAACAGCACCTCCTATCATGTCCAGCAGCTGCTCCCTGATCGCCAGTACAAGTTCCGTGTGCGTGCAGTGAACATGTATGGCATAGGTGAACCCAGCGCTGAGTCGGAACCCGTCACTGCAGGAGAACCAGAAGTGGCAGGTGAGAACAAAAAAGACAACTAATGAACCTTCATTGAGATATTAAAGCATAAAATTATAGCTTCATAGCAAAGGAGTTTGTGCACTAAAATGTATATTCTACACAGAAAAAAAAGAGGAGGAAGAAGCCGAAGCTGCCATTTCCGATGATGGTAGGTGCTCCAGTCAGTTTTCTTTTCCAATAACCCTCCCACTCTCCAATGCACTTTTCCTCCCTCCAGATGAATTCACTCACTCACTCACACACTCATTTGCCAAACCGCTTAATCCTACTAGGGTCACATGCCGACAGAGGCCACGTGGACTCCTTTTTCATGTTTATCCATGATTTCAAGCTTTGTTTCAAGAAAAATTTATTTTCTCCTCTTGAATACATCAGCCATCTTCTTACGACCCATCTTAGAAACATTGGGATATGCACAATAAAAAAATAAAACTAAACAGTCACAAAATCTGAACCACAGAAAAGAAAAACTTTTGTGAGCGTGCATGCTACTAATGCCGTTGCGGAAAGGAGAACGGAGGAATACACACGGAAGAATATGAGGCTAATTGGCGCATGTGACTTTGGGGAACATGCTTTTTTAACATACTAGTCGGCCAGCTTTATATGTGTGATTGCGCATCCTCTGCACTAGGTGGCAGTGGTGCTCTCACTGTGTTTTCCATGGTGTAGGAATAAAGCACCAAGCAAACGATATGAAGTGCAGTAAATGCTATTTATAGTTGTGTGCGGGGTGCTGGTGGGGTCGAGGGGGCGTAAATGTTTTTTTTTTCTTCCTATAGGGGGCATAACAGAAAATAATGGAGAAGCACTCCACAAGATGTTCGCGGAGGGAAACACGAGCAAAAATACAAGGCTAATCGGCCCGGAAAAGCTATTTCCCTCGCAGAGTTCATAATTTGAAAATTTGCTCGTTGGATGGGGCAGATTTTTGGTGGGATCAAAGCTCGTATCATGGAAAATTCATTATAAGGGACACTCGTAAGTCGAGGTACCACTGTATTTCCAAGGCCGGGACTTAAACCCAGGACCTTCTTGCTCTTAGGCGAATATTCTAACCAATATGCTATCAGGTCGCCACACTAGAATTTACTGAGGTATGTTTGTTTATCTTCTCTCAATTGTTCAGATTCAGATAAAGTGCCCGAGTATAGAGATGTAGTCATAAAGAAAGACAGCACTGTGAAAGAGTTCTATGATGTCGAGGATCGCTTGGGCACGTAAGACATGACTACACTCTTCTAAAAATTGCATAATAATAATAATAATAATTTACCTCTCTGCCCTCAGTACATCTTCCAAAAATTCTCTCTCTGCCTCTGTTTTGTCAGTGGAAAATTTGGTCAGGTCTTCAAGCTGGTGGAGAAATCGACTAAAAAGGTGTGGGCCGGTAAGTTCATCAAAGCATTCTCGCAGAAAGAGAAGGAGAACGTGCGGCAGGAGATCGGCATCATGAACAGCCTCCACCATCCTAAACTTGTGCAGTGTGTGGATGCCTTTGAGGGCAAGTCAGACATTGTGATGGTTTTGGAAATGTAAGTTTTCGCGCAATAAAAAAAAACTCACTATCTGGTCAAAAGTTTGTAGACACTTGACCATAAAACTCATGGGTATTTCTTGATGATTTCACTCCAGATTCTGTTCCTCTGTGTTGGTATATTTAATTTGCTTGGGGATTTGGGATCATTCATCCAAGCCTGGCATTACTAAGATCAGGCACTGATGTTCTGCAGGAACACCTAAAGCTATTTGGTATTCTAGTTCATCCCAGACATGTTCAGTGGGGTTGAGGTCAATGTTCTGTGTACGCGACTCACGTTGTACCACTCTAACCTTAGCAAGGCATGGCTTCATGGAGCTCATTGTGTGCACAGGTGAGGCGGTTATGCTAAAACAAATTCGAGCCTCTTAGTTTTAGTGAAGGAAAATCGTAACCCAATAGAAAATGAAGACATTCTGTGCAATGGTGTGCTTTTACCTTTGTGGTAATAACTTTGGGAAGAAGCTACATAATGGTCTCAAGGTCAAGTGTGTGTGTGTAAATGATAAATTCCAACACAAACGTAGATTGTCCATATATTGTACACCCTGAACAGCTCACCAGACCATCACAGTGCAACACACACAACCATTCACAGTCACAACTAGGAGCAATTTGAAACAGACGGTTAGCCTTAGCCTAGTGTACATGTTTTTGGGCTGTGGGAGGAAATCAGAGTTCTTGGATAAAACCCATATCAGCAAAGGGAAAACGTGCAAACTCCACAAACAAACATATGATCCAGGGACTCAAACCCAGGACCACTTGCTGTGAGGTGGATGTGCCAACCACTATGCCACTGTGTCACCCAGGTAGTGTGTGTGTGTGTGTGTGTGTGTGTGTGTGTGTGTGTGTGTGTGTGTGTGTGTGTGTGTGTGTGTGTGTGTGTGTGTATATAATTTATTTCAGAGTTCGGAGTTCAAAGTCCAGAGTCGATTACACATGGCACCCATAGTGGAGTAGTTTGGGTGCTGGGCACATGATCAAAAGGTTTGGGGTGTGAATCCCAGTTAGACCGCCACCAAGCTAAAATTCTAAGACTCCGATGCAAACTATTAGCCACAAGTTCATTGTTCATTTTCTGCAACTGCTTCATCCTAATAAGGGTCGCGGGGAGGCTGGTGCCCATCCCAGACAACTCCGGGCGAGGGCAGAGTACACCCTGGACAGCTCACCAGGCCATCGCAGGGAGGAAATACGCTGATGGATTTTTAGCTACTCTTATCGAAAATCAGCAATGGTTCTTTTACATGAACCTCACACCGTAGACAGTGAGAGACATGGCCCGCTTTTTGCTATATAAGTGGGTACCTTCAAAAATCCCTCTGCTGTCGATGCAGCCTCTTCTGTACCGGTCCGTCGTGGTGAAGAAGGAGCTGAGCCGCAAGGTAAAGCTCTCAATTTACCAGTCGATCTACGTTCCAACCCTCACCTATGGTCACGAGCTTTGGGTAATGACCGAAAGAACAAGATTACGGATACAAGCGGCTGAAATGAGCTTCCTTCGCCGGGTGGCGGGGTTCTCCCTTAGAGATAAGGTGAGAAGCTCCGCCATCCGGGGAGAGCTCGGAGTAGATCCGCTGCTCCTCCGCATTGAGAGGGGCCAGTTGAGGTGGCTCGGGCAGCTGGTCAGAATGCCCCCCGGATGCCTCCCTGGTGTGGTGTTTCGGGCATGTCCAACCGGGAAGAGACCCCGGGGTCGACCTAGAACACGCTGGAGGGACTATGTCTCTTGGCTTGTCTGGGACCGCCTCGGTGTCCCCCCGGGAGAGTTGGAGGAAGTGGCTCAGGAGAGGAACGTCTGGACCTCTTTGCTTAGGTTGCTGCCCCCGCGACCCGACCCTGGACTAAGCGGAAGATGATGATGATGATAATGACCTTCAAAAATACTGTGAAGGTAACCTGTGATGGACTAGGGCCCCATCCAGGAGGAGTTGAACTCCTAGTCACGTCACACCAAGGAGGCCGAGATACGCTCTGGTTGTGATTATGATGAGCTACTAGGCTCAAGTGTTAAAAAAAATGCAACAGACGTTACCTACCTGTTGCCGACCGCACATGAGTTATGCTAGCAGGCTATGTGTATGACGAGCTGTAGAATTAATTATGTTTAAATTTTTGTCGTTTTGAAAGTCATCCGCACTAATAACAATCAGAAAGTGACTCCCGGTTTCTTGTCTGAGACACGTCTGACTACATGATTATGTCTGACAGCTTTTTCTCTCCCCAAATACCCTTAAATCACCAGTTTGGCTTTTTATGGAGAGACAGTGGTACATGATTGAAGAGCTGTCCACTTGTCCTTATATAGGGTTAGCAAGCCTAAGCATGGGAGGAGCTGAAAGCACAATCTGCACAACCTTCGCTTGGCAGCCATGATGGAAAAACAGTTCAGATCTGAATCTTGGTTTCAGTTTGGGATTTGTTTACACTATCATGAGTAGAAAGAAGATGTGCTTGTTTACTCTGAATACGTCCTGTCCTGCCTCTTCAAATTTCACTTTTGTTTCTGGTGTTCTGTGATTGGTCACGTATGTCTCGTCCGTGTTGCCTGCAGGATCTCTGGAGGAGAGTTGTTTGAGCGAATCGTTGATGAAGATTTCGAGCTCTCCGAGCGTGAGGTCATTAAGTATATGCTCCAGATTATCGATGGTGTACAGTTCATCCACAAACAAGGCATTGTGCATCTGGACCTCAAACCAGAGAACATCATGTGCGTCAACAAGACGGGTAGCAAGATAAAACTCATCGACTTTGGTCTCGCACGAAGGCTAGGTACTCATCTGGTTTTGTTTTTTTGTTTGTTTGTTTGTTTGTTTGTTTGTTTGTTTGTTTGTTTTCCTGAAAATTGGTCATTGCATTCATTCAATCACCAAACCACTTAATAATATTCCATACACCTAATGAAGGTGGGGTGCACCCTGAACAGTACACCAAACCATCATAGGGCAAATACAGAGACAAAACCATTCACACCCAGGGACAAATTGGAACAGCCAATCAGCCTAATGTGCATGTCCTTGGACTATGGGAGGAAATTGGAGTATCCAAAGGAAACCAACACAAGCACAGCGAGAACATGCAAACTCGACACAGAAACTCCATCACCAAGTCCAAGACTTCAACCCAGGACATTCTTGTTGTGAGCAGCACATACTAACCACTATGCTATGCAACTCAAAGTCATCTCCATCCATCCATCCATTCATCAATTTTTAAATTACTTTACCCTTTATTAGGGTCACAGTGTGGCTGGAGCCTATCTCAGCCAACACTTAATGAAAGCAATGTGCACTCTGAATAGCTAATCAGTCTGTTGCATAGTCAACACACAACCATTCACACTCACACTCACACCTAGGGGTAATCTGGAACAGCCAATTAGCCTAATGTGCATGACTGTAAGCATGGTAAAACCAGGCAAACGCCACACAGAAACATCCTCACCAAGCCAGAACTCGAACCCAGGATCTTCATGCTGTGAGGCGAATGTGCTAACCACGACAGCACTGTGCCACCCCAGATCATCTCCTGATATGCTTTGGGGAAGTTGCTTTACTCTTACAGTCACAAAATATGTAAAATTGCATAAGATTTATTATTATACATATAAAATGAATCCATGTGGTGTCACCTAAAATTAAACAAAAAAAAAAAAAATTAGCATGGGCTCCCATGTGGTGCCACAATCACCCTTTCACCTGGAGATCACTGGTTCCAATCTCAATGATGGCACAGCCATTTTTCTCCAGGAGCCCAAGATAGTGTATGCTTCCTGAGATGTTGATCTGGATCTGTAAGCCCATGAAGATAAGGAGATAGTGCTTTCCTTTGAGTGTGTTATGACTCCCCTGGCAGTGCGTGAGCAAAATTACATGAATGGTTGGTTTTGGACGCATGTGTCTTGGAGGAATTATGTGCTAACGTTTGCCCTCTCTGGTTGGTAGCTGTCAGGTAATATGGAAGAGGGAATGACCCGGAATTGGCCATGGCTGAAATGTTTTTTATTATTATTCTGATTCACTGTATTAATCCCACAAGGGAATTTTTTTTCATCTGCATTTAACCCTTCAATGCCCGAATTATTTTATTGCAGTTAAAAAATTTCATCAGTAGTTTTTCCTAATCAAAAATGCCTAAGGAAACACTCCGAACACATTTCTTTCAACAAAATTATAATAACACTAATAATAACAATAACATACTAATAACAAATAATGACACTCATAAATTCATGAACAACATAATCCTGCACACTCAAGGTCATCTCACAGTTGACTGAGGCACGTGGGACCAAGCTGTATTGCATCAGGTGATGCCACAAGAAGTATAGAACACATTCTGAATGGCAGTTGCATGCGTCTAATAGTTATTAGAATTTTTTGAAAGAGGACCATATGGTCCTGCTGGGCGTTAAAGGGTTAAACCCATCCAAATGAGCATACATACTTGGAGCAGTGGACTTCCACGCACACTGAGGATGTCCGAAGAGCAGTTGGTGGTTAGATGCCTTGCTCAAGGGTGCTCCAGCCATGAATGTGGAGGAAGGGAAGGTACAGCTCAATGCCTCACGTTTTTCCAGCTGGTTCACAAATTGAACCAGCAACCTTTTTGGTCCTAAAGCTGCTTCGCTTAATATAAGGCTACGGTTGCCCCACAATTGAAGAGACAAACTGAGGAGACAAATCAGGGATTTTCTTTTTATAAATCAACATTATGTTTTAAAAATAGCAGAATGTTTTCTTATCTTTTCATTTGAGATGTGTTGATTTTCTTCTGTCCATAGTGGACTCTGGTTCCCTCAAGGTTCTCTTTGGAACACCAGAGTTTGTAGCTCCTGAGGTTATTAACTATGAAGCAATCGGCTTTGCTACGGATATGTGGAGCATTGGGGTGATCTGCTACATCCTGTATGTGATACAGCCTTCATTTGCTCTATTCTGTTTTTTGTTTGTTTGTTTGTTTGTTTGTTTGGATGTCTTTGAATGCATTTAATGGCAACTGCATGCTGTGGTCTACTTGAAAATAGAGAACAACACCAGTCTCAGAAATATTATAAAGTATGGCTAGATATCTCCTACAAATTATATCTACCAGAATTAGTATCAGATATAACTATATATGAATTAGAAATTATATCAACTACTGTACAATATTAGTAGATATCTACTAGAAATTACACCGACAAAAATATTACTAGAAATGTACTAGAAATTATACACCACACTATACACTACAAGTGAAATTATACACCACATACTGCAAGAAATATTTCTATACAGGATATCTATTACAATTAATATCTACTAGAAATATTACTACATATCTACGAGAAATTATACCTACTAAAATATTACCAGAAATTATATCTACTGGACATATTACAAGATGTGAAGTAGAAGTTGCTAGAAATATTATCAGAAATTAACAAAAATTATATCTACCATAAATGATACTACATATTAACCAGATATCGACTACAAATGATATCTACTAGAAATATTATTAAATTATTAATCAGACAATCATTAATTTTCTGAACCACTTAATCCTAATTGGGGTTGTGAGGAGGCTGGTGCCCATCTCAGCAGACTCCGGGAGAGGGTGAGGTACACCCTGGATGGCTCTCCAGGCCATCGCAGGGCCAACACTTGCACACCCATTCATGCCCACTCTCACATCTAGTTGTGATTTGGAAGAGCCAATTAATCTACTGTGCATATTTCTGGACTGTGGGAGGAACCCGGAGAACCTGGAGGAAACTCCACACAGAAATGCCCAAGCTGGGAACAAAACCCATGACCTTCTGTCTGTGAGGCTGATGTGCTAACTACTAAGCCACCGTGCCACCATTAATTAGGCATCTACTAAAAATTATATCTATTAGAAATATTACCAGATATTAGTTAAATTATGTCTGCTGAAATATTACCAAATATCTACTCGAAGTCAAGATGTCTGGCATCTTTGCTGATTATGTAAAATTGAAAGAATTCATGTTGAAAGTTCTAAACTATGTTACATGTACACGTTGGTCTTTCTCCTCATTTCATCTTCAGCCTTAGTGGTCTGTCTCCGTTCATGGGGGACAATGATAATGAAACACTTGCAAATGTTACCTCAGCAACCTGGGACTTTGAAGATGAGGCTTTTGATGAGATCTCGGAGCAGGCCAAGGATTTCATCAGCAATCTACTGAAGAAGAATATGAAGTAAATCCAATAAGCTCAGATCTTTTTTAAACATTCTGATTTCATTATATTCTGTTGAGCACTTTACAAAAGAAAAACATTAGTATAGTTTAATGAAATTCAGTGAAAATGAAAATATGACAGCCGGCAGATGAGATGATTTTTTTTTTCATGCTGTAGGGCCAGACTGACCTGTGCACAGTGCATGGAGCACAAATGGCTTAAACAGGACACCAAGAACATGGAAGCCAAACGGCTCTCCAAAGAACGCATGAAGAAATACATACTGAGGCGCCGATGGCAGGTTAGAAGTCTTAATTCTGGCATGCTGTATTTGTCTCGAGGGCAAAGCTACAGAGATTCTTGCTTGCTCTCAGGAATTATGCACATTTGCATCTTTACAGAAAACAGGAAATGCAGTGCGAGCCATCTCCAGATTCAGCTCCATGGGAATGTTAGGAGGAATCGGGCTAAAGAAAAGCTCGCCAACTGAAGGTAATGGACCAGTCTAGTATGTTCACTGCTATTTACAGTGGTATCTCACTTTAAGAAAGTCTCGCCAAATGAAAAATGCAGGTTACGAAATGCATTTTCCTAAAATTTTTGTCTTTGGATACGAAACAAGTTCAAGTTACAAAAGCGCTATCTTAAAATTTCAAACACGCCATTCAAACATTCAAACAATCCACGAGCTGCTCTCCCATCAATGACGTTCAAACATTCCGCCCCGTTGGCCTCCCCTTGGCTAGGAGGGATGACTCAGCTCCCTCTTATTGGCTATCTCCCTACATCCCGCCCCGCTGGCCTCCCATTGGCTAGATTGGCTAGGACGGATGACGCAGCTCCCTCCCATTGGCTATTATGGAGCTGCAAGAACCATAATGCTTTTCGTGTAAAGGACAGAGTTACTGTTTTTTCATTCTTTATTTCTTAACTCAGGCTTTGAACCTTCCATAAACATTTGTAAGATTATAACTCTGCTAAGAAGACATGATCAACACATGAACACACACACACACACACACACACACACACACACACACACACGTGTGTGTGATTTCTGGTGCAAGTGAGAAGAAGAAACGGGCTCGAGTGATATTGCAAAGGAATATGGCCAAACCCGTCTACCATCGGTATTATATTGAAGCAGAAGGAGGTCTTAAAAGGTATACTTTTATAATTTTTTAAGGGTTTAGAGGGTAGTATTGGGAGCCTTGGAACGAATCACGCGTTTTACATGTAAAATGCGGTTCAATTTACGAAAAATGCAGGTTACGAAAAAGGCTCTGGAATGGATTAATTTCGTAAAGTGAGGTTCCACTGTATACTGCTAATACTGTGTAGTATCATAGCAACAGCTGTGTCAACCATATAACATGGACCGGGTTGCTATATGTGTACACATATGCCATCAGAAGCACCACCTGCAACATTCTTAGAGACTACAGAAGAAGAAAACCACACCCCCACTCCTCCCAGCTTTACTCTCGTCATCCAGGATGTTGAGGTGGTGGAGGGAAGTGCTGCTCGCTTCGATTGCAAGATTGAAGGTAATTATAACTCAACATTTAGTCTGTAAAGGTCTAAAAGGAATTGTTTTTACTGAATACCTTTCAATGGTTGGGCAGCATGGCGGCGTAGTGGTTAGCACATCTGCCTCACAGGAAGAAGGTCCTGAGGTCGATTCTCAGCTCGGTTGTTTCTGTGGGGCGTTTGCATGTTCTCCACATGTTTGTGTTGGGTTCCTCTGGGTAGTCTGGTTTCCTCACACAGTCCAAAAACATTCACAGTAGATTAATTGGTCGTTCCAAATCAGCCCTGAGTGTGAGTGTTGGTCCTGTAATGGCCTGGCGAGCCGTACTGGGTGTACCCGGCCCTCGCTGAGGTGGGCACCAGCTTCCCAGAGACGTTAATTAGGATTAAGCAGTTGGGGAAATGAATGAACTTTTGGAGCTGATTGCACAAGTGGGGTCCCATTTGATCCTTGAAATGATTCCAAAATTAAAAGGTCACTTTAAAAATAAACTTATAATTTAAAAACACATTAATTCATCAAATATAATGATCGCTCATTGTGGTGAAGGTTAGTTTGCAGCATTTTTTTTAAAGCCCTGAGTTGTTGGAACCTTGTTTATATCTACGAAAAACCTCAAGCAATGGGCCACCACATTATGGCTGCAGGGAGCCCATCTCACCCTGAACAGCTCGCCAGACCATCACAGAGCCAATGCGTACACACACACACACACACACACACACACACACACACACACACACACACACACACACACACACACACACACACACACAACCCTTTACACTCATATTCCCACCTAGAGGCAATTTGGAACAACCAGTTAGCCTTATGGCAGTGGCAGTGGTGTCCTGGTGGTAAAGGTGCTGGATGACTGATCCTAAGGTTGGGGGTTCAAGCCCCACTCTCAACATTGTCACTGCCCTGCCCCCCACCACCCCACCCCACCCCCCCGGTGCACTAACTAGGTGATCAAAGGCCGGCCATGTCTCTCACTGTCGATGGTGTGAGGTTCATGTAAAAGAACCATTGCTGACGTTCGACAAGAGTAGCTGCATAGCCGTCAGCGTGTTTCTGCCCTGCGATGGCTTGGCGATCCATCCAGGTTGTACTCTGCCCTCGCCTGGAGTCAGCTGGAATGGGCTCCAGCCTCTCTGCAGTCCTAATTAGGATTAAGCGGTTACAGAAAATGAATGAATGAATGCCAGTTAGCTTTATGTGCCTGCTTTTTGTCTGTGGGAGGAAACCAGTGTATCTTGAGGAAACCCACACTAGCACAGGGAGAACGTGCAAACTCTACAATTAAACGCCCATGCCGAGCCCTGGACTCAAACCCAGGACCTTCATGCCGTGACATGCACATGCTACTACTCCACCATTCCGCCTATCTCGTGACTGAGGAATTTTAATATGATTAAACAAAATAACAAAGTAGTCATTGAGTTCAAAAGTAAACTTTAATAATCTGATCCACGTGACATTGTGCTGTGCACATAAACAAACAGATGGGTCAGAACAAATGGAGATATATTGTGAGGTAACGCAAAACATATTGAACCCAAAAAAACTCCTGATAGTGAACCTCATGAGGCTTCATAAGAAGCAATGCTAACGTGCTATGTGCGTTTCTTGTAGGCTTCCCAGATCCTGAGGTGGTATGGTACAAGGATGACCAGCCCATCAAGGAGACACGTCACTTCCAGATCGACTATGAAGAGGATGGCCACTGCAGCCTGGTAATATCTGAGGTGTGTCCCGACGACGACGCCAAATACACCTGTAAAGCGGTGAACAGCCTGGGAGAAGCCAGCTGCATGGCCGAACTGATGGTGGAGTTCATGCAGGAGGAAGAGGGAGAAGCTGAGGGGGAGGGGGAGGAAGAGGAAGAGGAAGAAGAAGAAGAGTAAGCAACTCGGTGGACGATGTGGCAATGTGAGACGAGAAGGGACGAGTTGAGGAACAGAATACGGTGGGAGCTTCGAAGCTCTTAAAGCTTAGGTTCTTTCTCTGCTGATTTTGTTGTGAGCACAGAATAAAAGTCTTACACCGCCGCCAGCATTCATGCACTTGTTGTTTTTACAGAGCAATGGTAAAAGAGCACGGACTGTTTTGCGTGAGCGCTCAGCAGGATCAAAGACATTCCAGCCTGTGCTCGGTTTCGGAGAATCATCCGCCACTGAGATCTCTTTGGCCAAAAATGGACAAGTGTTAGAACGGCATGCCTTGCTCAACAAACCTTATGGTGCCTACATTTGGACTTCCAAACTCCTCCTTCTTTTTTTTCATTCTCCAGAACATCAGCCCTCAGAAGTTTAAAAGTCGAATCAGGCTTCTTTGGCTCCCCCAGTCTATCATCTAGCTTTCGTTTTTGTGCATGTTCTGCTTACACTCTAGTTCACTGTAGTGGTTGTGGTGATGGTGGTGGTAGTGATGATAGTGGTGGCGGTGATGGTGGTGATGATGGTGGTGGTGATATTGGTGGTGGTGATATTGGTGGTGGTGGTGATGATGGTGGTGGTGGTGATGATAGTGGTGGTGGTGGTGATGATGGTGGTGGTGGTGATGATGGTGGTGATGGTGATGGTGGTGATGATGGTGGTGGTGGTGGTGGTGATGATGGTGGTGGTGGTGATGATGGTGGTGGTGGTGGTGATGATGGTGGTGGTGGTGATGATGGTGGTGGTGGTGGTGGTTTGGAGGGGCGAAAAGGACATTTCAATTCATTTACACGCTTAAACATCCAAACTAATAACTCTCATAGCCCTACAGATAGACCTATCTCAACTGACATTGGGTGAAGGCAAGGTACACCCTGAACAGCTCGCCAAACCACCGCAGAGCCAACATGTACTACCATTCATACACAGAGGAGCTATTTGGACCAGCCAGTTAGCCTCATGTACATGTCTTTGGACTGAAGGAGGAAACCAGAGTACCCTGAAGAGACCCATTCGAGCACGATGAGAACATGCAAACTACACACAGTTACTCCCTTGCGGAACCCAAGACCTTTCTTGCTTTGATGTGCTAAGCGCTATGCTATTGTGCCGTTCTTTGATATCACAGGCATTAAATACTGTATCTCCGCCACTCGCATATGAATATGCTGAATATAATATAATATAATAATACAATTTAAGCTGAATATGATTAAAGGTCCCATAGCGGTCCTGATTCCTTATTTATGTCTTTGTACAGGCTTTCTCCACCATGCTGAGGGTTTTGAACTCTTTTCACAGAATGAATGAGTCAATAGAAATTAATCCTGGTTTAGGATTGAGTGTTAGATTTCACGTAATTCGACTGAAACACAGACGGATATTCAGAGGAAGACAGAACACCGACAAGATAAACAGTTATTTAATTTAAATGTGTTGGTTTGAACACTATCATTGGTTTGCATCTAAATTTGAGTGACCACATAAATAAAAGTGCTTCCCTCTCATGGTGTGTGTATTTATTCACCTCGATTCTGTCCAGTTCCATTCGCCGACCGTATAGACATCAGAACATCAGGAAAAATGAAGCCACAAGTAGAGCGCTGTTGTTTATTTTTATTTTTCAGCACCGCCCATCTACATGTGCTCATTCATTCAGTTGCCTTAGTATTTTATCCTCATAGGGCCGTGTGGAGACCAGAGCCTATGTCAGCCGACTCTGGGTGAAATCGAGGTACACCCTGAACCACTTGCCAGTCTTGGGTCCACACAATCACAGCCATTCACACTCACAGCTAGGGGCAACTTAGAACAGCCAATTAGCCTAAAGTGCATGTCTTTGGACTGTGAGATGAAACCAGAGTACTCAGATGAGTTCTATGCAATCGTGGGGAGAATATGGAAACTCCACACAGAAATGGCCTTGCTGAGCCCGGGACTCGAACCCAGGATTTCCTTGCATTGAAGTAGATGCGCTAATCCCTACACCACCGTACCCGTCCTCAGATAAACATGATACTAATGTCGCAAATAATTAATAAGTATAGCAATGGTATAGGTGCGGGCAGTGGTGGCCTGGTGGTATAGGGCACTGGATCGCTAAAGTTGGGGGTTCAAGCCCAACTCACCACAGGTTGTCACCCCCCCAGTGCAGCAAATTGGGTTATCAAAGGCCGGCCGTGTCTTCCACTGTCTATGGTGAGAGGCATGTAAAAGAACCATCGCTGACTTTCTACAAGAGTAGCTGCATAGCCGTCAGCGTGTTTCTGAAGTAAACCGAAACCTGAGTTACGTGATGTGTAAATTTGCTGGTACATTTCCAGGAATGTGGCCTCAATGATTTTATAAATATAAATTTATAAGGTTCGTGGTCATTTCACTCACTCGCTCATCATCTTCCTTAATTGCCAAAGTGTTTAATCCTCCAGCGTCTAAGGAGGCCGGGACTTATCTCAGGGATAAGCTGGGTGCCAGACAGCTCACCAGACCATCACAGGGCAACACACACATCCTTTAGCACCCACATTCACACCTCTGGTCAGATAGGAACAGGAAGTTAGTCTACTGTGATGTCTTTGGACTGTGGGAACCAATGTACCCCGAGAAACCCCAATCAAGCATGGGATGAACATTCAAAATCCTTACAGAAACATCAGTTCACTTCATTTTCTGTAACCGCTTCATCCTAATTAGGGTCGCGGGGAGGCTGGTGCCCATCCCAGCCAACTCAGGGCGAGGGCAGAGTACACCCTGGACAGCTCGCCAGGCCATCGCAGGGCGGAAGCACGCTGACGGCTTTGCAGCCTACTCTTGTCGAAAGTCAACAATGGTTCTTTTACATGCCTCACACCATAGACAGTGAGAGACACGGCCGGCCTTTGATAACCCAGTTAGCTGCACTGGGGGGGGGGGGGGACAGTGACAACCTTGTGGAGAGTGGGACTCGAACCCCCAACCTTTGGATCAGCGATCCAGCGCCCTATACCACTAGACCACCACTGCCCCTATACAAACACATCCTCGCCAAATTTGTGATTTGAACCCAGGACCTTCTCAATGTGATGTCCTAACCACAATGGATAAATCATTACTTTATTATTGCATCTTCTAGAAATAAAATCTAGAAATAAAAATAACAGTACCATTTTCTGTTCCAACTTGCCAAAAGTCCTTCAGACCTACCCAAGGTAAGAGGGAGTGCCCACGACTCTTAACTTAGTTGGGTGTGGACTACAGGTCAATTGGCTACAACTGTCAGACCAATGGGCTGTCAGATTATATAGGGCTGTAATCAAACACAAACTTAGTTTTAATTTTATCATTCATGGTGGTTTAAACAATATTATTTTATGAGGTAAATCAGTCATAGGGGTAAACTTAATAAAAATTGCTAACTCTTGGCTGCTATCTCGTGTTATCAAGACATGATTTCCCGACAATACTCAAATTTTCTGTTTATAAAAACACACCGTATTAACCAATGTAATTACCGTCATTTCACTCGACTTAATTATAGATAGTACTGGGGAGCAACAATTTGTATTACTAAGCCAGCTACATTGATCTAAACTATTTCAGAACAGCTAGCACGCCTAGCTAGCATACTGGCTAAGTGGATTGATTGATGGTGTTATTGAGTGATTGATTGATATTTATTACTTCATTAGGGTGGTGTAGTGAATAGCATGTCTGCCTCAAAGCAAGAAGCTCCTTTGTTTCTCTATATAGTCTAAATGTTCCCCTCACGTTTACGTTTTCAATCTAAAATTGTAAAGACATTCACGTTAGGCTAATTGGCTGCTTCAAATTAGCCATAGATGAGGATGTGAGTGTGATTGGTTGTATTCATGTTGGCCAAGCAATGGTCTGACAGGTTGTTCACTGTCGGTTGCAATAGGCTCCAGCCCCATCGACGTACTAAGTTCAAGCAGTTTGGCAAATGAGTGAGAACGATTGTTTGTAACATGCATGCTAGCTAACATAGGTTAGCAAATGATGGTTAGCTGGTTTGTAGTTTATATCTATATCTGATTTTGTGTGCCTCAAATGCTAAACCAGGATATGTGATGATACAACTGTCTGGGTGTATATTTTTGTAAGGTTTATTCAATTCATGGAGCCATATGCAACATTTTATAAACAGTAGTGACACCTTGTGGATATTTAGAGACTGCAAACTAAATGTGCAACAATTGAACGAAACAATACATGCAACACCATAAAAATAGTGTTTTTGTTTTTGTTTTGAATTGAAATCTTGACTTTAGTTGTTAGTTTTACAGGGGCGTTTGAATTATTACTGCTTAGTAATTGTTATATAATTATAAATATTATAAATTATAAATATTATAAATAGGATATAATAAGCATTATTACTACCAGGTAGAAGGCCTAGAGGAAGACCAAAGAGACGATTCATGGATGTAGTGAAGCAGGACATGAAGGTAGCTGGTATAAGCTGGTCTAATTGTTATATAATTATAAATATTATAAATTATAAATATTATAAATAGTATATAATAAGCATTATTACTACCAGGCAGAAGGCCTAGAGGAAGACCAAAGAGACGATTCATGGATGTAGTGAAGCAGGACATGAAGGTAGCTGGTATAAGAGAAGAATATGCAAAGGATAGGGTGAGATGGAGGCAGATGATTCGCTGTGGCGACCCCTGAAGGGAAAAGCCGAAAGGAAAAGAAGAAGATGCATTATTATTGCTGAATAATGAGCAAAGTCCTAAATAAGATAATTATCTATCCAGCAGGGGGGTTCGAGTCCCACTCTCCACAAGGTTCACTGTCCCCCCCCCAGTGCAGCTAACTGGGTTGTCAAAGGTCGGCCATGTCTATCACTGTCTACGGTCTGAGGCATGTAAAAAAACCATTACCGACTTTCAACAAGAGGAGCTGCAAAGCCGTCAGCGTGTTTCCGCCTTGTGATGGCCTGGCGAGTTGTCCAGGGTGTACTCTGCCCTCACCCGGAGTCGGCTGGAATGTGCGCCAACCTCCCCACAACCCTAATTAGGATTAAGCACTTACAGAAAATGATGATGATGATCCACCCAACAGCCAGGTATGGCTTGCCTGAAACACTCCCTGAACACTGCCTGAGCAGGTGTATACATGTAAACACACCTTATGTTGAGGTTTTGAGGACAGTAAAGGCCTCCCAAAATCTTCCTGAGCTAAAGCTAAGACCAGGCGGAGTTCTCAGAGTCTCCGGCACTCGGTTAGAAGTGGAAGGTTAGCACTTCCGGTCATACTGCTTGAAAATGTTCAGTCCCTGCAAAACAAGATGGATGAGCTTCATGCTCAGATTGCAGCGCAGAGGGATCTACAGTACGGCTCCATGCTGTGTTTCTATGAAACGTGGCTTGAGGAGAGTACACCCGAGGAGGCGATTGCACCAGCTGGCTACACGGCCTTCATCTCCTGCGATCCCAAGCGCCGGAGTTGTCGTTCGGCCCCTCCCCGCCTGGGCTTATTGTTAGCCGGGGTGCGGCTAGCATTGAGCTGCCATAGCATATTAGCTCAGGAGTTGAGCGTGCTTAGTTATATATGCCCGAAGACTTCGATCTCATAGCTGTAGTAGGGTCGACCGGTCATAGACGAGCATAGTGCAAAACATGAACAAACAAAATAACGAATAAAACAAATTAAAACAAACAAAGAAACAATTTGACTCTGAGAACTCTGCGACGTCGTCTTCTCGTCAGCGCCATCTTGGAGACGTCACATTCAATGCAAAAGGACATGTTTATCCTTTTCGTATCATTTGTTAAACATGCTACAGGACATAAAATCTCACGCACAAACATTCTAAACATTAACTTAGGTACTGTACTGGAATAATAATTGTTAACACTTTAATACTAGTGCTTTACAACAGTATATGCTGTACGTACATCCAAACTGGGGTTTATAAAAGTGCCTGACAAACCTTTTAAAAAGACACAACGAAAATGTAATCTGTAACATTCTAGCAATGTTTTCAGGAGTCTATAAATAACATTATCACAACCTTCATGCAACATTGTAGCAGCATTGTAAAATATTCAATTCTCTGTGTGAAGACACACTGCAAATACAAATACGTACACACTACTGAAAGTCTGAGTTTTTTCATTTTCTGAACAACAAGGCTGGTGCACATCTCAGTCGACTCTGGACGAGGGCAGAGTACACCTTGGACAGCTCATCAGGCCATAGCAGGGCAGAAACACACTGACGGCTATGCAGCTACTCTTGTCGAAAGTCAGCAATGGTTCTTTTACATGAACTTCTCACCATAGACAGTGAAAGATATGGCTGGCCTTTGATAACCCAGTTAGTGAACTGGGAGGACACTGACAACTCGTTGAGAGTGGGACTTGAAACCTCAACCTTGGGATCAGCAATCTAGCACCTTACCACCAGGCCACCACTGCTCACTACTGCAAGTGTAACATTAAATATTTGTTAATAAAGGTTTTTGCATTTACATATACATGAAGTCTTTAGTTAAAAGTCTGAAATAATGCATCATGAAAAAGCCCAGTCAGCTCTTTTTTTTCTGTGAATTTACATTTCTGTAAAATGTTTACAGATCTCAGCCGATATATTTTGTTTTGTGTACTTCATATTGAATGTTATTGTATCCTAGGCCACTGTATATTACTAATTCTGCTCTCTGGTTGGCTAATCTACAAATAGGATATCAGCTCATATACTGTGAGCTTAATGCCACCATAAAAAAATAGAAGGTGGTTGTGACACATTCTAAGATAAAGTATTTCTTAATTTTAAAAATACAATATATTATTTTCAAGAATTTGGCAGGCCCTTATTTCAACTAAATGAGTATTTTTCAAATACCAGAAATTACATAATGCTAATAACTGCTAATTCTGACAGCAAGTGCAAGAAGCAAGTGCTGATAGTTAAGCTATCATGAATTGTTGCTAAGTGCTGGTTTTTCAGTCTAGTTTTTCGAAAATCCACGAAAAGTATCAAAATATAGAATCAAATTATTTAAAAGTTAGAAGATGCATCTTTTTTATTTTGAAACACAGATTTTTCCAACAAGCCTAATTTTTAATGAACCACAGGTC